>CM053408.1:54665807-54716760 GCA_028644305.1 Xerus rutilus
TAAAGATGTTTAATATGAAGAATGTAATCTGCTTATAATTTTGTGCAAAATTAGAAAAATTATGATTGTAACAATTTTTTTCTATTTGCCTCAACAAATGTTTTCAGTGAATAGTGTGTACAGCTTCTGATAATTTGTTTTTTTCTGTTATGTTTGCTAACATGTATTAAAATGCAACTTTTGGGGAAAAAAATAAAATAATAAAAAAAAAAAAAAGAAAGAGAGAGGCCCACAGAGGAAAGGACATTTGAAATCAGATGGAGAGATTGAGTTAGAGCCCATAAACTAAGAAACATCAAAAATTGCTGCAGCCACCAGACCTAGCAGATTGGCCTGGATGAGAGTCTACTTTGAGCCTCCAGAAAGAACCAGTCCTGCCCACATCTTGACTTTGGACTTCTGGCCTCCAAAACTGTGGGAAAACACATTTCTATTTTAAACCATGAGGTTTGTATTAATTTATTATGGCAGCTGTAGGCATATATATTCAGTGATAGAGTTAGTTGTCTCCTTTAAAAATAGGTCAATGTCTACATTTCAGATCTGTTAAGAAGATCAAATAACACACAAGGGGGGGATGAATAGAAAGTCATTGGATTAGACAAAGGAGAATGAAGGGAAGGGAGAGGAGATGGGAATAGAAAAGACAGTGTGGTAGATCAGAATGTGAATTTGAGAGTTTAAGAGCTGACATACTATGGTTTTGCATGCTGACACACAGCACTGACATTTAACCATAGGGGCTTGCAGTGGATCAGGTACCTTACAGATAACCAGTAGCAGAAACAGGAAACAATGTAGCAGGGACAGAACAATCCCCCTTTAGGGTCAGCGCAAAAAAAGTCCCTAAACTGTATAAGCTGAGTTCCTAGGCTGTTGAGAAGCTCATGCCGATATAAGGAATGTAGAAGGCACTCCCCAATATAATTACAACAACTCCCTTTCCTTGATGTACCCCCACACTTACTTATGTATAAAAGTCAAAGCTCTGCTGCGTTTGGTGCTCAGGACTCGGGGAATTTCCCCTCTGGGCCATGACACCATTAATAAAGTATTGCTTCCAGATCTTCATGTTCTGACCCTCATTTCCCACTTCAACAGTAGAATCAATCTGACATAACTTTCCTATGTTCATATATGAATTCACAATCAGTGAAACTCCACATTATGTACAACCACAAGAATGGGAATTTATACTGCATGTATGTATAATATGTCAAAATACACTCTACTGTCATGTATATCTAGAAAGAACAGATAAAAATACTAAAAATAAAAAGATCAATTAAAATAATAAGTCTCCACTAAGATTTCCCAAAGAACCATATCTAAAATATGTTTCTCTTAGCAAGAAGTATAAATATGATTTGTATATGTTTCACAAACTACAACCCATTAAAGGGTGATTTTCATGTATCTTTCTTGTATTGCTAATGATTTAGAAATGAATATGATAGGAAATGCAGTTAAATTCAGTGAATATTACTTAAAAAGGAATTATACAGCACTTTTAAATCACTTGTAATATCGAGAAGTTTGATAGTTCATTGTTTTTAAACTTTTTTCCCTGCATGTTTGATTTCTTGCTCCTTCTATCATAGCTTGTCTCAGTGATCTCAACTAAAATGTGCAATGAAAGAATGAAAAGATTTTAAAAAGGAAGATTCTAAACTCCTAATTCCTGAAGAGCCAAAGGGAAAAAATCATAATTTGAAGAATCATACTTTTAATTTTTTGCACATTGCAAAATATATGTAAACTTTAATAGCTTTTAAACTTGACAGCCCAATATCTTGCGCTATTATACTTAAACATTTGCCATTTTTGGCTAATTCCTAATGAGAACAAAGAAATACTCCTTAGTCAAAGTAAATAAAAGCTAAAAAAGAAAAGAAAGAAAAAGTCTATCTTTATATCACATTTTCTAATGCAATAATATCTAGTGAAAAAACAAAATTCTTTAAAAAACCAGAGGATAAAAACACAGGGCTACACCAAAATATCATGAATAGATTCTGACCAAGTTTTTATGTTGGGGGGAACTTCAATGTTCCATATGCATTTGTATTTAAGAAGTAATCATTTTCTTTTCTTATGTAAGTTGAACCTAAACCAGAGATTAATAAATAATTTATTAATTGCAGATAATTGAAATTTCATAGATAAAAATGATACCCTAGAAAAAGACTCAATACCAAGTATTTTCTTCAATTTGTTAAAATTAAATTTTGATGAGAAATTGATCATAAATATTGCTCAATCAAGTGGTTGCTCTACATTTACTATCTCTACCAATCTTCCAAACACCATACATTTCCAAAAAACGGGTACTAATAAAATGGTAGTTCTATATGTAGCTTTTCACATTGCTTTAAACAATGCTGGGGCTGTACAGCAAGGTTGGTAAGGGATGATGTGGTATAAGAAAAGGTCATTAAGGAGTGCTACTATGGATGTCTTTCAAGGAAATTTTATCTCAATGAATTTTTAGTCTCCTAAAAATTTACCTTAGTATTTTCATATTTGAAAACAGACCAAGAATAAACTTTTTTTGTCTTTTTTAAATATGGACTTATATGAACAGTTTCATGTGAAATTGTATAAAATGTAATTCCAATTTATTGATTTCAAATTTGAATTGTCACTGCTATGTAGAATGGATATGTAAGGGCCCCAGGCCCTAGCCTTATGTTCTTTCTGTGGATGTCATATGGGCAGGCAGAGCATAGACAATAATGAGAATGGTGCATATGGAGCATGGAATAATTCAGAAAAGAGTGTGCCCAAGCATTGAACAAAGTTAATTAATGTGTATTATTTGCAGAATAAATTTTATCTAACACAGGGATCAACAATTCAAGTTACCTCCTAGATCATACATGGAAGGATACTTGAATTATAGAAAACTTAACCTCTCCCCGATGGCCTGTTATAATGACTACCAGACCTGCCGGGTCATCTGAGTACAAATGCAGTGTTACACACAGAAGTTTTACTAGACTAAAAGTGTCACTCACTCAGAGATTATGTGTGCAACTACAGATAAATTAATTTTATTTAATTAATATTTTAAATTCTAAAAAATTATGGTATTTACTAAAATTTATATGTAACTTTATGATTACTTCAGTAATAGAGACTTTTAAATCTTTCCTTAGGGTACATGTAATATATTTATGAAAGAAAAATAATATGGTGAAATACATTTATATATTTATTTAAGTTTATATGTTTTTATATAAGTTTATAATTATATTGCATATAAAATTATATATTATATAATATACATAAGTATAATACAAATATATGTAAAAACTATACAGCTTCTATATAAACTTTATATATAAAAATATATAAACTTACATGTGAGGTTTATATATAAATATATCTTTTATATATAATGAAATGTATATAAATATGATTATTATATATTTAATACATTAATATATTATAATTATAAAATAATGAATTTTATATACATATAAAACTATTATATATATGAAGCAATATATTTATGAAAGAAAATTTTCAAATGGAGATTTTCTGACTTATGGTAAAGGAGTTGAATTCTCTAGTCTGTTATTTTAAGAAGAAATATCAAACAAAAATAATTTTCATGTGTATTTATATTCAACTATTTCTAATTCTTTGACATAAAGATTAAATCAGAGGTAATCTTTGCTCCATTTCACACATGAACTTTTATTTACTTTCAGGTTGATTGAGTGATTGAATACTACATATATGAACATAAATGCTATGGTTTTGATATGGTGTCTGCCAGAGGCTCATGTACTGCAATTTACCCCCCATTTCAAGATATTAAGAGGGTGGAACTTAATATGATAAAGGTGTTTAGAGGTGGATTCTTTGGGAGTTGATTAGGAGTAAACTGGTCATCATAATGGAGCCCCATAATTGAATCCTTTGAACCTGCAGAAAGATACTCTTCTTTATAAAGTTGCCCATCTTCTGGTATTTCATCATAGTAATGAAAAAATGGACATAATCCAATAATTTTACACAAATTTTGAAAGGATATAACTCTGAATTTAAAAAAAAACTAGTGATTTTTGACTTAAATAATATAAACCTTATTAAAACAAAAAAATCATAAATACTTGTAGTGAACTTCATTTGGCCTATAGTAGACCTTCTGCACAATGCAAGGAATACTTCAGTTGTACAATCACCTAACTCGGTTAAGCCTCCTGACATGCTTCTCCATATCTATCTACTTCATCCTCCCAGATCTGCTTTTATTCACGTTCTTCAGCTGATTAACTTCTATTCACCCTTCAAGGGTTACTTGGGCATTATCACTCACTTTGCAGAAAAAGGAAAACATTTCAAAAAAATAACAGGAAAAGACTTGATGGCTTTATAAAAATATTAAAGAAAACAACATTTGAAAAAAATAGAATAAATGAATTAGAAATGTGGCTTTGTCACTAAATATTGAACTTTGGACAAACAATAGTCTCTCAAGGACATGTCTAATGATATGGATGACTTGAGATAGACAATATCTAGGACCATTAACAATTGTATATTATAAGCCAATGGCAATTTTTTATATTTCTCTCTGCTTAGATATTTTGAATTACTTGCGTTTCTATAAAAGTCATAATAGATTAAATTCACCTCAAAAATTTGTATCAATGGGCCCTAATTACTAAACTATATTTACTAACATATTTCTTTAGTATATTACCTCAGTCTAGACTTTACTATATATGCTTTCAGTCATTTCAACAGTTATCAGTAAGCTTTAGTAAAGTAGAATCCAGTAACTTTGGGGTGTTTACACATTTACAAATAATGTGGAAAGTAAAAGAATTACTACATAACATCTGTTAATAAGTACAGGAAAACTAGTGACTAGTTTGATAATGAGATGCTAGTCTAAGGTTCCAAGAGGTTATTCTGATTATTTCTAATTGCTAAGACAGGGATTTACTTATTTAGCTTGCTAATTATTTTAAAGGAAGGTCATTTTCTTTTAGTATATGTCATAAGATTACTCAACAATATTCCTTATCTATTAAATTTACTATTTCTATTTTCAATCTTTGAATGTTGTCCTGTTTTAGAATAATTTCATAATAGGCAAGAGTCCACTGACTAATTAAAAAGTCTAGTTAACATGTATGACAATGTAAAATTAGTATTGCCTTTCAATCAGTTCAAATATTTTGATATGTTTAATTAGAATATGAATATGTCAATTTGAGGTAGGAGGGAACTGTAACAACATGACAATACATAGAATAATCATTGAGGTTTATAATATGAAATAGCAAACTAATTACTGGATCATATTTGTTCATATTTCTCCTCTGTATCATATTGGTGCACGGTTCCTGCTTTATCCTTATTATTTTTTTATTTTTTGAAGTACTGGGGATTGATCCAGGGCCTCAAACACGATAGGCAAATATTCTACCACTGAGTTACATACCCAGCCCTTTCACATTAATTTTAATATTCGTTATAAAACTCTATCAACATATTTATATGTCATTTGTTTTTGCTTATATATATACACACACACATATATACAAAAATATGGCTACAAAACAACTATTATAAAGGTAGAAGGCATAAAGTACAAAAAGACTAAATATGATAATTTAAATATTTTATATATTAATAATCATATTCATAATACCTTAGCAATGAATATAATTAATCTAACTTAGGGTTCACAAATTAACTCACAATGTAAACCTGAAAACACATATGACTATAGCACATCTCTATGTCTGATAATTCTAATAGTATCATTTATCCATTCCCAGGCCCTTTATTTCTTCATGATTGCTTATAGTGCAGGTCTTTTGGCAATATATTTTCCTAGTATCTATTTGTCTGAGAATTCTTTCATTTCTGAAAGTCATGTTCCTGGACTGTAGAATGCTCTGTAGACATTCTGTTTGTTTTTCCCTTTCTAAAAGTTATAGCAGTCACTTCATTTTCTGTTAGCTTACAGTGTTCTTGGAAAGTATTCCGTAATTCTTTGTTCCTTTGTATGTTATGTGGGCTGTGTTTAGAGAGGTCTGAAAAGCTCTCTTTGCTTTTTAGTGGATTCAATATGATATGCCTGGGCTTTTTTTTCTTGTTCTACATTTTCTTTTTCTACTTTTTTTTAAGCTTCCTGAATTTGTAATTTGGTTTGTGCCATTATTTTCTAAACCTACTAACATTTTTTGTTTGTTTTCACTGTTGTGTTTTTGGTTGGGTCATTTCTACTGACCTATCTTCAAGTTCACAATTCTTTCCTTGGTTATGTTGAGTCCACAGATGAGACCATGAGAAACATTCATTGTCTCTGTTACTGAGCTTTTAGTATCTACAATTTCCATTAGAATCATTCGTATATCCCCCTCTCTCTGCTGAAAGTGGACATTTGTTCCTTCATATTGTTAATTTTTTCAGAGTATTTAACACATTAATGGGTATTTTAATTTTAATTTCTAATAGTTTTTACATATACATAATTTGATTCCATTGATACCTTTGTCACTTGGCAATGTATTGCTTCTTCCTTCTTTTCTGTAAGCCACAGATATTTGTGGCAAGCCATACATTTTGTGAAGGCCAATAGAGACTTAGATAAGCAAATTTTATATCTAGAAATAGGCATATGTTTCCTTCTAGGAGAAATGTAATGTAGGGATTTGGAGCAAGCTAGGCAAGAGCAGGGCAAGGTTTATTATTATTATATGTTTATCCCTAGGCTTCAAATTTCTTAGAGTATACCTGTGTTTAGAGTAAGGGCCTGCCTGCAGTAGGGTTTTCTTAGTACATTTCCTTCCTTCAGCTGTAGGCCTCTCCTTTGCACTGTCTTAGAAAGCATCTCTTCCTACTCTAGTAACTTTCCCAGCCATGTGTCAGGATTACTTGTAGCTTTGTACTTGATAATCTGTGGAGCACACGTTGTCTGCCTCATTCTTTTTTTTTTTTTTTTTTTTAAATATTTATTTTTTAGTTGTAGGTGGACAGAATATCTTTATTTTATTTTTATGTGGTGCTGAGGATCGAACCCAGTGCCTCACGTGTGCCAGGCGAGCACACTACCACTGCGCCATAACCCCAGCCCAATCTGCCTCATTCTGATTAATCCTAAATCTAAGGATGCTCTGTGTCTTTGATTCTCAGATGTGGCCTCCGTAGTGCTTCAGCCTCTCCTCTACCCCCCATCATGTGTTCTTGTCCCTGTCCCAAGAGTAAAGAATCTTTGTCTCTTCCTCCCTCAGCTGTACTAAGTTTCCATCTGGATCCCAAGGGTGATTGTGTGTTGCTCTTGCTCTTTCATTTTAGGTTTTATTCCGTATAGAGAACTCTAGGTAGTTTCCTGTCTTTCCTGCAACAGCTATTTTCCCTTCTTTAAGGCTTTCACCCAGGGGATACTTTCTCAGGAATCTTGCTAATATTTTAATGTGAATATTCAATGAAATCTGTGGAGAAAAGCTTGTAAGTGGTTGCACATTCTTATTATATTCATATTCCCTTGCTAGCCCAAGTTCAACCTTATCAATGTGTTAACCATTTTTACAGAATTCTATTATTATCTCGGTGTGTCTAGTACATCTGGTCTCTCTTTACCTGTGCTTCTCTTTACTGATACCCAGGTTAGTTGGTTGATCAGTGATTGTGGGTTCAAGAAAATTTGTGAATCTACATTTTCTCCAGATATTTTTTATTGTTAAGTAAGGATGAATACAAAGCTCTCTCCAGCATTATATTACACACCGAAATCAGAGAGGAAAATGCACACACACACACATACACACACATTATTTCAAATAAACTCAAAAGCCTAGAATAATAATTACTATTTTCTATATATAAAAGGAAATGCCTATTAATTTTTCTTTTTACCAGAAGTGAACTTAGCTTCTAATAATTTTTATTAGCTCAAAATTATAAGCTCAATTACATGCAAAACTATTATTTGAGTCTCAAAAGAAAAGCAATATTCAGTATTTGGCTTCCACAGGATTATAACATAGATTCAATTTTCTTTTGTGCCTTTTCTTCTTTATAATTATCTATTACATTAGTTTGGCTTCTACTGGAGATATAGTCATGATTTCATCAGGCAAATTAAAGATTTTTTGTTATTCTGCTTCTGACTGAAATCTCTTCTGAAGACTGGAACTTCCTTAATCTCAGATACATATGAGCATTTACATGTGAATTTATAAGCACAATACCCTTGCCTTTGCTCCCCAAGAGCAGCCAGATAAGCATCCATTTACTCATGTAATGTTTGAAGTAGCCTCAGCAGACAGGCTTTATGAAAGTGTATTTCAAAGATAGTTACAGAAAAAGTTCTGTTGATTCTCACTACTGTTGAAACTTGTAACTTGCTCTGTGGAAGCATGACAAGAAATGAGGAAAAGAAGTAAAATCAAAGTGACAACCAAATAGGATGGTAAATAATGCAAAGATACTGTGTGGGACATTAGAGAGACAAAAGAAATGGAAATGACAGAAAATAAAGTGATAAGTCAAGAAGAAAAGGAAGCAAATCAGAAGGTACAATGGAAAAACTATTTTGCAACATCTGTTCTTACATAAAACTGAGTGTCGTTGAATCATTCTTTTTGATCTTGAGAGTAATATTATTTGAAATGAATATCTTACTATCATGCCTTTCTTCTTCATTTTTATTTTTTTCCTCAATTTGGAACTTAAAAAATGCTATCCAGCTATAGAAAGAAAGGAGGTTTTTTTTGAAAATTTGGGGGGATAAGTTAAAGCAAGTAAGAGGGAAACATACTACAGAAAATTAATCCCACAAAGCATTTATCAAATTTAATTTACCAAAACTGATCACTATTTCATGATATATTTCTATGTCTTCAAGGATATATTGAAGTAAAATCTTATATAAACATGTAATCTTTCAGTCACATGTAACAAATAATTTTCCTTTATTTTTAGGATAATTCTTCTATTATTTATTCAACAAGCCATAAAATGTATGTTTTCAGGATACTTTTAGATACATTCTTTCAGTCTCATTTCTGCTATAGATGTAGCTGCTGATTCTGAATAGGAAGGCGGTATTTTTGTCATGGATAGTCAGTTATATTGATATTCAACCATCTGAAGAATGATTCAGCTAAATTAGGTACCTACTTCTGAATACACTGCTTATAAATATTTGATGAACCTTTCATTGATAAGTTGGGAAATATGAATGACATATGAAATAAGAAAACGAGACCCCTATATATAATTATTTTAACTGAATCTTAAGTGTTGTACGTATTATGAAAATTTATGTTCACATTTTTTAAGTGAAAATATATTTATTCATTATTGTTCATTAAATTTTAAAATTAATTTTTTAGATTTTAACTATTCCTCTGAAAATGATAATGTATATGTTTGCTAGAAATATGTTTCTGTAACTTGGAACTCTTAAAATAGTAATTATAGTTACACAATGTAAAAATAATAATCATCTTAAAATCAGTTCTTGTAATTCGAATTGCTGGGACAACATTTTATGGGTTAAGTCTCTGCAAAATTTTACTCAAATATTATAGATCTCAATTTATATCAAATTTAGACTCAGTTGCATTAACATATGATAGAGCTTCACTCACTGAAAATTATTCCAATTTGAACAACATAAACCAATAGAAAATTGAGAAGTCAGTATTATTTAAGAAAATGATATATACTTCTCACATTTAAATTTAAAATGTACTCTTAATATTCAAATAACTTTTTAAGACTCCTCCTCCAACCTAATCATTCTTCAAGCATTTTCTCCAAAATTGAAAAATATTAACCTAGATCATATAATTTCCAATTTAACTTTAATTCTTACTAACAACTAAAGGCATATTTGAGTGAGCATCTTAATTAAAAGCTACATGTTGTTTCCCAAGTTTCCCAAGATGGAGATGTAAATTCTCTCATTGCAGAATCACAGCCTTCCTAATTACCTCATCATCTAAGCAATCCCTCCTTGTACTAGATTCTGTTTCAGTATATTGTCAGAAAAAAATCATTTAACTGGATATATTTTTTGAGTTAAAGTGACACACATAAAACAAGAAAGTCCTTATTATAAAAAAGGAATAAAGTTTTATTAGTTGTACCTTCAAGAAAGCATTAGTCACACTTTCAGATATAGTTAAAAATGTATAAAACTAGAATCAGTAATCAATTATAAGATGTGTACTTATAATACACATATAAGGCACTGATATGAGGGAATAGAGTAGGAAAGATGTTAAATATTAATATTCTGATATTTATGTGCCGATATCCTCCTATGTGATATCTTTGATAAGTACTGCAATTATAAATATTTAAGAAGATTCCACTAAGGTGCAATTTAGAAGTCTTTAAGTGCACTTGACCAACAGCAAAGGTGATAATTAGCATGCTGAATTCATAAGTCTTGTAAGCTGTTTCTTAGTCCATGTGTTTAGTAAGGTAACATCACTTTTATGGTGCTATATATTTGTTAGGTCCGTTCAAGTTTCAGGGTGTCCAGTTAGGGGTGACCAGGGCAGCCGTGGAATGGAGCAGCCAGCCAGATGCTGACGTCAGCAGTAGAGGCGCCTCCTGTCAATCAGCGGGCTTTCCCTGAATCATCCGGGAAGGACTCTGACCTTCTCTTCCTGCCTTAAGCCCTCCCCTTCCTGACCGGGCCTTTTAAAATTTTCTGTACCCTGGAACACATGCCCGATTCTCCCGGACACACTCTGATTTGGATAGGAGAGTTCAGCCTGAGAGCATGTATTTTCAATAAAGCCTCACTGAGCGGTTTTAATTTGCCTCCTTTTGGTCATCTGGCTTTACAATATTGATATATTAATTTAACATCCCCAGACTTACAGAAATAATATAATATTTCTTTTCCTTTCTAATTTTAATCAGATTAACTCTCAGCCAGAAACAATGATTTGAAACCTCAAATATCCAATATTTTGTTTTCATATTATGTACTTTGAGTTTGTGAAAGTAAGGAGTTAAGTTTAATTCAAATTGATGTTAATAACTTCCATATTCTTTGTCTTTCTATTTGTTGTTTCATGGCACCTATAATAAATTCACATTCCCTAAGTTTCTAATGATCATATCCTCTCTATTTTCAAAAACGCATTTCTCTAATCTTCAGTGTAATATAATTTGTATGCACAAGCATAATTTGTTTCTCTCAAAAAATAGAAAAATATACAAGCATAATATTTCTTATTTGATTGAAGTTTTTGCTTTAGTTTTCAATTTTTAGGCAATTAATACCAAATTAAATACCTAAATGAAAGAAACCATATGTCCAGTGTACATTAGAAATTTAGGCAATTGATAGTCCTATAAAAAGAAAGATAACAGAGGACAATTTAATACCCATGCTGACGATTTAACTTTAGGTATTTTTTTAAAAAATATATCTAAATCACAACTTCTTTTTAAGTTAGCAGTTCTTTCTGCTACAACTTTATGCATAAGAATCCAAACCTTAAAAATTCTTTTACAAGAAAGGAAATGGTAAAGTACATATTTTTGTTTGTTGTATGGGTGACTTTATAATGGTCCCAAGTGCTGCATTTTTTTTCATTGATTCACAAATCTTCCTCAGTGAATGCCATCAAATCATGTTTCTTCTGTCAACAGTGATGAAAAATATTGTTCAAATAGGACTTTACCTTTGATCACCTTTAACATCTTAGTAAGATGAATCTATTTGGCATTTATTGCTAGACACAACAATTAGAATCATGTGGGTGCATTGTTGTAGCAGTCGATAATGGAGGTAAATAGCCATAATTAACTGATGAATACCAGTGTAAGAAAGGAGAAAAGACACAGATGAAATGCACAATGAAAATAGCTTTCTCAAAGTCTGATGGCACTTTGGAGATTCTACATGTTAAATTTACATAGTCATCTCTCTTCAACAAAAAGCTCATGCTAAAGCTGACAAGCTATCACAGAAATCTCCTGAAATAAAGTACAGGTATCTGACTCTGCCAAGGTGCATATATTTATAATACAGCTGAGCAAGGTTGTAAAATCTGGAATTTCTATCTTAAAATTTATAGATTAATTTCAGATTTCTAAATATGATGGTTTAGAAATGAAACAATGTGGTTAAAAGGTCAAGTTTGCTTTAAATTCACCAGAAGTAGGCTTTTTCTAAAAAATGGATTTACTTCAAAAGCTCCCATTAGCTATGGAAAAACCACAACTTTGTATGATGTGAGAATTCTTTGAACCATTAAGTAAAAGAAGTTGGGATTTAAGAAAGCTTAAGATTTAGTTGACAGAGAAAGTGCTATTATTGTTGCTAAATAAAATAAAATTAGATTAGAACCACTTCTTTATTTGCCCCAGACTTTGAGCCATTACCAAAATCTCAAAGCACTTGGCCATATTGCAATGCAGTTTTCTTAAATGGGCTGGAAAATGACAAACAGATAAGGAAGAGGCAAAGGGAACCATTTACTACAAACACAGTATAGGTAATATACAACACTGGGGATTGCATATTGACCTTCGGGCATTTAATCTCAATTAGCATGCCATGCTACAGCACAGGGACACAGAGTCATGTTTACAACACAGAGCTGAATTCAAGAGACTCACATAATTGCCTGCGAGAGGATACAGGAGCACTTCCATAAGCTGTGCCCTGTAAATAAAACACATTTTTTTTTTTTTGGAGCAAATGATTTCAGCATTTTTAACAGTAGGAAATGGTGGAAAATGTAATAAAATTAATAAAAATATTAAATAAATGAAGATTGAGGGACTGCTTTAACAAAATAAGGTTATGAGTTATTGTATTTGACAAATTTATATTAAGGTAATACTTGTAGGAAATGAAGTAAAAAGAATACACCAAAATAAGGAAGTAAAATAAAAATTACAGTAAAAGATGGAAGTATTTAACTTTGACAGGAAAGAAGTTTGTGAAAAGTAGAACACACATGATATTTATGATCGAGCCTCCTTACAAAGTAGGTTCCCTTGCACCAAGTCCTTAGCTGATGCAAATATTTTTTTCAGTCTTTTAAACTAAACAGTGCATGAGTATTTGCTTTTTTCTTTTTCTATTTCAAATGTTGTGATGCAAGGAAAAAAAAAGACTTCAATAAAACTGTCCTAATCTTTACACCAACAAAATTGATCACTGATAAGCAGTGTAATTTAATATGAAAAGTTATTAAATGAAAACACTTATTGTGTATAATAGACACCAAAGTTAGAATGACTACAGTCTGAATACTTGCTGTATCCCTCCTGTTAACAATGTTCTTTACAAATACACATTGCAATTTAAGTTGTATATTTTTATTGCTACAACTGATATCTGACACAAAATTATGTTATACTATACTCAAAGAGATGTTTTCACATATTAAGTAAATAAAAATCTCTGTAAAATCATTATTTCATTATAAATATAACTCAGAAAAGAAATACTTTATGAAAAAGATTAGTATTTACTGAATATTTTCTCTGTAAAGTCACAAGAAAAACATTTATCTCCCCAATTCCCACAACAGTCTCTGAGGCAGTTATCATTTTTTACTTTTATTTATTATTCACATTTTCCTGGTGAAAAAGTCTTTTAAGATTGGTTAAGTAACTTTAGATTCAGTTCAGAATCAGTTACAAAGCAATCCAGGTTTTTCAAGCTAGTTAAGTAGTTTAAAATGGGGGATCTGCCAAATGATCCCTGTTGTTGGAATTTAATGAATTTTGCTTCTGATAAGGAATAGTAAATGCTAGTATTAAAGTTTTGGATGTTAAACAGGACATGTAAATGTCTTACTTAAATTTCCTTTGTCCAAGAGTATGTTTGTATCTCTAAGAGGTTTGGAGAGAGGTGTGGCCTTTTGACTATATTCAATTGGGATTTGCCTAGGGAAAGCTTAAATAAATTTTACCTTAGATAGCAACTTGTGAGTAAATTCAATCAAAGAATTTCCACTTTCACTTGAAAATTGTAGTATTTCATAAACTTGCTACAGAAGCTCTGGGTAGAATATGTATTATTAGTACCATTCCAATCAGTCATTCACCTGCAACAATACTGAACAATTCAAGACAGAATTTTGAATACAAAGATTCTTATTAGAAAATGATTTACAGGGGCTGGGGCTGTAGCTCAGTGGTAGAGCGCTTGCCTAGCATGCATGAGGCACTGGGTTCGATCCTCAGCACCACATATAAATAATAAATGAATAAAATAAAGATCCATCAACAACTAAAAAATATTTTGAAAAAAAAAATGATTTACAAAGCCAGAAGTCTATTAGTACTCATATTTATTATTAGAGATTTAACTAGAGAAAGATGAACAAATTCATTCCTGGAACAAACTAGAAACAAACTGGCTATTGAAACAAAACGTAAAATGTGGGAAAATAATATATCTTTTAAATTGTATTTATTTATTTATTCTACTTAGGTATACATGATAGCAGAATGCATTTTGATTCATTGTACACAGATGGAGCACGACTTTTCATTTCTCTGGTTGTATGTGATATAGAATCACAACATAAATGCAGTCATACATAAAGCCAGAGCTATGATGTTCACCATATTCCACCGTGTAATATCTTTATAATGCTCTGAGAGAAGCTAGTTTCCTAATTTCTAAACTTCAATTTAAGGATAATTCACAATTAGATAAATTCATAAGAGCTTCAATAGAAATATGACAGAGAAAAGCTTGGCTTTAAATTTTTATATAATGTCTCCAAACAATTTAATGCATTATACTTTTTCCTACTGTAAAACCAGATGTCTCATGATCTAGGGTCCTCTGGGTTTCTCTCCAAATCACAATTCTCCCCTCTAGTTACCTATTTCTGCATCAATTAAGATTCTTTTTTATTGTGCCCTGTGCAGGTGGCTGCTTTGTATTTGTATTTTTCATTGCAGTTTCAGAGTGATTTAATTTATTTATATGTTTATACCCAGCAGAATCTTTTGTGATTAAAAATGTCATTGCACAGCACCATAGAGACTGAACTGTGCATTTCCAAAATGTTCACTTATTGGACACAGACATTATAAACTAATACATGTATGTCAATTAAGAATAAAAAGGAGCAAATATGACTTTTTTCCAACTAAAGTATAGATTAGAGTAACAAAAAATAAGAGATTACCAAAAGCAGACTAATCATTGCTAGAAAAATAATTGTGCTTGTGAAACTGCTGAATATAACAAGAAGATACTTAAGGAGATGTGATGACGAAGTCTATTTTTTCCAGGTTATTCATGTTATTTTTTCTAAATTATTTTACTTCAAAACAGTTAATGTTTAAATTCGTATCCATAATTTGAAAGTATCAATTGAAACAAAATTCAGCAATATTTATTGTATTGATATATCCAAATCAAGGCATAGAACTTGATCATCCAAGCTATGGTAAAGAACAAGACAGTGTTCAATTTAATTGCAAGGGCTTAATAAATTCAGCAAAGGAGTACTCTACCACTAGAATTGTTTTTCTTTAAATATATACTTTTAACAAGAATAATATAGTTAATGATTATGATTTTCCTTATTTAAATAATAACTTCAGTGATTTACAGCACTCCAGGGTCTTATTTCTTATGTATTACTGTATTAGTAATGATGTTTTCTGAAGCACATGCCTTTCTCTCCATATGATATAATGTCATTCCAATTCTCACAAATGGGAAAGATGAAGTATCAAAAATAAATTTCCATGGCTAAAGAACCAGGACATGGCATTGACAGGCACAGAGCTCCTTGAGCTCCTAAAGTCGTGGAGCTTACCTACCAGATCTGAGCCTTTAGATCAAGGTGAATACGAGGAGAGAGCCACACAATGAGATGCTATTCTGGGAATTATGTGCATGTAGTTATTTTCTTTATAAACTGTCTTAGCTGTAATAATACCAGAAACTAACCCAAGATTTTGGAGAAAAACAACTATGGAAACCAAAAATCCATAAAAGAAGGCAATAATCACCTTAACACACACACTCACACACACACGCACGCACTCGGGCACGTGAATTTGACAAAACTCCTTAATACTTTCCTAATCCTCTGGAAGCATTTTGTAAAAATAGGTATTAGGCATAGCTCAGAACACAGAAGTAGAAAAGAAAAATGTACAGTCCGGTAGGATCAAGAGTCAATACCACTTTTACCTGGGAAAAATGTTAAAATAATATCTCAACCATGATTTAAAATTGAGCACAGATTCACTGTCTTGGGGCACACACACAAAGTGCAAACAATGTTTTATATGAAATATAAATATTAATATAAGAAAATTTCTAAATAACCTTTTATTCAAAAGCCTTGGGCCAAGTGTTTTTCAGAATTCAGAAGTATTTAGAATTTACAAAATAATACCCTTAGCTAAATCTAGAGTGGAAATAATCAGACATTAATATTTTTAGAGCAAAAATATAACCTCATTATGATTAAAAAACTGTAAACAACTTCTTGTCAATTCAGATCAAGTCATATTTGGCCACCAAATAGTTCATAAAAGAACTTCAAGTTTTCAAAGAATTTTGTTTACTCTTTCTTTTGGATCTCAGAATTGTGGATAAGAGATTAAAGGGCTATCTCTTATTAAAAATTACATAATTAGAAACAAAGAGAAGCATGAAAGTGAGAAAATTAGAGTTTTAATTACATTACATTAAACCTCATAAAGCTAAAATTATCTTGACAGTGAAGTAGTTTAAAAAACATTTAGTAGTTCAACAATATAGTTGTTTAAGACTTATTTAAGCACTGAGAAGAGTAATTGACTTCTGAAATGATTATTCATGAATCAAAGGAAAATTTGGCCTTGGTGCCTTCATGATGTGTGTGTGTGTGTGTGTGTGTGAGGATTTAGTTCATATAACTATTTTACATGTTGTAGAATGGTATGACTTTAAATAATGACAAGATGTTTCCAATAAATATATTGATATTCTTATGTTCCTTCATGCTCTTTGGTACAATTTACATTTAAACTTACAAGAATAATGTTTCAAGTTTATATATACCACCCAGAACTCTCTTCAAGGCTAATTAAGACAGATGGGTTAATAGTTCAGGAAATATGTAATTTCTAAAATAATTGCCAATTCCTTAACATTGAAAACTACTTGAGTGTGGGTATTTTAGTTACCTAGGTTGTATAAGAAATGACTACTAATTTTGCGCTTACTTATATTATTGCTTTGATATTTATTTTAACCCTTAACATGAAACACATGAAAATATTCTCTCTTAAAATCCCTGTTGAGACATAGACCTGCTGAAGGCCCTTCATTTGCCACCTTGGTTGACATACATTGATAGAGTCACTTGCTCATTAATCAGACCAAGCAATGTACAGAATTTGCAAGGCAAAGCGCCTTTAAATAGACTTCACCTTTTGTACTCAGTGTGCTATCTTTATAAGACCAAAAATAGTGGTAATCAGGCTAAATTTCTACTGTTAGCATTTCAGACCTCATTTCAACAATAATTCCTTCTCCATGTTTAAAGATACTGCAGTGATAATTGAGATGATATAGTGAGAAGGATTTGGTGTTAGATCTCTTAACTACCAGAAAGGGAGAAAAAAATGTAATGAATAAAGAAAGAAATGGATGCTTCTTTCTTTATTTGAGATACTTTTCTTTATTTTTTTCAAGCAGCCTCGTTGAAATTCAGAAAGGAAATTTGTAAGAATAATAATGAATCACATCTTTTCAGCCCCCCAATAATGCTGTTATGTCTAAGTATTTCTATTTCTATTAAGAAAAAAAACATTATGAAATGAATAAAATTGAATGCATGCCCTTCTATATCTGCCTCTAATGGTATTTAGCATAATCACACACATAGTCAATGAAAATTCATTACAAATATTTTAACATTCTCATACAGATTTTCATATCATTAATTTTAAACAGCTCTAGTTTTATGAGATTCATATAATTCAGATATGTAAAATATATAAATTTTCTTATATGAACTTAGCTTTAAATTCTTTTTTCTTTTCTTAAATGACCTCTTGAAAGTGATGATTCTTCCACAATTTTTAAAAACACATCTTCCCCTATTTTCTTAGTAAGAAATCGAGAAGGAAGAAAATAAGGAAGAAAGGAAGGAAGGAAGGAAGGAAGGAAGAAAGGAAGGAAGGAAGGGAGGCAGGCAGGCAGTCAGTCTGATGGCACACTGAGAATTGAAATGCAGTATCACCCATAAGGAAAATATAAATTCCTTCTCATGCTTTAGATCATTTTAACTTATAATAGTAATCACAACTTACTGTATTTCCTGGGGATTTCTCAAGGCAGAGCCAAAGGCAGTTTCTCCTAGCTAGTCATAAATGTCCTGTGTTTCTTTCATTGCTTAAATATTGCCCTAAGCCCTTTTCTTTTATTATATCCCTTTGAAATGGAGTGAAGCATTTCCCAATAGACACTTATCAAGGAGAAGGTTGACATTTGCAACAATAAGAAGCAGCATGTACTGAGTCTAAATTTGAAGGCCTGAAAGACTTGACATGCATCCCTCTAATTATTTTAGAGTTCTCTTCTCTGGTTCTGAGTTCATTTAGTATCCATAGAAATTAAAGTCCTTTAAATGTCAGTGTTCTTCACACTACACAAGCAGAGAAAATAAGTGAACGCTGAGGACAATCTATTGAGGTTTTTTTGTTTTTTACTTTAAACTTACATTTTTCTCACTTGACACAGATGTGTCAATTATAATAATCTATATGCATTTTACAAAAATGGATTTCAGATATATATACATATATATGTGTGTGTGTGTATATATATATATACAGAGAGAGAGAGAGAGACAGACAGAGAGAGAGAGAGAGACACAGAGAGATTTGTCTTCTAAAAACACACCCCTGGCATATACAAAAGGCACTCCAAACACCTTCAGTGACTCACCAGTAGTGGTAGAATTCCAAAACCTTTGCTTGACCCTTGGCTTTTTCTGTAAGCCTACTTTTACCTGCTCTTTAAATTTACCTATCACTTTCTAAATAACATTCAAATTGGTTGTTAAATAAAATGGAAAATGGGGAAATACACAGATTGTGGTAGGTAGAGAAGAAGGAGATCATTCGGAAAATATGTTTTGAGAGGCTAAATTTGACTCTATCTGATGAAGTTCATATATTGAAGGTACAGTAATACTCTAATTATTTGGACTCTGGTATCCAAAATGTTCAGAAGCTTCAGGGAAATGTGGCCCAGAAAGGGAAATGGTCCATAAGCAGCATGAAAGAAATTGCATCACTGCACTATTTCATGGTCAAAGAATATAGCTTTCCTCAGCATTATGCTAAGTGAAGTAAGCCAATCCCAAAAAACCAAATGCCGAATGGTCTCTCTGATTAATGGATGCTGATGAATAAGGGAGGTGGGAATGGGAAACATAAGAGAAATAGAGAAAGACTAGACGCGACATGGGGGAGGTGGGGATCAGGAAAGGGGAATGGGTATAGTAAAGATGGTTGATAAAAATATATATAAAAAATAATATATATATATATACTGTTCATTGAAAGTGCATATAAAGATGTTTAATATGAAGAATGTAATATGCTTATAACTTTGTGCAAAGTTAGAAAAATTATGATTGTAACAATTTTTTTCTACTTGCCTCAACAAATGTTTTCAGTGAATAGTGTGTACAGCTTCTGATAATTTGTTTTTTTCTGTTATGTTTGCTAACATGTATTAAAATGCAACTTTTGGGAAAAAAAATAAAATAATAAAAAAAAAAAAGAATATAGCTTTCCTCAAGTTAGAACATTTCATAAAATACATGAAAACAGTGCCCTCTCATTTGACAAGATGAGGACCAGCCAGCCACTAGAGAAAGACTGTAAAGTCAGGCCTCATAAACCTGCACTTCCATATGTTAAACATTATAATTTAAAACACATAGAAGCTCTTTCCTTCATCTATATTTTAACATGGAACTGAGAGCTTTCCGGAGCAAGGGCTTTCTTCATGACCCTTTCCTCCTAGTTGCATGGTGACACAGTAATATATCTCCCTCAAATTCCAGTTCAAGTTAAAGTGGTCTTAGAGTTTAAATTTCCTTTAAAAGCAATGTGGATATTGATTATTTATATGCATTTAATTATTTTGCCTTGATTTTTCAGTGTTTTCAATACTTTCTAAAACATTTGACTTGATTTTGCTTTTGCTTTTTACTTGCCTATTTTATGTTTATCTAATATTGATCTAGTTCACCTAATAACAACACTTAAAATAACAGTTAAAACAAGAATAAACAGATATGGGGGAAAGAACTCAAGAGACAGATTTCAGCAAACCAAAAGGGAGAGGTGGAGCTCATCACCTTCAGCACGGTGACCTTACAGAGGGATCATGGTATTCAAATCAACCCAGTGAGTAGATTAAGTGGAGATGGCCTGTGCCCTGGAATGATCAAACAAATGTTAACTTTGCTCAGCTGCCCAGTTCCTTTTTTTCTTTTTTGGTACCAGGATTGAATCTAGAGGTGCTTAAACATTGAGCCAGGTCTCCAGCCCCTTTAGTTTTTATTTTGAGTCAGGGTCTCACTAAGTTGCTTAGGACCTTACTAAATCGCTGAGGCCGCTTTGAACTTGTAATCCTCCTGCCTCAGCCTCCAAGTCTTAGTTCCCTTATTTTTAACATTAGTATACGTTATACTGGGAATATATTTGGTCAAAAATTGATTTTCTGATACTTGTATGATAATTTTCAGTTACCTGGAAATTTCCCCTCAGACCTTCGTGATGGTGAGGTTTTTGTACATATCAGTATATAATATTTTATGGTTGTATAAATCAAGTCCATTCAATGTTAATTTTCAAATCAGTTTTTTAAATAAAATATTCAATAATATATGCAGTAGATTATGCTTCATTTTTATGAAGTAGTTCTAAATTAATCACAATTTCAAAGAATGACTTTAAAGGCCAATATCGAAGTTTAGTATTAGTAAGTGAAATTAGTCTGTCATTTCTCTCAGGGGTTGAAAATTTAAATCAGTGGCTACTGAAAATTCAAATGAGATTTTGAAGGAAATGTCATCAAATTACTTCTCATATTTCTTTCTTATGACTTATTTCATATCAATAACAAGAAAAAGAGTTCAAACACAACTAAAGCTAATCATATGATGTCATTATAAACCAAATCCCTGAAAAACAAATACATGTAGTAAAGAAATACTAGAAATATATAGAGTAGCTGTGCATACTTTCAGATAGAAGCTATAATCTATAAAATTTCAGTAAAATTATTTGTGAATCAGGAACTTGCCCTCTTAGTCATAATCAGACTTTACTTACAGTAGCTACAATCATGTGGATAGTGGCTAAACTAGTGAAGAATCTTTTCAGTATTCTCCTTAACAAACAATGATGAAGTTTTAATAATCCATTCTGCTTAATAAAATGTAGGTCTCACAACTGTAGTGCAAGCATGTTTCATGGGGAAAAAATCCAGGATTGTGCTTTTTAAAAGAAAGAATAAGCATTAGAGAACAGTTGGACAATTCTTTTCAGAAAATGCTCTATTCATTAAAGGACAAGCTAGTTTGGAATTACTCTAAGTAAACAATAAGTCATAGTCACTTATTGCTGAAAAAAAGCCTGTACCTTTAAAATATTAAAAAATAGAAAGATGACAAACTTCATATCCAATGTTAACTACAATGATGTATTTATTGTGCAAGCAACTATTCTTTCCTCATTATGTTTTAAAATGATAAAACTGCAGGAGGCATTTAAATTCTCAAAAAAAAAAAAAAAGAAAGAGCAGCACTTCTTTTTTACAGTTCTTGGGTAATAAAAAATAATTTGTGTTCTCCTGAGGAAGACATTCTATAAATGCAATATAAATGTGCTTTAGGAAAATTACCAGAGCTATTCTCTAGCTCACCCATCATTAGTTTTTCATCCTGGTGGTTTGTTAAGGCAGAAGGGAATATATTTATGGTTATGGTACATGGTAGCGTAATTATTTCCCTCTTTTCCTCATTTGTCCATGCTAACACACACACACACACACACACACACGTCTATGGACATTGGAAATAAGCAACATCCTTGTGAAATGGATAACATTAGAAGGAACCTCAAGTTGTCATTTTATTTTAACAACATAGATATTAAAATATATGTCACCATGTTTCTATTTTATACATACTAAAGTGAAGGGTGAAAAAAAGGAGTTTTTATTTCTAGAATCTTCCAATAATTGAACCAAGAGAATTCTTCCAGTATTTATTTTAAAAAGGTTTTCCAATGTTAATCATTATCATCATTAGTTTTCTATCAGACTTTGCTTTTCAGACTAAACTAGCCTAGGTCTTCTACTTTCTTTTTATGGATATGAGATTTCAAATCTTCTAATGCATAATATTTAACACTGTTCCAATATATATCAAATGTCATCTTGGCTTATAAAGTAGAAAAGTAGAAGCAAATTTAGACTTAGATAACTAAAGGACTCTGCCAGAAATGTGTGCTAGGGTAATAGCTTTGAAAATGTGGGTCAGTTATTTTACAGAACTCAGTGTCCTCTGAATTTGCAGTCTGTGTGCTCATTTTGTAATATAACTTTCAAGTGATATATATATGTGTGTGTGTATATATATATATATGAAAATCAATAAATTGAGATTGTACTGTAGGCAGATGAAGCAAAATGAATAAACTTGAATTTTAAAAATTGGCAGTAGGCTATAAATTTTAAGTGCAAGATGTCATAATTAAAATTAACCTCTTCTGACCCATAAAAAATAAAAAATGCAGACAATTTCTTTCTAATATTAGTAGAAAAGTAAGCATTCTAAAACAGTCACTGTCATAATGTCCAGTCAAGTTTATTGAGGCAATTATTTAAACATTAGACAAAGCTACTTTAACTGACTTATGTCTAGATCTGATTAAATGTGCAGTAATTCTCACTATACACAGAGTTACCATGTATGCATGTATATTGCAGGACATTTTCACATTTGCAATTTCAATTGCTTCTTAAAAAATCCCCATGAGCTATATAATATTATCCCCATTTTTCAGATAATGATACTAAGACCTAGAATAGTCAAATAGATTGGGGAAGTTCTATGAGTTAGTACTAGAGTGAATTTGATGGTAAAGGGATTTGGACTATGCTGAACTGAGCTAAGCTGAGCAATTAAATTCAAATAAATTTTTTCATATGATAAGAGCCTCAAGCTTAAATCATAAGGATTAAAATTTAATTATCATACTCTTCTATAATTTTCAGTGAATTTAGAAATGTTTTTGAAAGTTTTGTCCTATAGTATTTTCCTACTTAGGCATAGTAAGAATGTTTCAAGTGTGGCTAGAAACTCATAAAAAGAGATTAAGGAGCTTTCCAACTTTTTAGAAATTTGTAATTTAATTAGAATTTAGGTTGAAATTTAGGGTGAGAATGAAATACATATGTGTTTTCAGGTTATATTAATTAGCACCATGAAATGATACCAATAAGGAAAAAGAGTAAACTGCAGTTGAGGAAAGTTATAAACTTATACATTCAGTCAGTCATTCATTCAGCTTATCTTAAGTACTTAAAATCCACAGGTACTATTTGATACTTCAGTTATGCATTCAACTATGGGCACCTCCCCTAAAGAGCAAGATATGCTGCCATACCTTGAATGCCTACCACTTGCCAGACATTTGCATGTTCACTAAAAACTGCTATAATGTAATAATAAAGATAGATGTTAACATTCAGTGAGATAATTATTTTTGCACTGAGCACATTAAGAGAATTATTTTAAACTCACAACAAAATTATTAGGTAGATGTTATTTGTATCCCCATTTTCCAAGCAGGATATACACAGAAAGACATTAAATAATTTGCCCAAATTTTCAGAGCCAAGTTGAGATATGAAACCAAATACTTCAATACCAGATCCATGCTCTTAACCACCATAATCTATCTGTAGTTTTTGATCATTTACACCTAAATGATATTTTTATAACATTTATTTTAATATTCACAATAATCCTCTGAGGCAGATATTACCTTTATTTTACAACTTGTGAAAATGAAGCTTATGTAAGAATTTAAACGACTTGCGTGAAGTCTTACAAACCCATCTTGCTCCCAAATCTACCATACTCAGTTGCATTAGACTCTTTAGTCCAATATTACACAGAGGCAGATTAATCATATCTTTGGGGCACAGGCAAAATAGAGGTATAAAAAAGGTCATACATATTTTAAATATTGTATTCTTGCTGTTTTAACAATTCAAAAATCATCATCAATGAAGAAGAAGACTTTAACTTAATTGAATTTCTTTGCTCTCATTGTCTGGCTTAGTATCATTTTCATTTGAATTATATTTGTAAGGAGTGGAGTTAGCAACAATAAACACTACAACTTGTAGTCCTCAGAACTTTCAGAAGTCTTACTCTAATTTGTTTATCTCATTTAATAGTCACAATCATCATAAATGAGAGTGTTATTTGTGGAAGTGAGGAAACCGAGAAAATTTAACATCTTATTCAGATCACAAGATTAGTTAGTAGTAGGTATGGAATATAAATTTCAGATCATTATGACTCCAGAAATCTAAGTTATTCCCAACATATCATACTGGCAACTAGTCTATTCAAAAGAGAATTAGTGGGATAATGTGGAACTTAAAATCATGTCGTAAGAGAGGCAGTTAAGAGAAATAAATATATTATTTTAGAGAAGAGAAAACTCAGGTACTGTAAAACTGACTTCCAGTATATTTCCAATGGAAAAAAAAACAGAAAAAAATTTATTATCCTAATAATACAGGGTAAGCAACAAAAGATAGATGATAAAAGTACCAGATTTTGAATTAACCTAAGAGCATTATTGACAGTCTAAGCTATTATCAGTTGTATGGGGTGAAGACTGTAAAATCACATTGGTGCAGTAGAAAGACTATAAGAACACTTATGGTAGGGGGCAATGTTTCTAGAACACTGGTTCTCCAAACATGATTATATTTTGGAATAATCTGGAAAAATTTTTTTGAAATACTCATGCCTGTGTACTCCCTCCTGTCATTTTGACTTAATTGGTATAAGGTATGTCCTAGTCATCAGGATTTGAAAAACTTCCCAAGTATTCAGTTCTAATTTTTGACAACCACTAGACTAGATGTCCTGTGAAGTGTTTATGACTGTAGAGAATCTTCTGCCATAAGATAATTCAAACCTAAGTAGAACTTGGCAAAACAGCACTTTTTGAAAATTGGCTTTTAACAAGGAATAATTTCCCTAGCATAATAGTTTAGACTCCATATTTGGAACCTTACTGAGCAAAATTCTGCCTCTGCCAACAATCTCTTCAGGCTCAGTTGTTTCATCTACACAGTGGGAAACCAGTATTTCTACCCTTATACACCAGTTAAGAGGATTAATGTAAGATCTAGCACAACACCTATAAAATAGTTGTTATTCCTTACATAATTAATTCCAGTTAGATAGAAAGTACTATTGAGGACCTTTTTTCCTTCTTTCAGAGCCCAAGTACAAGGGCACTCATGTATCCTGGGGAAGTGATGGATAGGAAGAACAGTGGGGATTGCTGTTGGATAATTAGTGACTTTTTCTTCTCAGCATTATATTGCATAGTTTTCATTCCCCTTAAGCTTATGCAGTGTGCTATTATTTTTAAAGTGACAATGTAAGTTCATTAGGTGAGCTATTAAAAGTAATAGTATACAGGATCTGAGGTCATAAGTACCAGGCTGTATATCCACATCAACTATAGAAGTTAATTCTGCTGAGTTGTATGAATTTGAAAGTTTATGCTCCTGTGAATCTACACATAATAATATATATGAAAGTATAAGCATATTTGAACACTCATTTATCCTTGCCTGTATTTTGGAATTCTCTGGAAAATTAAAAAAAAATACTCATGCCTATGTACCCTCTCCTGTCATTTTGACGTAATTAGTATGGGGTACGTCCTAGCCATCAGGATTTGAAAAACCTTCTCAAATAATCAGTTCTAATTAGACAACCACTAGACTAGAAGTTTTGTAAAGCGTCTGTGACTACAGGAGTCCTTGACCATAACATAATTCAAACCGAAGTAGAATTTGGTGAAGTTCTTTGTTTTTAATCTTTTTTGCAACTGCTTCTTTTCCCAAATGCTTCTAAGTTGAACAAATTCTCTTCTGTAAGAATACCAAGGTCTTGTTCAAGTTTGTAAAGCTCAAATCCTTTCATAAATATTACAGATTCTTTTAAGACTGACAGGAAAATTAAAATCAGAAAATGGGCTCACATAAATGCTGTGAGAACAAATATGCATCCCAGTTCATCTAAGTTATTTAATTAAAACAAAATTATGAAACCAGTGTTTTTGTTTTCAAAGAAAGGAATGTGGCAATGTATTTACCAGGTCCCTCAAACATGTGTCTTATACTATGACAATCATTTCACTTCTCTTATGATACTTTTGAAACTGCTTCCATTTAGACTATTTTTTTAATAATGTGATTTTAACTTTCATATCTTCATATTTTTATTGTTCCTTTAAAAATGCTTTCTTCTTGATTTTGCTAAACCTCTCTCTCATTATGTATAATTGTTTTTGTAGCAGGTTTAATTTAGTTTGTATTTGCATATTACTTTCAGAATTTAAAACCATTTTAAATTATGGTTTTAATTTCATATCTTATGGAATGAAGAAGAGAAGTATTGTCATTCGAACCCATCAATTCTTCTGCTGACTCTACCTGCACTATACTGGTGACCTCAGATTAGTTATATTCTTTAACTTTTCACCTGTAAATTAATTAAATAAATATTACTTATAAAGTACTTAAATTATTGTTCAGTATTTAGTGAGACTGTATAAATAAGCACAATGGTTTTATTTCAGTGGTTTTATTTTTATGTCAGACACATAGGCTCTGACATCTAATAAGTGTCAATGAAAAAATCTGAGGTCAGTCACTTATATACACAATTAATAATTTGTGTGTGGTCTCAATTATCACAATCTCTTTGAGCTTCAATAACCTTTCCTTAATCACAAAGATAATGATACCTGCTTTGTCACAGGATTGCTATGACCATCAGTCAAATGATGAAATAAGTGAGACCAGTTTTTAATAAACTAAAATGCTATACCTATGCAAGCTATTATTAATACTGACATTAACTCAGTTTATCTGCTAATGTGTTTCATGTATCAGGCAAAAAGAGTTTGCTTAACCCAGGGGCACAGAATTGGGAACCATGTAGCTTCTCTCAGGGAGGCTATGCCTTATCAACAATACTGTCTGGAAATACTGCTTTTTTTTTTAACTGCATCTCTTTGAACCTTATTGTCAATGAAATATTACCTACCCAAAGTTGTAAAATGTAATGTGATGTAATTTTCTGTGTTTTATAATTTTGTGTATGGTCTACCTTTGATTTTCACGTTGTAAAAAAATATTTTTCTACTCATCTGATTCTAAATGACCACAAACTCAATTAGTGAAATCTATAGTAGTAAAATTAATTGAATAATCACAGCATTTGTTTGCATCAAATAGGTAAAGTGATAACTGATGTTCATATAAAAATATTGAGTATCATATCTTAAATCTTACTGAAAAATCTCACCAATTTCTTTTTACTTTCTTGGAAAATGATGTCTTACTAAGGTAAAATTGTTAATCCTAAAAGGCCTGCAATTAAATGCTTAAATATTAAAATAAATTTTTTCTTCCTACAAATAATTCTCAAAGTAAAGTTATTGTGCAATAAGGAAGACATATTTTGATCTTAAGGTTAACACCAAATATTTTTCTTCTGGTCTCCTGGCACACATGCAGTTTCTAGAAAAGTGACATTTGCATATACTTTTCTACAGTGGGCTTTTAGTACTAAGGTGAATCATTCTAATTCAGAATAAGCTGAATTGTTTCTTTGCAAATACCTAAACCTAAATTTAAGTATACTGTGAAGTCATAACACAAAATTTTGATTATGGTTCATTTGTCCTTTTTATCCTCAGATTAAAAAAAAAATTTCTTGCTTAATTTTAAATGGTCATTTAACCACTGTGTAATAAAAGCATGCTTTGCTGTCTGTTTTACATTGGAACATGATTCTAGACATGCAAAAATATTTGTGTGTATGTATGTGTATATTCAAATGAAGCATGCAAATTAAAACATGAATATTAAAATCTATCTTTTCATGTTGAGCCCAGCTTGATGCTAAAAAATTTAGGACTGATTATTGGCTGAATTTTCTGTTTGATAAATAAAGCAAATATTGAGTTGTACCTTGTGAATTCTACTGTATCAGTGGGGTACTTTAGAACATGCCAAAATTTATTAAGATAATACAAAAGTCAGTGAAAATTTAATCATTTTTCTAGCATTTCCAATTACATGCTAATACCTCTTATTGTATAATTTTACTTATGATGGCACTCTTTAAGGTAAACAGTGTTAGTATTCAGGGGCTACAGTGATACTTTCTACCCACATATGAACTTGGAAAGAGTGGGAAAAAGTTTTACTCTTAAAATATATAAATAGAATGCAATAATGAAAAGTGTCCATAAAGTGACAGGATGATTTCTAGGCCTTTAGGACTATGTCATGATTGACTATATAAAAATACTTAAAGTAAAAATGTGACAGAAGGAAGTTTATTTAGTCCAGGAAGCACAGCATTGTGAAAGATATGAGGTCCTCCCAGGGACAGGGTCTTCTGTTTCAATGACACTGTCTTGCAGGTTTACTTTTAGCATAATTCCTCTTAACAAAGAAAATCAAACAACTGATTCCTTAATTAACATGCTCATTAAGCCTATTTTACTCTAAGGTGGCTATCTTGATGCCACCTACATGGAGACACATTTGAATAAATCAGTTGCTTTCCTAATGTTGTTAATTTTCTAACTAAAATGAATAAATCAGAATCTTGAATTTATACATCAGTCTTATAAACTCAGCTTTTGCAAGTTTGCCTGTGAGTGATGGATTTGCTTTTGGAATGCTAAAAGTAGTTGATCATCCTGCAAGGTTGACGGACACTTGAACTTTGGAAAATATCCCTATTGACTATTACATTCCCTGAGTAATAATAATAATAGCAGACACTTATGTAGGTCTAACTTGTGAAACACTGTTGTACTTCTAATATATTCTATGGTCATATGAGGCCTGTAAGTTAAATATTTTTTATTATATCCTTCTTTTCAGATGAAGAAACTTAGTTGTAAAAGTAAAAAGAGGTAGGCATCAAACCCAGGCACTCTGGTCCCCAAAACTGTGTCCTTGACCTTTGTGTGCATGGGGACTACTTGTTAATCAATATTCTTTGATACCTATTAATATCACATTACTCTTACTTCCTTTTTTATCTTTCATACTGCAGTTGTTTATAGAATTTTTCATACAGCTAAATAGTTTTATAACAAAGCTAATACAAATTAATTTTTTAAAAATTTAATGGACTCATAACAAAGCTAATAAAAATTATTTTTTTTAAAATTTAATGGGCTCTGAAGATACTATGATATTTTACTTTCAATTAGATATTAAAATTATCAGGGAATAAAAGTATTTAAAACTACTTTTAGAATAATTGATAACATATTAAAGTTAAAAAATGTAAAGAATATGAACTTTCTATATTTTAATCAATTTTTAAAAATTGTACTAAAGTATAACTAACAAAATTACCATCTTTCAGACTTTAGTGGTATTAAATACATTCAAAATGGAACACAACCATTGAGGTCACCCATCTCCAGAACCTTTTTCCACCTTGTGAACTGATTATCTGTACCCATCAAAGAATAGCTCTTCCTTCTCAGTCCCTGGAAACCACCCACCACTCTACTTCTGTCTCTATGATTTAACTACTCGAGTATCTCATATAAGTGTAAGCATCTGATATTTGTTCTTTGTTATTGGTTTATTTTCACTTAGCATAATGTCTAAAAGGTGGATCTATAACATAGCATGTCAAAATTTCTTCCTTTTCTTCTGTTGTATTGGTATATTATAATTATACATAATAGTAGGATTTATTATGTCATATTCATACATGTGCATAACATAATTTGATCAGTCTCATTCCTCAGAAAATTTCCTCTTTTTGTAAGGCTGCATAATAATACATTGTATGTGTATACCATATGCAATTTTGACTTGTCAATTTGTTTTACATCCTATCATTTCATCCTATATTTCTTTACAGCATGGGTTTAATGGTAATGAACTACCTCAATTTTTGTTTGTTTGGGCATGTTTTAATTTCTCCCACACTTTTGAAGGAAGATTTTGCCACATATAGAATTCTCAGTTGATAGGTGAGTTTTTGTTTCTTTTTGTTTTGTTTTTCTTTCTTTAGCTCTTTGAATATATTCCCTCATTGCTCTTTGGCCTCTAAAAGTTCTGATGAGAAACTGCTGATAATGTTATTGCAGATCTCATGTATGTGATATGTTATTTCTCTCTTGCTGCTTTCAGCATTCTATATTTGAAAAATTTTATTCCAATGTGTCTCAGTATGGGTCTCTTTGAGTTTATCTTCATTGGAGTTCATTGAACTTCTTGGATGTTTATATGCACATCTTTCATCAAACTTGGGAAAATTTGGCCATCATTTCTTCAAATATTTTCTCTGTCCTATCCCTCTCTATTCTCCTTCTGTGACTTCCCCAATACATATGTTGATCTGTTTGATGGTTCTTTAGTTTATGTTCAGTTTTCTTCAGTATCTGTGGAATGTGTGTGTGTGTGTGTGTGTGCGTGCATTTTCTTTGAGCTCAACAATAGTCTTTGTCCTATTTTTAATTCTACAGATCCTTTTCTCTGCTTGCTTGGATCCTTGTATCCCTGTAGTGAATTTTTCATTTCATTTATTGCACTTCTGAGCTTCAAAAATTTTTAAATTTTTTTAATTTTAAGATTTTAGTAGTTTTTTAGGTTTTCCATTTCTTTATTGATATTTTGGTTTATTCTTATAGGATTTTTTTAATCTCTCCATATGTTGCTGTATATCTTTGAAAGCAGTTATTTAAAAATTGTGTCTAGTAAGTCATTCATCAGGTCTTTTATAGGGAGAGTTTCTGCTGATTTATTTATTTATTCCTTGGAATGGCCCATACTTTCCTGTTTCTTTTTATGCCTTGTGATTTGTTGTTGTTGTTAAAAAGTGGATATTTTAATCTAATAATGTGGAGAATCTTGAAATCAGATTCTTCTTGCAAGGGATTTTCTGAGTTTTATTACTCTCTTTATTTCTATAAACTATGTCAAGGGTCAATTTGAGATGTAAACTTAAGTTCTTGTCAGGTCTTTTCTGAGTTCTCATTCTGGGCATGCATGGGCATTTTCTAATTTTCCCTATATGTATGGCTACTTTTGAATGTCTTAATCTTTAATGTTTGGTTCTCAAAAATAGGTGTTTGGGTGGATGGAGGATGAAAATAAAAATGGAGTACAAAAAGGGTTACAGCCGTTAAAGTGCCCTGAAGTCACTACAGACATAGGGATAGGAGTGTGCAATAGTGGGGAAGGTGTAACTATGCTGGCCACTCACTTCTTTGCTTGCATGTCTTGGATGACGAGCAATAATTGGTGACAGGGTCTTTTTAGCTCACCCTGACTCCCAGAAGCTACATGCAAGCTCCTCTAAACACATGTACATAGCTAACTGTCCTGTGGCTAAGGATGGAGGATGGCTAGTTGCTATTGTGCTAAGAGCTGAAAATCAACACAATTAATCATATTTTATCATCAAAAAATTTCCCCTGGAAATTATAAGCCTTAAATATACTACAGAATTCCAAAATAATTGCACTAGACAGATTTTAACGGTGCAATTGTTGTCTAGCCAGGGTGACAGATTCCTCATGCTTCTTGCTCTGCCATCTTCCTAGAATACTCTGTATTTTTTAAAGGTTTTTACAGTCAAACCCTCACCCACTGTAATGTAGTAATTATACAAGCTAATATAGGAAATTTGAACTTCATGAAACTGAAATCATACATCTATTCATTAATCACTGCTATTAAATCACAGTAGCTGTATGTTGATTTGTCATTTTCTTTATTGCTAAGAGTAATGGGCAAAATGAATTTCTAAAGGCAAAAAATCAGTAAATCTCTAATACTGCATTATTTTCAAGTAATCCTTTCTAATATTACTAGTTATAAATTCGCTTATTAAATTCTTACTGTGGACCTGCTATATTTAAAACACTATGAGTGGTATAGAAAAAATTATGAAAATATCTTCTTTTAACCAAATATAAAATAAATAATAATAATAACAATAACATAGGTAGACTATGTTAAGTGCTCAAAAGGTGTAAGATGATAGATCATTTCTGAACTATGTTTGTTTAATCAAGATACATTTACTCTATGCCATGAACAGTTAGGAGGGACTGAGGATTCAGCAGTGAATGGAAAATTCTAGTAAGAGGAGAAAGATAATAAAAAGTTTCAAAAATATAATGCATAAGGAAGTGATAAATATTATTTGGTCAAGAAAGGGGAAAGAACTGGTCAAAATGAGGAAAGGATCCATGTAGTCATTTTTCAGAGAAGAGCGAAACCGGGGAGAAGGATGAATAGCAGAATTAGAAAGGCTAATTTTTAGTTCTTCTTATTAAGAAAAGTTGTATATTTGTGTTATTATGAAACATAGTCTAAGCCAAAACCTGAAGGATGAATAAGATTTTTGCAAAGGATGGTAAGAAAAGTAAATTATAAGAACATTTGGCTTCAACAAAAGCAAGATGTTGGGAAGCAACGGGAATATTGTATAATAGGAGTTTAGTTGACAAATAAGGTTTACATAAGAGAGAAGTATAAGTGAAGCTGAGAAGCAAAGTTGAAATAGGCTACAAGTGATAAGGACCTGAAATTTAGGAGTGACAGTAGAAAAGGGATATAAATGTAAAATTCAGAATATATCATTGACAAAAGTTTATGATTGGCTTGTTTTGCTTACAGGGAAAATAATGTGGTCAAATCTAATTTTGAAGTGTGGCATCCAGTGACTTTTGAAAAATTGTGTTGTCACTTAAAGGAAAATAAATTGGAAGGAAGAATCAATTTGATAGCAATTGCTGAATGACAACAACCACTATATTAAAAATACTTGTAAATTATAATTACAAATATATCCAATATATTTGAATCATTTCATACCATAGGTAAATATGTATATATAATGCATATATATATTAACATTCCATAAGTTTAATCAAATTAAATGAACAAATATAATTGCTAAACTTCTGTGTATAATATGCTTACTTAAATGAAATTATTGGAAACACTTTTATTTTCAAATATTAGTAAACTTTTATGTGAAAATCAAAAAAGTATGAGCATGGGAACAATGAGTAAATTATTTAGTGATATATATATATAATTGTATGAATAAGTGTATAAACAATTGTATGAATTTCTTTATCCCTTGAAGAGGTATAGCATGATACCAAAAGATGTAGACCCTCAGTCAAAGTTTCGAGGTCATATTCTGCCTTTATTATTTTAACTACTTTGGCTTGAATATTTGTTTCCTTCTCTCCAACCTCTATGCCCAAATTCAAATGTTAAAAGCCCTTATGGCCAATGTGATGTTATCTGGGGGTGGGGACTTTGGGATGTAATTAGTCATGAGAGAAGGGAACTCTTGCGACTGGAGTCAATAAGGATAGAATAAGGGACATAGGAATAATCTCCTCTCTCCGTCATGTGAAGATACAGAAAGAAGGTAGTAGTTCAGGAACCAGGAAGAGGACCCGCACCAGAACCCATCCATGCTGCATGCCGTGACTTCTAGCCTCCAAACCTGTGAGAAATAAATTTCTGGTGTGGAAGCTACCAGAGCCTATGGTAGTTTTAAAATTCCCAACCTGAACTGACAAAGACAGTGACATTGACAATTTCTCTTTGCTTCAGTGTTCTCTCTATAATGAAAATAATGAGTGTACCTAATTCTAAAGTTTTGGGGATAACATAAGGAACAAATAATGTTTAAATGTTTAGCATTATGCACAGAACACAGGTTTTTATAAATGTCCCTATGTTTATAATTATTAATAAGATTACATGCTTTTGTTTTGACTTTGACCAATTATAAATGCAATTTGGGAGCATCCTTTTGATAGTTCATGTGATATTTCTTTTTTCATCTTAAAACCAATGGTTTAGAATTGCTAGGGCTTAAAGAGAAAAACAACAGTAAAAATTTCTAGTACCACTTACTCAATGCAGGTTTGCATTTCTTTTCTTATTTCATAAAATTCAATTTTATCACTTTGGAAGATATACTGACAACTGAACAACACAATAATATGATGTAATTAAAATATCTAGGATGTGAGCAATGTCTAATTTCTCATATGTTGGAAAAACTTGTTTCAAAGCCAGGCCACACAAAATATCAAGATTTGTTTTTAAATTTGCTTGTATGTTTAAATCATACTTCTGAATTTTAGGGAATTTAAATGAATGAAATGTTCCTCTTTACCTAATTATCTCTCTATCTCAATATACAATTATAATATCTGTAAAATTAAACAGGAAATAATAAGAAAAACATGCTATAACTTTACTTCACTTTAATTTCAGTTAATAATATTATTTAATTCTACTGAGCTGAGTGAACAAAAATAAACATACAAACCCACACTTCTATATTAGAAATACACAATGTAATCAAACACAGTGTGATATCTTTTGTAAACCACCTATAGGAAACACGAATAAAACCTATTTATTAAAAAAGAAGAGAAATTTTCATTTTCTCTTAAGCCATATGATGGATGAGAAGAAGAACCTGAATTTCAAATCAGTATCAGACCTGTGTGTAAGATTTGTGTCCCCATTTTATTTTTCTATCATATAAGGCAAGTTCATCTATAAGGGTCCTCGGCAGCTGAAAAAGGACAATCCTAAGATCAAGGAGTTTAAGGGAAATCATACCCTGAGAGTAAACTATGTATTATGAAGCCAGGAAAATGAATAAATTCTTGAAAATTTTTCAGTTTTGAACATTTGCATTTGGAAAAAAACAAAAACAAAAAACTCTTCTCTATTCAGACCAAAAACTTATTTATTTTTTTCTTAGAACACTTATAAATATGCCAAGAACTCTACTATGTCCTGGGAGTTAAGATAAACAGTTAATGTTCTCCACCCTCAAGGAGCTGACAGTTCCTGCTGAGAAGCCATGAGCAGATGTTCAGCATATTAAGTATTTGATAGCCAGGAGAAGCCCAATAAATATTTGCTTACTTACTGAGTGCAGATTATATGTAAGCTACCAAAAGAGCAGAAGGTGGTATCATCCAAACTTAGGATACAGGACTTTCTGGCAAAGATGAAAACTGATTTGTGAAGGAAAAGAGACTTTGAAACTGAGGGAACAACTTAGGTAAAAGCCTGGAACATAAACTGATATGTGCTGATCAAGTTTATTAGTATTACAATGGTGTTTAGTGCGGTAGGAAAAAGTCTATCTTTGGAGACAGAAAGTGAGGCAATACTGATGGGCAGATAGTCTAAAAATGCCAGTTCATCTAGTAATGGTAACAGAAAGTGAATCTTAGAGCTCCACGGGTTTCACTAATTTTGTATTTTGAGAATTACGTAAAGTGGGAATATATATTCTCCCCACAGTTCCTCTTAGTAAGTGAAACTTAAATTATTGAGAAAAAGAAAAGAAAGACATTTCTTTCCCTTGTATATAATATCAGTACTGTTAACGTCTTCCAAAACCTGTGACACCTAAAAACATAAAATGGCTTAAAAAGTCAATCAACTCAAAACTTCAATTCTAGAAAACAATGTAAAACTATACCCATGGGTTCTTTTTTTAATTTTTTAAATTTTAGAATAGTTTTAGATTTAGAGAAAATTTCAATGATAGTTTTTACTTTATTTACATGATTTTTAACATAAAAAATCAATTGAGGTTTTAAAATTTTACGGTATTATTAGAATAAAGGGCAAAAGAGAAAATTCAGGTAATAAGTAGATCTAGTACCAAAACATACCATCCTAGGGTATGTCAGGGAATCTTTCCATGTTCATTAAGAATTGTAAAATTTTTCATTAATTTTAGTTTAGTTGTAGATTTACAAAAAATAAAAATAAATATGACCATAGTACAGAATTCCCAGGGACCCCACCTCAGTTTCCATAATTAACATCTTACATTTGTGTGTTCATAACAATTAATAAATGAATATTGTTATGTTATTATTATCTATAGTCCATATTTTATTCAGATGGTTTTTAGTTTTTACCTTGTTTCTTTTTTCTGCTCCAGGAGCCCATTCAGATATCACATTATATTCAGTCATCAAATCTCTCAGGGTACTCAGACTGAGACAGTTTCTCAGATATTCTGTGATTTTGAATGATTTGATGATTTGTAGGAGTGCTTTTCAGGCATTCTGTTGATTACACTCTAATTGGGATTTATTAGATATTATTTACATGATAGGATTGGAATTATGGGAGTGTTTTAGAGAAAAACTAGAGGTGAAGTGCCAATCTCATTATCTCATACACAAGTATGCACACTATCACATGACTCGTTACTATTGATGTTGAGGCAGTGTTTTTCTAGTTTCTCCATTGGAAAGTTAGCCTTTCGTCCCTTTTCCATACTATATTCTTTAAAAGGAATTCCTATGCATACCTCATATCTAAATATAAGACATGGAGTCATTGTTTTCCTCTGTAAAGGAGAAACAGCTTCATAAATTATTTGGAATTTCTCTGCATGGAAGTTTTCCTTATTTGTTTATTCTTTATTTATATGTATGTGCACTTATGGGTATTTCTTGTTTGGATTAAAATCACTACCATTTTCTTTATTTTGTTTTACAAATTGTTTCAGCATTGGGATCTTTTTCCATTGGCTCTCGTGCCTTTTTGACATACTAAAAAGTGTGTGGTTTTCTATTTGGATGCTCTCTCAGTGTGTCCTTACTTTCTGGCTCTACTCTGTACAAGATGCTGTAGGCTCACCTTGTATTTTCCTGTCTAAGTTGTATCTAGAGTCAGCCATTTATCCAAGGAATACTGGTTCCTCTCATTGAACAGAATTAGAACCCAAGGAGTCCTTGTTGGAGTGTTGCTGCTTCTGGGAAGTAAGCTGAGAGATTAAAGAAATACTTGTGTTTCTAGTATCTCATCTAGCTAAACATGAATCCTAGTGATGTTTGCAGCCCTGATCCCTTACTTGCATCCTTCCTTGCTTATTTATTACCTCCCATTCCTTGTAAAAATCCTGGCTTCCATCAGTAACTTTATCCATTTACTTAATGGTTTGATTCCAGTATACATGTATCGTGGTTTTAGAAATGTTAACCTTTACATCCTTGTCTGCAAATGGTTCTAACAGGTACTCTAGCCATTATTACTGGTGCAAAAGAGACATTTCATTGTTTTTAATTTTCATTTCTCTAATCTCAAATGATATTGTCTTTTCATGTGTTTACTTGCCATCTGTATATCTACTTTGGTGAGGAGTCTTCAGATTTTTTGTCCATTTTTTAACTGGATTTTTAAAAATTATTATTATTATTATTATTCAGTTTTAAGACTTCCTTGTAGAATTTGGATTTAATTACTTTCTCAAGCATTATTTTGAAAATATTTCCCCTAGTCTGTGGTTTGTATTTTTATTAAAACTTATATTTCATAGAGCAGATTTTTTAATTTCAATAAAGTCCAAATTACCAATTTTTAAAATTTTATTGAATCATGCTTTTAGTGTTGTATCTAAACCTAAACTCATTGTCATTTTCTCATGATTTCTTTATTAAGTTTTAAAGTTTACCATTTATATCTATTCAGGAGAATTTTTACAAAAGGTATAAGTTGTATGTAGAAAACTCTAACCCTGAATTTTAAAAGTAAATCTGTATGAAAGTAATCATTAGATAGAAGGCCAAGCATTTACCATTTAGTCTAAACTAGTTTTCCTCTTATTATCTTTCATTATTTTGGATCTTAATCTTTATAACACTTGTTAGGATATATAATTTGCAAATGTATATGCAAACATGCAGAGACATGGATTTGTGTTTGTATTTGTATATATGTGCAAATATAAGTATACAGAGAATAAAGGCTTTCTTGATTCTATGAATTATGAGTCTTTATTACACTGCATATTAAAATATGCACTGCCTAGTTCAATACCTAACATTTGCAGAGCTTCAATGTGTTTTTATATAATAATTGAGTCAATCTGCACTCCACTTTAAAATGTAAAGGGAAGATTTATATGTAAATAAAACAAAATGAAAAAATGTAGAGACAAATTATAAAGAGCAAAGCCTATGAGAAAACATGTAAAGTTATGACAGTAATTACACAGAAATATATAAAAGATATTTTATGAGTTGAGATTTAAATGGTCAAACATTCTGAAACAGGCACATGGCATTAACAATTAGCCAAAAGTGAAAAAAATTAATACACTACAAATATTTTCTAACTTGTTGACAAGTCTACACTGCTTTACTATAATAAATTGGCATATTATCATGAGGGTAATATTAATAAAAATTATTCTCTGTGTATGTCCTCACTCTCTTCACAAATTGATTTTTTTCTTAGGGTCATTATTTTAGTCAGTGAAATGCACAGAAAACCATGGAAGCAAGACAGATAATAGTATCTCATAATGACAGGCTAGAAAGTTCTAAAATAAGAACTACAATGAATTACATATGTATTAATGTTAGATTTTACTCATGACAAAAATCCCCAATACTGAAAATCTTGTAACATGCCATTCCCTGTGACGCTTTAGTAATTTTCTTTTTGTCAGTGTAATTTCTGATGTTTGCCATTCGGCAATAAGCCCTTGTAATTTTTCACAATGTTCTTCTATAAACATTCATGTTCAGAAGTACTGATGTTTTTTACCTGTATCTCTGAAACTTCGCTGACAGCTGTCATTTTTGGTATAGGTACGCCTTCTCAGAATTATTAATCATGAGAATTATGAAATATTTAAGTAGTAAGAAAATTTCACACAGGGAAACTTCTACAACTTACCAGAGAACTAAGGAAGCTGCCTTCATGAAACGACACATCAAAATGTGACTGGATCTTATTTGTTCAGTAATATTCTGTAAAGCTGTTTCAGGAGAGGCAGTGTGTAAATGTTTAAACTCACACACTTTAAAACCAGACCTGAAGAATTTTCAAAACGTAGTATTGCTCCCTAACTTTGGGATCTTATGCAAATTTCTTACCTTCTCTGTGCTCATGTACCCCATCCATAAGGTGATATTAATTATAATGACTATGGTGAATAGATAAGTTAATTCATGAAAATGCTTAAAATGGTATCTACCACTTAGTAAATCCAAGCTATGATCATTATTTCGTTTGCCTGAGGCACTAGATTTGAAATGACTTGGGTAGAAAGGTTGATTAATGAGTACTCCAAATTGGATAATTATTGGGCAACCAATTGCATTCTACCCATTAATGATTTTAAATTAAAACAATAATAATCATAACAACACAGAGAAAGCAAGTCACTGAGAGAAGACCACGGAATCTGCTTAGATTTTGATTTCTGTGTAATCAATTATTGCAATTTCATTGGCTTAAAGAGAAAAAAGTTATTTCACAGTTTCCATCTGCCTTACTCAGTCTAATGAGGCTGAAATCAAGGTACTGACCTGATGCATTGGCATCCTTAGAATTTTGATATAATAATTGTGTCAGATTTGGGAAAAAATTTATTCCCTCATAGCCACATAACTGAGGTTCTCATTCTTTTCCTATCTGTTGTCCAAGGCCTGCTGTCCATGACTACACGGCACTCTGAGGTTCTAGTTATAAAGCCCCTCTACTGACCTTATGGTCTAAATCTCCTTTTTAGGAAGAAATTTATCCCTTTTAACCATTCTTCTCATTGGGTCAGGCCCATCCAGAATCACCTCCCTTTTGATCAATCACCTCACAGTCCAGTGATCAGCAACCCAGTCATGGCATATCTCATCATGCAGCATTCACAGGTTCTGCACTCACTCAAGACGAAGGGAATGAGTCACTGGGCTCTTGGGTGAATTCTGCCTTCCACACTACTTGAGAGAAGCGCTTTGCGCATTTTAATGGTCTCTATCCCCAGAGGTTACCTGGTATATAACAACGCAAAAAAGATTTCCAGATTGCATGAAAATTAATTCAAACGTCAGTTGTTCCCTTTGGAATGTTTTTACTGCTTTAAAATAAATTTTCTGCTCTCAAATAAATTTTCAAACACTGGTCAAAAAAATACAATTTTCTAAAGATGCCTTGGGAGGAAACGAAAGGATTTTCTGTTTTTCCACTAGTCCTTTTAGCTATGCATACTATTAGGGCTCATTTTGACATAATTATGCAAACATGGAGTATAATTTGCTCCTATTCAACTCCTGGTACTTACCCTTGCCCTTTCCTCCTCCATTCCCTTGTTTGCTTCCTTCTAGTCTACTGAGCTTTCTGCTATTTACAGTTTTGTTCTTTTTTTTTTAAATTAGTACCTTGTGGATATACATGGTGGTGAGACTCACTGGCTTCACAGGAAAGTGAGGTAAGATTCATTCTACAGTTCCTCTTTTCCTGTTTGCTTCCCTTCTCCTCAATTCCCTTCCTGTACTCCACTAACTGATCTCTTTTATTTTCATGGAATGCTCCCTCCATTTTCTTTTTTTCCTTACTTTTTACTTTCTTTTCTTTTCTCAATTTTGGTCTAGCTTTTGTATGTCAGGGAAAACATTCAACCTTTGATTCTCTAGACATGGCTTATTTCATTTAGCATGATGATCTCGTTTCATCCATTTATCAGAAAATGCTATGATTTCATTCTTCTTTACGACTGAGTAATATTCCTTTGTGTGTATACTGCATCTGTTGATAGGCACCTAAATTGGTTCCATAGTTTGGCTACTGTTAATTGTGCTGCTATAAACATAGATGTGGCTATATACCTATAGTATGCCAACTTTAGATGTTTGGGATATATACTAAGGAGTGGGATAACTGGGTCTTATGGTAGTTGCATTCCTAATTTTTGAGGAATCTCCATACTGCTTTCCAAAGTACTTGCACTAATTTGTAGTCCCACCAACAAGTATGAGTGTACCTTTTCCCCCATGTTTTTGCTATTTATTATTATTTGTAAATTAATTTTATTTGTATATATTATTAGTATTTGTTATTATTTGCACTATTATTTGTATTCATAATAATTGCCATTCTGCCCAAAGGGACATGAAATTTCAATGTAGTTTTGATTTGCATTTCCCTTACTTCTGACATGTTGAACACTTTTTTCATATATTTATTGTCCATTTGTATTTTTTCTTTTAAAAAGTGTCTCTTTCGTTCTTTTGCCCATTTCTTAATTGGGTTATTGGTAGGGTTAGTGTTAAGTTTCTGGAGTTCTTAATATATTCTGAATATTAATCTCCAATCTGAGGAACAGGTGTCAAAGATCTCTCATTCTGTAGGCTCTCTCTTCATGCTTTTGATTGTTTTCTTTGCTGTGCAGAAACTCTTTAATTTGATGTCATCCCACATACTGATTTTATTTCTTGCGCTTTAGGAGTCTTTTTAAAGAAGTCGATGCCTGTGCTAATAGGTTGAAGTGTTGGGGAAACATCTTTTTAGTACATAGTTCAGAGAGCTTCTTAAAACATACTTCATATTTTTGGGGGGGTACCAGGAATTGAAACCAGGGGTGCTTAACCACTGAGCCACATCCTCAGCCCCTGTTTTTTTTTGTGTTTTATGTAGAGACAGGGTCTCACTGAGTTGCTTAGTGCCTCACCATTGCTGAGGGTGGCTTTGAACTCACAATTCTCCTGTCTCAGCCTCCCAAAGTGCTGGGATTATAGGCATATGCCACCGTGTCTGGCTCAAAAATCCTTCATATTTCCATTATTCTTTCCCCTTTTCTCTGTTACTGTGCCCTCTTTTCAGTTTTGTCAAGTTCTTTCATGTAGATTAATGGCAGTTCTCATTCCTGAACCTCCAAATGGGCCTTGACATCTCCTTATAGAGTTCTCCCTCAGAATTTCCAAAGACCTTTAGTAAAGGCATGGATTTGCTCTACCCTGACCTCTATGTTCAAAAATTCAAATAAGTATAACAAAGAATGAGTTAAGTGAAATAGGAAAGAAAATATATCAGCGAGATACAATAAATACCATATGCCCTTAAAGGGATGAAATAACTATGACACAAAAAGAAGTTAAGAAAGAACCAGGACTTTTTTATTTAGTGTGGAAAATGTAGTTTGAACAAATTCTGACTACATGACAGGACGTACCATTGCATTTGACACCTTGATTTGCTTAAGCTCTCTTGTTCTTGAGCGAGGGGTGAATAAATCAAACCTATTTTTGTGACACGATATACAAAGGTGAGTTTTATTTTTGGCAATGTTTTCTCAAGTTTGGTGGTTTACACAAATCAATAGAAATAAATCACTAATGTTTCTTTCACTAATTATAATAGATTTCTAAATTCTTGTCTTAAATTTCAGAAAATCATTGTAATTTTTATCAAAATATAAACAAATTACCTTAAGCACAAAAATTGACAGCCATAAAAATAATTATGAAGGAAAAAATGAGCACATGATATTCATTGATTATGATTAAAAATATTATTGATTGTATGATAAGTGTGATGGGCTTATAACCTACAAAGAAAGTAAAAACCTTGAATTTAAAACAGACTCAGTGAGAACATTGTATGATTGAATAGCATGTTGAGGTCCAAATAAAAGTATTAAAGAATAAAGTTAAAAATCCTTAACCCAGAATTTAAAACTCCTACAAAATTGGGCCTAAAGCATCTGGTATTTCTCCTGTCAGTGACTTTGCAAAGGTACAACCAACTATTCCTGAGTTTTTGCTGCTTTATTTCAACACAGCCTAGATTTCAGTCTAGCAGTAATACTGACTTAACAAAACATTCCCAATTCTGGCCATTTGAAACCATTCTCTTACTTTTTGAACATTTTATATCAACTATTATCTACCCTTCTCAAACAATAAACAAATAATAAGCTCAGTAGGCTCCCATATCTGTGAGAGAGAAATTTCAAGATCTCCCGTGGATGCCTAAAACCGTGGATAGCATGAAACTCCATAATTTAATTTTTTTCCCATCTTACCTAAACACTAACACTTACTGTAAGCAAAATTTTTGTAATTTGAAGTGTGACAACAAAACAAGTGTGAATTTCTACTTTTTTCACAATTTCACAGGTAACAGATTTGTTCTCACCATAGATGTTAGCAACCCTGACATCTTCTTTCTTTCTTTCTTGGAGTCGGAGACTTACAACTTTTCACTTTAGAAAAGGAGAACTTTACAGCTTCACTTTAGCATACCTGAATTGCCAGCACCATTACTCTTACCCTTTGTGATCATCTTTAAGTAAAATAAGGGCTACTTAACATAAGAACTGTGACATCTGACTGCCTTGACAGACACTGAGAGACTAATGCTTTGGGTACACTGTGAAAAAGCTGGACAATGGGCCTCACTCACGTTCCAGACAGGGCAGAGTGCGTCAGCACAGGATTTCATCATGCTACTCAAACAGTGTGCAACTTAAAATTTAAAAATCACTCATTACTGGAATTTTCTACTTAATATTTTAGAACACAGTTGATTGCAAGCAATTGAAGTCATAGAAATCAAAACGGTAGAGAAGGGGGAATTACTGTACCATACATGAACTTTTAAAATATAAATATGTGTTTATAAAACATATATAAATACATATAAATATAAAATATTTTAATATATATATAATATTTTTTCAAAACTAGGGAATAAGTTCTGCAATTTTATTTATGTATTCATTAAATAAATATACATAATGGAGTCTCCATTTGTTAAGTAGAAAATAAAATTCAAAACACAGTATCCCAGTTTCTTGGCTTTAAAGTCCAACTCTCCTATTCCCAAATTATGCACTATAATATTATGCAAACATTCAATAAATGTTTTTGATTAACTGATTTAATAAACATGAAAAAAATAAAAAACATACAGATATATTATTTTATATTAATTTCTCTAATGGTTTAGATAAGACTGCAGTAAACATGCTTATTCCTATAAAACTCAAATAACTCAATCTGATATATAATAATTTTAGTCTCCATAATACATTTTAACATTTATTTATCTTGGAGTAAACTAAATTATGATTGCTTCAACAGACAAGTTTCTAAAACTCAAACTTAAAATTCATTTAGCATTGTCCATGCTGAAATTATCTTAAGAAATGGGTCAATATAAAAACTGTGATAATTGTGTCAGTTAAAAACTACATGTAGCTTTGAAAATAGTTTGGCATTTTATATATTTTTCCCTATGGCACCTTAATGTGCCACATTTGAAAAATGACCAGACGAAACATCATGAGATTTGGTTTAAACTTGGACATGGAAACTGTGTCACTGTGGGCAAATCACTTAGTTCTCTCTCCTATAAGAGATACATTTGAATTCAAAGTTATTATTCCCCAAATTGTAAAGCTGATTTAATGATGTTAAAACACTTCCTGGCTGAGAACTAAATAGCAGCCTATGTTCATAATAAGAGAACAGCTATTTGATTGACTTGGTCTTCTTACTTATCTAGAGACAAAACAATCACACAACTTGTTTAAACTTTAAAGTTCTAGCTTCATTTAAGTCATTCTTATCCATGAGTAAATGTCATTTTTTAAAAAATTCACTAGCAAGGCAGACTTCAGAGGGATGTTGACAAATCTGACTTCAACTTGTAAAATCACATATTGTGGATGAGATTAATTATCAACAGAATTCCTTAGGGCAGCATTTCTCAGAATGTTATCTCTGGTCTTTTTCCCAGAACAACAAAATCTGGGATAAACCCCCTGGTGAATCCAATTTGAAGTCTGAGAAACAGTGTTCCAGGAGAAGCTTTGCCTTTTAAACAATGACAGAAAGGACAATATATCTTATTGTCTCATCAAATTCTGAGGTTAAAGAATATAACTTGATCATTTAAATTTCCTAAAAAAAAAAAAATTCAAAAATTGTCTGACTGAAAACTATAAAAGGGAATCCATAGAAGAACATTCTTAACTGGGGAGGACTTCATGATATTTGACAAGGGATTTTATTTTATTTTGTAGTTATACACCTGTATGAAAATGAAGTCTTTAAGTTTTTAGAGCTCAGTGTCTTATCCTTTAAGTTCACTCAAGTTTTACCCAATTACTTATCCTCTGGTAATTCAGTTATCACCAAATGTGCTCTTAGGTTTTTCTACTAATATAAATGTGCTAACATAGCATGTTAGTGCCCTATTTTTCTTAGCAGTAATGTTCCCAAAACAGTAAGTTATAACTATGAGTTATAATTGCCTATGAGTTTGGTTATCATGAATTATTTACAACAAAGTGTCTGAAATTACTTACAAATTGGAAGAATTGAACTGGGATATGAAACCTCATAAAGGAAATTCCCCTGAGGCTTTGCTTTTCTCTAATAATTTTAATCCTGATTAACTAAATGTACTTGTTTTAACTTCACACATCGCTCAATATCTAGATACAGTAGATGCCTCCAAACATTATAGAAGAACTTCCCTATATTCTTTCTTATCTTTGCCCAAACTAAGGGTGAATGCATGGTTATTAAAACTGTTGCTTTGTTCTGCAAAAACATGTCTTTTCCTTTCATACACACTCAGGACCAGAAGTGAGCACATTTGTTCATTTGTCCTTAAAGTTGGAGGGGTGGGGATTTTGGACAGAGTATGTTATCAGGTCCTTTCTGTATTCTAATTGCTGAATTTATAGTGATGACCTGACTTTGTCATTCTGGATTTTATTTTAGTTTGATTTTAAAAGCCAGATATTAGGTCTCTATTGTGGCATAATAATGTTAGCAGTGGGTTTGCTTTTAACTTCTGATAAATAGAGCCCTGGAAATTTAATGTCCTCTTACTTTCAATTTACAATGCCTTTCCTAAATTTCATTCTCAAGTGAGAGTATCTTCAGAACAAACCAACAGGCCTCAACATAAAGCTTCAGGAATGAACCATATCCTGACCATATCCATAACCATATCCATAACCATATGAACCATATTCATAACCATATCCCTTTGTCTTTTGAAGAACTTAATTTATAGGCTGAATTACAAATATTTTAGATTCATTATTGGTTCACCATCCATTGTGGATTCATCTCACCTCCTAAATGACACATTCTTACATGGTATGAATTGCCCGACAATTTGAGGAAATACAGTCCATGTACAGGGTAGAAAAGATATTCAGACTTCAGGACAGGAAATGTGCTAAGAAATTCAATTAAGGAATGTTTCCAGGATTTCACTACACTCATCAAGTGGAGTATACTGTTATATTTTGTTGTTCTGTTGCATATCAATCCTATTATTAAGAATCAAATATTTTCATAATACCCAGGGCAAGACATTGAACCCCACTGGCCCCTTAACTTAGAAATAGTCCAGCACTTTCAGTGTAAAACAGACCAACTATGAAATCTATAAAGCAATTTACAGGAATATGATGACCTCTGTTTTCACCCTCTGACTCAACTGCTGATTCCTATTCAAAAAAGGTCCAAGAGTAGAAAGGATTAAAGGAGCATCACCATAGGCCCTAAAGCCCTTTGCTAGCATTGTAAGTAACCGCATTTCCTCAGTTGTCATGCTATGTGATAAACAGTTCATGAAGCCAGGGCTAACTCCAGGGCTTAATTTACCTAGATTGCTTTTCTTTAGAAAGATCCAGAGCTACCTGTATGACAATAAACTAATATTGTTTAAAATGAAGATTGCCAACCCTCCCAGATTCATGGAACCAACATCACCTAAAGCAGGATAAATTGTGTATGCAATGAAACATGCTCTCCATTCAATCTCCATGCATATCATGATGCTTAAAATAAGTCTGGTACCAAATGACAGAATCTTACATTTCCATTTTAGACAATTATTTCACTTTGGTTTTTTCACAGACAACAATCCACATGTTCATGTTACAGTCTACTTTAAGATTGTGATGAAAGAAAAGGGTGCCACTCAAGTAGCTTTTGTATTCATGTATAAAATGAATTCCCTGATGCAGAATTGACTAAAGAGGAAAGGACAAAGTAGGAAAGGGGGAACAATAATAGTAAAAAGTGATGATATCAAAAGACAGCAATATAAGGAAGAGATATATTCTATCATTTATCCACAGTTACTAGGTGAAGGCATGTCTGTTTACAGAATAAGGCTGAGATGGATGACAAGAAGCATGTGGTCAAAGTGGAAATTAGTATGAAATCTGCTTATTTGTTTTGTGAGATAATAGAAGAGATGTATGAGTTACTTGTGGGGTACCTACATCGATTCTTTTCATCTCTACATGTTTAGGGAAAAATATTTAGCCCACTTTAATAATGTTTATTCTTAGTTTAATAATGTCATTCAAAATGTGACTAACTCAATTAAAGAGGACAATTGGTACCATGGCAACAGAAGTAATCATCTTATTAATAGTAATTATGATTCACTCACCATAAAATGAAGTTTTATTTTGATATAGAAGCCCCAGAAATAACATTTTTTCCTAAAAATTTCAATCATTTTATACATACAGAATTCATAATTTTATATAGTCCTGATAGTTAATATCACTCAATTGCAAATGAAAAACATTGACACAATACAAAAAATGCTTCCTAATTGACCTGATTACTCCCAAATGACCTCAGTACAGTTTCTACAAAAGGCCTGTCCCCTATTAAGAAAAAATGAGGCTGCCCTACTTTGAATAAGTACAGGACATGAACCTTTATTTTAAACTATAAAAAGATATGCTGGTTTTCGTCCCAATTTAAATCCAATCTATCACAAAGATAGAACAATGCTACGCAAATAAGATCAAATAAAATAAAACTCTATGGACTGTTTTACCAAAATTCAAGATTAAATAATTACCAAACCCAGGCTAGAGCAGAAATGCCTCAAAGACTTCTCATGAACGTAGATTGTAAATTTTCTTTCACTTCTAGAAACACAACTTCAGTTTGTTTTCAAGTATTCTTGTATACAATACTTGAGGAAAGGATCCCTCGTGTACTAGGAATTCATGTAAAATATGCTGCAAATTTTAGCTTATGTTTTACAAGTATATCATCAGTCAATATGTTTACTTCCATTCCAATACCATTCCATTCCATTTATTTTAGCCTAAATTTAAGATAGAAGATTTCAGACAAAAGATGAGAAGCAGGACTTATGTCCTGAACATAGCTCTACATGCTTAGCTCATATTGATCATGAAGGTATTTTTCCACTTTTCAGATTAAGAAAACAGTTGAAAATAAATAATCCAAGATTCAAAGCTTGATTTGAGACTGTGCTCTTAGCTTCTAGGCTATTTTGCCTATCAAAGGGTACACTAGTGCCACAAAATTGTGGGCTAATCATGCCCCCAAATAATTACTGAATGTTATGTTCTGTAATTTAACAGGAGCATTGACTACATAGGAGTTTCTAGGGATGCCTGGTGAAAATGCTAGAAAACATGCCATTGAGTATGAAGAACTGAGAATATTCACATTTTAAAAAGGAGGACCTATGATGCAGAAAATATATAAAGCTTTCACATATTTGAAGGAAAGAATAGTAGAAGAGAGATTAGATTGACTCAAAATACAATTTGACTAAGATAAAATATTTCAATTTTATTTCAATAAATTCTTAAAATTATATCTGGACATACAAATGGCAAAAAGTACAAGTTATATAACTATATATTATCATATCCCACAAACTATTTGATTGTGCTTAAATTTAGTTCAAATTAGATAAAATCCATCCTGCAATCTGCAAAATATAACTATGTCTGCCTTATAGGTCATTCTACAATCTCTGCTCCGGAATTAAGAGTGTTTGCTTTTTGTTAATAAATCTTTAATTGAACTATCTGCTCAGACCCTAAGATTTATTTTTAATGAAACACCTATTAGAACCATAGCAGAATAAGAAAAATAAAGCGAATTGATGAGTGTCTTCAAGGAAATAAATCAGAGTAAATGTTGAATGTCAAGATTGAATTTCAAATGTTTACAGTTCTTGTTTATCAAAGCTAATGGAAGAAGAAGGCTGAGATTGCTGCGAACACAGAACTGACTAGAAACCTAATAGTGCTACACTGAAACTCTCAGGGCAGTACTGACAGGTGGATTTTACACAATCGAAAGTTCAACATTATTTCCTATTTTCTTTTGACTTTAATTCTTCTTTTGTTTCTTTATATAATGCCTCCAATGTTTTTTGTTTTTTTTTTTTTTTTGTCTATTGTTGAAAGTATTTTAAAAATCCTAAAAGAAGAAAACATACAATGTTAATCCTGGAAGAGTTCCTTGAATGTGCTACAGAAGAATATGTTAACTTCAAAATATAAGGAATTCACAGTTTGTTTGGAATAGATTTGTAATAGATTCACTAAATTATAAATTATTTTTGAAGACATATACTTTTATTAATTTACAAATGCCAAATGTTTCTATAAAAGAAGGTGAAAAAATAACATGTTAAAATGTACTTCAAATGATGAATGTGGGTCATTAAACTGAATTTATATCTTAAATAGGCCATCTGTTGAGACCTGAGACACATTTTTAGTGTTGTCTTTTGTTTAGCTTGTTGGATGGAGTTTGATTTTAGTACTTAAGTAAAAAGCTTGGGCTGAAATTATCAACCTTTCTATAGGACAATATTGTTCAATGTTTCACATTAGTAAAAGGGGAAGTTAGCAAACAGAAAAACCTTAATAGCATTTTAATGGTGTATTTTGGTAATGACCTAATCAGCATTTTACACAAACTTATCCTTTAAATTAGGCATTAGGTGTTGTGCTTGAGAGACTTGAGGAATGCATTCCATTCAATAATTTAAATAAAATCCACACTCAGCGACTCTTCTTGAATCCCAAGGAGATGTCCTTTAGTAAGAGTACTTCTCTGGAAATTATATTACATTTTTCACTTTTTTGCTTCACAGTATCTCTATGATGTGGATTTATTTTAAAAATGATTACTTTAACCAAGACTGCCACTGCGGAGAGAAACTGACCTATAAGTTAGTCACTTTCAGAAATTTGGTCTCTTAGAGAACAGTACTTTATCTTTGTTTTGGAGTAGAATAATTCATTTTCTTTCTCTTCCTCCCTTCTTATCTTCCTACTTTCCTTTTTCATAAAATCAAAATGTAGCTATATTTTAAAAATTTAACAGAACATGATAAAAAATACCAATAAACCTCTCTCTCTCTAATCCCCTTAATCTCAAGTAGCTGAGTTCCATTCCCCAGAGATCCCTACTTTTAATACTTTCTTGAGTGCCCTAATTGAAATTTTTATGCTTCTGTATACCATGTGCATACACTTTCATTCTTAAACAGGATGGAACCATGCACACTCTTCTGTATATATTTTTTATATATATATCAGCTACTAGAAGCCTACCTCAGTTTTCTAACACTGAGTAAAAGTCCACTGTGAAAATGATGCTTTCCTTAAAAAGTCAGCCCTGAGACTATTCATATATTGAAACATACATAGATATGCACTTTTTCATTTTATCCATAAACTTTTTTACTTATAAAATAGTTATTTTATTTAAGTAAAATAATTTAATGTAGATTTGCAGTATAAAATTTGATTGTTATAAAAATGTATACCATGCTAACATTGCTTTTCTTTTTTTTTTTTTTTTTTTTCTTTCTTGGTACTTTTTTTATTGTGGTAAAATTTGGATAACATAAACTTGACCAATTTGAAAAGTTTTAGAAAGTTTATGGTTCTTGTGGTAAAAACACTTAACCTGAGATCTGCTCTTTTATCAG
>CM053408.1:54716860-54745661 GCA_028644305.1 Xerus rutilus
CCACCTCCCCCATGTCGCGTCTAGTGTTTCTCTATTTCTCTTATGTTTCCCATTCCCACCTCCCTTATTCATTAGCATCCATTAATCAGAGAGACCATTCGGCATTTGGTTTTTTGGGATTGGCTTACTTCACTTAGCATAATGCTTTCCAGTTCCATCCATTTGCCTGCAAATGCCATAATTTTATTCTCTCTTATTGTAGTCACAAAGTATCCCTAAGCAACTCTTCATTACAGTCATATTTGCAGTTTCACATATGTGCTTTCTATTCAAATGATAGCACATTACACACATTCTTCTGTACCTTTTTCACTTATATCTCAAGGATATATGAGTATAGATAATTTTCCTGCTTGGTTCCAAGAAAACAGGGCACTCTACTCCTTGTATGTTAACAATTTATTCAAACATTCTCCTGTCAATGGACAGTGAGTTTGTTTCCAAGTTTTCACTGCTGCTGACAAACACCATACTGAATATTCTTAAATGTGTGTCATTGAATTGAAGAGTAGGTATATTACTAACTTTATAAGATATTATTAAATAATATATTTCTCTAGAAATTGGACCAATTTAACCTGTTACCAGTATTTTGCATATTCTTACCCAAACAATAAATTCTAAAACTTTTAGTCTGTGATAATCCAAATTAAAGTAGTATTTCTTTCTAGAGATATTGTCATTTCTTTTTAATCACAACCAAATTTTGACATAGCTAGTATCCTTCCTAAAAACTCAAATACTTGTGTTCTAAATTTGACAGTGCCTAATACTGAAATAGAATGCTCTGAGTTATTTTTTATTTGTATTTGCTTGGTAAAAATTTGACTATCTGTATATTATTGTAATTTTAATATTAAATACAGATATATATATATATAATATATAACTTCATATGAACTCATAAATGAATTTGGATAATGCAGACTGTCTTCGAGGAAGTACTTATATTTTTTCCTTTATAATTGTATTTCCTGTCATCTGTCCTCTCCTTATATTAAATTCCACCTTCAATGCATGCTGCACATCTAATAGCTAACCCATCTGCTAGGCAAGCACACTAGGGAAGCACACTACCACAGAACTGTATCCCCAGCCCTGTAAACATGTTTAATTTGTGACCCAATGAGAATTACCCTGTTTTGATTAAGGATTTTATTAATTTATATATTTGATTTTATTCATTTACATATTTGAAACTTGTTTAATCTTAAATTGAAATAATTTTATATTTTGAATATTCTTAATTTTTTATATTTGTCTTACAATGGCTGTTTGTTTAACTTTATTTTATGTGCATTTTCATACACCCCAATGACATAGATAGCAAAAATCATATATCACATATATATAATATGATTAATTTACTATTTCTTGAGTAGTTGCTTCTACAATGAGCAAGTAATATACTTGTAATTATTGTTAGTATATTTCCAATTATTCTATTCTATTATCCCATGCTATCCACAAAGTTATATTTGAGCATATGGTTTTTCTAAGTACCTTTTATCTGTAAGTATACTTATAACAATAACATTTTATCTCTTTAGTTAGTTATTTTGATTATAAAATAAGAACTTCCTTCTACTTTCCTTATTACCTTTTCTCCAAAATCTTGTAAGTGGTACTATTTTTTTTCACTACAGTCTCTGTGTATATGAGTATTCTGTAATCACACACTTATAGTTCTTGTTCTCTGGTTAAATGGATTTAATCTCTGTATCATTTGTTTGGCTATCAGATATAGTTTCTCTCTTCATCTCTTGTTGACTGACGTTTATGCTCTAGATCTTTCTTATCAGTTCATGGGAGTTTTTCCTTGAATTTTTGAATGTTCAAAACAATTGCTTTAATACTTGAATGAATGTGTTCTGGGTGTAAAAATCAGATCAACTTTTGAAAACTCCGTAAGAATTAGTCTTCTAAGTTTTATAATGAAATGTCCCCAGGAAGAATAATACCATTTCTATCACCTCAGGTCACTAGAGAATTTTCCCCAAATGCTCTTTTATTTTTTTAAATTTCTAGTACTCAAAATATAGAGAGAAATTATGTATTTTTCATCTTTTGAGTACTGTTTAGTAAGGTTTTTGTATATTTATTTATTTTGATAGAGGTGCTGATAGCAGGGTCATATTTCTCACTAGCAGTCTAGTTAATAGTTAATAGTCCTTCTATTTAATTTAGAAGTTGCATGTAACACAGGCTCTGTGTGGGAATGTGTTCTTTTAGCCTTTTCTTCTCATTCACCAGAGATTGTTAGTTTCCTGCTGCACAAACTGCCTGTGGCTTGCATTTGAACAATCAAAAATTCAAAGAAAATCTTCCCAATTGGGATTTATCATCACTCTATTTGGTTAAGATTCATATTGCTAAATTGGTTCTAGAAAGATCATCCTATTCAGATTCCTGGCATTCCCAAGCTATCCTATTCAGATTCCTGGCATTCCAAAATAAGGATTGCCTTCTTTACTGTTCAAGATTTGAAGCATAGTTTAAAATATTATGCTCAGCTGGTTTTATCTAAGATAAATACCCCTGGGCTATGTTAATGCTCTCCCTATAACCCCATTTAACATTCAAGGCATTTTTCTGGTCTTTCTCATATTTCTTGCTTCACTGATACACACAGACTTTGTTTATACACATTTGTATACCTTTTCCTTGTTCTTATTTTTGGACTATCTTTTTAAATAAAAGTTATTTGTAAAGATAAAAATATTTTTTATAGTATGAATGTAAATGAATGTAAAAATGACTTTATCCTTTCTGCTTTTTAATGGGTTATGTATATAATTTATGTGAGAGTTTTGATGTTTTTAAATGAAATCTATTTAAAAGAAGTATAATTTTAAATGTTTTATTAACATATTGGTATATTTGACTAATCTGTTACATTATGTTTCTGTAAATCTTAATGGTGATACACGCAAGAAGTTGAAAATTATGTTTAAATTTTCAGTATTTATATGTGTGGGTTTCCTTTGTGAATAATCTTAAAAATATGTTTTTTAATTCAAGAAACATTCATTTGCTCCCAAAAAATAGATAATGTATTCTTTTATAAAAACATGTTTACTAGTTTTCAAGAACACTGGATAATTACTGTATTTAAAATTCTATCTTACTTTGAGAAAGTGGAAGGATTCCCCAGCATATGTTTACCCAAATTATAAAAATCTTTCAATTTTATCAAAATAATTTTTGTTTGTTTCTCTCTTCAAACTATGGTTCTACGGTTCCTTTTATGATTGGAGAGGAGCAGGAAGTTCCCTGAGCAGGTGAATAGATCTGTTCAGGAGAGGAATGATTTAAAAAAAAGTCAGAGGACTCCATGCCCAGAAAAAAATGCTAACTGGATGCATATTTATATACTGAAAATGAAAAGCAATTAGATGGTGAAACTACATTTCTTTTTAAATTTTTTCTCTTGCTTATGAACGCAATCTGTACTTAACTCATGAATATCATATTATAAAATATACAATCCTCAATCTCCTAAGTTATATAGAGTTGGAGTCAACTGTACAGAGCTAGAGTTATAGAGTTGAAGTATTTCCTCAAAACAAACAAGATTTCAACCACAAAACCCCAAAATTCATAATTCCAATTTTTAAAATGTGTTATTTAAATATTTTATGAAATATTCTTCCTTTGCAAAATATTACAAAGAGAAATTTGCTCTTTATATAGTCATGCATGCAATCAAATGTTATTAAAATCAGGACACAGATTTAATGTTCTAAAGAACATAAACTACAATAAATAAAAATCACTGGATATTATTTATGTACCCTATTTTCTGCTTGCTGGATTCCTTTATTATTAAATATTATCTATTGTTTGAAATTATAGCTATTTTTAAACTTCTTAACATTAAACTTTATTTCTTAACTGCTATACAAGCCTAGTATTTATGTATTATATGCTTTAGATAATTAAAAATAAATTTTAAAATACAGTTTATTAGTAAGTTGAAGTTCTTTTCAAACTAAAATGCTTCTTCTCAGCAAAAGAAATAATCAATGAAGTGAACAGAGAGCTGACATTCTGGGAACAAATCTTTGCCACACGCACATCTGATAGAGCACTAATCTCCAGAATATATAAAGAACTCAAAAAACTTAACATCAAAAAAAACAAACAACCCAATCAATAAATGGGCCAAGGAGCTGAACAGAAACTTCACAGAAGAAGATATACAATTGATCAACAGACATACGTAAAAATGTTCAACATCTCTAGAAATTAGAGAAATGCAACTCAAAACTACCCTAAGACTTCATCTCACGCCAGTCAGAATGGCAATTATCAAGAATACAAACAAGTGTTGGTGAGGTTGTGGGGGGAAAGGCACACTCATACATTGCTGGTGGAACTGCAAATTAGTGCAACCAATCTGGAAAGCAGTATGGAGATCCCTTAGAAAACTTGGCATGGAACCATCATTTGACCCAGCTATCCCACTCCTTGGTCTATACCCAGAAGACTTAAAAATAGCCTACTACAGTGACGTAGCCACTTCGATGTTTATAGCAGCTCAATTCATAATAGCTAAACAGTGGAACCAACCTAGATGTCCCTGGATAGATGAATGGATAAAGAAACTGTGGTATATATACACAATGGAATATTACTCAGCAATAAAAGAGAACAAAATTATGGCATTTGCAGGTAAATGGATGGAGTTGGAAAATATCATGATAAGTGAAGTAAACCAATCTCAGAAAACCAAATGCCGAATGTACTCGTTGATAAGTGGATGTTGATCCATAATGTGGGGGAGGACACGGGAAAAATGGAGGAAATTTGGTCACAGGGGTGGGCAGGGGGAGGGGGCAGGGGGACTGTAAAGATGGTGGAATATGATGGACATCATAGCCCTAGCTTTATGTATGACTGCATGTATGTTGTGATTCTACATCACATACAACCAGAGAAATGAAAAGTTGTGCTCCATCTGTGTACAATGAATCAAAACTGTGCTCTGCTATCATGTAAACCTAAATAGAACTAATTAATTAATTTTTAAAAAGATAAACTAATGGGTATATATTATGGTTAGATATGAGGGTCTCCCAAAAACTTGTGTGAGACAATGCAATTATGCTTAGAGGTGAAATGATTAGATTCTAAGATCCTTAACCTAATCAGTGCATTAATCCCCTGATAGAGATAAACTGGCCTGTAATGATAACTTCCAGTAAGTAGGGTGTGTTTGGCGGAGGGTGTCATTGGAGAAATACCTTTGGGGCATATATTTTCTCCACAGAGAATGAAGTTCTCGCTCTCTGTCTCTTGATTACCATGTCCTGAGCAGCTTTCGTACACTACATTCTTCCGCCATGATATTCTACATCACTTCCTGTCCAGAGCAATGGAGCTAATTCTCTATGGACTGAGATCTTTGAAACTCTGATCCTCAAATAAACTTCTCCTTCTCCAGTATTGATCTTATCAGTTCTTTTGGTCAGTGGTGAAAAAATTGACTAAAATGGTATATCAAATAACATTATATGATAAGAATAGAGAACAAATTTGAGTACGCAGATAAGTTGAGGATGTGATTATTATGGCTATTTTATAGATGATGGAACTGAGGCATTTACTTCCTTGAGGTTTCATGGCTAGTAACTTTTACAGTAATATTCCAACTGATAGAGTCTTAATTAAAAGTATATCTACACCGTTGGACCACACAATGAGTTGGTTTTTTTTTTTTGTACTTAAACAGCAAATACCATTGTGTGTTTCAAACTTACTTAGATTTAGCCAATAAACCCACTCCAAGAAAAAGAAGAAAAAAACAATACAGAAATTTTATTCAAAGTCACATAATATGTTGAAATCCTGTTTGTACAGTCGTACTCTGAAGTGCACTGTGCCTTTACTCACTATACAATAAAACTATTTAGTGGGGGTATCTCATTATGAAACTCTTCCAATGGTCCAGTAAATGTCTACTTAGGTTTATTCAAAAAAAACTATATTAAACATGATGGAATTTTGATCTACTAGTTTTTACATTTAAAGAAATAATCTTTTCTTTAATTCATTGGCATAATATTTCTCTTTTACTTTGGTTTCAGATTTTAATACTTCTTTTTTGGCTTTTCCAGTTTCAAGGGTTTACTCTACCAGTATTGTACAAATAATTACATACAAAAATACCACTAAATAAACTTCTCCAAATGAATCAATCCACATTTTCATATGTTTTGTGAATCTCTCTGAATCACCACCATTTATTGTCTTAATCTTTCCTTGAGCACTACTTTAATGTATTTTTCATTGTCTTCATTTACTCTTTTTCTCTCTTTAGTGATTTACTTTGGGGATTTAGTTGGCTAATGATTTCTTGTCTGTGAATTGACAAAGTATTTCTACTTTCTTTAGCCAGACCATACAGTATGCCCTTTTGTTATGTGCTTACAGTAATAGCATCTGAGGTCTTAAGGATTAAATACTCAGATTCTGCCTAAAGAATCATCTACGTTCCTGACCTCTTCAAGTCCCTTTCCAAAGTTTTCTCTGAATTTGCAATGTAACACAATTTATTTAATATCACAAGATTGAAAGTATCAGAATTAGGATTTAAAGCAAAGTCTAAATATAAAACCTGAAAACACATACATTAGAGATAGAAAACAAATTTCATATAGCAACAAAACACATGTCAAGGCATAAAGTAATAGGATATGGATCTTTTGTCTTCTATTGTGGGTGTTGGTAGTGTTTGGTTACAAAGTTAAAAATCTATGTTAAGAAGTAATTCCAGAAACTAAATAATACTTTTAGATTGTCCCTATCATGAATATACGTGAATTTACAATTCCTAGTCTTGAATTATTATTAATTTCTTTCACATCTCTTGCTCCAAGATAAGATCTTAATATATTTTTTTTTTGGTACTGGGGATTGAACCCAGGGATGCTTAACCACTGAGTCACATCCCCAGCCCCTTTTTTAAAATTTTGTATTCTAAGACAGGGGCTCAACAAGTTGCTTAGGGGCTCACTAAGTTGCTGAGGCTGGCTTCAAACTTGGATTCTCCTGCCTCAGCCTTCTGAGTTGCTAGGATTACAGACATACTATACTATGCCTGGCAAAGATCTTAATATCATTTTAAGAATTCATGCTGATGTATGAGCTGATAAAACATTGCTATTTTTACAAATAAAATCAAGACAGTTTACAGGGTATTTTAAAATTTGATATAAATATCTTTCCAGGAGTGAAACCATATTAAAGAGGACTTCAATTGATAGCTTTGCAGATATTTGATATTGCCTCATCTAACATTTACCTCTTGCACATATATATATTTCACTCTTAATCCCTGGGATTCAACATCAAGTCTATTATTTAAATTTGCTTTTTCCTTTGGTCTCTCCCAAGGAGTTAATTCATAGATAAATTTTATTTTACAGTGAGAAGAATGCATATAGAGTTGAAAATACTCTCTATATTTAATGCCTCAATCATTTTAACATGGATTGAAAACATTTAAAGGTGAATCTGCTGCTGTTTATTGAGACTATAACATTACTAATTTCAAAATGTACACCTGATCTTTCATATTTCCTAATGATTGATACTTTTTGCCTATAAAAAATGAAATGATTCTCAACATATATACAATTTCATAGTATAGACAATTTAAATTTAAATTAATTAAAATAAAATATTCAGTTAGTAACAGTAGTCACATTTCAAAATAGTAAGCATATATGACTAGTGACTATTGATGGAAAATGTAGACATAAAATATTTCCATTACAGAACAAAGACTTACCCGACAAGTATGAAAAAAACATGGAAAAACTTTTGGCTTTTGCTATTTAGTAGCAGACTTATTGAAAATGAACATTAACCGTAGACATGTCTTTGCCTAAAGGTAATTTACAATTTTCTTTTCTTTCTTCTTGTTGGGTTACTGCATACATTTGCATAAAAAATACCAATTTATTAAGTATATGTAAGCAGCATGGTACATAAAGGCAAATTGGTGTGAGAAGTAAATTTGCAAGCAATGTTAATTGGGAAAGTTTTAATAATTTTTTTTGTCTATGCCAGGTAAAGTTTTTTTTTGGTCTTTCATCACATTTGGTCCAAGAACTATTTTTAGGAATAGCTCATTCACAGCACTCTATGTGCCAAAAAAATCCACTTGACCAACTTACAAAGTGGCCGCATTTCAGGCTTCCTTCCAAATACCAAAAAAAAAAAAAAATGTTTAGAAAGCATTTTTGTAGTTACAAAAAAAGTAGCTTAACATTAAGATTTTATACTTAATAAATATTTTATTTTTAATAGTAAAACTTCATTGCTTAGACAAAGTAAGTCCCAGAAATTATTAGAATTGGCCAATAACTCTAGAATCAACCATTTAACAGATCCAGGCCTTGTCAGAGTCTCTATCATGGGTCACTTAAGGATTTTTTTCTACAACTCAGTCAGGCTTATTTTGTTTTATAAATAATGAAATCTAAATTCCTCAGTTGCCCTCAATAAGTTCATTATTTGTTTTTAGTCTTCCTTCTTCAGAATTTCCATGACCAATCTCTGTGTAGCTCTATAGATTTTCTCACTATTCATCCTGGCTTTATTCCTTTCCAAAAGCTCTTTTTTCACCTCACAAATTTTCTAGATCCTATCTAAATTTCATTTGTGCTTTCTTAGGCCACTTGGTCCAGAGTAGTTTTTTCCTTTTTGAAATTACAATAGCACTTACTGATTTTGCTGTCATTCATTTTCTATTGTATGCTTATAATTATTATTTGCTTATTCTAATTATTTTTAACTAACTTCTTGAGATCAAAATGATTGTATAAAATGCTTGCCAGTTGTACTTGACAATGTTGTATTTCACAAAATATCATGAACTTTTGGGCATATTTTCAATATTTGTTTTGTAAATAATTATATTTCCCTAGAAAATAGAAAGTCTTTATCTTTGCTTACTGTTTTTTATGTTTTTACTTTTTCTTTTGTGCTTGGTTTTTTCTACCTTTTGTTTTTGTTTTGTTTAATAAAACTAACATGATTTGAGATTGGAAAACTACTTAGAATTTCTTTAAAGTTTTTCCATACTTTTGAGTACATGATAAGCTAAGGAAATAATGACATTGTTTTAGAAATTAAATCTATATCTGCTTAAAAACATCCATAAGCCAGGGAGACATCCAATGCCCACAACAAAATAAGAAAAGAATTCTAATTTCTGACACTCAACATAGCGTTGATTACATCTCTACTTTTTGTAGGTACACTCTAAGTTGGTGTTTTCTGACACTAGCCCCAAGCCACATGTGGTTGTTCATTTTCAGATTCAGGAAAAGCAATTAAAGTTAAAAATTTGGGCACCTCATCATAATCAACTTCAAGTGCTCAACAGTCACCTGTATCTAGTGGCCAGCACCCTGGACTGTATAGAATGAATATTTCCATTATCACATAAAGTTCTATCATATAGCAGTGCTCTTGGAAAATATTCTGCAATTTGAAGCAATTTCTTCTATCAGGTCAGCCTCTTCAGAGACTCAAATGTAGCAATCTGACTTTCAATTTGAATTAATAAATGTAGGTCTTATGTTCAAAACATAAATACTATCATGGGAAAGATGTTTGAGATTACTAAGAAAGCTCATCTGTACACTGTTATCAGGCAGCTAAAGGGATGGTACAAGGAATATATAGTTTGTAAAAATTACTGATTTCTATTTTTTTTATTTATTGAAAATATTTACCTGTCTTAGTTAAAGCTCTTGAGGCTACAAGTAATAGAAAGTAAGTTGAACTAATGGTAATAGAAAAGTGGCAGTTTAAAACTTCAGGAAGATTTCTTTTGGACCCATACCATGCTCTCATCCTCCCCTTCACTCTGAACTACACCCCTCTTTGCTTCTGCTTTCCATCTGTGTGCTATTTTCTTTCTCTCAACTTGGAAGGGTATCCTGGATTTCTCAGTTCACAAGACGTAACCAACCAGTGGGCAGTAACAGCCTTGCTTTCCCTCACTTGCATCTCCTCTTATTCTGTGTGTGTGTGCATGTGTGTGTGTGTGTGTGTGTGTGTGTGTGTGTGTGACTGAGAAACACAGAAATCAATGTGATTTTTCTGCTTATCTTTGCAACTATTTTATTGTGTATATGTCTTCATAGTAAACTTTTAAGAAAGCATCATATTTAATATATCCCAAATATTTATATTACATTGCAATTATTTATTATAATGTATTTGATAATTTTCCTATTGAACAGTTTTATTGCTTTTTTTCTCATAAATAATGATCTACTATACCCCATATGTCACTTAGCATACACTTATCACACTCTTATACATGCTAGTTGTTTACTGACTGTCTGTTTCCAACATTACAATATGTATAATGAGTGCAGGCAGTATACAACTTGGTCATGTCTGAACTCACAATGTTTGTCATGAACCTGAACAACTTCTAACCTCTGTTTTAAATTTACAACTGAAATACCTGTGAAAGGCAGTAATTATTTTGGAGATCAGTTCAAATACATGTATTTGGCCTAATGAATGAAATGCTATGGTAATAAGGAGTAAATGAAATTATTGTAACTTTACTACTGATAAACATTATTTTTCCTTTCTAATGCATATTTAGATACTTTTAGTTCATTGACAATACACAAATCTTAATTTTACTCAAAAATATGCAGAACTTTTTATTTGAAGCTCTTAATATTTCAAATCTATTCAATAAATATGTGTAATTGGATCAATACCATCTATGTACTTTAAAAATGGAGATAGGAAAATCAGAGATATTGACCATGCTTTGCCAAACAAATGACTTGTACCTAAATAATTTTATTGTTTCTAATAAATTTATGACCATTAATTAAGAACCCTTAATTTATAGTAAAATGGCATAAGATAATTTCTTATGCATAACTTCAAATGAGTTGACTATATTGTTTATTACTAAGATGTTTAGAAGAAAACAATTATATGATAAAATATACAATTAATACAAATTAAAAACCACTGTTAATTATTAAAGGCTGGCATTAATTTGAAAGATTACATAAGACAATAATCTAACATAAAACTAATCTAACTAATCTTATGTAATCTAACATAAAACTCTCCCACCACAACTTTAAATATTTTTATCTCAGAATATTAGAATGCCAAGTTATCACAGGAATAGCTTCATTCCTTAGAGATATAAGTTTACTTACCTAAATCTATATAACTGTATTAAATATGTCAGTCAACTTTTCAGCCACACTCAATCTTTTCTACATGCTTAATACATTGATTCAATCAAGGATGAGCAGCTGTTTCAGCAAGGGAAACAGCTCATCCACAAGCTAAATTCTTCCTAAAGCCCTGCCTCTCAAGAACAGAAACAAAGGACTAGGTAGAAAAATATTTCCTATGGATATAACTGTCAAGGTACACTAAGAACAGTCCTTTTAGCACCCAATACTCACATGATATTTTTGAAAAACAACAGGTAGTCATATCAGTTTTATTATCTGACTCTGTGTGTGTGTGTGTGTGTGTGTGTGTGTGTGTGTTGTGTAGGTGTGAAGGAAATAGAATTTTTTTTTTGAGGACATTGGAGAGAAAACTATATCATCTAGTTGGTAAATTGATTTAAGACTTTTTGTATGCAATGGAGTATGATCCACTCAATAGATACCTACCATTGTATGATGATGATTTTAGACATGGTTTGTTTTCTAAGTTGGTTCATGATGAGAACAGAAATTGTCAACCATTCCAATGACTATGATTATTCATGGATGGATAAAGCGTAGGTAGTCAGCACTGATGTGAATAATAAAAAAGCCAAAGCAATACAACAGCCCCAAGGTTCACATTTTGAACAAATAAATGAAGGTGGTCCTCAGAAGGAAGAATGTATTAGATACCAGAGAATTAGAAGCCAACAAAATGAAACAAAACAAAAAAAAACATAAATCTCTCAAAAGAGAAATGTACCTAGGTTTCTATTTTTAACTTTCTTTTTCCAGGTCCCATGTAGCCTGCTTCATTTCCTGTCCCAATTGTCCCTGAAACTTCCCACTGAATTATTACTATAAACTCATTTTTTAGTCTGAGCAAGTTAGAGTGGTTTTCTGATTTTTTCAACTTCAGAATTGATGGAAAAAAATATCATCAGGGGGCTGAGATTGTAGCTCAGTGGTAGAGTTCTTGCCTCGCATGTGTGAGGCACTGGGTTCAATCCTCAGCACCACATAAAAAAAATAAAATAAAGATATTGCGTCCATTTTTTTGTCCAACCAAAAAAATATATACATAAAAAAGAATATAGGAAAAGAAGTAAGAAAATGAAGTTTGATGAGCTATCAAAATGAGTTTTCATACACCAAGCCTGGGGGAACTTCTTTGTACTTCCATTTTCCTTGACATATCTTTCTTCCTTTATGATATAAAACAAAGTGTGTTCTATGAGAGACCCCTAACTTTTGTCATGTCTCAGAGTCAGACAGTAACATAAGCTTTGCAAAAAGACATGCATGATTCATATGATTCAGCAGCAGTTGCTCTCTTTGGTATTTACCCAAAAGAGTTGAACTTTTTTCCACACTGAAATCTGCAAATGGATGTTTATAGTAGTTTTATTAATAATTGTCATAACTTAGAAGCAAACAAGACATCCTTCAATAGTAGAATGGATAAAGCATAGTAAATACACACAATAAAATATTATTCAGTGATAAGGGAAAATGAGTTATCAAAGCATCAAAAGACATGGAGTAAACTTAAACGCATATCTGCAGTGGAAAAAAAAACAAAGCAGTTTTATAGGTTAAATACTGTATAAATCCAGTAACACAACATTCTTGAAGATGCAAAACTAGGGAAACAGTAAAAAGATAAGTGACTGATGAAAGTTTGAGGGGAGGAGGATGAATAAGCAGAGCTCAGAGGATTTTTAGGGCCAGGAAAGTACTATGATATATGATTCTATAATGATGGAAATAGCATTAAAAACATGTCCAAGTCCATAGGATGTATAACACAAAGAGTGAACTCTCATGTAAACTATGGATGTTGAGTGATAATGATGTATCAAAGAAGGTTCATTAATTGTAATAAATTCACCACTCTGCTAGAGCATGTTGATATTGAGAGAGGTTATTTAGATGAAGGTTAAGCAGTATATGGGAAATCTCTGTATCTTCTCCTCAGTTTTACTGTGAACCTTGTAAAATCTAAGAAAAGTACTATATTAAAGTATATTCATGAATTTGTCAGTAAAAATGCCACACTACTATGATATTGCTTAAAATACATTTAATATCTTAGATAAAATTATCTAACTCAAACTGACATACTATTGCTAGGCTACTAAAAATTCAACTTTATGTATTCTCAGAGTATTACCCCAGAAACTTAAACACGGTTCTTATTTTTAAATTATTTTAGGTTTCTTTAATAGTGCATATTGATTATGGTTTCTCATTATAAATCAGACCCTTAAGAATAAAATGCACTATTAATATGAAAGAAAAAAGAAGAATGAGTCAATGTTGACTCATGGGCTTAGATATTCATTGGTTTCTTTTGGTTGTACAGCTACGATTACCTGAACCATCTCCTCTTACATCAGCACACATTAAGAATACATTGATTATCCATAGAATAGTAAAGCCAAAGAAAATTTTACAAGGATAGATACCATGCAGGTTGAATACTTTAGGAAAAGGAATTATTTATCATACCAATGTTACCAAAAAAAAAAAAAAAGAAAGAAACTAATCAAGTCTAAAAAAATAATATAGAAAATACCTTCCATTCCAAGAAAACTTCAGTTGGATTAGCAAATATTTGTATTTTGGCATTATTTCTTAACTTTTTTTTTTAAATCAAGAAATAGAAAATAATAGGGAAAGCTTAATTTCATTTTTATTTTTATTCTTAGTGTGAGAAATTTCCTCTCTTCCCTGAAAAAAATTATTATCAGAAATATGGATTGCTTCCTTCTGTTCTACATTTTCACTTTTTTTTTTTTTGGTATCGGGGATTGAACTCAAGGGTACTCAATCACTGAGCCACATCCCCAGACCTATTTTGTGTTTTATTTTTAATTAGAATCAGGATCTCACTGAGTTGCTTAGTGCCTTGCCTTTGCTGAGGCTGGGTTTGAACTCACAATTCTCCTGTCTCAGCCTCCCAAAATGCTAGGATTACTGGCGTGCGCCACCCCAGCCGGCTACATTTTCCCTTTTAACTCATCATTTCTGAAATATTTTGCTTGTGGAACTCCTTGACTCAAAATTATTAGGGAATTTTGAGGTTTTTTTAGTCTATGCCAATTATATCAACATTTATAAACTAGACTTTATAAGTTAATAAATATATGTATTATTTGATTTAAAATAAAATAATAAACACATGACATTACCATACCTAGCATTTTTCTGAAAATAACTGTATTTAAGATGTTTTGAAAACATTTTAAATATCTGCCTCAATATAAGAAAGCATATTTTTTTATCTGTGCAGCAAATCTGCTGTGATATGTGGTTGTCAAAATTTATAAAGAAAATCTGGTAAAAGAAAGATTTCCCAGACATCAAAATATCTTAATGACCCCAAAAGTTCTATGACCATGCTTTGAGAATATCTTATTTAATTATTTACACATGACTTTTTGAGTAATATGTAATATTTCTAGTATAAACTTAAATGTATTTAAATAGTACTATAGTTGTATGCACCATTGTGAGAAAATTTGAGGTCTATTCATTGATACATTTCTGTATTCATTTATTTTAACTGCTCCATGATAACTCTCATGCCATTGTATTTCTGGAAGGATAGATGTCAATGGAACAGAAGGGGTCAATGGACAGAATATAGAGCCTTGAAGGAGACCTGAGCTTATGTGGACACTTGGTTTATGATGGAAGAGTGATGGCCTTTCCAATTAGCATTTATAATATTCAGCAACCAGGTGCTCAGTAGCTGTCTGATAATCATTAAGAAAGAACACAAGATGTAGACTTCTGAAGAAAATAAATCTAAAATAAATCAAGTATGTGGAACAGAAGAATGAAAATCAGGAGGGCATGAGATGAAGCTTCTTTATAGATTAGCATCTCTTTTCTCATTGATCAGAGCCACTAGCAGACATCTAGACCCTGAGGCAAAAAGTCTGACCTACACAAGTCACTGCCTCAGTGTCTTTTGGGGATTTTAAATTTGCTTTTTATTTGTTTTTACGTTTAAGGTGTCTAACATGTTTTGATATACATATAGTCAAGTGATGATTACAATTAAGCTAACTAACGTATTCATTACCACACCTAATCACCCTTTATCTTTTTTTGTCTTTTACTTATTTATTTACGCATTTTTTTGTTTTTGTGTGTGGTAAGTGTACCTAAAATCTCTCTTGGCAAATTTATTTGCAGCTCTTCCTTTAGAGAGATTAACAGCAGAGTAATGTGGAATAAGCCAAAAATAAAAAAGAGAAAGATACTGTTGGAGTTTGGGGACTAGTAAATTGCTTGCTGAACAGTAAACTCCTTACCAAAGTAAATTTTACAAGCCAATTCCCTCTAACCCACTTGATCTAGTTTAGATGTTTCAGAATTATCACTCTACTTCTGATGAAGATGACAGCTATTCCAAACCTCTATTGTATTCCAACTTTTAGTAAACAATATTTTTAAGAACTTATTCTCATTAGTCACCTAATCATAAAAATCAATTCGTAAATGTTCCATTAACTAGGTGATCATTCAGGCAGAATAAATTCATTGTCCCATCTGTCAGATCATTGCCACCTTTTCAGTGAGCAGAGCAGCATGCAAGGAACTAGCATACATTTCCAGAGGCAATTATCACTAGAAAAACAAAACAAAAACCTGCTCTTCAATTTATGACATTGAAAGAGACAATACCCAACCCACTATGTGAGGGTGATAAAAATGCACTATCTTAGTGCAATAGTAATCTCTTTTTCCCTTTCCTTTGATGCACATTTTAAAAATCCCAGTGGATTTGAAACAGCTTCACTGAACTCTGTGCTATCCCCCAAAGTGACTCAGCAGTGAAGGGTCAAAAGGCAGATCTATGGTCCTCCCATTCTCACACCAACCAGACCAACGCTAGGAACTTAACTGATTTATATATTCACTGTTGGGTAAAGTTAAACATTAAGAAATGTTCTCTTGATCTGAAAAAATAAAATAAATAAAAAATGTTGGTCAAACAGATGTAGGAGAATCATTCTATATATGCATTTCTACCTACGTGAATTCCTTAAGTCAGATATGAATGACAGATACAAAGACTGATAATGATAGGCTTGCTATATAATTAGTGGAATATCTTATTTAATTAGTTACACATGACTTTTTGAGTAATATGTAATATTTCTAGTATAAACTTAAATTTATTTAAACAGTACTGTTGTATGGTACATACAACAGTAGTTGTATGTACCATTATGAGAAAATTTGAGGTCTATTCATTGATACATTTCTATATTCATTTAATAGCTATAGCTATTAGTGGATTATTGTTGGTAAAAATGTGTATTATCCATGATTTTTCTATATATACTATATTTGAAGTGATAGTTCTGATATAAAATAAAGTAAAATAACATGCTAAAAGCAAAAATCTCTTCCCCTAAGTAGATGTAGCCCAAGGAAAGTTATCAAGAATCTTTTCCTACCTCTCCTTTCTGACAAAATTTAAATAAAAACACTACTATTTAAAGGCAAAATGGGGATATTTACTCTTCACTCTTAATTGTTCAAAGAAAATGGTCCATGTAGAGATCATATGTGAGGCTGGACATGCACTGTCTGTGATGATAGTTATATTTGCAAATGGATTTTAAGCTATGTTTTAAACAATGATTGAAATAAATTTAAGAGACCATGTATTGTAGTACAACTGCAAACAGTTTAGGCTAAGAAGATTCATAAAACTATGTCCATGAGGTTTGGACTGACAAGATGCAAGAGAGTGGGAAAGATGTTATCGGAACTTCTTTGTTCCTTCATATTCTATTTTCCTCTCTGCCTGCTTAATTTTTAATCAGGTCTGTTGTGTTTTAGATATGAGATGACCCCAAAAAGCTCCTGTGAGAGGCAATGCAATAAAGTTTAGAGGTGAAATGTTCAGGTTATGAGAGCCTTAACCTAATCAGAGCATTCATCCATTTGAACAGATTAACTGGTAATGACTGTAGGCAGGTAGGGTGTGGCTGGAGCAGGTGGGTCACTGGGCATGTGCCTTTGGGTTATAGTTTTTGTCCCTGGTAAGCTGAGCTTAGCCTCTGCTGCCTGGTACCATGTTCTGAACTACTTTCCTCAGGCATATCCTTTGCCATAATGTTCTGCCTCACCTCCAGTCCTAAACAATAGAATTAGTTGCTCAGGACTGAGATCTTGGAAACAATAAGCCCCCAAATGAAATTTTCTTTCTCAAAAATTATTCTTGTCAGGTCTTTTGGTTGCAGCAATGAAAAAGCTGACTAAACAAGGTCTTCTCATTGTGGTTACAAAATTGTCAGAGCAGTTATAGGTTGGCAAGATATTTATTGATTATGTAAGTTCATCACCAAGAGAGGGATTTCTAATTGGCTGTTTGTTGTGCCTGTCAGTCCTGAATCCATCACGGTTGCTAAGGGTAATCTAATGGGTCAGCATTTGTCACTTACGTTAATAAGGAGGACTATATAACTGAACTTCTTATCTTGAGGTAAAAGGGTAGTGTTCCAAAGAAAGAGTAATGTTCTGTCTCCAGAAAAAAGGTAAAAGAATGCTCTCTGAGGAGAGATTGATCCAACAAGTAAATAAAATTGCTTCAAAGTATGCAAGTGTTATATGTCATTAAGTTCTAATTATTAAGCTTTTGTAAGAATCAGTTTTATCAAGGTTTATTCATACCATTTAAATCCTGGCTCAATCTATGTCTACATTTCATATATAAGTGTGTGTGTGTGTGTGCATGTATACATATATATAATATATACATATATACACATATATATATACATATATATACACACATATATATATTCCAAAGGACAATAGACAGATACTAAGAGATGAAATCCAAGAATATAGAATTTGTATATTTGCCCTTTTCATTTACTCATTCATTTAGTCATTCATTTATTCATTGGGGAGACAACCAATGAGTAAACTAATACATATATATTTAATTATAGCACGTAAAAAGAGAATTATGATAAAGAAACAGTGCTAAGTCATATAGGAAAGAATGTATCGTATGTATAGTAAGAAATAAAGTTAAGGGAAAACCTCTCTGAAACATAAAGAATGAAAATAGAACATCACAAAGACCAGAAGGATAGATTAGTGTTTCCCTATTTAATTGCATCATGTTACTCATAGATCCTCAGAAAAGTTTTTGCACACTGGTATACACATGTTGACATGAGGGCAAAGAGCCAGAGGCTGACCTGTCGTCTGCAAGTTGGAGAATTCCCTCTACAGATGGAAAGAATCATATCCATCCAGAAGCTCAGGTTAGATACCTCATTTAAAAAATCTTACAATGCGAAAATATCTAAGAAGAAAATAAAGAATGAGTTCAGTGGTCAAGAGAAGGTTGCTAATCCAAGAAGCAAAATTCTTGAGAAGAAAGGAATGTATGGGATTCAGAACTCAGAACATTTTCATAGAAGACAGGGAAGAGAAACAAAACAAAAGAGTCATATTTGAAGGTGTGATGGTGGAAACTAAGTAGTTTTCAATCCTCAAGTTCATCCACTTCCCAAATCTTTAGGGTAATACAAATGACTGCTGTTTTAGATCTATCAGAGGATTTTACAATTGCATTGATTTCTTTTGGGCTCCACGGAATTAATACCTTTTCAAAATCTGTTACAGTACTTTTTTAAAAGGCCAGTGGAGTTTTTCAAGGGAAATCCAAGTGCAAACATTGTTTATCAATTGTCAATACCCAGTTCAAAGTGATCCTACGACTTAGTGTTTGAATAACAACTTTAGAAAACCAGTGTTTTTTTTTTTACCTATGCTCATCAAACGTAATATACTAAGGTGTATCTGTGATAACACTAGTGATGTACAAATAAGTTGAATGCTCTCTTAAAGGAAACTGACTACCCTTTACTTAAGAATGGATTACTGATAAACAAAAATGTTAAATAGCTAAATAGCTATGTTACAAACCTCTAAGACTTTATCAAATCAATTTTCATTTTCTACAGACAAGATATTTCAGGATCTTGTGATTTATCAGTATTTTATGAATTTAAATTATATTATACATGTGGAGTTCCAGTTATTTGAATGTCTTGGTTAATGAAATCTCAAATAAAACGATTTAATTGAAATGACAAAAATTTACTTGAAAAATTGTAACCATTTTTGAGATATAAAAGCTTCTTTAATTTTTCTTATAGCAAACAGGAGGTGAAGAAATTGATTTTTTTACTCTTAAAAACAATCACTTCCAGAAAGAAAATCTTACATAAAGAAAATTTCCACATAAAGGAGACTGAGCTTTCTTTGTTTTTATTTTTGTTTTTGATATTGGGGATTGAACCCAGGGGCACTTAGGGTAAAATTCAACATAAGATTTAGAAACTTGAGTTACCTAAATTTGTTAAAGGATCATTTGCCTGACGAAATTATATTGTTATGTCATGTGCATGGACAAACATATAACAAACTCCACCATTATCTATAAATACAATGCACCAATAACAAATATGAGAAGAAAAGGACCTCAATGACCCCATTGTGGCAACAACATTGGTGTCGAACAAATACAGAGTTATAAACTCAAGTTGCAAATTCATCCTGTTGTCTTTCTACTACCTTGATTAAGGTAGTAGATTCAGGTTAATTTCCAGAGCACAATCATATGCAGGGCAAGAAGAGCCCTTTCTCACAGTCTCATGCATTTCTAGCAGTGTGCCACAAATATGGGATCCATTTTATAGACGATGAGTATAATTCATTTTATATTTGTCAAGTCTAAAACTTACAAAGATTAATCTATAAAAATCACACAATTAGGAAGAATTTCAAACAAAATTTTATCTACTATATCACTATAAAACTACTAGATATCCTTGAAGATGGCAGACAGACTCTAGGCTCTGTGGGAGTGGGTCTATAGCTACATTTCCTCTAGTTCTAAGACAAGTGCCTAGAACACATAATTAACATAATTAATGAATAAATAAATATACAAACATCTATATAAACATTTGAGACATTTCATTTTTTAAAAATCATAAAAATAATTTAAATCTCTTTGTGGGTTAATTAAAAAGCTCATGTAACTTCCACTGTATTTCCTTTTACAATTACAGTTGCTGCAAAATTAAATATCAAAAGTTAATGGACAGAACTGAAACAATTCTTTCCATTTAATTTCACATTTTCCCTCTTGCTCCATTAAAATATACCGTCCTGTTGGTTCTGAATTCTCAGACACAGGTGGCATTCCTGCTGACATATCAGGAGTGAGAACAATGCATCAGTCATTAGGAAATTATATCAGACATACGCTGGAACCACTTAGCAGCTGAAACACTGAAGGGACAGCATTAGAGAGGAAAGATAAAAAGGACTGGCAGAGAGAGAATGTGGATGCATCTCCACATTCCAAACCACCAAGGATCTCAAAAGCAGCTAAGCAAGAGCTTAATGGGGCGCAGTTCAATTTTACAATTAAGAACAACTGTTTTCAAACGAGCCCTAGCATAATGATTAGGCATACTAAACAGAGAATACAAAATTAGATTAGGAAGGAAGGCATTGAAAAAAGTATGTTCTGTTCTAAGCAACAAGAACATTCACATCTCTGGAGTGAATATGATACCAAACACTTGTATCTCAAATTTTGGAAACACCGATATAGTTTAAAGCAATAATCCTGAGCCAATGTAGCATCAAAAGTTTAAATATTTTCATCCTTTCAATACAGGAAAACTACAGGATATGTGCATAATTTATGAGGTTTGAAAATGCGATTAGTTATTTCCACAAATTTCAAAGCTAATCCTTGATAACAATTTTACATATTTCTTCTGTTTCTTTCCACATACTTGTTAAATTAAATAATTGCTTTAAACATTAAATAATTTCTTCTATTTAAAACAAAATCATCTATAAGAAGTTTTTGGCACTATCACACAATGCTTTTTGTAATACCACTTACTACTAAGAGCGTTTCAACAATATGAATACATAGCTTAATGTTGTACTTTGCATTTCCAATTAATTCTCATGCAATTCTGTGATGTGGATACTATTATTATCCCACATTTTGTACATGAGGACACTGAATTCTTAGAATTTAAGCAACTGTCCAAAATTATAATTGGCCTAGCTAAGTGTAAAATCATTTCTAATAGCATAATTCTCCAACCACTCTGCTGTATTACTTCCCACACTCTTATTTATGGAAACAATAAGCAATATCATTGTCAAAGCTTTTGTAAGAGAAATAGTCCTATAATTTTTGTCTAGTTTATTTCTCAGTAATTCTAATTATTTTTCAGAATATTGTTGCAGTATCATTCCATGACCATTAAGTCATGGAAGAAGTAGTACCAGAAGAGGAAAATGCATGGGCTGAAGACAGCCATTTAAATCAATGCCTGATGGCTAGAGAACCTTTGTAAAACTTGAAGTCATCTTAGATTACTTTCTGTCTTTCCTGCATACTCTGTATTTAGCAAGTTTTATTGGTTATCACCTTGAAAGATTCAACTGATTCTCACTACCTCCTCCACTAATAACTAGTTCAAACCACCATTATCTTCCTCCAAATGATTGCAATGGCATCTCAACTTCTTTCTCTTTTTTGACATTTGTCCACTCTCCATCCTCACTCCAAGCAGCCATCATGTATCTTTTCAAACATAGGAAAATCATTTAACCCCTTGAAAAATTCATCAATGGCTTTCCATCACAATGTCTTCTTTTTATTCAATTTGAAATAAGCTTAAATATACGTAAAAGCGTCAAGTCTAATACCAAAAATATTATTTATCCTTAAACATATTTAGTCAAGTTGCCAACCTGATGCTCTCTTACACCTGAATATTTAGTTTGTTTTTCCTTAAAAAGGGCAGGGGTGTGTGTACATTTTTCTATGTAATTACAACACAATCATCAATATCAGGAACGTACATGGTTACACGGCACTGACATTACTACAATCTAATCCTAAGAACTCATTTGAATTTCACCGATTGTCTAAATAATGTCCTTTACAGCAAAAGGTATTACCTGAGGAATCATACTGTCATGTAAGATTGTCATATCTCTTTTGTCTTACTTGGACAACATAGTTCCTCGGGTTTTCTTGACTTTGATGTCCACATTTTCCAAGATTTTGAAGTTATTTTGTGAATGCTCCATTGTTTGCGTTTGTGTAATTTTTTTTTTTGGTTCATATTATGATTACTTGGAAGGAACATTTCAGAGAGGACAGTGTGCTGTCACCTGCATCCCATTAGGTGATATACAGTTTGATTTGTCCCATTAGCAATGATGTCACCTTGATCATTTGATTAACTTTCTCCTGGTAATGTTACTCTTTTGTCCTTGCAATTAAGAAGTGTTTTATGAGGAGATACTTTGAAACTCTGTAAATATGTCATACTTCATCAAACTTTAATTTATCCCTTTCATTCTACAAATGTGGATTCATGGTTTCTTATTTCTTCAGTGGGCTATAGTGTATTAATACCACTTATTGAGGGCTTGATTTGTTCCATATTAGGCAAGTGAGAGCCCTTTTGAGCAGGTTTCTATGTCATTTGTTATGCCCCCACCATCATTTAAGTGCTTCTTTGGTAATACCAGATATTCCAGAATCATCTTGTACTTTCCATGCCCTAACTCTGGAAACAAAAATTTCCCAATAATTCCTTGTTTCAGTAAAAAACATATTTAGAAACTAAGATCTTGGTGCTAGGTGTCCTCATTGTTACAGATGTATTACTATTCCCACTGTCTTCAATGGACAAAAACAGAAAATATATTTTGTCAGCCTTTGTTCTCACTCCTCCCTGTATACCACTTTGAGCTCTAATATCCCACACTGGGCCATCACTTCATATGGAAGCTCACCTCATCCATTTGAGTTCCTCACCCCACGTTGGTTCCTAAATACTACCCATCTGTGTTGATTCCTTTCCTGTCTCAACTGGACTGTGATACCCCCACATTATTAATTGCTTTAATGAGGACTTTCTACTTGGTTGAGTTCCTAGGCCTGATCTGATTCACCATGGCCCACTCTCTCAGGTGTGCATGCCTACATTACTCCACCCCACCTAATGACTTTGGAACAGAAATGTTCAGGAAGAGAAGAATTAGAAGAGGATAAGCTTCTGACAGCAATTTGAATAAAAGACATCATCATTATTTGGATCTCTAAGGTCTCTGATATACTGAACAATATATAACTTCCTAAATCATTTTTTACTCTCTGGTCACAAAGTCCTTCTTGCTTCTTGAACATACCAAGCACAATCTTGCCTCAAGATCTTTGCAATTGCTATTACAGAAAATGCTTCCCCAATATTTCTGTAAGTCCCACCACCTCCCCAGCTGGCCCAGTCACTCTCCATCAGCTTACTCTAATTTATGGAAAGTATTGTACTTTTCATTCACTTACATGTCATTTTTTTATTGTTTATCTTTTCCCTTGAATTAGAATGTAAGTATGCTCTGTGAGAACATAGCTCATGTTTGTTTTATATATTTTAGCATCTAAAAGAGGTCTGATATAAAATATGTATGTCCTCAATACAATGTGTAAATAGGTAGTTGACAGATAGGCTCTCAGACCCTGACTCTGCCCATCAAGGATTTTTATCTTTGAACTCTTGCTATGTACCTATGGTTATCCATATCATTTTTCTACTAATTTACAGCTGTGAGATTTTTTTTTTACCCTGCTTTATCTCTGTTTTTGCTTAAATTTGCTTAACCAATTTGTGTGCCTAGACTCAAGACTCCAGATTTTTAAGCATATTTGTGGTCATCCTTGAATAGCGTAAGACATTTTTATCCCCAGGTAGTAAAAAAGCTCAGTTACTGAGCTTTGGCCTAAAACAGGTCAAATTATATCTACAAAGGTTTACTTTCATTTCCTTTCCATCATTGCATTATTTCAATTTTTTGTTTAGAAATTTTCTATTTCCTCATAGTTTTAGTCAGCTTTTTTTGTTGTTGTTGTGTCTAAAAGAGCTGACCACAACAATTTTAAGGGGGGTAAGTTAATTTGAGGGCTCATAGTTTCAGAGATATCAGTCCATGGACAGCAGGCTCCATTCCTTAGTGCTCGAGTTGAGGCTAAACATCATGGATGAAGACTGTGGCAAAGAGAAGCAGCTCACATGATGATCAGAGAGCAGAGAGACTCCACGCTCCAGATACAAAATAGATAACCCATAGCCACGCCCCCCCAAAAATCACTCCTCCAGCCACACCCCACCTGCTTCCCATTACCACTCAGTTAATCCCATCAAGGATTAATTCACTGATTAGGTTAAGGCTATCACTGAATCATTTCTCCTCCAAACTTTCTTGCAATGTCTCCTGCATGAGCTTTGGGGGGACACCTCACATCCAAACCATAATACTCGTTTATGTTCAAAATAGAAGTGTTGGTCAGGAACACAAAGATTAGTCAATTGAAAATCTTATAGTCTACTTAGATTAAGGATGACTTCACTCTCCTCCCAGATGATCAGTTTGGGCTCAAATAGTAATATAAGAACAATCAGTTTGAATTAAACACCATTGTAATGAAGACACTGCTTCCTCACTTCTAATGTTTATTTCCCTTTTTATGCAGAAATATCCTTTAGTGTAATTTCTGGCAAACTTCACCCCTTGCTGTCTCTTCTTAAGAGAAAGTAGACTGATCACATGAGTGAACTTGAGAAAAGTTAACCAGTTTTGCTTATCCCAACAATGTGTTTCTTTTGGTGGGGTGGGGGGGGTTGGTTCTGATGTTCTTCCCATGGAAGGAAAGTCTCCTCTGACTGAGGATGCCAGCTATTAGATGGCTGGTTTTGCCTAATTCAAAAAGTTAAGGATTAGGAAACCCATGTACTAAATAATGAAGGTGCTACTTTAGCCATTTAACATGGTTCTTCATGTATCTCACATAATTTAGACCTAGACCTGGAGCTCACTATGAACTTTTCTTGTTCTAGTAGTATTTATTCCCAATTCTGATTCTTAATTGCAAGTGAAAATTAGGTAATGGCTCAGAGTACAAACTGGTTTAAGCTTAGAAAGAGACCTATTACACAAACAACTATATATCGCAATTTCTTGGTGATGTGCATTTTGAGCATGCTTTTCATGTCTCTGCCAATTCATTACTGTGGCAGGATAATTTACTTAGATTTTGATCTCCTTGCTACAGGGGATTTGAAATAATGAAAGCTAATTTTTTCTTCTTCAATAACACAAATTTGGTTAGGCCTTAGTCTGATAAGCATGAAGATCCCTGCTTCAAAGGGTTACTAATGGCTTTTTTTTCTTTTTAAGATCAGAGATAAAAGGTTACTAGGCACTTGACAGCAAGGGGCAAAGGATTGACAGTGTAAGAAGAGAAGTCATAAGCAGCTGGTCTTAGGAGGGAGAAAGTGAATTCTATTGCTTACCAGGAAAATATGAAATGATGTGTGCATGAGTGTTTGTGCCTGTATTTTCTTTTTTGAGACAGGTCAATATGATGCCCAGGCTGGTGTCAAACTTCTAGGTTCAAACCATCCTCCTGACTCATTCTCTCAAGTAGTCAGGATGATAGGCATATACCAGTATAGTCTTGCATATTATATTATATTACATTATATTATATTATGTTATATTATATTACATTATATTACACAGTCTTGTGTATTGCATATCCATATAGCAATTACCAGTAATATCTGGCCTGTCATCTATGATCTCACTGAAGTAATGGCACCCAAAAAAAGATGGAAGATCAGATTTCATGCCAATATAGTGACCAGAAAGAAATACCATAAATATGCAGGAATCTGAACCCTCTTGTTTTATTAATATCATGTGAATTCCTTCAATATTGAAATGATATTCAAGAATGTGAAAAACTTTGAAAGAAAGGATTGCATGGAATTTTTTCTGTTGGCAATGAGAAGGAACTCAAATTGAATTTAATATAAAACAAAATACAGTATTTCTATCATCAAAACATTATAGCAAAATTCTGTATCATTATTTTAAGTCATTTTATTTTTTGTTTGTAGTTAATTATTAGTTTTGAAATAGAATTTGTATATAATGGAATGTCTGTGTTTCAATAACCCATACTGATGTCACAGATCATTAAATGATAGAATGTTATCATCACCCCATGAGTTCTTCAGCCCATGCTCTACTCCTACCCACAGGACCCACTACAGTTCCATTTTTTTAAATCACAATTTATTAGTTCTACTTGTTCTAGAATTTACTAGAAATGAAATAATACAGCATAAAATCTGCATATAGCTACCCTCACTCAGAATTGTTTTGACATTCATCTTTGTTACCTCACATACCAGGATTTCATTATACTTTATGCTGAGAAGTACTTCATTGTACAAATATTTCATGATTTATTTTCCATTGTCCTATTGATAGATGCTTAGTCTACTTTCTATTTCCATGATAAGTAAAGCTGCTATAAATATTCTAAAATGTATTTGGAAACCTAAGGTTTTGAGGGGTTGTGTGTGGAAAATGTCTAAGATCAGTTTTGCTTAGTCATAAGTTCTGTTTTAGAGGGTTCCAAGATGGCAGCCTAGACAGACGCCGAGGTCAATCTCTCCAGAACTGAAGATTGAAGTTGTGGAAATGCCATCAACCAGCCAGCTTCTGGACATCATCCTACAGCTACCCCCACACGAATTTCACTTGCGCGTGTATGCAGGGCCACCAGGCAGCAGCGATTGCCACAAGCAGTGTGACTTCAGCAGCAAGCAGCGGTGGAGGCTGCTTCTACACAGGGTATCTGGCTCCAGCACCCACCCAACCATGCAGGGCCCCCAGTGGTTGCTCCCGTGGACACATGACCCCAGCCACTAGCCACTGGGGAGCCCAAATTCAGGACAAGAGTCGCTCCAGAGACCCCAGCAGAGACAGCCCCACCCAAGGGCGGCCTGGGCCCACCACAGTTCCACTCCAGAGTTCCTGTGGACCAGAAGGAGCTGCAGAGGGCCCAGATCTGCCCTCAGGAACCTCCATGGGTGTCCAGCCAACAGGAGACCAGGGACTGCTACCTCTAGCCACTGGGGAGCCCAAACTCAGGGTAAGAGTCCCCACAGAGACCCTAGTGCGAGGCAGCCCCGCCCAAGGGCAGGCTGAGAATGCCCCAGTTCCCCTCCAGAGTTCCTGTGGACTGGCAGGAGCCACAGAGGACCCTGATCCACCCTCAGGAACCTCCACAGTTGTCCAGCCAAAGGGAGACCAGGGACTGCTACTGCTAGCAACTGGGGAGCCCAAATTCAGGGCAAGAGTTGCTCCAGAGACACCAGCACGAGGCAGCCCCATCCAAGGGCAGCCTGGGTCTGACCCAGTTCTGCTCCAGAGTTTCTTGGGTCCAGCAGGAGCTACAGAGAGCCCAGATCTACCCTCAGGAAACTCCATGGGTGCCCAACTAAGGGTTGAGCAGAGTCTGATTGCTACCAGCCACAGAGGAAGGCACACCCAGGGTAAGAGTGGCCTCCAGAGATCCCAGCATGAAGAGGCCCAACCCAAGTGCTCTCTGGGCCCACCTCAGTTCTGCTCCAGAGTTCCTGCTGTCAGCCAAGACAGAAAACCCAAAACCACACTTAGGGAATGCCAGGGGTGCCCAGTTGAAGACAGACCAGAGCCTGCTAGCCTCAAACCCCAGGGGAGCTCACACTCACTATAAGGGTCGCACACAGACTCTACTGCTTGTGACTCTGCCTAAGTGAGACCTGAGCCCAACTCTATTTCTGATCCAGAGTTCCTGTTCACCAGCAGGAGTGCAAGAGAGGGGCAAAAGAGCTCTCAGGGGCCGCCTCAGGATCCCAGCCAAGGCCACTCCCACTGCCCTCTAGAGGTACGTCCACTACCTCCACCACCAATTTTGGTGACAGTAGTGCCCATCTGGGGACACTGGGAGAACAGAAGTAGCTCCAAGGTGAGACACAGGTAATCTGGAGTGTCAATATAAGATTATAGGATAGAAGCTGCAATACCTCAGATTGGTATTTCAAGAAAGGAAGATACACAATCAACATGAAAAAACAAGGGAAGAAAGTGCCCCAAATAAACCTGGATACCACTGTAACAAAATCCATTGACAGTACAGTTGATGAAATGTCAGAGAAAGAATTCAGAGTGTACATAATTAAAATGATCAGCGAACTAAAGAATGACATAAGTGAACAATTACAGGCAAAAATTGATCAATCCAACAAAGAAATAGGAGAGCAAATAAAGGCAACCATTGATCATTCTAACAAAGAGATAAGAGAGCAATTACAAGTAGCAAAAGATTACTTTAAGAAAGAGCTAGAGATCGTGAAAAAAAACCAATCAGAAATTTTTCAAATGAAGGAAACAATTAACCAAATAAAAAGCTCAATAGAAAGCATCACCAGCAGACTAGATCACCTGGAAGACAGAACCTCGGATAATGAAGACAAGATATACAATCTTGAAAATAAATTTGAACATACAGTGAAGATGGTAAAAAATCATGAACAGAACATACAAGAAATATGGTTCAGCATCAAAAGACCAAATCTAAGATT
>CM053408.1:54746161-54759233 GCA_028644305.1 Xerus rutilus
ATCATAAATATCTATGCCCCAAATAATGGAGCTTCTACATATATCAAACAAATCCTTCTCAAATACAAGTATCAGGTAGACCACACACAATAATACTTGGAGACTTTAACACAGCTCTCTCACCATTGGATAGATCTTCCAAAAAAAAAAAAAAAAAAAAAACTTAATAAAGGAACCATAGATCTCAATGAAACTATCAATAATATAGACTTAACAGACATATATAGAGTGTTCCATCCATCAACAAGCGAATACACTTTTTTCTCAGCTGCCCATGGATCCTTTTCCAAAATATATCATATGTTATGTCACAAAGCCAGTCTTAGCAAATACAAAAAATAGAGATTCTACCCTGCATCTGATCTGACCACAATGGAATAAAATTACAAATTAATGACAGATTAAAAAACAGAAACTTCTCCATCACCTGGAAACTAAATAATATGCTATTGAATGATGCATGGATAACAGAAGACATCAAGGAAGAGATCAAAAAATTCTTAGAGGCAAATGAAAACTACGATACAACATATCAAAATCTTTGGGATGCCACGAAGGCAGTGCTAAGAGGAAAGTTCATAGTACTAAACTCATTCATTAGAAGAAGTAAAAGCCAACAAATAAATGAATTAACTCTTCATCTCAAAATCTTAGAAAAGGAAGAACAAATTAACACCCAAAGAAGTAGAAGACAGGAAATAATCAAAATTAGGGCTGAAATCACTGAAATTGAAACAAAAGAAACAATTGAAAAAATTGACAAAACCAAAAGCTGGTTCTTTGAAAAAATAAACAAAATTGACACCCTTAGACACCCTAATGAAAAGGAGGAGAGAGAAAACCCAAATTACTAAAATTCATGATGAAAAAGGAAATATCACGACAGACACTATGAAATACAGAGGATAATTAGAAACTATCATGAAAATTTATACTCCAGTGAAATAGAAAACCCTGAAGACACCAACAAATTTCTAGAGGCATATGACCTACCCAAACTGAACCAAGAGGACGTACATAACTTAAATAGATCAATTTCAAGCAAGGAAATAGAAGATGCCATCAAGAGCCTTCCAACCAAGAAAAGCCTAGGTGCAGATGGATTCTCAGCAGAGTTTTACAAGACTTTCAAAGAAGAATTAATACCAATTCTCCTCAAACTATTTTATGAAATAGAAAAGGAGAGTACCCTTCCAAACTCATTCTATGAGACAAGTATCACCCTGATTCCGAAACCAGACAGAGACACATCAAAGAAAGAAAACTTCAGACCAATATCCCTGATGAACAATAGATACGAAAATTCTCAATAAAATTCTGGCAAATTGCATACAAAAACATATCAAAAAAATAGTGCACCATGATCAAGTGGGGTTCATTCCAGGGATGCAAGGTTGGTTCAACATATGGAAATCAATTAATGTAATACATCACATCAATAGACTTAAAGATAAGAATCATATGATTTTATTAATCAATGCAGAAAAGGCATTTGACAAAATACAACTCCCTTTTATGCTCAAAACACTAGAAAAACTTGGGATAGAAGGAACATACTTCAACTTTGTAAAAGCTATCTATGCTAAACCCAAGGCAGCATCATCTTAAGTGGAGAAAAATTGGAATCATTCCCTCTGAAAATGGGTACTAGACAGGGATGCCCTCTAGTCATCAATAACAGGGATGCCCACTGCTATTCAATATAGTCCTTGAAACACTAGCCAGAGCAATTAGACAGATGAAAGAAATTAAAGGGATACGAATCGGAAAAGAAGAACCCAAACTATCATTATTTGCAGATGACATGATTCTATACTTAGAGGATCCAAAAAATTTGACCAGAAAACTTTTTGAACTAATAAGTAAATTCAGCAAAGTAGCAGGATATAAAATCAACACCCACAAATCAATTGCATTTCTATGATAAACCCTCTGAAAGAGATAAACCCTCTGAAAGAGAAATTAGGAAAACTATCCCATTCACAATAGCCTCAAAAAAAATAAAATACTTGGGAATCAATTTAACAAAAGAGGTAAAATATCTCTACAATGCAAACTACAAGACACTGAAGAAAGAAACTGAAGAAGACCTTAGAAGATGGAATAATCTCCCATGCTCCTGGATAGGCAGAATCAATATTGTCAAACTGGCCATACTTCCCAAAGAGCTATATAGATTCAATGCAATTCCAATTAAAATCCCAACGTCATTCCTTATAGAAATAGAAAAGGCAATAATGAAATTCATTTGGGAGAATAAGACATGCAGAATAGCCAAAGCAATCATGAGCAAGAAGAGTGAAGCAGGAGGCATCACAATACCAGACCTCAGATTATACTACAAAGCTATAGTAACAAAAAAAGCATGGTACTGGCACCAAAATAGACATGTAGACCAATGGTATAGAATAGAAGACACAGAGAGGAACCCACTTATATACAGTTACCTTATACTAGATAAAGGAGCCATACACATACACTGGAGAAAAGATAGCCTGTTCAACAAATGGTGCTGGGAAAACTGGAAATCCATATGCAGCAAACTGAAACTAAACCCCTATCTCTCACCATGCACAAAATTAAGCTCAAAGTGGATCAAGGACCTGGGAATCAGACCAGAGACCCAACGCCTAATAGAAGAAAAAATAGGCCCAAATCTTCATCATGTCGGATTAGGATCATACTTCCTTAATAAGACTCCTATAGCACAAGAAGTAAAATCAAGAATCAACAAATGGGATGGATTCAAACTAAAAAGTTTCTTCTCAGCAAAAGAGATAATCAATGAAGTGAACAGACAGCCAACATTCTGGGAACAAATCTTTGCCACACACACATCCAATAGAGCAGTCATCTCCAGGATATATAAAGAACTCAAAAAGCTTAACATCAAAAAAACTAACAACCCAATCAATAAATGGGCCAAAGAGCTGAACACAAACTTCACGGAAGAAGATATACAATCCTTCAACAGACATATGAAAAAATGTTCAACATCTCTAGCAATCAGAGAAATGCAACTCAAAACTACCCTAAGATTTCATCTCACTCCAGTCAGAATGGCAATTATCAAGAACACAAACAACAATAAGTGTTGGCGAGGTTGTGGGGAAAAAGGCACACTCATACATTGTTGGTGGAACTGCAAATTGGTACAACTAATGTGGAAAGCAGTATGGAGATTCCTTAGAAAACTTGGAATGGAACCACCATTTGAGCCTGCTATCCCACTCTTCGGCCTATACCCAGAAGACTTAAAAACAGCGTACTACAGTGCTACAGCCACTCAATGTTTATAGCAGCTCAATTCACAATAGCTAAATGGTGGAACCAACCAAGAGGCCCTTCAATAGATGACTGGATAAAGAAACTGTGGCATATATACACAATGGAATATTACTCAGCAATAAGAGAGAATAAAATTATGGCATTTGCAGGTAAACAGATGAAGTTGGAGAATATCATGCTAAGTGAAGTAAGCCAGTCTCAGAAAACCAAATGCCAAATGTACTCGTTGATGAGTGGATGCTGATCCATAATGTGGGGAAGGATATAGGAACAATGGTGGATCTCTGTTCACAAGGGTGTAAGGGGCAAGGGGGCATGAGGACAGTAAAGGTGGTGGAATATGATGGTCATCATAGCCCTAACTTTATGTATGACTGCATATATGTTGTTATTCTATACAACTTACAACTAGAGAATTGATATGTTATCCTCTATTTACAATGAATCAAATTGCACTCTGTTATCATGTAAGCCTAAATAGAACAAATAAATAAAATATGAAAAAAAATAAGTTCTGTTTTATAAGAAACTATTAAATATGTTTTGCAAAGAAATTGTGCCATTTTACACTCCTACCAATAATGTATGAGAGCTTTGCTTGCTTACATTACCACCAGTATTTAGTGTTGTCAATCTTTTTAATTTTAATCATTCTGTCAGGTATTTAAATTGAATAATAACTTAATAGAAGCAAGTTAAAATAAGGTAAAATTGTATAATAAAGCCTTAATATAAGAAAGAAAGAAAAAAGCATATCTTTTTTTAATGAAATAGTGTTTTTATTTTTTGCCAACTTCAAGAAACTTATGTTTTCAATAGTTTTATTTTATAGAGGAATTATCTCCCTAAATCAAAAAATTACAACCTCAAATACCTAAATGGGCCAATTGCAAAACATTTTTATTTTTGGTATCAGGGATTGAACCCAAGGGGACTTAAGCATTGAGCAACATCCCCAGCCCTTTTTACCTTTTTATTTTTCATTTTGAGGCAGGCTTTCACTAGGCTGCTTACAGCCTCACTAAATTGCTGAGGCTGTCTTTGAACCTCCAATCCTCCTGTCTCAGCCTCCCAAGCTGCTGGGATTACAGGCATATGCCACCATGCTCAGTATGGAACATACCTCTTTTGCTTACAAACATCTCTAGGGTTTAGGAAATTGCCTGCCATAATAAATACATAATTAACATTTGTTGAGTAAAACAATTGAGTAAAATTTTTTAAATTACTTTTTATAGTTTTCTTGGCATTTAATTTATTGACAAAAGTTGTCACAGCTCTTCTATTTCTAGACTCTAAATATTTCTCAGACCTAATTTTATCATCAGACATCATGGGGCTAGTTAAAATTAATATAATTTATTTCCCCGAATATTATACATTTTTACTTATTAAATTCCTTTTCAGATTTGCTCATTCAGTCTTCTTTAGAATTATCCATAGCTTTCTATCCTCTAATTCACAATGCAGTCTCAACTCCTTGCATCCAACTACATATCAAGTATTTGTATTCCCAATACCTGCTATGCTTCCGTGCTCTTATATAAGTTTGTTTCCTTCACTTAGAATGTCCTCTCCCCGGTCCATCTTTTGTCTCTTCTATAGGTATCCCTGCACCTATCTAATTTCCCTTTCTGTACAGCATTTGTTAAATGGAATTTCTTACCTGTTAAGACTGGATTTTGGAAATTAAAGTGAGTACTACAGTGTCTAGTAGAGGGGACAAACAATGTACAATTAGGAAATGACACAACTCATATATATATATATATATATATATATATATATATATATATATATATATATATAGTATATCAAATCAAAATAATTGGAAAGCCTTCCAAAGTACATGGTGAGTAAAGTTAAAGGAACTTCTCATGTCCATTTCCAAACAGGACAGAATCAGGTTGTCTGTGATGTGTCCACTGCTACCACTGTTTCCTGCCTCATGGGGCGTTGCTATTGCCTGCTGTAGTCCTCTACTTTCTGACCAGACAGGCACAACTATGCAAGTAACCCAATTCCCAAACAGGAGCTAAGACCCTTCAGAGTGCCTCTCCATGTGCCAAAGTTACCTCTCTTAAACCCTAGTCGCTAGAGCTCCTTGTCCCATTTTTACACTAGAATTTCAGCTCTAAGAGAGTAAGGCCTTGACTGAATTGCTGTGACTGTGTTCAATAAATATTTATTGAAAATAAAAGAAATATTCCTATGCCAGCCAAAGCCCTGGAAGTGAATTTTGGCCTCAATTTGCAGTGTTTTTCACTTTACAAGAATCCTATCTTTGAAAAATCCTTTCCTCTCTTTTCCACACTTTCTAGACATAGGAGGCTAACTGCATCTCATAAACACGAAGACCAATTTACTCACTGGAAATAGGGATTTTCTTATACATACAAGAGTGATTATTGACCTCTTTGGATAAATATGCTTTTAAATCTGAATTTTGTCTTCTCTTGACAGAGCAAAACCAAAAACATTCAATTCAATCCTCTAAGAGCATAGTTATTAAGCCACAGTAAAAGTCTACTGTTTATTCAATGAATAATGTCTCTTTCCATACTTTGACTTCTCTGTAACATTTCTTATCCATTGTCTATTTCTTCAGATTTTTCTTTAAACAACTTCTCCAAAGTTGATTTTGATAACTGTATTAGATTTTTTGCTGACTTTTCTTCTAATAGTCTGTATTCTCATATGGTAAAATGTTACTTTACTTTTATTTCTTAACTGTTTTTATTGCTAGGGTCTTATTGATCTTGTCCTCTGCTTTATTCCCAACACTTTTATACAGCACTTGATAGAGAGCTATACTTCATAAATGCTTGCTGAAGGATAGAGTGAAATGCCAAATGATTCTTTAAACATATTTATTGTTATATCTCCAGCCCAGTAATGACAAAGTTATAGCTCTTAAGCAGAATCAAAGGAAAGAGAGAGAGAGGCATGGAGGGTGGAATGGAGAGAAGAAGAAAGGAAAGAATGAAGGAAGGGAAGGAAGGAGGAGTGGGGCAGGAGGATAAAAGGAAGGAAAGAAAACAATCAAGGCACAGATTTTGAATAATAAACACATCACTGAAAATTTAGGACTAAAACTAAGATTGCATTTTATGTTGTCAGTTTACAGGAAAATGTGAGGATTCTTACTACTGACTGTTTTCAATCTCACTCATATAAATGAACTTAATTTTTGGTGACCTCAGGTTAAAGAGGCATGAAATGTTTGTAATTAAAGATAATATTTATAAGTGTTTCTAGTGATGCTTGAAATATATCAATAAAGAAATTAATATTAGTGATAATTGAGGTCATGTATTTCCTCCTGAAACAATGTGTGTGTGTATTCTATAGACAGTATGCAGCCTAAGTGCTTTTTAATGAGTAAAGTTGTCAGCTAAAGATTTTAATTCAATTTTAATTTAATATTAGAGAGAAAACTTAATTACTAAATTTTCTCAAGTCTTTTCAGAATATCTCAATAACTTGTTTATACAAGTTATTTGAATATTTTCAAATTTCATTATCTGAACATATTTTCACATTTGATTTCTAAGTAAATGGTCTCATAAAATATTTTTATATAAAATGATAAGTATCATTTTCATTGATCTATGTGGAAAAGTTAATGAAATAATAATATTAGATTAAACAGTATGTAAAAACTTTATATTCATATGTGAGTTTTTAAGTGTTGTCCTTTACTTTTGTTGAAATGTCATAAAAATGTTTAATTTGCAAAGTTATTTTGAATTAATTTAAATATTTCCCCTCAGGAGTTACATTAGAAGAAAACCTATATTTTAATTAGTTTATTAAGAAAATATCTGGCAGCTAATAATGATAAACATTTTAGGAGAATGCGTATTGTTCATGATATTCATAATGTTAACAAAATGTAAGTTCTGCAGAAATAAAAATGCCTTATTTTCATGGAAACCTGTTCATGACCAAAATAGCTGTATTTTTTTCATGTAATTTACTTGTACACAATTGTATTATAAGGTAAAACATCCATATCTGGAAAAAAACTTTTAAAGAGGTGATTTTTAAAATTAGGCAGAGCAGATGTTTTATGTACTACGAAATTTTTATGTTTGGTTTCAAATACAAAGACTGTTAAAAGGAAAGTAACAAAAATAGATTGTTGAGGTATGGAGAGGAGTTTTCCTGAAATGACACATCTGAGACCCTCAGAAATTTTACAGCAAAGCAGAATGAAGTTAAAGGCTTTATGTTCTTTTATGGTTTAAATCAATCTCATTTACTATTTATGCAAACTCCTTCAGGAAGTCAAAAGTCAGTTCAAAGGTCTCTGATGGATTGCTTCCCACAAATAGACTTGCATACTTCTCTGTTTTTGCCTGCTTTGTGCCCTGTACAGGTTTCTATTATTGTCCAGGTAATGTTTTACTGTGCTAACTTCTTTAAAGTCACCCCCTTGAGGAAACAGATCATTCCTATGCTTTTTACTCATAATGGCCAAATGCCTAATGTGTCTCATGTTGTAAGTTGTGGTAATAATAAACTAGTAACCACATTATTTTCTGTTCAAATATTTAGTGATTTAATCATGGTTATAATAAGCTATATCCCACTTAATATTTTAAGATATAGAACTAACTATATATTAAATCCTTACAAAATGATCATAAAGCTTTCCAGGTAGAGTTGTCAAATTCTGTTTTTCTTCTCTTTTAAACATTTCACTAATTAAATGTATTTTTAAATCATATTTTATAATGTAAAATTTGCACACATTAGTGGGGTACTATTCAATCCATGTATATTTTGAATAGTGCTTAAATCAAGTTAAACATACCTATCTCCTCAAACATTTGCCATTTCTTTATAATGAAAACATTCAAAATCCTTTCTTATAGCTTTTTGAAATATAAGGTACTTTTGTGTTATCTATATTCACCGTATAATGTATCTAAGAACTTCTTAGTGCTATCTAACTATCACTGAGTAGCCACTGGTCAACATTTCCCTATCCCTCCCCCTCTCTACTCTGTCCTCCCCAGCCTCTGCTAACTACTACTCTACTCTCAACTTCTTTTTTTTTAATAATATTTTTTTAGTTGTAGATGGATATATCTTTATTTTATTTTATTTTTATGTAGTGCTGAGGATCGAACCCAGTGCCTCACGCATGTGAGGCAAGGACTGTACCACTGAGCCACAATCCCAGCCCTACTCTCAACTTCTATATTTCTCTTCTGTACCTGACTTATATTGCTATCTGTGTTGTCACAAATGACAGGATTTTCATTTGTTTTTATGGAGAATAGTGGATATGCGTATATACACAATTGTGTGTGTATATACTAAATGTACATACACCACTGTTGCATATATGTGCCATATTTTCTTTCCTGTTTCATCTATTGATGGACCCTTGGGTTGTTTTCATTTCTTGGTTATTGTGCACAGTGCTGCAACACAGATGAGAGTGCAGATGTCTTCTCAACATACTCATTTCACTCCCTTTGGAGTAGAATTATTGAATCATATAGTAGATCTATTTTAAAATTTTTGAGGAGCCTCAAGACTGTCTTCTATAATGGCTACATTAATACTCACTCCTACCAACAGTGTGCTATAATTCTCTTTTCTCCACATCCTTGCCAGCACAGTCTTTTAATAATAGTCATTCTTGGATGGAGTTGGAGAATATCATGCTAAGTGAAGTAAGCCAATCTCCGAAAACCAAATGCCGAATGTACTCATTGATAAGTGGATGCTGATCCATAATGTGGGGAAGGACATGGGAACAATGGTGGATCGCTGTTCACAGGGGTGTAAGGGGGGAGGGGACATGGGGACAGTAAAGGTGGTGGAATATAATTTTACTTCTTTTTGTGTTAATGGTGTGTGCTCCCTCCCTTTTTCCTTCTCCTGGGCTTTTAGTCCTTCACTTCCAGTTTTGTGGAACGCTATTTTAGGAGTAACGAATTTTTAAAGAAGAAAAAATGAAAAGACTGAATTTCTTTGCTTACTTTGCATATACAGACTGGAATTTTTTTTTTTAAAACAGCCATTTCCCCAAAGGAATGTGTCTTGCTTATTACTGACATTTGGTATGTTTCATTCATTGGAATATTTCTTACTTATTTTCTACGTGTTTCAAAGCCTACGAGAAATGCAGGATTTGATAAGAATTTTGGAGGCAGGAAAAGTCCAAATTGTTTATTCTTTGAGAGTTACAACTACCTTCTGATGTGGAAATATTGCCATTTGGAAAATTTGACATTCGATTCTCCTTGATGTGGTTAAAAACTGAATAAAAGGTGTTAATAGAAAAAAGAAATGTCATGAAGAATGCTTTTGCATTCTTTGGCAAAATTGTTCCTGGGACATTGCCCATTATTTTCAATTTTCCTTTTCTAAAGATCCAAATAATAAGTGTTCAGAATTCAGAGCTAGGAAAAGGTTGATTTTTTTTTCCTGAACAGTATGATTGATTTTATTAAGTTGTAAGATATATGCGATTGTATGTAAGCCTCTTCTCTTCTCTCTCTCTCTCTTCTTTGTATCTGGCTGAAGGATAAATGGCAAGCAAATGAATGAGTCAAAAGGGAGTTAAGACATAAAGGAATTATTTAGGGCTGCTCATTCCTGGAATGTCTCCCATAAGAACTATAATTAAATTAAGTATTAAAGAAGTTATCCCCCCCCAAAAAAATAGTAGCCATTCTTGGTGGGGTTAGAGTTACCACATTCTATCAGTCTAGAACATTATGTTCTACAATTAGACAATGATGTTTAACTACTAATCACTACTGAACTCTCAAATCTGCTAAACTTCAGATTAAATAAACAGTAATAACTATAGTCAAAACATGACAAAATTTATAGAAATTACTTAGTGTCAGTCCTTCAAAATCTGATCACGTCTTCTACTTGATTCACAATGTTTATATTTTCATCAAGTTTCATCTTAGATGTCCTTTTATTATAGAGGTTTTTACTCTCCTACACAAGTACTTGGTTTCCTACCTACTCTATCTCTTAACATATCATATCTGCATGCATGTTTTAACATAGACTATATCTGTATGCAAGCATATAAGGACATATACACATACCTCTGGAACAGGAAAATAGCATCAATCAGTGTACATTTGTTTAATGAATAAATACTACTTATAATAATCTGTGAAATTTTCTTTCAACTGAAACAGTTCCTAACTACACTTATAAAACTCTTCTTATTTGAAAAAAAACATTTTCTTCTTATTCAATAAGTTAGTATTCTCTAGTAATAGCAAAGGTCTAGCAATAAAAAGTAAGCATAAACATTTATGCTGCTTTATATATATATGTATATGATAGCTATTTCCAGGACCAAATGTTAAAATTAATTTATATCCAACTAATCAATGTATTGATAGGTAGTCACTAATATTAAAACAGTTAATCCTAAGGAGCCATTTTAAAGCTCAATTCTCAGATTTAGGCTTCCTAAATCCAAACAGCATGAAATTCTTAAAATATTTTTCAACAAATGCATACTGAAATCTTTTCATGGACATAATAACCAGCAGGAGTACATCTGCCCAAAGAATGTATGGGGTTTTTTTTGTTGTTGTTGCTAAAAACAAGTTGACACTCTATTCTAATTTAGATAAAGATTTCTCAAAAATGACTCTATTGACATTTTGAGCTAGATATTTTTCATTGTGGATTGTTGTGGACAGTATAGGATGCTCAGCAGTATCCTTGGGTTCTCTACCTGTTATTTGCATGTAGTATCTCTGTCTCAGTTGTGGAGATCAAATGTGTCTCCAGACATTGTTGAATATTCCCAAACGTGCAAAACCTCCCAAGCTGAGAATCGATAGTTAATGAAAATAATCTTTTTAAAAAACCTTTAAGCCACAACTAATCCAGGATTACACAGAAAATTCTATAAATTTGTCCCATATTATTTTCTCTTTTATAAAGTTATAATTAAAAATATTGCCTTCTAATATTCAATTTCCTAATTCAGGAACCAAACCATTATTCTTGATCACCATTCTTACAGAGAAAAAAGTTTGTCTTCATAAATAAATAAAAAATATGGAGTAAAACATAAGTACCTATTTATACAGGTGTAAATACATATGTGCATATACATATGGAATAAGCATTATCTCCCACATATACATACACATACATATACATAGGTACTGAACATATATAGAACTAGCATTAACTTCCAATTTTCTTTGACTCTCATTTCAGTGTTTACCCTTTATATATTATGGATCCTTAATGACTTTAGGTACGTCCAAGCCTATATAAGGGAGAGACAAAACCTAAGAAAATTTGGCCTGTCATTTCTAGCTAAGTAAAATAATTCCATTGTTAATATGTAAACTTCTCTCAGAAGTTTATACTAACAAGATAGTGAAGTGAGCACAAACTCTGAGAAATTATGTGAAGTGTTTCATAATAAGCACTAATCTCCAATGAAAGGAACATTTAAAAGGTATAAAAAGAAAGAATACATAGTGGGTATGATACTCCAAGATTTGCCACTCTAACACGGCCTATAGATTCAAATCTGAATTTAAGACCTGTATAAACCTTCACATTGATAGTGACACCTTGCATTTCCATGTGCAAGCAAGCATTTTATTTAATTCATCTCTCTTATCTACATCTGAAATTGTTGTAGATTGTGTGACTGGGCCCATAAACTTCAACATGTTAACAGAATCTTTCATTCATTTATTCACATAACCTGAATTTTGAGGTCATTTCTACATATAAAATGGAAGGTCCACTCTTACTCTGCTGTGATCAAAGTGCAGGCTTGAGCCAACCAGCTTTAGGCCTAGCAGTGTGGTTAGCAGCTGCCTGGAAATACAGGTAAGTTGAATTCTTACCAAGTATGTCATGTCCAAATAGAAACAATTATTTGGCAAGCATGTTATTTATGAGGATTCTGGAAAGGAGCTACATAAACAGAGTGTTGCAAGGATTCATTGAAACTGATATAAACAGGGTTTAACCCGGTGTCAGGTGTATAGTAAAGTGTCAGTAAACATTAGTTGTAAATTGTGTTTTTCTGTCCCACTTAGCCAACCAGGTACGTTTTAAATACCTGAGAGTTTTTTTAATTAGATTTTATGAAATTACAATTATAATTAATAACTGATAAGATTTTATGAAATATACTATATAATGCCTATTAAACAACTAAACACAATCTAATATACTTTATACATGAATATATAACTAAAATATGAACATGAGATTAATAAGAATTTAATATGTCCTATATTGAATACAATGTTTTCGGCATGTGGATTATCCGGTGCTTATTCCTTGCTGATGTTCTAAACTGATACAAATAATTCACTCTACTTATTTCATGTCAGGGTAGTAAAATTTTTTCTCATATTTTATATACTGATTGCATAAAATCAATCTTACCTTTTTATAACTGGTCAATTTTTAGGAATTAAAGTACAAAATTCTCAGGAATGATTTTTCAATCTAACTCTAGCCTTTAAAGCTTCTATTTGTTGAGTTGCAATGAGTTCCATAAACTATTGAAGACTTACTCCATGAAGTCACCTGTCACTTATTCTAAAATGCATTCTTTCCTGCCACCTAGATCTGAGAGAACTTTAAAGATGAACATAAATTTGTAGGCAAAAAGAAAGACCTCTAGATTCTGATTTAATTTAAGATATACCCAAGGCTGGGGCTATAGCTCAGTGGTAAGGAGCTTACCTAGCATGTGTGAGGCACTGGGCTTGATCCTCAGCACCACATATAAATAAATAAA
>CM053408.1:54766410-54921005 GCA_028644305.1 Xerus rutilus
GGTGTTTAATATGAAGAATGTAATCTGCTTATAATTTTGTGCAAAGTTAGAAAAATTATGATTGTAACAATTTTTTTTCTATTTGCCTCAACAAATGTTTTCAGTGAACAGTGTGTACAGCTTCTGAAAATTTGCTTTTTTTCTGTTATGTTTGATAACATGTATTAAAATGCAACTTTTGAGAAAAATAAAAAAAAAAATTTTTAAAGAAAAAAAAAAAAAAGAAAGAAAGATTAAGCCTATAATCCCAGAAATTCAGGAGGGTGAGGCAGAAGGATCATGTGTTCAAGGCCAGCCTCAGTGACTTAGGCCCTAATCAACTTAACAAGACCCTATTTTGAAATAAAAAATAAAAAAGAGCTGTGGATATAGTTCAGTAATCAAGTGCCTGGGTTCAATTCCTAGTACAATAATAAAAAAAGAGTTTCGAAAATTAAGAAATACTTTGTAAACTTTATTTTACAATATTAAATTTTGAAAATATTAAGAATTCTTTTGTAAAAAACAATTTAGTTTTGATTAGGAAAAAAATCATCATAGCTGTATTTTAAGAGGTTAGTGTTTGCCAGAAGTGGATTCAAGAAAGAATCAAAGTCAGTAGAGAACAAAATGGAAAGGAAAGAAGCATTTGTCAGCTCTCAATAACTGAGAACATACCATTAACTAAAATGGAATATCTCCTAGGAGAAGCAAGTTGAGAGGGCAGGCCCAATTTTGACCACATTAAATCTGAAGTATCTATGATACATACAGAGTTACTTGGTAAGCATTTTGAAATCTGGGTGTGCTATCAAAGTAAAAAACAATAAACATGGTTATGAGGTTGAACTGGAAATCTCAAAGAGAAATTAAATGTTGTAGAAGTAGAATTCTTCTTCTAAGGAAAATTGTAATAATGTGGTGAGAAAATTGGCAAAGGAAAAATCAGGGAACACAACCACAGTTAAAAGGCAAACCTAAGCCGGGCGTGGTGGTGCATGCCTGTAATCCTAGCACTTTGGGAGGCTGAGACAGGAGAATCTCACGTTCAAAGCCAGCCTCAGCAATGGCGAGTTGCTAAGCAACTCAGTGAGACTCTGTCTCTACATAAAACACAAAATAGGGCTGAGGATGTGGCTCAGTGTTTGAGTACCCCCGAGTTCAATCTCTGGTGCCAAAAAAAAAAAAAAGGCAAACCTATGGAAAGAAGAAAGGGACATAATACTGGAAATCAGGAGTCAGAAGCAAGAAAAGACTCAGAGAAGAAGCTAATATTTCAATGTGAAGAATAACCAATGTTGTTGTCCTGTGCTACAGTGAGTCTCTGTAAGGTGGGTGACTTTTTTATGGCGAGGTCACCTCACCATGCAAGAAAACAGCTTTCCTGCAGGTGAAACCTAGATGCCATGGAGTGTAAAGCAGAACAGAAGGGGAGGAGATGAAGTCGAGAAAATATTCTACTCTTTCTTAGTTCAGTCAAAGTTCTTGGCTGCAAGAAATAGAAACCAAGTCTGGCTGTTTGAAAATGAACTTATTAAAAGAATGCTGAATGGTGATCAGACTAGAAAGAAGGACTGGGAACCAATTAGGGCCATGCATTGCATGATAGGTATCCTTCAAGGCCACAGTGCCATCATATATCAGCATTCAGTAGTAAAGTTTGCATTTTTAAGTCAGTCACCTCTGGACAAAAGATGGTACAGTAATACTGCTGTCTTCACTGCTCCAAGCCTTAAACCTCCCTGAAACTGTGAAAACTCCTTTGAAAGTAGCTGCCTGTGACTGCATCTCTAGAATATATACATCAGAGTGATGAAGCCTCTGTCCCTTCTCTAGTAGTAAAGGAAGCTGGAGAAGTATCTGGCCTTTTTAGCTACTGAAGTGAGAGACTCACTTAGCAAGATTCATAAAGCATGATAACTCTGCAGTGCTAGTAAGTAGGTTCAAAGGCTGGGCAGTAACAAAAATATCTATGTCCAACGTATATTCATAAAGTTTGGCAGTAAGAAGAAGAAACATGGAAGCAGAAATTGGCCATTTCTTTAGAACAGTGGAGATTTAAATAAAAAAGGGTCAGTGAAAAGAACAGTGTTAGTTTGGATATGAGCTGTCCTGCAAAAGCTTCTGCTAATACAGTAATGTTCAGGGCTGAGATGATTAGATCATAAGAACTGTAACCTAATGGGTCCCTCCTAGGTTTAACGGACTGAATGGGCAGTAACTATAGGCAATGTTTTAGCTAGCTTTTTCACTGCTGTGACTAAAAGAGCTGATCAGAACAATTTTAAAGGAAGAAAAGTTTATTTGAGGACTTACTGTGGGCATGCCCTGAAAGGATATTTCTTCCTGTGACTCATTCCTATTTCTCTGCTTCCTGACCCCTCTATGAGGGGAGCCCTTCCCCTACGATATGATGTTCTACCTCTCTTTGGGCCCAGCACAGGGGAGTCAGCTGTCTATGGACTGAGATCTCTACAATTGTGAGCTCAAAATGAACTTCTCCTCCTTTAAGTTTTCTGTTGGTTATTTTGGTCACAGCAATGCAAAAGCTAACGAAAACAGAAAGAAATGGAAGTCACAACAGAAATAGCAGATATTTAATGACATGGTTTATGTAGGAATCAGGAAATCACGCTCCTCAGAGAAGAGGTAAGGAAGTTGGCTTTAAAAAGAAAAGGAAAACAAGATACAGGTAAATAAACCCCTCTGGGAGAAATTTCTGAATGTAACTATGATGCTTGGGATTTATCTACATGTTAACCTTACTCATCAAACAGCACAAGTATTATACATTAAATTCTCTCCCTGTAGTAATGTTAATAGCATATGTTGTAAAGCATCTATTATGTTTCAGATGGAATTCTAGCTATCACATTTCATACTAATAACAACCAGGTAGGCATTGTTACTGACATTTACACATAAGAAAACTGTAGTATCAGCATCTTCTTGAGTATCCATAAAGTTAAGGTCCAAACTGAATTTTATATAATTCTAAGACTCTCTTTGAGTATAAAATAATAAGTAATACACATTTAGAGGTGACAATATTTCAAAACCACAAAACAAATTACTTTTTACTCATTGCAAATCATATTGGTTTACAGTACTGCTCCCCTTTAACTTACTTATAGTCATTTCTGTAGGGAAAGTATGTGAATACAGTTTCACACAGAAAGGTCATTGCACAGCTCTAAGTTTCAATTTAGATTCTTTTTTATGTCTTTAAAAGATTTCATCTTGAAAGTCAGGCTTTGTGGAAAAGAAAGAATTCTTAAGTTCAAAAACTTCCTTTTACATATCAAGAGCAAGGCTTAGATGTCTGTATTTCCAGTTTTGCTATAAGAAACAGCATAGAAAGGACAAAGGATAGGATATATAAGAAGACAAGTAAGTTCTTGCTGCATTGAAGAGGAAAATACTACTTTGGTATTCCAAGGAGTTTGCTGAAAATTGGAAGAGATCAGAGTAGGAAAAAGATGATGCTCGGATCTCTGGGGTAATAGCACTCAAAAAAACCCTGGTAATTGGAGGTAAAATCCAGTAGTATGTATCTAACATGTGTCCAGTAACATGAAACTGACTGGGCAAGTTTTCCTGAGATTGTGCCTCTTATTCATCTTAATCACCTAAAAAAGCTGGCAAAGGAAGAAGGAGCCCTAAGTAAACCTATGGACATGAAGGAAATTCATTTAGGATAAAGAAATTCTGGAGTGCAGGTATCCAGTCAACAAAGGCTATGGGAATTGTCCACAGGACCACACAGGTGCTGTGGCATGGGCTCAGCTGCATAGCTGCTTGGGGGTCTGCCTACACCACAGAAGAGGACAGACTCTTCTGTTGCTAATAAGGAATATCCCCAGTTTTAATTATCAAAAGAGTTTAAGTAAAAATAAATAAAACCTCTCATTTAAATTTAAATGTTAATAAATTATTCACCAAAACTTAAAATGCAAACAACGAATGTTTGAATTGTTTGACATTAACTTTTAAAAATCCATACATCTATAAATTATAAATTTGTGTAATCTTTTGGGAAGTAAAAGATTATAAATTTAAATAAATTAATTAGTAAGTAACCAGAATTAACCAAATGGCATTTCTCTGTGGTTCTGAGCTATTTCATTTGGATTCACAAAAATATTGGGCCAAGGACATAGGGATTATTCAGACAGTTTCTAGATGAATTTAGAGAGACTTGCCGTTATCAATGACTATAATTCAAATGAGGTCATACAGAGAAATTTTCTCAACTATTCCCAAATTCAGGTTAGACAATGACTCCAGGCCACTGGAGACCAGATGCTACAAGAGAAGAATTATTAGCCTTATCACTAAGTAAGTTTTCAGCATCTCCTGTCCTAATTAAGAATGAATACAGAGGCATCAAAATAAGTACATCTATGTGCTCTAAACCTGATTTTTAAATCCAGGGCACAATACCTCTTGGAACACTTGGATTCTATCTAAATCTAATGAAGAAAAGGAAACAGTTACAACCATAAATAATTTTTGTTCATAAAAACAAGATTTTAATAACTTGACTATAGAGCTAAAGCTATGGCAAGTTTAGGTACCACTTTTTTTTTAACCTGTTAAAGAGACCTTCTAGAAAGGTAAAATTCTAATAGATGACAATTCTAAAAGATTAGAATTAGCTCTATCCATGACTCTTTTGCCCTATTACTTCAGTAATTCAATAATTGTTTTTTTCTTTTTATTTTTTACTTTTGTTATGGTTAGAGAGTGACCCATTTCCCTTTCTGAAGCACATACAGGTAGGCATGTGGCTCTGACTTTCTCAGTGTTAACAGCTATGGGATGTTAGTGTTGTTCCAACGGACATAAAACCCAGTTAACATTTTTTTAATGTTAAAAAATGTTTAACATGGTTTCTCAGTATGTGTATAATGTTTGCATCACACATGTATTATGCATATGAGTAGTTGGATCATTTGTTCAAGTAGCAGTTATTGAATATTTCCAAAATATGTACTCAATGTCAATTAACATCCTAGGATTCGGCAGTGAACAAAACTAAATCACTGGTCCTATTCTACTCTAAGTCCAGGACTGAAAAATATTTATCCCTAATTATGAAAAGCATAGTTAGTACATTTTACCAAGTGTTAGCTATTCCTATCCACATATAATACTTTTAACAGGTTACCCTTATTATATTTTCCCACAGGAGCTCTAAATAAAATCTTCCTTCAGCTTTAAGACTATCTTGAGAAAAGTGATAATAATAATCAAAATGCAAGAAAGTTTTTGATAACTTAGTTGAAAATACATTTAGGATAACATTATCCAAGAAAATCAAAACACCTTAACATCAACACTAAGAAATGACTACTACATAAAAAAATTATATAAAATATGTGAAATCAAGGGAATTATTTGTTTTCATACAACTCCAGCATCCAGAATACTATTCAACATCTATTAGGCACCTCATAAGTATTTGTTAAATGACTAATAATGATAACTACTAACAATGTCAAATACTCTTCTAAACAGCTCATAGAAAATAAACAATTAACAATCACACACACACACAAAAGAAATTACTACTACAACTAAATATACACAGTATTGTTATAGATAATGATTTCTGAAAACTGAGAACAAACATTTGGTAAGTGCTATAACTGAAGTATTAAAGTATTAAACTGAAGTATTAAAACAAGAGCATTTCCAAGTTTCACAAAACGCTTGAATATGAGACAAGTGATTAAATTCTATGCAAAAGGTCTATACAAGTCAATAGCTGCAGGTGATAAATTGTAGTAGTTGTCTATGTTTATGAATTCTTTATGAATATATATGGATATATATGCAAATATATATGTGTATATATATTTGTTCCTTTTTTAAGATTGCCTAAGTTATTTTCTTCTAGTCTTTGACTGTCTTCTACTACTGTATTTATATTAAGATAGTTGTAGTAGGAAATTATAAGGAGAAGGATAACCATTGTAATCGTAAACAAATTAGGGGAAAATCTGTTTTCATGATTCAAAAACATCTACATTACATGAAATTTTCCTTCTCTTTTGCCAACCTGAGTAAAAATTTTGGTTTTTATAAAGAAGGCTAAATTTCTTGATATCTGTGCTCAAATTTTATTCTTCCTTGAGAATTTGTTTATCAATTAAATATTTCAGGAAACTGCTTACGGTCTCTAGAATTTTGTTTTGTTACAATTCTTAATAAGCAAAATGGCTCACAATTTTCAAAATTCCTCCAGTCTGAAAGTCTATGATTACTATGACATAGGTAAAACTAAATGACAGAAACTCATGTTAGATAAAAAAATAAATGAGTTGAGCATAGGGACCTATCTCAGAAGAGGTGCTTAAAAAATGTTCGAAATAAGTAAATACCTAAAGGAAGATAACACAAATCAAACTAAGATGATCTAACTTTATCAATAGCATGACAACATTAAACATTGGATGGTAAAATGATAGTTTAAAAACATTTATTTTTAGTAATACAGATTATGAAAATTGAAAAAAAATAGTTTGTTTAAAATTGTTGTTCCATGTTCCATCAAACTATTTCTTTTCTTTCTTGGGAATTAGGTTTTCTGTTAATTTTCTCTCCCAGAAGAAATGTAGATCATAGATCAATAATACCATATTGAGGCATTAAAACTATACTAAATAAAGATCACAATGACAATATGAAATAAATGCCCTAAAATATAAAGAGCTTAACCTTCAAATATGTTTAAAAACAAAAAGGAAAGGAAAGAACATCACTCAAAATAGAGCACATTATTTAAAGAGTCAGATGCTTGAACTCCTTAATCTCAATAATTTTTTAAAATGAGGAGGTTTTAAAGCTCAAAATTCTCATTGGTATTTATCTCTCTGGAATTCTTAGGTACCACAAGCCTTTCATTTACTAGAGAATATACTTGGCATTAGAGATGATTTCTTTTTATTTCCTAATTCATCTTCAGTGGAAGAAAGTCTACTCAAATGTATGAATAAACACTGCAATTTTAAGAATATTGAACAACTAACAAAACCATACCTTCAACTTTGTGTTTTGCCTATAATGTACTCTAATTCATTCAAGATTTGTTGGAGAAATGGTTAGTTCACGTTTACTGGGTAGCTGTATATTAAATTATTTCCCTCCCCCACTGCTTTCTTTTCTCACCCTTTTAGAGTGAACAAGGAGAACAGGAAGTGAAGGTAGAAGTGCCCTCAGGTGTGCTCAGGAAGAGAGCCATAAACAGCCTCCTTCCAGGTGTCAGAGAAAACCTTAAGGTGCACCCTCCAGATCCCTCCTGAAAAGTCCAGGGAATGGATGCCTCTGAAGTTTTCACCACTTGTCTACATTCCCATCTGAATTTTTCCTTTATTCATTTCTGCTTTCTACAAACTATCGTCATTTGGGTAAACATTCAATGAATTGCTGTAAAGTCACTTGGAATAACTTTATCAAAATCTTCATTTTAGCCTATAGCTCTTTAAACACAATTACAAGTCAGTAAATATATGTTGATTCCATGAACATTTCATTTTGAAGATCAACAAGGCCAAAAGGTAAATCAGGTGTTCTTTTTAATTAAATCTTTGTCTTCAGTAACCTAAATATATTATCAACTTAAATAAAAATAGTCAAGTTATTTTTGGTTAAAAATAACCAAAATACATTCTAGAGCCAGAATTAAACAAATATTTTTATTTTGTTTCATTTTTGTATTATTGGTATATATATCTTGGATATCAATATGCTTAATGTTTTAATCTATAAGAGTAGCAAATTTGTGTTTTAAAATTAATATAGTTTATTTATTAACAGAATTGCATAGACCCAAACAAAAAAAAGACATTGAATCACCTAAATATATTATTTTCCAATTCTTTTAGGAGCAATATCCCTAGATGAATTCAAAATAGCCTTAAAGTATAGAAATATCGCTTCTGCTTCATGTGTTATGTCTATTCATCAGAAGAGACTGGAATGTTGTGATCACTAAATAAAGCATTGGGTATAGAATGCTCAGCAAAGCATTTGGTACATGAGATAATGTTGAATTAATATTAGTTATCGCCTACAAGTCTTGGAAAGCTAACCCCAGCCTGCCTTTAAAGCCTCAAGTTCTGATTCTCTACCTATTCAACCACCAGATAAACCACATAGAGTAAGCAGCATTTCCCAGAACTTTCAGACTTCTGAGGTTTCACCCATGCAACTCAATTCTCATAGAATTCCTTTCTACTAATGCTTTCATTATAAAAATCCATGAAGACCCAGCTGCAAAGTGGTTTTCCTTTATTCCTCCTAACACTCTGGTTAAATAAAATTTGTTTCTAGCACTATGTTTATTATTTCAGAATATATTGACTCTTTAGGTGAATGAACAGTAAATTCAGATAATACAAACTAAAACTCTGATTTCTAACCTCAAATCTATTAATAATATGTGACAGGACTTTGTGAAGGTCATGGATTTGCTTATATTGCTATTTTATTTCATATGACATTTAAAAATAGTATCAATTTATACTGATGGCCTGCTATAAAAGTTTGGTAAAAATGCAAAGTGCTTTTCAGTGGAAATATTATCAGAACCCAGGAATTTTTATTTTATCTTTGGTGAAGAAAATATGTACCAAGAATCAAAGATTACTCCTGAATTTTTTAAGGAGAAGGAGAACATCATAAAAATTTAAATGGAGTGAAATAATAAAATACTAAAATGAATTAAACCTATCCTATTCAAAATTATTTTTCATGGTGACAGTTTTATGATTCATAGGTTAACAAAATAATTATCTATATTAGATTATTTTATTACAGCCAGTTGTCAGGTGAATATCACATTCAGATTTTTCCTAGATATTTTACTCTTTTATATGAGATATATAATTTAGATAAAAAATAATACAGAGAAGTGTCATATTCCTCAGAATGAAAAATTGAGCTCAGTGGAATCAAATTGTGCAAGGCCTCTAGTACTATGACTATTTAGAAAACACTCTAAAAACAGAAATTCCAGGATTCTAGGTATGTTTATAAAGTTGACTAGGTAGAAAATACGTTAAGCTGACAATTAGTTAAAGGCCCATTTCAGAAGTATTTCTGTGACTTAATATTTCTGTGACTTAAGAATATATCCATTTGTTTTGCTTACTTTGTGACTCAGCCGAATTTGACCATTAATTTAGGAAGCTAGACCACTCAAGAGAAACCTCTCTAAAATTTAGTGAACAGATGTCTGCTGATATAATTTGGTAGGTAATTATTTATACTAAACAATTAGCTGGGCTTGTGTAAACAATAACTTAGACTTTTAGAGCTATAGGCATAATTTTGTAGTGGAAACCTCCAGCTATGTTTTTCCATCAAATGAAAATGGCAAATATTTAAGGATGCAGTATATTTTTTAAAATATATGTCCACTTTCAGATTTTCTTTCTACTTGTAATCATAGGAGTCTTGTTTTGGATGTGATAATAAGCTATCACATTGATTACTTAGCAAAGCTGTTTCTCTTCTATTTTGGAAAAAAGATTATTCATCAAATAAGTTCGAGACCCAAATTTGTGTATGTGTTGTGTGGCAGCACTCAGAAATCCCTTATGCTACTATGACTTGAAATGCAACTAAATAAACTAATTTAAAAAAAAGAGAGAGAGAAAGAAATTCCTTATGAATCAGAATAGGCCCTGTAGCCAGGAGCTTCTCCTGTTACTCATGGATGGTATCCATGGTGCAGAGGCTGAGCAGTGCCTAGGAAAGATCATATAGCTTTATCATGTCCAGTCAATGGTATGGCACCAGCTGCTGCCTTAGAAAATGGTTATTAATTTCCTGAACCAGAACACCATGGCTTGCTTGCAAGTTGGTAGGAATCAGGCTTGTGTTGTACAATCCATGATATGAATCTCCCTAACTCACCAATAAATACCAGTTATGGAAAATTGTGTATGTGTGTATGTGTATTTGTGTGTGTGTGTTTGTGTGTGTGTGTGTAATTTTTGTAATAAGTATCTCTTAGAATGTTCCTAGGAAAAAATGGTTTTGAGTTTGTGAGGAGAAAATATGGAAAATAAACTCCAAAATAACAACGTGTTGCAAACTTAGAGCTGTCTTGAATCAAGTTCTATTACATACAAAATTTCATAACCAAAGTATGAGAGATTTATCTTCCTTTTAGAGGTTACCCACCATTCTTCTCATTTTAGTAGTAAATATCACAGTATTTCTAGGCACAAGTATAAATTCTTCCCCTTGTGTTTTTCTCTGTCCTTTTTTGTTGTTGTTCCATTGGTATATATTTTTCTTTTTATTTCTATTAAATTAATTTTTATACAATATATGACCCACCATGCACCTGTAACTATGTAACTACATTTAAGGATGGGGTTGGTCTTAATGTAACAAAATAACCAAATAATAGGGTATCATACATAATACAGACATTGTTTTCTTTAACATAACCTGAAGTCAGGAAATAGGCTTCATATGCCAGGGGAAAACTCAATTCTTCGATGACAGCGTGCATACGCCTGTAATCTACTCAGGAGACTGAGGCACCAGGATTGCAAGTTACAAGCCATCCTGGACACTGGAAAATTTAGCAAGACCCTCTCTCAAAACAAAATAAAAAGAGTTGGGAATATAGCTAAATTGAAGAGCCCTTGCCTAGAATGCATAAGGCCCTGGGCTCAATCTCCAGTACTGTGCACACACGCATGTGTACACACACACACACACGCACACACACACACAAATCTTCTCTTTCCCAAGTTTCTAGATGACAGCTGCACCATCAACCATCATGACTACTTTCATGTATAAAGGAGATAGACATGTGAAATTCAGAAAGGTACAGGCCAATCAGTATGCCTCTGTTTCAAAAGCAAGTTTCAACTTTTATTTAAGCACAGTGATCATAATAAGGGAATATGCCCATATTACCTGAAAGCGAAGCTTAGATAACAGCATTTTTAGTTGAGCATTTGACTTTATCAATACAATTGAGGTATATCAAGCAGAAAAAATGGGATAGGAAGCTAGCAATCTCTTTCACAGCACTTATAGGAACAAGTAAGTTTGTGAGATGAACAGTTACAAAGTAATTTATTTGATAAAGCATACCATTTCTTCTTTAGCTTACTTTGTGTTAGTAGACTCATAATGATAAATATGGCAAAGTAGAAAGAGACCCAAATTCCGGTTTGTCACCACTTTAAATTAGCTGTGTGAATTTAAAGGGGAAAAAACCCATATAAACTAAACTTTAATTTCCTAAGGTATAGAACTTCACCCTTCTACTTATAAATTTTAAATGAACATTGCAATAATTAAAAATGTAATAAAACTGTATACAAGATGCATATGTAATCACAATTCAATTTAAATGTTTATATTAAATGAGTGGTGTTACAAATTGCTTTGTATGTAATAAATAAAAATGTAACATTGACAGCTGCCTTGATTTCCAAATCAATTAAAATGAATGGATAAAAAGCTGAAATTATCAATTTTAAACCCTTGAATTCTTAACATATATTTAATTTGTATGTTTCTTTAAATCTGGCAAATAATAATAACAGCAAATAAGAATTACTGGTAAAAATACAGTCACACATGGAACAGTTTATTCCATAGACATCTGTATCTGTACTCCAAATGGTAAAAACTACTTTAATATACAACACTAGTATTTTCAGCAGTGTTGCCTTTCATTGTCTGTCATTATTATGTGCATCATTACATATAAATATAAAAAAGTTAAGGCATGGAAAATTTATATCAATAATTACATATAATATTATGTAATCATACATAATTATACATAGTATGTATTTTAGTCAGCTTTTTCATCACTGTGACCAAAAGACTTGACCAGAACAATTGTAGAGAAGGAGTGCTTATTTGCGGGCTCACGGTTCCAGAGGTCTCAGTCCATAGATAGCCAACTCCATTCCTTGGGGCTCAAGGTGAGGCTGAACATCACAGCAGAAGAGTGTGGTAGAGGGAAGCAGCTCACATGATGATCACCAAGCAGAGAGAGAGACTCCACTTGCCAGATACAAAATATATACCCCAAAGGCAAACCCCCAATGCCCACCTTCTCCTACCACATCCTAGTCATCTTCAGCCACCACTCAGTTAATCCTATCACAGGGACAATTCACTGATTGGGTTAAGACTCTCATAATTCAAAAATTTCTTTACTAAACCTTCTTGCATTGTTTCACACATGAGCTGCTGGGAGACACCTCACCTCCAAACCATAACATTCTGCCCCTGGCTCACAAAAGCTCATGACCATCTTACAATGCAAAAATTCCTTTTGTCCCCATAGTCTCAAGAGTTTCAAGATTGCCCAAAAGTTCAAGTCCAAAGTCTCCTCTGAGATTCAGGACAAGCTTGCATTGTGAGCTCCTATAAAACCAAAAGTGATTTACAAGTATCCAATATATAAAGGCACAGAGTTAACATTTCCATTCACAGAAATAGAGGCATAGAAAGAAGGAATGGGACCAAAGCCAGACCAAAATTCAGCTGGGCGTACAAGTCCTATAGCTCTACATCCATCATCTGGGGCATATGACATGTTGAGGTTCTGTCCAAAGGCCTTGTGTAGCTCTGCCCCTGTGGCCTTGTTGGTTGCAGCCCAAGTAGCCTTTCTGTTGGCATGTCTCTATTCAATCCCTGCATCTTTCCTAGGACAATATTCCTGTTATTGGCATTTCTTAATCTTAGGAGTCTCCACTGAAGCTTCAGCTTCCTCTTCACATCTCCACACTTTGCCCTCTCAGGGGCTGCCCACAGGGACTTTGACCCTGCTGTACTTTAACTGGCCTCCTAAGCCTTCCTTTGAAATCTTGGCAGAAGCCTTCATGAACCCCTAACTCCAGTATCTTGCATTCCTGCAGAACCAGCACCATGTAGTTGACACAAAGGTCTACTGCTATCTCAAGCAGTAGCTAAGCCTCCAGGGACCCTGGCTGCAGCAGCCTCTGAGTGCATGGATAGCTGAGCATGTTGAATGAATTTCCTAGGCCCCCTTGTGCAAGACTGTACCCCATGGTCTCTTCTCAAGAGAATTTTTACTTTTACCCCTTGAGTCTGAGGTGGATATGATGTTGCCAAATCCTAAAATGCTCTCAAGCCATCTTTTTAATTGTCTTTGAGCAAAGTCTTCAGCATTCCTTCAGTGTCAGTAATGTCTTTAACAACTGCAACCTTCTTAGCCTCAGTTTTACTTACACTTTTCAAGTCCGTTTTTCAATTACTTTTGCTCAGCTTTTTACTCCTGATTATTAAAATAAATTTGCCTAAAAACTGCCAGCAATACCCATGCCACTGCCTGAATGCTATGCTGTCTAGAAATTTCTTCTGTCAGATTAAAAAGTCCATAGCTTTTAAAATCAGCCTCACAGAAAGTCACAGGATATGGACAAAATGCAGACAATTTCTCGGCCAGAACATAACACAAATGGCTTTTAGTACAACTTCCAAAAGAGTCCTTCTCTGAACCCTCTTGAGCCCTGTCTTCACTGTCCACAGTCCTCTTGGCATTTTGGTTTTCTGAGTTTCCCACCAGAATCATCCATTAAGCTCTGTTTACAACAATCTAGAGCATTTCCAGCTTGTATTACTAAGCATCTCAGAATTCCACTCACCAATTCCAAAAAGTGCCAAAAGTTTCTGAAACACATGATCAAGTTAGTCATAGCAATGACCCTACTTCTTGGTACCAATTTCTGTTTTAGTTAGTGTTTTAGCTGCTGTGACCAAAAGACCTGACATGAACAGTTTTAGAGGAGGAAAAGTTTATTTAAAGGCTCAAGGTTTCAGAGGTCCCAGTCCTAGACAGTTGGTTCCATTCTTTGAGGCTTGAAGTGAGGCAGAACATCTTGGCAAAGAATGGCAGAGAGAAGCAGCTCACATGAAGATTAGAAAGCAGAGAGACCCTCTGACTGCCAGATACAAAATATATATCCCAAAGGCATGCGCCCAGTGCCCACCTCTTCAAGCCACACACTCCATGCTTTCACTCACCACTCAGTTAATCCCATTATGGGGTTGATTCACTGATTGGGTTAAGACTTTCATAACTCAATCATTTCTCCTCTAAATCTTCTTGCATTGTTTCACACATGAGCTTCTGGGGGACATCTCACATCCAAACCATAATAGTATGTAATTTAATAAATTATTCTATTTTCCTAGGTTTCAAGATGGCTGCTGAAGTTTCAACCATCACAACTATGTTCCATGCAGAAAAAAGATAGACATATGAAAGTCAAAAAGATACAGGTCAGTTGAATACTATATAATTGTAATTATATAATAATATAATTATATAATGATATGAATTAATAATTAGAAGCAATAATATATAAATATATAATATATGAATATATATTTATTGTTATTTATATAATTTCCATGCCTTAACATTTTGTCTTGTCTTTATATATTCTTACAGAAAATTAGTCAAAACTCAAGCATATATTGGAATTTATTATAAGGAAATGATTTCAGGTTTTTAAAAGTTATTCCTGTCTATTAAAGCGAAGAAGTGAGATCAAAATAAATAAAGGGTTAAAGCAAAGAAATGAAAGCATTAATTCATATTTCCATGTAAAATTTCTAGTTAATGAAAGTCCTTTTTACAAAGGGCTATCTTTTCCATTAATTATTTTTTCTTTTTGTTTCTTTTTATTGTTCATGGAGAAGAAAATTGAACCCAGGCGTGCTTAATCACTGAGCACCTCCCCAGTTCTTTTTAATATTTTATTTAGAAACAGGGTTTGGGTAAGTTGCTTAGGGCCTGGCTCAATTGCTGAGACTGGCTTTAAACTAGAGATCCTCTTGCCTCTGCCTCCTGAGCTGCTGGGATTAAAGGTGTGTATCACAGCACCTGGAAAACTTAACCCATTTTATTGATACTTTTTAAGTATATATAACATTAAGATACATTTTGACATAATCACAAAAGCATGGAATGTAATTTGCTCTAGTTCAGTTCCCAGCACAGCCTTCCTCCCCACTCTTCCCTCCCCTGCTCCCCTCCTTCTATTCTAATGATCTGTGTACATACTTGATGTAAGGATTTACTGTGGTATATTCATGAATGTGCCTATGAAAGTTCAAAAGTTTGGTCAGATTCATTCCACTGTTCTTTCCTTTCTGTACCACATGCCTCCCCCTTAATCCCATTGTCTACTCTACTGGCGTTTCCTCTATTTTGATGGAATTCCCTTTTTTCCTCCTTTCTCTCTTTCTTTATCCCCTTACTTCTCCCCATATCAGAGAAAACATTCCATATTGAACTTTTTGGTACTACTTTATTGCACTTAGCATGATGGTCTCTAGTTCCACCCATTTACTTACAACTGCTATAACTTAATTCTTTATAATTGAGTAATACTAAAAAATTTTAAATGTATATTTTCACTGAAGATATTTTCTCACCTAAATTTGCAGTGTTAGTGACATACCACAAAATAGAAAACATGTTAAAATAACTTAAGATGTTACTCCAGTGTATAAAACATGACTTATAAATGAAAAGGGTTACTAAGTATGCTTGATGCATTGATATACAAACCTCATATTAAATATAATTTTTAAAATTAGGTACACATAAGATATCACTATTCATCCATTTAGAGTTCATCAGACATTCTGTCTGGGCAATATTCCTCCCTATAGAAATTAACATCAGTTTAAAATGAATATTTGTAACAGCAAAAAGCATATCTGTTTTTTATCTCCTTTTTTTTATCACCAGTGCATATCACAGTAGCTGGCAATCGAGGCTTGACAAATATTTTCTAAATTAATGAATGAATGAAAATTTATAGGATAGGAAAGATTAGGATTTTTAAATGTTATATTAATCTTTTTGTGAATTAATACATCCATTGCCAAAATCACTAACAATTTAAATACAGCAAAATTTTTCACTATTATATTTAATTATTGAAGATTCTTTCATTTTTTATTTAATCTCAGTAATAAAATTGTAGCTTTAAAAGCATCTCAAAATTTTAGTTTTCATGATGGTCTAAAAATCATGGTTATATAATCATAAATTATTATAGTAAAATATTTTTCAATTTGATTAAGTATCCTTAATTTTTTATCACATTAAAATCATTGTCATTTATGTGGAACATAAAACTTTTAAACCTATTCACTGATTTCAATTTTTTGAAATAATTCTCTCCTTTACACTCTTGTTAATAAATCACTAAAGAATGGTAGGAATATATATATATATATATATATATATATATATATATATGTATTATATACATATATATAAAATATATCTCCAATAGTATCTTTATCCATATTAGTAGTTAATATTTAAAGTTTCCAAGTTTATTTTAAAAGATAATATGCACTACTAATAGTCAAAATATTTTATTTTTAAGATTGTCATCTATCTAAAGTACTTGTTAACAAGAAAGTAGGAGAGCAAGACAAGTGTCCATATGGAACATGGAATGAGAGTTAATATGGTTTCCCATTTCATTGGGCCCAAATGCTTGTACCATGGCACCGATTTTACATAGGCATCAGAGTGTGGTGGAGGCTGACAGGCAGAGCTCCAAAGAGACACATTCTAATCAAAGAAAAAGGCATTTTCAAAGTAAGAAAGTGTGAGCTCCTGATGTCTATAGAACATGTGGGAGAAAGAATTATAGTCAGGATCTGTTAGTAACATCTCAAACCCTAAAATTCAGACAAGCTTACTTTAACAGGCAATGAAAAATCTTAAGGGAAGAAATGTGATCTGAACTGTCTTAGAGGAAGTTTAAATTGCATAAAAGCCCAGGATGAGAAGGGAGGAGGCAATGAGAAAAGTTAAAATCTATTGTCTTGGTAAAAGTTTAAAGGATTTAATATTTCTGAGGTAGTAAGCCAATGTGCTCCTGTTTTTAGTAATGTGTAGGTCCTAATTGTTGTGTGGCTCACCCATTAATTGTTTTACTTTATGAGAATCACGAGATTAACCAAGGAATACGGAGCCACTATTCTACTTTGAGATGCAAATAGGAATTACTGAGACCCTTACTGAATGAAACTAAAGTCTTAAAAAGATGTGTGTTTGTGTGTGTGTGTGTGTGTGTGTGTGTGTGTGTGTGACAAAGAGTGAAATAGCAAGAGAGAGAAGAAAAAAGGGAAAGGGAGAGGAGAGAGGAAAGAGAGAGAGATTTTCTAAATTTTTAGTTTTTCCTATTATAAATCATAGAAGAGTTTTGGTAAACTGTCCACAAAATTTTGCTATGTGCCCTATGGTAGAGAGAATATAGTATATAATATTAACAAATTGAAGCTGGATTTTTGTTAATGATAAAATAAATAAATTTTATAAAACAAAATGAATAAATTTGAAAATAATAGTTCTGGGGTAAAGATGTTAGTTTTTCTGAGAAGGGACCACATTATTTCTCCTCATACCCTCAAAAAGAAACTGCCTTGCATGACACTCTGTGTTAACAAGGGTGACACTCAAAAAGCAAAAGCATGATTAGGCAAGAGAGAACATCAAATGGTACTACTGATTTATTTTAACCATCAAGTGGCATTTTTAATATTAACTGATAGATATTCCAGTGATTTGAAAGTGCAAAGTGCTACTCCCTTCCTCCCTTAAGCAAAAAGCATTCAACCCTGGAGCCTCTAAATCTAACATTTTGGTATTTCATCTAATCTAAAATGAAATTTTTTTCTTTTATTTTACAAATACTATAGGCTCAGTAGATGCAAATATCAAAATGAACATTACATCTTACCAAATATGGCCTTCTGAGACATAAAATATATTGCTTTTATTCTCTGTTTTGTAATTTATTACAAATTCAAGAAGAAGCAAAGAATAAGCCTCCCCTATTATCTGAAAAAAATGTTAATCTAATAACTTTTGGAGATCTCTCTTGCCTATTCTCCACTAAATATAAGAAAAGGACATGGGCAGTCACAAAGGTTTCTGATAGCTTATTATACTACCTGCAAAGTAGAACTCACACATGCCGGGGAGATAGGGCTCCCAGATTGGGTGCTGTACTTAGGCCATCAGGTTTGACATTTCATTTGCAATAAAAGTTACAAATGCTGGAAAGACAAGACTCAGCCAAGTGGGAGTAGGTTCTCTAAGTGCTATCCCTGACATTACCATATAGATGGAGATATAAATATACATGAAGCATGCTATCACCTGTTGAATCAAATTGTATGTGATGTTCAGGCAGTTTAAGATTTCTGCATACTGAATATCAAAGTATGAAAAATAGTATCTGTTATCATCATAGGTCAGGTGACACACTTAAGTCAGAAGAGAAAATCATTATTGGAAAGATGATAATCCTAATAAATATAACAATAATATTTAGTTAGATGAAGAGAAAATTCCTCATAATATAAAGCTGCTGGACTTATGTGAAGCTAAGGGAAATCAAAGATAATATATTACTTATTAAATTCAACTTAGAATACTAAGCATTTTCTTTCTCAATATTTTCTTAAAATGACTATTAATATTGAAGTTCTACAAAATAAGTCTTATTTTGAACAACAACATCAGCAAAACTTTTGGCTGTTCAAGGCAAAATTAGATCAGATACATTAGATAAATTAAGACCACTCTGTCTACAGTTGTTTATTTTTCCATCAGGCAGTGTTATGTATGAATTGGAGCAAGGCTGGATATGTGGAAGGCCTGAGCTGGTGGTGGGTTGACTGGGTAATTCCATAGTGCATACTGAACTTCCTCGAAGGAGTTTACTTCCATAAAAGACTGGAATTGAAACCAGATCGGTATGATTGAAGAGTAAGTTATATTTCAGTAAAGTACTGTGTGGAAAATGATACAGAGATGAAGAAGGACTTTTTTAATTTTTATTTTTTAGCATTAGTGCTAACCATATTATGTATTATTGAGAAAAAATCAGAAATAAGGTGAAGAAGCAGAAGAAGAACTGGTAAAACAAAATACATCAGGGAAGGAGGCAGCACTCTAAGGAGTGTAAGTGAAGAAGTGGGTGGAGGGGATTGCCTTGCATTTTATAGGAGGAAAGACAGAATTCGTGTAGAAGCTGGCGCGGTGGCTCAAGCCTGTAATCCCAGCACTTTGGGAGGCTGAGATAGGAGAATCAGGAGTTCAAAGCCAGCCTCAGCAATGGCGAGGTGCTAAGCAACTCAGTGAGACCCTGTCTCTACATAAAACACAAAATAGGGCTGGGGATGTGGCTCAGTGGTCGAGTGCCCCTGAGTTCAATCCCTGGTACCAAAAAAAAAAAAAAAATTCGTGTAGAGATGGAGGGAGATGTATGGATTTGATTTCAGAAGGATGAAGATCCTATTCTGTGCTTTTATTTATGGTCAGCTGGACACTCACCATTACACAATATTTTAGAAAGTTTTAAAACAGTTCTTAGCATTAAAATATATTATTTAAATGACTCTAAAAATGCCATGAAACAATGAAGAATAAATATGTGAACTTTTAGGGAGACAGCATTCATAATATCATGAAAATAAGTTTTCAAGCATCAGAAAAATTGTAAGATTTTTTAAAAAATAATGTTTATTATTTTTTAATAATATTTATTCTTAGAGAATGTGAAAACTAGAGTAAGTGGAGATGTAACAGTGATTTTTGTAGAGCAGAAATAAATATCCTGTGGTTGATCAGACCAGATAACAACCAAAGGGCTATTTCATTTATTATATTTATACTGTAATCTGTTTTAATTCTTTCATTGGAAAACGCCAAGCATATGCAATAGTAGAATAGTACAACGAACTCCTATTTGTTCATCACCCAGTTTCAACAATTACCAGTTCATGAATAATATTATTTATCTCTGTTCCCAACTTTTTACTCACTATTATTTGAAACACATCCCAGATACCGTATTTACTTATCCATAAATATTTCAAAATTATTTCTAAAACATAAAGATCTTTAAAAGTTCTGTTACTGTATCTTTAAAATATTAAATATTAAATTTAATATTAAAAATTAAATATTCTTTAATATCAGTGTTTTATTTTTAAAGGTACTTTTAAACAGAAGTTTCTATGATTCTAATGAAAAGAGTTATTGGTATTTAATTTTTTACTGGAAAATTGTCAACAATCCCAAGCTCTATAAGGTAATATTTCTATAATTGGGTTAGGTTCTCCTTTTCTTTAATTTTTATCTTTTGGTAACTGCAACAGGAGACTACCAGAATAAAGGAAGATATAATTAATGATTTTCAAATATATGAAGACATAGCAAGTAGAAGAGAAGCAAATTGTTCTATGTCACCCAAAAAGATAAATTTAGGATCATTAGATGGAATTGCCCAGGAAAGCTAACTTTTCTGTGTGCTTATGACTTCTAAGTCGGACCCTTATCTCTGACAGTTCAACTGAATTACACACTTATATTTTAAAAGTTCTGACATCTCCAAATGTACACCTAGTAGTCATCTCAAATGTATCAGGACCAGCCCTCAGGAATATGGGATACTGTTTTAAATCTCTATCCTTTAGAATTTTTTTTATGCCATAAAGTACATACAGCTTTAGTAATATACATGGGCTTTGGGGGGGAAAAAACTCTTTATGATCAACTGATTTCTGGCCTTCCTACTTAATATCCATGTCATTTTAGACAGGGTATATGCCTCTCTGTGCCCCTATTTCTTCATCTGTAAGTTGGAAATGTGTTAACAGGGTACAGACAGACAAACTCTTTGAACTTTACCTGATGCCAAACAATACTTTAACAAAGAAAGAAATAATAAAAATCAGGCATCAATAATGTTTATGTGACCTGATTTCAATTTGCTAGAAAGCTTTTATCATAATCTGTTATTTGTCTTATGTATACAGTTCTTTATTTAATTATATCCTTTAAAAATTTTTTTTTTGTACCAGGGATTGAACTCAGAGCTACTTGAGCACTGAGCAACATCTCGAGCCCTATTTTGTGTTTTATTTAGAGACAGGATCTCACTAAATTGCTTAGCTGAAGCTGGCTTTGAACTTAGGATTCTCCTGTCTTAGGCTCCCAACACCGGGCTGCCCGGTTTAAATTTTTTTTTTTTTTTTTTTTTACAATGGCTGACACCATAGGCTTTCAAGTAACACTGGTGAAAATGAGTGATTTAAAAATAAGCTCTACTATTAACAGAGTGAAGCTTCTTAAGAACAAGAGCCCAGTCTGTGTCTCCTTGATAACATTCCAACTCTCAGAGCCATACCTGATACATCTTAAGAGCCTGATAAACCTTTGCTCCATGAATAAATGAGTCTCCATTGATGAGAAGGCTTAAGAGAAATTAAAGGTGTATAAAAATGGATTGGGCTGCTTGGTGATATGCAGTAACCCATCACTAATGCAGGAATCACCTTTAATGATTTTTATGGTAAAGGTTTTTTCACTGCACATATTACATGACCATAAATTTACATAAATTATACAAGATATTATAAGACCTCTTTTATTTTATAGTGTATGAGATTAACTCCTATTAAGCTAGAAGTAAACCAGCCATTAAAACAACCCTGAATTCTAGATAGATACACTCTTGTCTCTATCTTCAAATACACTCTACCTCTACTATAGAAAATGTATGGAGAGTGATAGAAAACATCATTTTTAAGGAAAGAAGCTGTTGTATGTGAAATTGTCCTGTCTAGAAATATATTATAGCTGTTAAAACATAAAATATCCCTTCAATTAATGTTTTTATCTATCATTTTTTTTCCTACTGAAAGACACTGTGTTTTTGTTATGAATATATTTAACCATTTTAGGATATATTTTCTGAATTTCGTTTGGATTTTTTGTGAAAGATTAAGATGGGACTTAATTAGATAGCTGCATGAGTGAAAGGCTACATTAGAATGCATGTGGGAGTGGAGTTTAACCATCAGCAGTAATCAATGTAAAAACATGATGATCCGTAACTCTTAAATTCTATTGCCAAAAATGATGTCTCTGTGATTAAATAATTTTCACTAGGAGGAAAATGCACATTGTGTGGAATACTTAAAATTCTCTCCTGATTCAAACATGATGGGTTAATACTTATATTCCAAAAGTAAAGAATTTGCTTTATAGTTTTATAGACTCAAATAACAGAAATGCAAATATATTGTAATTTCAAAAATATAGAGTAATTGATAAGATAAACCTGGCAAAATTTATCCTTAATCTAAAAGACTAAGAGCTTAGAAAATTGTATTACTATAGTTCTAAAGGATTATTATTAAATAATGTTACTAATAAAATGTAAAATAAAACATATTTAATATTTTGAGGACAGTTTAACTCTAAACATGAAAGTCATTTAATTTTCTTCCTATTATTTTTTATGATTATTATACTACATTTTCAAATAGTAAATGATGTGGAATAAGAATAAATTTGTCTAATATCCCAGATAAGCCTGATGTATAAAAAATAATTTCATAAAACCCTATCTAAACAACCACTAGGAATTAGCCATAACATCAATGAGATCTGTGCATCTATAGAGAAATTATTTAATAAAAGTTATTTCATCTTGACAAATTAAACAAGAAATATTTCACTTATTCCCAGGGTACGTGTAATTTCTCTTCAGTTAACTTTTTCTCATGATCAAGTACTTTCTCCTTTTTCAAAACAGGAAGCTGTAAAGAAAACTAGTCTCAATGGGCCAGCAGAAAATAAATAGCGGCAAATTTATTTGAAAGCTTTCAGGGAATCAATTGATACTTCTCTCTTAATTTTAATAATTGTTCTTTGGCTGACCACAAATCTATACTAGACACCAGTTAAGTGTTTAATGTTATTTCTTAAATGTAATTTTTTAGATTGCACTTGTCAACTCTACTCTTAAAATGTTACTCCAATATTTGTAATAATTTTCTATGTGTTTGGCTGCTGGCATTGAAAAATAGCTTTATTTATCAGAACACTTCAGGACTGTAACTAACCCTCACTCTTGCAAAAATCTAACTACGATGGATAAAAGTGTACCTTTTTCTGCATTCTGCTACCTCTCTCATCTTTTTCTTTTTTTTGTTCAATATGTGCTAAGAGGAAAATGCAAATCTCAGCGCAGTAAGAAATAATAAAGTCTCTTGTTCTAATTTGCTTCTCCCACAAATTGAGGGAAATAAATCCTTCTAAAATGGTTGTTCTGAGGAAGTAAATAGCACAATGCTCAGCACAAAATAGACAATAAATAGTGTTTGGACCATTTTCTTATATAATTGTATTTAATTCAATGTTTAGCACATTTATCTGCATTTCTGGACATTTTCCCTAAACTTTCCCTATATCATAGGTGGAATTGGGAGTGTCTTGTAAAAACAGTTTTTTAAAACTATTTTCTACTCATCAATACCCCTTCCAACCACTTTACTTTCCCAAGACTAGTGCCTAGTGGCCCATATTGCTTTATAACTCTTTGAAGAAAAAAAAAACCTAACAAGAGAAAGAGAAAGAGAGGGAAGGGCCACTGGTTGGGCTTGAATATAACAGATTTTAGCATAAATGAAATTACATATATATGTACTAGAATGTGCTTCAGTCTTATAACTAGTCAAAATTAATTTACAATATAATTTGTTTGAACAGATAGTAATAAGGTAAAAATGCCTAATACTATGCCCTAACACTTTGTATTTATTTGAATTGAATTTATTTAATAAAGCAGTGAAATATTTTAAGTAAAAAACTCATACAAACAGAATAGTAAAAAAGAAGATATACCTAACCAGTTATCTATTGCTAAATCTTGAGCACTGTGAGATTGCCTGGGTATTGCTTTGGTTAATTGGAAATTTAATGTGGGAAACAACTTAATGAACACAGAGAACCCTGATGAGCTTTGGTATGAAATTTTGGAGACCTCTTTGTAATTTGTCCTCTTGACTACCACAGGAATTATTAAATATCTAGGACTTGTAATTCCCAATATTATGCTTTCCTAATCTCATTAATTTATAATGAGTTAATAATTATATGAATTAAATATAATGATGAATCAACATTATATTTTAATTATAAGTTCATTATCATTGTAATCAATAGGTCATTTTATGAAAGATGTGAAACAGATTTTATTAATCACATTCTGAAATTTTAGAAACTAAGATATGGAGACAATAAATAACTTGAAGAATTTGTAGGAAATCATTTGGAAAAACTGAAACTTAGTCTTAATTTTCTTAAATTGCAGTATAGGGATGGCATAAGAATATGCAAAAATACACATTGGGCCCGCAGATATTTAAGGAAGTTGTTAGGTCAGCTCAAGATCTCGCGTTTCTTTTCATGAGGCAGATGCAGAATGTACAACATGGCAAACTCCATGTGGCTACAGCAGACGCAGAACATACAACATAGTGGACTCCACACAGCTGCAGCAGGTGCAAAATGTCAGTTTGGAGCGGCTCTGGGGAATGAAGCATCAAGCAGCCTGCATGTGCAAAGGAGCAACCAACCAGACGCTGACACCCCTAAGCAGTAATGGTGCCTCCTACCAATCAGCAGACTTTTCCTGACTCATCCTGGAAGGACTCTGACCTCAGCAGGATCCCCTGACCAACCCCAGAGAACATAGGACTCCAGATACCTCCTCTTCCTACCTCTAACCCTCCTCTTCTGCCTTAAGGCTTCCCCTTCCTGAATGGATTCTTTAAATTTTCTGTACCGGGGACTATGTGTGCAATTCTCCCCTCCCACTCTGTTGGATGGGGGAATTCGCCTGGAAGCTTATTTCCCAATAAAGCCTTTCCCAGCGGTTTTATTTACCACCTTCTGGTCTCCTGGCTTTATAGAAATAATTAGAAATTAACAGGAAAAGGGTTTTGTATTCTATTTGATGTATTTAAATCTTAGTTCTATTTTTGGTGTGTTGAGGATAAAATACCCAGAAAGCTAAAACAATGATAATGCATTTCAGGAATGAAATGTATTATCAAATAAAGTAAGATGGGAGAGAAAACAGAAGAATGGAAAGGTAAAACAAAAAGAGGAAGATGGAAAGAAAAAAGAGAAGTAAAAGTAAAGTTTGACTAAATAATTAACAATTTTTAAAAATAAAAGCATTTGCCTTTAATTCAATATTTGTATTACATTAAAACTCCATGAAGATGTAAAAAAGATTTATAAAATTTATAAGGATATTAGTTTGTATTTAGTGAGTAATGAAAAGAAATCAATATATAAGAAGGAGTTAAATCCAGAGCAGCATGAGTTGGAGAGTGGAAAAATAATCACTCACAATACCATTCAGTAGAAAGTAAAGAGAGAGTTTCCTCAAATAGAAAGATTGTGTATAACTGTTAAAAATTTCCAACAGAATGCTCCACAAATTTACTTACAATGTCTTAGTTTCAATTCTCCAAGAATATAGCATGATTTGAAATCCTTTCTAAATGCATTCCAGTGACAATATGTCACATAGACTATTTACACAAAAGTTTACACTTTTACACTTACTATTCACATTTTTATTTTACACTTTTACACTTACTATTTACACTTCTTTACAAGAAGGAAGTAAGATGACACACTCAAAATTTTTTAACAGCATTTACCTTAATCACAATTTAAAGTCTATTTTTTACCTCTCTGTGAATTTTTTAGTTTTGGGCGATACTACCAAATTTTTTTTAACTATAAAAATGACGTGTTCAATACAAATTTATGGACAATAGATAGTAAAGATGGAAAAACCAAAGCACACTTTTAACTATGCTGTGCAATTTGACATGTGTAGTGACCAAAAATAAGAAACTAAATTCACAAGTAATATGATAAAAACAAAGAACAACACTCAAAATGAAGTAGTTTTTGAATAAAGAAAATCCACCTTTATTATCTATGATATTTCAAATGGAGAAAATTTGGAAAAAATATGTGCGTTTTTTTCCAGGTACAATTTTGTGATACTATCTTACAGTTTAAACTTAAAATAAAATCAGAAAACAAACAACATGGAATCCTCCTAATGTCAGATAGCTTATTTTTACATATACTTATAAATTATATAACATGTCAAAAGACTTTTAGAGCATATATTCACGGTTAAGATTGGAGATGGAAGAGATGTAGGCTGCATAAAGACACTGAGATTAAAGATGTTAAATAAGCCCACAGGCTGGTGGAAATAGGGCCACTAGTCAGTTAAACCATAGTTACCAGCACTCAGGTAATCACAAAATACTGGTGACAGGAGCAAGGAAACAAGCCTGGGAAGGTCAAATGAGGATGAGTGAAGAGAAGATATTGTAGGTAGTGTGCAAGATGTGAGGGACTGTGTTAGTCAGCTTTTCTGCTGCTGTGACTAAAAGAACCAACTAGAACAATTGTTGGGGAGGAAAAGGGTATTTGCAGGCTCATGGTTTCAGAAGTCTTAGTCCATGGAAGGCCTGCTCCATTCCTCAGGGCTCAAGGTGAGGCAGGACATCATGGTGGAAGTATGTGGCAGAGGGAAGTTCACATGGTGATCAGAAGCAGAGAGAGATTTCTACTCACCAGATATAAATATACACCTCAAAGCCACCCCCAATTCCTACCTCCTCCAGCCACATCCTACCACTTCAGTTACCACTTAGTTAATCCCTATCAGGGGATTAATTCGCTGATTGTGTTAAGACTCTTATAACCCAGTCATTTCTCCTCTGAACCTTCTTGCATTGGCTTATACATCAGCTTTAGGGGACATCTCTCATCCAAACCATAACAGAGGTGATGTCCTGGTGGGCTGCACAATGGTCAATGCAGGTGCAGTCAGAGGCTTACCTGGGATAAAGGCAGATGATTAGAACAGAAAGTCCAGGAATGTTAGGTGCTGAAGAATTTTGTGTGATAAAATGTGGATTTTATCTTCTAGAAATAAGTGTTAATGAACTAAACTATTTTACCTTAATCAATTATTATTTTGAATAATAATAAATGTCAGTAATAGAGATAGAATTTTTAAAAAATTTTAACATTTATTTATTTATTTATTTATTTATTTATTTATGTGGTGCTGAGGATCAAACCCAGTGCCTCACACGTACTAGGCAAGTGCTCTAACACTGAGCTACAACCCCAACCCCTAGAGATAGAATTTTAATGTCCTACAACATTAAACAGGTATGTTACTGTCTTAACATTTAAGTGGTTTCAAATACTTGGACATTCTATTCAGGTTTACACTTTGGTCTACTTCTGAGTTATTTTGTGTAAATGAACTTGTAGAGAAGTCACAAAATAACTGAGTAACTGCCTTTATCCAATACCCATATCTCCTACTTGGCAATATATATCCACTTTGTTTCTCATTGTCTATCTCCTACCTTTCTTTCTTTTCTCTTTACTTTCTGTGTATGTGTGTGTTTGTGTGTCTGTGCATCTAACATTTCTTATTTAATTGAGTGTAAGTTGTAAATAAGGTCTCATATTAGTCCTAAAAAATTGAATGTGAATTTCCTAAGGTAAAAGAATAGTTTCTACATGATCATAGCACAACCATTTAAATCAGAAATTTAACATTGAAAATAACCTCACCATGTAGACTAACACTTAATACATACAATCCATTCAGATTTCAACAATTATCCTAAAGATTCCTTTTTGTGATGCTTTTTTTCCTTGTCTAGAATCCAATCCAAGATCACATCTTGAATTATTTTGGTCATATTCTTCTATTGTACTTCAAGTAGAACAGTTCCTAAATCTGCCTTCTCATTTGTCATTTTAATACTTTTTAATAAGAGTATGGTAGGTAGTTTATAGAATGTCATTTTTTTTTTTTGGTACCGGGGATTGAACTCAGGGGTACTTGACCACGGAGCAATGTGCCCAACTATTTTGTATTTTACTTAGAGACAGGATCTCACTGAGTTGCTTAGTGCCTCACCATTGCTGAGGCTGGCTTTGAACTGGCAATTCTCCTGTCCTAGCCTCCCAAAGTGCTAGGATTACAGGTGTGCACCACTGCACTCAGCTGAATGCTTTTTTGTTTGAATTTATTGGATATTTCTTTATTGTTAGTTTCAGATTCTGCAGACACTGATGCAGAAAAGATATCTACTTGTCAAATTACTAGTGATCATTTGGTTTAGATAATAGTTTCAACCATCACTGCAAAGTTACTGTTTTTTATTTTGAAATTAAAAAGTGGGATAAGGGGATTATTTTTGAGACTATAAATATTCTGTTCCCAACAAATTTCCCCTATCCAGTTTTAGCATCCATTGATGAGTGTTGACTGGTTTTATTATTTTAGTGAAAGTTGCCAAATGACAATTTTGGGGTTCACCACTCCTTCTGATTTATTAGTTGGTACTCCACTGACAGTAAAAGAAGCTTTTTCTTTTCTTCATTTGTTTACTTAGTATTATTTTCTTTATGACAGTAGGAACTGTCAGTTAAGCTTCAATGTGCTAGTGAATTTCCTTCAACCACAGAGGAAGTTCCAACCAAATCAAGAGGCAAACATTTTAAAGGAGCACAAACCTAATGTTTACTAAGAAGAATTATTACAGTATATATTTTCTTATTACTTTTTGACCTTATAAAAATGAAGAGAAAGAGAGGCTTAAGTCTTGAAGGGGTCATATAGTTTTAGATAAGAAATAGGTTTTTTCCCCTCTAACATTTGAAATCGTCTGTTCACAACTAAAAGTTATATCTCAACTTAAATGCTTCTACTTTCACCAAAGTTTTCTAACACTCCCAGTAATGTCGATAAGCTGTTTCAAAGCGGCATCCAAATCCAGGAGTTAACTTGAGGAAGATGTAATTGGCTGTGGGGGAAGATGTGCTTGACTATGAACTTCATGGAGGTAAGAATGTTCATTTCATTTGTTTTTACATTGCAACAATAGTTAAGGGCTTAGAAGATGAAAGGTGCTCAATAAATATGTGTCCTCAGAATGAATGGGTCAGATCTTCAGATCTCATTTTCACTTCAGGAAGATTGTGAAATCAGTCTAGAGTTCAGAGGGCATTCTCCAGTGCTGGCACGCAAACACTTCCACATCTCAGCAACTTCCTAACAGATTCAGCATCTTGTTTTTCCCAGACTTACACTTAATGCCCTCTATGACTTTTTGTACACCTTAACAATCCTTATTCATTTTTATTGATTTCCTAAATTAATTAACTCTGCACTAGTCACCCCTTGAACTCCATCTAATTTACAGTTACCAAGGTCATTTCAACTTTGCAAAATTCATTTCTCTAAATGAACAACAGGCTAATTTATACTTCTGTTATATTCCAAATGATGGACATACATTTTTTTTCATTTTTCTAAGTCTATATATAAAGTATTGGAGTATACTGGGCTTCCATATTGAGAAGAATCTGAATTTGTTTTGGTATTCTGTATCTTTTCTACTTTGTGAAAAGCTTCCATTTCTGTTACCATTTTCAGTATTTAAAACAATAAAAACTAGGTATTGTCATCTTAATTTCAAGGAAATCAGAGATTTTCAATAATTCATCCAAAATCATACAGCCAGCTAATGATGAAGTGCTACTTGATCTCAGCGTATCAACTCCATGTCATATACCTTTCACTATTCCAACCCATTGGTTATTTCAGCTTTTTATTTTGAAACAGTTCAGAAAACAGAGACTAGTTCATGAATAATTGCTGTACCCTTCATCTAGATTCACTAATTCACTTATTTGCTTTTTCTCTTTTTGAGTTTCTTTTCCCCATGCTCTCTTTGGATATGTGTGGATGTAGATATACAAGTACATGGATTTTTTTCTTTTGATCAAGTATGTGCAAGTAATTGCATGCTATTTGATATTTCTCAATTAAATAACTCACCATTTACATCCTGAGAATAAGGCATTATATGCCACTTACACACACATCACATATGTAGTATGTTTGCCACAAATATTTAACTTATTTCAAATAATGCGGAAATGGTCAAAGTGGATTAAGGGATGTTCTATACACAATAAATGCAAAATTTTCAAAAACACCAATATCAAAGAATACCAAGAGAGAGAACGAGAAGAGGGGGATTAAATATCATGAAACCTAAATACAATGCATCGTTCGTAATGGTTAATTTGAATTGTCGACAAGATTGAATTAAGAGATACTTAAGATTAAGAAGCTTAAGGAAATCAGCCTAATTTTTCCTAATAGGAAAAATTATTAACAAAAAATATGAGAAAGAATTAAAATTCTATTACCTTGGGACATTATTGGTAGATAATATGATGCTTGAAATTAATTCAGCCATTTAGAAATAATGAGGGAAAGAACAGGTAAAGCTATGCTTTCACTGAATGGTTGAATTCACTATACCTGGATCCACCTTATCTCTATACTTTCTTGTTTTGTGAGATGATAAATGCCTTAAATTTTCTTTCAGCCAGGCCTTCTGTTACTTGAGGCATAAATACTTTATTCCACTTAAAATGCCTGATGCTGTCTCTAGTTACTCATGTAAGAAAATTTACAGTGTTTAGTGTAGAATCCAGGTCTTCTTGAATCATCATTTTGGCTCTAATCAAACTCTGTTTTTCACATGACCACTTGCCCCTCAGCTTGGCATTGCACAGAACATTCAGAAACTTGGAGTCATGGGTCCTCACACTTCACTGCGTGTTTTGTACTGTTGCCTGAGTGAACAAGGTCTGCCGCCTCACTTTCTCTACTTCAGTGCCAAGCCGTGCATCATTCCCTGGTTGCATTTGATTTTTATTTTATATCTCCAAAAAAATTACTTCATGTTTTTTACCTTCACAACTACATCATGATTACATTTAGTATCTCCTCCAGTCCTATCACTAGGATATACTATTGGTTTGGGTAGATTTTAGTTCAGCCTGAAGAAAAATTCGAAGAGAGAGGTGAAGTGTTAGAGTTTACATGTCACTGTAAAATTTGCAAATGATTTCTTTTGAAGTTGAAAGACAGAGTTGAATTGCATATACTAGCCACTTGAAATGAAGGAAGCCCTAAGGATTATGAAAGGATGTAATGAATTTTGCTTAGTTTTGTTTTGGTGACACCATTCAGACAGGAGATAGAGGCAGAAACTGAAGAGACAGGTTCAGAAGGAGAAGCTGGGAGGAGCCTGAAGCAGACTTAATTGGAAGGTGACATCAAGCAGGAAAGCTTTCTTGCAGCAGAGCTCTGATGACTGACATTGTTGGCCCATAGTATCACACAGCAGCAGCAGGACTAACAGAACCAGACTCATGGTTGAACACCTTAGACTCTCCAGGGCCCGCCACTAGTATGTCATAAGGAGACTTTTCAACAAGACTGAGGACCTGGAAGAGTTGTAAGCACAGTAGAAATTTGAGACTGTGTGTCAATGTAACTCTATTTGTGCCCAAAAGAACTATCATATTTGTCGTTTGAGGAACACCTAGATTACACTGCATCTATTCCAATGACTTATATCTAGTAGGCATGTAAAAATAACTATTTGATGAAACTAAATGAAGTTGTCTAAGTCTTTGATTAACCATGATCAACCAGTCCATCCTTGGTTATCACCCAGGAAGCAGAAATATCCTGAGTTGGAAAATACTTTCTTAACATCAAAGCAATTATACAAAACAAATGCACCTATACAATTCTCATGAAAGAACTAAGGATAGTTTTCCTTTCTTTGTTTTTCAGGAGCAACAAATATAAATGAAAGTAAATGTAGTAAAAGATGTAGCGAGGCCACTCAAAATCTCCAATATGTTGAATTTTTAAAAATTACCATACTGCAAATGCAAATTTTTGCCTGAAACACTTTGCTGTCAAAAGAAATTGATCTCTGTGTGAATCATAATCCTTAAGCTTGTGGCCTCTCTGAGGAAATGCACCTGCAGCAGAATGACAAACGAGGGGAGGTGGTTATTTGGCACATGGTCTCTACGGTTACAGGAACCTGTTTGGAAATAGAAGGAGCACAATCTCCTGAATAGTAGAACTGATTAAATTCATATTTTTCAGGATCTCTCTCAATTCTATTTCATATATTGCCTCGACTTATTTTATCAATAGGGTGCCCTTGGCAATATCTGAGAGGAATCACAGGGATTTGTAGATTATTTGTAGATTCAAATTTTAAAGCACCATAGCTCTTTGGCCAACCATAGCCCTCTGATAGCCCTATTATGAGATGACACATGGTTCACCTTGTTGCTGTCCAGGAGATGATGACAGAGACAGGGACTAAGTCAATTACAAAGAGCTCTTTCTAAACTGAGGATAAATAGCCTTTGTCATAAGGCATCTTCTTTGATACCCTTGCTTTCATGACTTTATTTGCCTCCTGAGTGACAACAAAAATATATTCTGAAATTATTTATACTGTCTACTTCAAGTTTCTGCATACAGGCTCTATATCTTACCATATATATGTAGAGATTTTAAGCATATAGTACTACATAGTGAACAAATATAGCATATTTGATAATTTCAAACTTATACCAGGCTCTATTATCAGTTAATTCAGACTTTGTTCCATAAAATTTGCATAAAAATATCCAATTTTATCTTGTCTATTTAGTAATAGAATATGTGAAACATTTTAAAATACTCTAGCATTGTGAAATATACCTATCTCTTAACAAATTTAATGGCATGTATTTCATCTTATTTAATGACCATATAATTGTATGCTTACAACCTTCCTTGATTTTTCTTTTATGACTAAGTTATTTACAGTAAGTAAACTAGAGAAATATTTTTGTTAATATGGACATTGACACATATTCAGATATTCTTCTTGTTGTTTTTAGTAGTAGTAGTAGTAGTAGTAGTACCAGGGATTGAACTCAGGGGCACTCAACTACTGAGGCATATCCTCAGCCCTATTTTGGGTTTTATGTAGAGACAGGGTCTCACTGAGTTGCTTAGCACCTCATGTTCCTGAGGCTGGCTTTGAACTTGCAATTCTCCTGTCTCAGCCTCCCAAAGTGCTGGGATTACAAGCGTGAGCCACTACGCCCAGCTCTTGTTATTATTGAGAAAGGAGAAAAATATAAATGCTGGGCTAGGATTGTAGCTCAGTGGTAGAGCACCTGTTTCACATGCATGAGGCACTGGGTTTGATCCTCAGCACCACATAAAAATAAATAAAATAAAGATATTGGGTCCATCTACAACTAAAGAAATTCAAAAATATATATATATAAATGCTAAGATCCTGTGCTGTACACACACAGAGAGGTAAGAAAAAATGTAAAATGAAAAACACTAGTGATTAATTTGGTTATGTGCTCTAAGTTATGGTGTTTCTAAATTTCTAAATTTTCTTTTGTAGACAAAACAAGGAAATAGAAAATTACCTCTTATTAGAGAGTTAACAAGTTATCTTTTAAATTTCATAAATATTTCATTGATTTATTTTTTTTTGGTACCAGGGGTTGAACTCAGGGGTATTCAACCACTGAGCCACATCCCCAGCCCTATTTTGTGTTTTATGTAGAGACAGGGTCTCACTGAGTTGCTAAGCGCCTCGCCATTGCTGAGGCTGGCTTTGAACTGGAGATTCTCCTATCTCAGCCTCCCAAAGTGCTAAGATTTACAAGCGTGAGCCTCCGCACTCAGCTTCATTGATATTTTTGTTATTCATTTTGTTTATGTGAATTTTCTAAATTTATGAAGATGAATTGAAGATGGTTGCCTTAAACATATAGAAAAATTATTTTTAGATGAAAAAACATGCATAAGTCTCTCTCTAACTTATCTATAGCTTTTTTGTACTATGAACAAAATAAATGATATACCAAGTGATTATATACTTTCAGTCTATTCACTATCTAAAATTTCCATGAAAGCACTTCTCTTAAAAAAGGAAAAGATATATTTACTAGATTCTGGGCTCAAACCCAGACTTTCATTAGGCTTCTTATGATTTATTGAACCTCTGAAACTGAAATAAGTTTTTAAAAGAGTTGATTCTCTTGTCTCAGTAAAGATACTTGTGGGGTTTATGCAGATCGTTTTTAAAACTACAATTTTTTACAACAGTTGTTGGGGATAAAGATGAAAATTCAGATCTTTTTCTCTAATTCATGTTTATTTGTAAACCATAAAATAGATACATTCTGGATGAGTCACCTGGCTATATTTAACCATACTAATATGACATAAAAAATGAATTTCTGAAATTTTTGTCTGTATCATTTTGATTAAATCTAGGTGTTTTGTAAAGACACTAGTAAAGGTGGATAGACAAGAAATATTTTTAAAGCAAAAATTCCCTCTTTTTAAGGAAATACATCTTAATCTCCTTTAAAAGTAATATTCAAAACACTACTTATTTTTAATGTAGGCTATCTATGGATCTCTAATGCTGGATAAATTTTGCTATTCACTATAGAAATCATTGATATGTATGTTTATTAAAGTTGCCAAAAATAATGATAAAATTGCTGTGAGATATGTTTTTTATAGCAATTATGTTAGATTTTATCACAAAACAAGCTTCTATATATAAATTACCTTTAATGAGGATTTATTCTGCAGATGTACATTATTATATACAATAAGTAATGTCAATAGTGTGTGAATAGAAATGATCTCAAAACTCTTGAAGAAATGCATGCTTCAAATTTTTCTATTAAATTTAGCTGGTACATGAAAACCTAAGCATTGTACATATTAATGAGGTGACCTGTGATACAACACATTTAAAAAATCAATCCAAATATATTGCTAATTTGATACACTGATTAAAATAGACCCAAGTTTTAATCTCAGGTAATAAGTTTAATGAAGAAAAAAGTTTTTAAGCTTATTTTACAGAGAATTTAGTCCAAAGATATTATTTTATTTACATTTTCAATCTATATAGGATTTACTTTCCAAGAAGTTTAAGAGATATATTAAGCTTACTTTAGCTTAAAACCAAGTGGCATGTAAAGAAAGACAGTTGAAAGAAAATAGTAGAAAAGGTAAAGCATAAAGAAGACTGCTTCTTTGTTCAAGGTAAGTCAGGGAAAATGTTTAAAGTGGGGTTAGAGATGTAGCTCAGTGGGAAAGTGCTTGTTGGGGCCTTGAGCTCAACATGTGTGTATGTGTTTGTGTGTGTGCACGTGCATGCACGTGTGTGTATTTTTTTAATGTCAATAGGATCCATCCCATAGGAAAAATATGCATCATTATTTTTTTTTATTTCCTCAAACCAAATATAGTTTTTACAAAAACAATGAGGATTTTCTGTTGCTATAATTATAGTATTTTTGGTTACATAGATGTATCTCTCTCCTAAAGAGGATTAATAACAATGTCTAAAATTTTTTATGACAGTGACAATACACTACAGCTTGATGACATTTAGAAAAAGACATGTATTATCAAGTGGTATCCAACATGTACATCAGGAAAGGATACATTCATTTTACTTTAGGATAATATAAATACTGTATTGTATCCAAATTTATCAGTAATGAAATATATCAGAGTCATGAAAAAGACAGATGCTATCATACAAAACAATTCTATCATTGAACTTAATTTATTCTAGAGTGTTCTGCTCACAGTGAATATGAGCTCTTTTTAATGGTATATAATTAGATAAACAAAGAATGAATGGCAGAAAATATTGAAGCAATGCCAGTACATGAGTTCTGGGTTTAATTAAATTAGGTTGACACTTTGTCAACGTTAGCTCTAAAATACTGACTCTAATTTCATAAATACATAAATCTATCTTAGCTACATACTGAAAATTCTAAGGTATTTTCCTTTTGTAAATGGTTATAGAGACAAATTGAATACTTAAAGTTAAACTCTTTTCAACTAATACAAAATTACCTATAAGGAAATAGAACTAGGGATATCACATGGTTATTCTGAAAGAAAATTTATATTCCCACAAATTCCCGAAGTGATATGAAAATTTACTTACTGAGAAGTTAAACAACATGCCCAGAATCAAAGACAATATTTAGAAAATTAAGAAATATTTAGTGGATGCCTATTCTGTGTCAGAATTTGTGTCAGATCCCAGGCTTCCTAAGTACAACTTTTACCAATTATAACATGAAGTTTCTGAATACCTTCATTACTTAATAAAACACAGAGATGACATTATTGATCAGATTTCTCTTTAACAAAACATTAGAGGCAATTGAGTGCTAAAGAGTAAAGGCTTATTTTTGACTGATGATTTTGGAAGTTTGAGTCTGCGGTTGGCTGCATTGTTTGAGGCCTGTGGTAAGGCAGTACATCATAGTGGTAGCACATGGCAAAGTAAACCATTAACCCCAACAAACAGGTAGCAAAGCCAGAGGAAGAAAAAAAGGAGGAGCTGTGTCACACATTCCCCATCAAGGGCCTGCCCTGTGACCTAATGACTTCCCATAAGGTTTCATCTAATATTCCACTGCACCTCCCAACAGTATCAACCTAAAGACCAAACCTTTATCTTGAACTTTTGGGGAACATTCAATACCCAACCTATAGCAATTACTATCTCGTTTTATATAAAATAGTTTCTCTTATTTACTAGCAAAACTACTACACTCCTGTCAAAGTTCTGATTCCCTGAAAAGCACTTAGGTTAGAAAACTAATTAAATATTTTAGTAAATATCTTTTGTATTTTTTTTATTATGAGTAACTCTTTGAATGAAAACTATTTCTAAGCTGCAGTGCTGTAACAATCCTAACTAATCAAGCTGTAAAATGAATAATGAGATAAAATGTAAAATATTTAATGAAAACTATGCTATTTGAAAGAAAATCAAATTTTTCATAAACTTCATAGATATGTTCCTTGGAACAGATATAATAAAAGAGCTGAAACAATATATATACTTGCTTTTAATAAAAAGATACCATTGAATAAGCATGACTGTACCTTAATCAAGACTCAACTATAATTTTGTCCCCCTGTTGCTCTAATATATGTTCAATGGAATAGTAGTCTCCTGCCCTATGTAAGAATTTGGTAAGGTTGCATAAATTTTCTGCTAATAGATAAAGTCATTTGTATTAACACAATAGCCTTGATTCAGAAAATAAGATTGTGTGCTCTAATTAATTAATACCACAGTGTAAGGTAAGATTTGCTTTCTCACATGTCCAGAGCAGACCTGTATTTAGTGACTGTAAGCCTTCAGGAGAGGCAGGCATTATGCTCAGCTCCTCACCCTTTTTCATACATGCCATCTGTCCTAACATGCTAAATTAGGCACACCCAAAAATATTCTTTGTTTTCAACATTCTTAATCATGATGTTAAACATGCTATTACATTTTTGGAATTAAAAGGCAAAAATAAACCTATTACAAAGGAATATGATACATACTTGCAGTGATAGGTTGTGGTTATCACTTGCCTTAGATCAGTATTTGAGATATTTTTCTTTCTTCTAGTTTTGGTAGTTTGTGTCATTTAAAAATAGGGACTCTTTTGAGAATCACGTTCAACAATGAGAAAATATGTTTGACATTTGCATAATGTTTTTCAAATTGTACATCACTGAGGCACCAAATATGTGGACGGGCCAGAAAACAACAGGGAAGTTGCCAGAATAAAATGCACCTTAGTTATGAATTATACCTTCAAAGAAATGTTGGTCATTACGTCCACAAACAAGCATTACTAGTAAATTATCTTAAGTTTGATCAATACTCATTTCTGCATATACAAGTCTACAGAATTAAAAGTGATCAGGATGATTCATTGATAGTATCAAGAAGTTCATTTCTACTTACTATTGATATTTCCATCCAAATATTGACCAATCAGACTCATTTTTTAAAAAATAACATTTAAAGACACATATTTCCCAAAGCATTGCTAGTTCCTCAGAAAACAGATTTGATTTCAAGTATCAAAGGGGACAAGAAAAAACAAACCACACATTTTCTTCTTCATTCTCTCTGAAATAAGTTAGAATTTTTGTTGTTGTTGTTGTTGTTTTTGCTACCAGGGATTAAACATAGGGGCACTTTACCACTGAGCTACATTCCTAGCCCTTATTTGTATTTTATTTAAAGACAGGGTCTCACTGAGTTACTTAGGGCCTTACTAAGTTCATGATGCTGGCTTTGAATTTGCCATCCTCCTGCCTCAGCCTCCTGAGCCACTGTGATTACAGGTGTGCACCACTGTGCCTGGTGAACTGAGAATCTTTTACAACAATTTTCTTACATGTAAAATGGAATGGAGTGATGTGTTTTATGTATATAGTAAATTACAGTTGATTTAGAAATGATCAATTTGTTAATTGCAAAAAATCCAATAGGAATTATTTTAGGTGGAATAGATAATATAATCAAAATAATTTTAATGCTAGCCCAAATAATTTTTAAAGAAATTATTTTCCTTTTTAAAGGAAGAAGTTGTATTTTTAAACAGTATTTCTTGGTGTAAATTCATTCAAAGCTTAAAATAAGTTTAAGTATAATTTGGCTCAAAATCCACATTTATGATTAAATACTAAAAATAATAATGCATATTTTAAAAACCTGAGAAATTTTATTTTAATTAATAGAAATATAACACATAACCTTAATATTTCACTTTGTTCATATAGTGTGTTACATGTTTTTTAAATGATGAAACTAATTAATAACAAGAGTCTTCCACTAGAAAAGGAAGAAAATGTGGCAAGTTTACTTTTAGTTACCTACTTTAGCTATCACAGCAGATAAATTCTTATAGACGTTGATGGAAGTGTCAGAATTCTTTTTATCTGTATTAGTACCATAATATTATTAGTATGTGGGAATGTGGAGTAGGAACAAGAACTAGTCATATATCATTATGACTTTGCCATCATGAAACCAATCATCAAATTGGTGGGTAATGGAGTAAAAGTTCTAAGAAGTAGCTTTCTTTACTGATCTTGATGATAACATAAATCTCCAATAGGGAGGGAATATTTAAAGATTCCACAGGAGGATGAAAGATGTTAGCAAACACTTCATGTAAAAATAGAGATTCTAATTGAAGAATCCAAATCTCCTAATTTAAACTATTAAATGCTTTTATTAAAATATTTTCATTAAACACATACTTCTGTATGATCTTTTTCCAAGAAAGACTAGAAAGGAAAGAAAGGGACAGAGGCAGAGAGAATTCAGAATATAAAGGATGGCAACAGGTGCTATGAGATGCTCATTCTTTCCTCTACAGAAAATGTGTTAACCCCTCTTTCTTGAAACACTTAATCCTGATTGTTATAGGTCTCATTTTAGTTTCTAATTGTCATTTTTCTATCTCCACTTCATGTTCCTTTTCTTTTTTTAATTTAATTTTATTATTTTTAAAATTAATTTATTTATTCTAATTAGGTATATATGACAGCAGAATGCATTCTGATTCATTGTACATAAATGCAGCACAACTTTTCATTTCTCTATACACAATGTTGCATTGCACCATATGTGCAGTCATACGGATACCTAGGGTAATGATGTCCATCTCATTCCAACATCTTTTCTGCCCCCATGTCTCCTCCCCTCCTCCTCCTCCCCTTTGCTCAAAGTTTCAAGTTCCTTTTCTTGCTCATCATGGACTTGTAAACATTTTCAAAGCCCCATCTATAGTGACTTGGCTGCTTTTCTTTCACCTTAAAAATCTCATTTTCCCTCCTGGATTCAACTATCTCCTGTCTATACCTGACCTACCAGAATTTCCCCCCAAATTGTCAATTTTCTGACAGATTCCTCTCATGAAATAAGCAGTAAACATTTTTACTAGTAGTCAGCTTGTTATTTTTTTAAAAAGTATAAGACTGAACTTTTTTTTTTTTTTTGCACCAGGGATTGAACTCAGGGGTACTCTGACCACTGAGCTACAACCCCAGCCCTATTTTGTGTTTTATTTAGAAACAGGGTCTCATTCAGTTGCTCAGCACCTTGCCATTGCTGAGGCTGGCTTTTAACTCATGATCCTCCTGTCTCAGCCTCCCAAAGTGCTGGGATTACAGGCATGTGTCACAGCACCCAGCCAAGACTGAACTATTATCCTGCATTTTAGCTTTCCTCAGAGCCTCCTTATAATTGTCATGCAGTTAGCTCTTTTCTCTCAGACTTAAAATTTTGCAATAATCTTTGCTTCTTCCTTTGAAGTAACATTGAGTTAGTGTCTGAAATGTGTCAGGTCATCCATTATATTAACTCTGCCCCCACTGTCTTTCCATTTTCATCCTCCTCACGTTGATGTAAGTCTACACAATCATATGTCAGGACTCTCAGTTTCTGAAGTCTGTCTCATGTAACTCACTCCACAAACCACAGCCATGCTTTGCTGCAACTATACTTTAGTCAGACATCATTTTCCCAAGTTTACTTAACTCTACTAGAGTTCTTTGATCATAGCAAGAACTTAATACCCATTATGGAAACTGTTATAGTGATTGGTACTTGAATATGATACACAAATTACCATTCTGCATTTTTATTAAATAATATAAATATCCTTCCCCCATCCTGTTGGGGAAAAAATCCCTATATTAATACCAAACAAACTATTGTGGTCATTATGTATAAACTAAGTTGTACAACTCAGCTTTATGATCTTTGAAATTATGTAGATAGAACTAGATAATCTGTGAAACTCCATTAAGTGGGAACATCCTCCAATTTTCTAATCCATGGTAAATCTTGACAATTTTTTTCCCATCATATACTACTGAGGAATTTTTAAATTATGTTATATGTAAATGTTTATAAATATAAAATATACAATATTCAATATATCCTATATGAAAAAATTGTACCCACAGACATACCTATTCATGTATCTACCTACTATTATATGGGAACTTATCATTAATCCACTAAGCTCTATACACTTTGAAAGTGGGTTATACCATAAATATTCATACATTTTAATTTTTTCTATTTACACACATCTAATTACAAATGTCTTCTTAGCCCACATATAGTTAGCTCTAGCCTGAAAATTGACTTAACCAACCATTTATTTTTATTATGAAAGTATACTGTGAAACTGATAATTTACTATGGTTTTAACATAGTAGATTTTTAAAGATCTTTTAAGGTTTTAATCTTTTTAACAAATCAAAGAAATCTATCTGTGGCTATGAGAATCCTATGAGTAAAGATTAATGTTAAAATGTTATCAAATCCCTAAGAACATTCATATATAAATAATTTTTATTGTCTGAAAAGACTTTTGAAACAATAGTTCATGTAGTCTTAATTCTAAGAACTAAAGTTTGTAAGAGACGAGAAGCTAAAAAAAAATGAAAGAATGACATTTAATTCTAAATAGTGAACTATTCTTTCCTTTGGTCACCAATGGAGTTTAATCAATGTTTTCCTGAAACCTTCTGCCAAGACTTAGCAGTAAGCACAGTCATCTCTGAGGGTAAATGTATTATGGATATGATTTACTAGTAAAAGAACATCTGCCTCGTTTTGTACATGAATATCAAAATGGCAGATTACAACTTGAATAACTCATTCCTTCCCATCCTTTTTTAAAATGGAAATTTAAGTTATCTTTTAAACACTGACTGACAGACTTGCTGAAAATCCTAAAGCAGATTTTCCTTACCTTGACTGCCTGTGGAGGAAATGAGTCTGTATTATAAAGGTTTCTAAATTTGAGCAATTTATCTAAATTTTACTACAGAAAACATCTACAAAAACTATAGAAAAATGTTGATCATAATACTCATCTTCAAAATGATACTTTCTAACACTTGTAACAGTGATAAAGTTTCAAGTTAGATATTATGCAAAACAGCCAGAAAGAGCACTGGAGTATAATTATGAGAAACTTTTGTTCATATAAACAGAAGACATTCTTTGACAATATATAAAGATGTTTATTCATAAAAGTTTCTTTTCTATTCAGAACAGTAGTTTCCTATGAAGTAATTTCTAAAGAAAGCTTTATGATTGGTCGCTAAAACGACATTTCTGCTCCTTACATGAAAAAAAAAAAGCCACATAAAAAGAAAAAAAAATAGATAATTCAGGGCTAATTGCTAATTAACATTTACTCAAATTCATTGCCTTTATTTTTAGAGTATCCATATATTCATAAAATTACATTAATCTTTCTCTGTCATAATATCAGTGATTAGAAGAAAATATTGAATTGGGAATATATCAACCATAGACTATTTATTCAATAATGCAATACTAATTAGCATTAAATAATGCTAATGTTTTGCTATCCAATAAAACATAAAATTTAGATCCATAAAAAGTTAATATCATATGAAATATTTTAAATATATTTTGGAATTTATCTTGAAATATTTACGGTGGAAAGATAAATCACTTGAGAATCACAGAAGTCATTCAGTTTTGCTAGGAAGTAAATATGGATGATACAAATCACAAATATTTTTCAGTGCTCACCACTGAACTAAAATTAAAACAGGGTTAGAGACTATAATTCACTTTTTCAAGGCCATATCAGTAGATGAGAAGCAAGGCAAGGATTTTTTAAATGTTCTTGATACACAAAACTGATGCTTTTTTATTATTAATTAACTGATTAATTAATTTATGTAGAGACAGGGTCTCACTACATAGCTTAGGTTCTCTTTAAATTGCTGAGGCTGGCTTTGAATTCACAATCCTCTTGCTTCAGCCTCCCAAGCCGCTAGGATTATAGGAGAATGCCACCACACCTCACTTAATAATTTTTCTTTTCTGCCTTACTGTGTTGGTCAATTGGGGCTATAGATAATATCCCAATACAAACCAATTTACAAAATTGAGATACCTATCAGAGACTGTAGCTGTGTGAAAAATCTGGTAAACCTCTAATATGTCTTTAGAATATGGTTTGGGCCCCACCACAGTGGCGCATGCCTGTAATTCTCATGATTCAGGAGGCTGAGACAGCAGGACTGCATGTTCTAGGTCAGCCTTAGCAAATTAGTGAGGACCTCAGTGAGATCCTGTTAAGAAAGTGGGGAGGGAGAGCTGAGATGTAGCTCAGAGGCAAAGCTCCCCTGGATTCAATCCCCAGTATCAAAAATAAAAAATTAAAATTTAAGAAAAGATGGTTTGGGCTTCTTGAACTCCACTGAATTGAATGTGCAAAAAAGTACTTCTGTCTTTTTACATAACAAGAATTTACAGAGCACATTGGGTACTATTCCAAGCATTTTATAAATATAAGCCATTTAATCCATAAAAACTTTGAGGTATGTATTAAACAAGGAGTGTGAGGTGTGAAGAAGTTGTATGGTTCACTTATGGTCAACTCAACAGCTAATAAGAGGTGAAGTCCAGGTAGAAAATACAATGCTGCCTTAGGAAATTCTCACATTTGCTGATCATACTTTTAATCTCCAATTATTTTCTAATTCAGTTGAACTTCAAGTTCATCTATGTGAAGCCAAGATTTATATAAATAAGTGGATTTTGCTATTAAGAATGCTACCTTATTGTTTCCATTTGTGAGCTTAGACTAAAGGCTGATCATTTCTGGTCAGCTTTTTGCCTGCAATTGGCACATTCTGCCATAAGGTGGTGCCTTCTTATGGCTTATGACCTGAATTGAGGTTTCTTTAGGTATGATTCAATGAGACTCATAAACAAGATTTGTATTCAATATTTCCTTGAAGCAAGCAAATATAAAAGCTTAACTATATTAAAACAGATGAGTATAATAATTTTTTTAAAGTACTAATCTAACACTGAAGTTTAGGAAAAAAACTTTTTTTAACTCATTAGTTCCCCATAGAAATTTTTACAAACAGACAAACTTCCAGAATTGCCTACTCAGTGAATCTATGCTTCATGCACATTGGAATGAAAAGGAACTCCTGTGTTTAGTTTATCACTTGGGTACAAAACAAGGAAATCTATTGGATTATTTGTTTATAACCTCTCAGAGGTACACATTTCCTTAACAATAAGAACAACAAAAAATAGCAACGATAACAATAAAATCTCTAAAGCATTTACATAGATTACATTGTCCTAAGGGATTTGCATATTGAGATTCATTTAGTCTTCACAATAACCTTCTGAGATAATACCACTCATACTCCCCAGTATTAGGAGCTGGAACTGAGGCACATTACTGTTGTTAATGCTTTGCTGTTGTTATTATAGGGACTAATAAGTGATCTGGATGGGATTTGCTCCTGGCATTCTTCATTCTTGCTTGCTAGATCACATTATGTCAGCACTAGTTCCTCATGTCTGTCTTCTGCCAAATCAGGCCTTGCAACCTGTGCTCTATGGATTCCTGGAGTTTCCACGGTGGTTTCTCAGTGTGAATGCCAAGGATGGGCAGGGCAACAAGAGTAGAAAGCCCTGGAGAGATCACTAAATCTTCCTCTGTTTTTGATTTATTCATCTATTCATTATTCATGAATTCAAAATTTCAACACAATTTTTCTGAATATGTACCCCATGCTGAACAAAAGAGGAAGAGAAAAGATAGAAGGTATATATACACAGAGCATTTATCTAGACTTTATAAGTACAAAAAACAAACATTGATGTTTTCTAACCAGAAAGGAGTAGAAACTGGGCTTATTTTATTTGAGAAACATGTTGCTGATTGACTTCTTCTAATTTAAAATTCATACAATATAATGCAAAGTTGATGGAGATTTTGGCTTACTTCCTTAAAGATATTCCTTTGTAGAAGTAACATAAAACAATTTATTATTCAGTTGGCCCTTCCACTGTGACAATGTGCTATTCTTTATCCATATTTCATATGAGGAGTTGAAATTATTTTTAATATTTGAAATGAATTAAAATGTCTTGTTTTATATTGCTAACTTTCAAATTCTTATAATTCAATTTCATACAATATACAAACATACCACACACATACAAAATATTAATAAGGGAGATAAACTTTTTCCATGACTACATTAGTTCCTTATCTTTTAAAAATCTGTGGAGAAAATTGTCACCTTGTAAATAAATATACACTTTCAACTTAGTTCATGGATTTTAACTTTTTTAAATAATTAATGATAGCAGAAGCATAAATACTAACAACCAGTGAGTTGGTAGAAAGTTTAAACAGTCTAATATAATGTTGAAATTGAGTCAATGAAAGAGAAGCTGTAAAATTTAAGGAGTCAGGAGCCACCTAACATTCTCTTATTTCACTTTTGCATATTGGCTGACTATTTTTGTGCCACCATCTACACAAGGCAAGAAAACAGGATTGACTTGTCCAAACGCTGCATCCAGACCTCAGCAGCATCTCACCATTCTTTCTTAAAATATTCTAAAGGGAGAAGAGTTTCTACAGAGGAACCTCTCCTCAAGTTCTGGGTCTTGTTTGAAACTCTTCAAACACAAAGTTAAAGTTAACAAAATAAGATGACATCGCCCAAGAAGGAACATAGTAGAATTTCAGCATACTTAGGGGATATGCTTTTAAGTATTTAAGATTCAAGAATACATGAGTCTCATTTTCTAAGTGTTTGGTATCCATAGACACTTTTTGATTCCAAAGTTTCAGAGTAAATATACCCCACAGTAAGAGAGTCATGATGTTCTTAACTTTGGATCAACCTATAGGTTGATCATAGGTTCATAAGTTGCTTGAAGGCAAGAACTGTGTTTTATTTATGTGTCCAGTTCTAATTAACAAGTCTATTATCTTATAAACAGACATCCAACACTAAATGGAAAATAACAATATAACAATAAAAAAATAACAATATAATAAAAATGTATCTGTTCCTCTTTAAAACAGATATTCTTGTGTTTAACAAAAAAGATTTCTCTGAATAGTAATTTGTTTTGTACTTGGTCAAAGCTTACATTAACCAAGCCACTTTTTACTCAAAGGGTGTTAGTCCAATAATAGCTTATTTTGTTAATAAAGATCTGTTTTGTTAATAAAGGTCTGTGACATATGATATGTATAATTTTTAGGCTAGAAATTCAGACATCACAAAAGAAACAGAATGTGGCTGGCACTGTGGGAAAATTCTGGATTGATGGCAGACATTTAGAAATTTTAATTCCACTTCTCCATCATCCTTGCTGTATAAAGTAGTAATCAATCCAAGCATCCGTGCCCAGGGTGGATTTGTGATAATAGTTCAATCTCAAAGAATTCTTTACAAGGACCTGGCACATAGTAGGACCTCAGGAAAGGTTAATTCTCCTTTCTTGAAAATCACTATGAGAAATGTGCTAGTGACATCTAGTGGTATCTCCTACAAACCTCAAGAAGGCCACCCTTGAAACTCAGAGCCTTCCAGGCAGTGTCACAAATCAACAAATGTTTATTAAACATCGTCTGTGTTTTAGGCTCTTAAAAAAATGCTCAGGATTACAAAGATGTAAAGGACACAGTGTCTAGCCTAGAGAGTCTCTGGATTTAATGGAACAGACACATGTAAGCCAATTGCTATAACAAATGTAATCATTTCTACAGCAGCAGTGAGAAAAAGTACTTATGTGTTATGGAATGGGTAACTTTACTAAAGGAGATGGCATTTGTACTGAGTCATAAGAAAAACTAAAATTCCCTCACTTAGCTGAAGTGACAAGGAAATTTGGGTACTTGTTTAAGGGTAAGTTAAGGACTATTTGCTAAAGTCTTGGTTGATATGATAAATAGTTGAGCCCTTATTTTGTGTAACAGAAAGAAAATAGCATTCTTTGCTTAGAAAGTTTCATTTGGGTAACAGCATGGAGGATAGGTTAGAGATGGAAGAAAATAGGGGCTGGAGAATCAGCCAGGAGTTATTGTAGTCATCCCTTCAAGAGATGGAGAGCCAAACTGAATCAATAGAACTGGCACAGATAGGAAGAAATACAACTGCAAGACTTCTCTAAAGTCAGGATTGCATCATGAACTTGAGGATGTGGAGCATGAGGAAAGAAGAAATGAGGTTGACTCTGTATTTTCTGGAATGAGTGACTGTTAACCTCATTAGAAAAGAATACTGAGCAGAAGAAACTGTATTGAGAAGAGAAGAAAATCAAGATTATGTTCTCATTGTCTTTGTACATATTTAAAAAATAGACAGAATATTTAAATAAAAATTTGCAGTAAGTAAATAAACACATAGGTCTGGAGAGAGACCTGGAAGGAGACAGAAACTTAGGAGCTATTAGCACACATCACAACCACCAGAACGGATGAGATTACCCAGCGGAGGGGAAAAATGCATCAGAAGAGTAAGGGACAGAAAGACAAGGTGAGACCTTGGAAACATCATTATTTAATGAGTAGGCCCTGAATAAGAACTAGATTTACTGTCAATTCACTCAGAACAGTGTATGAGTAAGTTAGAAACATGCTGAGACTGCAGAATGGCTTTGGAAATTGCATGGTGACATAACTGTCCCAGAAACATCACAGCATAACTTTTAAAATCATGTTTAAACTGACTATAAGGTTTAAAAGTAGAGCTATAAAGTACTTTCCTTATAGTTCCATGGAATAAGGCGTATTTGAATTTTCCTCTCATAATATATGCTCTAAGTCTTTCCCCAGGTCAGAGTCACAGTTTTATCTGACTGCATATAAAATGCACAGCTTTTCTACTTACACCATTAAATTTGGCCATCTAGTTTTCTTTCCATCTATTTGTTTTATTGTCATCTTTTCTCTCTCTCTTTCCCTGTTCCTCTCTTCTGATGCATTTATTTCTTGCTCCAGCAATTTTCTGGGAGAAGAGCCCAGTTGGTTTAATGTTTTATTATTAGAGACTACCTCACAAATTTAGAATATTAACTCTACAATGGTATTGCTGTCAGCTAGGAAAAGGAGAGTTATGTATGTTACTTAGTACCTATAAATTTATGACCTCCAAAAATTTATAATCTCTTATGATTTTTAACATTCAAATTATTCTCTTCTCTTGCACCTCCTATCACATTAGGAGAAATGATAAAATAAATTATTCTATCAATTAATTTTATTGCCTTGTGAAAATATTTTCAATATGCTAATGCTCAGGATCTCTTGATTTTCATATTCATATATCACTTTTGTGTCAACTTAAAGAGTGACCTTTTTTAATTATCACAGATTAGTTTAAATACCATTTAACCATGTCATTTTAAAATCCATGTACTGAAATTGTGTGTATTATATAACTTTGAGCAATTAACAACCTCTGCACCTCAATCAAACTTATTTATTCAAAAGGGAATTATAACTCAGGGTAGTCACATTAGATGAAAGTGATGAGCACCTAAAGACCTTGCATAATTTAATCCTGACAAAGGAAAATGGGTAATTTAACCAGTTAAATTAGTCCCATGCTGAAACAGTCTAAACACACTTCAAAATTCACTTGAATTGCCAACTCTGAAATTAAGAAAGTTGGCAATTTTTTTAAAAAAAACCAATTATATTATAACATTTCCCCATGAAATGATTTGTAGAAATATTTGTTTTTCTCACTATTTCAAATTTTTAACTCCAATTTATCTTAAACATGGTCAAGAATTATTACCTCTTTCACTTTAAGTGCCATATAATAGGAATAAAAATCATACATACTTAACTTTTATAGTTAAGTATAAACAAAGCTAATATATACTAAGTAAATGTATGAGAGTCAAAAAGAATAAATGAATGAACTACATAGAAAGCAGGCAGTATAGGTTGCTCTGAACCTAAATTTTGCTTCTAAAAAGGAACAGTAAACAACTCAACATTGATTGGTTGTTTATTATGTATTAGAAATTATACAGAGTTTATGGGTACAAGTTGAATAAGATTCTGTTTTTCAGAAACAATCTTCAAACTTAAAACAGATTGAAGATACACAAAAGATTCATGATGCCATGTGACAAACATAACTATATGATAGAACAATGCATCCAGGACAAATTTTGCTACTAGGGATCCCTGGGGACTTTCTCTCAAACAGGCAACATTCAGTCTGAGATGAGGTGCTGGGTAAGTGGCTTTACACTCAGAGTAGTGTATCTGCTGTCTTCTATTAAGTCAAGGGCACAGGAACAGTAACAAACAAATAATACTAAAAACTTGCTTATTGAGTATTTTTATTGTCACTAGACATGGAGTTTTTGGGGTTTTTTTGGTTTTTGTTTTTTGGTATTGGGGATTGAACTCAGGGGTACTCGACCACTGAGCCACATCCCCAGCCTTATTTTGTGTTTTATGTAGAGACAGGGTCTTACTGATTTGTTTAACGCCTTGCCATTGTTGAGGCTGGCTTTGAACTCGCAATTCTCCTGCCTTAGCCTCCATAAGTGCTGGGATTACAGGAATGCGCCACCATGCCCAGCTGGAGATCATTATTGTTTATATGTGTTTTCATTTTTTCTATTTATAATAATACTATAAGGTAAGGTATGACTACTAATCTTATTTTTTAAATGAAAGAAACTGAAGCACAAATATCTCAGGCAATTTGCTCACTCAACATCATATTGCTGAGCAAAGGGCAGAACTTGGTATAAAAGCTCCAAATTCTGTACTCTATAATAAATCGGCTCCACTGTCTTGACTCTTAAAGTATGCTCATTCTTGGGTTTAAGGATAATTGAATGTGCCATATATGTCTTTGTCTACAAAATATATACAAATGTATCACAAATTACTTGAAACCTTTAGCTCCGTTAATGCCTAAATCAGTTGCAGTTTCTTTGATCTCAAGGTGTCTGAGTTACACATAAAAACTAGCTACAAATTACTCCATTTTTAAGAAATGAATACTGAAGCTATTATGTTTTCCAGGAAGCTGCAATTGTTTTTAAATTTCTTTCACTCACCAGGTTCTTCAATATGCTTTCCCCACACATTTCCTTGTGGCCAACTCTTGAACTCCTCCACATGACTGTCACCTGATCCACTCCATCAGATGTCGTTCACTAAGATTAATAACATGTCTACAAGGCAAAATTGGAAGGTAGTTTGCTCTCCTTGTGGCTTTTGACCTCTCTACACTCTTGATGTTTTGTTGCAACTAGGTACTACTTACTCTCAACATACCTTGTGACCTTTATTTCAAGGCAATATACTAAATCTAATAAGTTACTAAACCTAACTTGTCAGAAGAAAAAGCAATGAAGTCTTTCATAGGCCACACTTGGAAGCAAGAAATGGATAAAAATCATTTCTTCATTTTTTAGAAAAAGTGATGAACACTTTGCACACAGTGTGCACAAAATCTTAAACTTGACCCCACATGTTTCAACAAATGTCCTAAATTTCCAGGACTCTAGATTACAAAATAAATCTATATTTGCATTATTTTTTATATAACCAAGCATGGAAAAAACACTAATGATTTAGTTTGACAGTCATCTCAGTTAGAAGCAGATGAGTTGAAATTGCAAAATTTCATTATTCATCTTGAATCTAATACTTTTGAGTATTTACAAATAAGAATACACATCCAAATAACCATATATGTTTCCCTCAACTATTATAAAGAATAGTCTTCAAAGTTCTATTTGTGACTTTTTAATACTGAGACCACGAAGAAATGGCCAAGTAAGTATGCTATAATTTGTTTCATGTAGAATGTTGTCAAATCTCCTTTACTCTAGCTTGTCAAAGAGAAATGCAGGTCATGTTTATATACCGTGAATCAGTGATGTCTGGATAGAAAACTTTTAATTTCTGTATTGCCAACATATGTCTTCCTCTATAGGGTAAGTTATTTTTAGTTAACAAAAGATAAGATCCTTACTCTACTCTAGTTGTAATAAACATGGAGACGAAAAATAACTGAGAAGCTAACTTAGCAATGATGATCACAGCTTAGCTGAGATGAGTGGGAATCAAGAGCAAAAGCTACCAGATTGTATAAACTGTTTCAGACAAAGTTTGTATTTTCCTAACTCTATCTCTGTTGATTGAAAAATAAAAAACAAAGTTGTGGTCCACAGTGTTATCAGCTTTTTATCACCGTGACAAAATAGTTGACATAAACAACTTAAAAGTTGAAAGATTTATTTTGGCTCATAGTATCAGAGGTTTCAGCCCCGTGGTTGGCTGGCTCAGTTGTTTCTGAACCTGTGGTGAAGCGGTAGTACATCATGGGAGAAGGGCATGGCAAAGGAAAGGTGTTCAGAGAGGAGGCAGAAAGAGCAAGGGATTAGGGCCAAAAACATACCCCTCAAAGGCACAGCCCCAGTGTCCTACCTCTTCCAACTAGACTGCCTAAAGTTTCCACCACTTCCCCACAGTGACGTGAGCTGGGGACCAAGTCTTCAACATATGAGCCTCTTGGGGACATTCCAGATTCAAACGATAACATCAACCTTCATTTGGTAAGAGGTAATAGAGTATATCTTCCCTAACAATGAGTCTCTTCGTCTTTCCTGACCACAACACATCAGAATCATGGAAGTCTCCTGCCATTCCCTGGGGGTAAATGAAAAGGGCTAAATGGTACTTTTATCATATGAATCTTTTTTCCCTTCAAAAATCAAAAAATGAGGGAAGAAAAAATAGGCTCTTTTGGAAATCCTAGCTCTTGTTGCCAAACATAATTATTTGATGGAAACGTGTATGCATCAGGGGAAATCATGCCACACTGTCTAAAATTAGAAGTGATTATCCAACTACGGAGTAAGTAGCTGAGACAATCATTTGGAAGTGGTCATGTGGAACAAAGTGTTAGCAAAAAAATTAAAGAGGCTATATAGTTCACACAAAGCAGAATGGCTACAATTAGAAATAGAGAAATAGAAAAAAAAGAACAGACTATTTTCCATTTTCCAAAAGAACAATAAATCATCTCTGCAAAGTGATGGACCTAACACTACCTATTTTTACCTACATTTTTAAGTAGTTTTCTATCCTTTATACTCAAACAATCAAAAAACAAAATAATAGCTATAGTTGTGTCTCAGATGAGACAACACTTATATGCAACTGATAGTAAGCAAGAAGATAGACCAGGGAAGAGAGAAAAAAAAAAGAAAGAATATGAATGTTTAGTAAGGGGAGATTGGCTAATTCTCTGAGAAATACCAGAAGACCAACCTATCCAATTGTGTCTTACGTATTCGTTTCTCCTGTTACAAGTTATACTGCAATGTAGAAACTTGACTCTGGAGTCCTATTTCTTACATTTGGATTCTGGCCTCACTGCTTACCAATATAAGATTTCTGGTAAGTTATTTAAACTCCAACTTTATTTTTTATTCTTTGAAATGAGATTATAATGTTTTTGTGAGGATTAAATAAATATGTGTAAGTGCTTAGAGCAATACCTGTTTTTCTAATAGCTTAGAGTAAAATGTATCCTATTACATAATAGCAATTCCTTATCCAAAATTCTCAAAGTTGAATGTATCTGGCAATTCAGAATTAATTTAATATTAGAATAGTAGCATAGAACATATTCCATATCTTTTGAATGTCTCCACTAGGGTGTGGCGATGCAAGCTGTACAAATACACATTTGATATTTCTGCAGCAAAAACCCAAAGATAGTCCTGTGAAGTGGGAAAAACAGACTGTAAATAGGTCTTTTAGTTCAAGTCAGGTTTGTGCCACCAAATAAAACTGACCCTTCCTTTGAGGAAGAAAAATCAGTTTTCTTAGCACTTTTGATATCAGAGTTGCTGATAAGATACTGCTTACAATTACAGTTTTGTTCATTGTTGATGGTTGGAATTTGAGTGTAATCAAATTTCAAGGTTATAAAAGAGAATAAGAATTTTCTGAGTAAATAGATAAAGATCAAAGAGGAATCTTCTGTTTTGAAACAGATAATGAAGTTGTATTACCTTTAGAGATGTCATAGGTTGGATTTTGCCTACTCAAAATTCATATATTGAAGTCCTGACCTCCAGTAATTCTATTAATCAGCTCTCCATTACTGTAAAAAGTTATCTGAGATAATCAACTTATAAAGAGGAAAAGTTTGTTTTGGTTTACAGTTTTGGAAGTTCCAATCATAACCACTGGTCTTAATGCCTTGGGCATGTAGAGAGTGAGGCAGCACTCATGGCAGGGAAGCGCACAGTCGGGAGTGAACTGATTAATTCACGGCCAGGATGTGAAAGAGAGGAGACTGCGCGACCAGAGTCCCCCAGTCACCTCCAAGGGTATGCCCCCAGTGACCTAAAACCTTCTTCTAGTCCTCACCTGTTAAACTATCCACTACCTTGAATAGTGCCAAGCTAGGGACTGAGCTTCAAGGCATGGATGAGACTTTGGGGAGCATTTAAGAACAAAAATATAACAACTTTAAAATGTGATTACATTTGGGAATTAATATTAAGATAAAATGAGGCTTTCATGATGGGTCCTAATTTAACCAATCTGAATGGTTCCTTTATGAGAAGAGATTTGGACACACAAAGAAACACCAGGCATGCTCATGGTCAGAGGAAATGCCATGTAAAGACATACAAAAAAGGCACCAGTCATCTGTACACCGAGGATAGCAACCAACTTGCCAACACTGACATTGGCATTAAAGACATCTAGCCTCCAAAACAGTGATAAAACAAATTTCTGCTATTAAACCACCCACTCTGTGGTACTTTGTTACAGCAACCATAGCCAATTAATATACTACATATTAGCAATTGGTCTTAGAGCTATTACTTTGAATATAACTAAGAGTATGTGACTGAAAGTCTCTGATCCTTGAATTTTTAATCTAGTTAGGATAATTATTTATATAATATTTTAATAGTACAATGTTTCTTAGGAGCTAAAGAATTATAAATATATTTTTTTTCCTGATATTGACAAGTTGTAGATTGCATATGGACAACAATGCAGAAATCACTAGCAAGGAACTGAGGTGTCTTGAGATAATAGCAGAATTCATGAGAAGCGCTCACCTTCATTGGTCCAACTGATGGGTGCAGAATTGTCTCAAAGTGGTTTGAGGAAAATATATATTCAATGAAAATTATGTCAAATAACTGTCTTCCACAAAGGGATGACCACTGGATGGGAAGAGATTTGGAGATCTATTTCTTAGCTTAAAGAAAAAAGAGCAGCAGATTCTGCAGAAAATAAAAGCAGCATGCCTCCATTGTAGATTTATAGGAACAGAATATGATAGCCAGCGAAGCCATAATTAAATATTTAGAAGGTTTACATAAGGATTACTCACTCTACATGAAAATATAAATCCAAATAAAAAAGGTAATTTCTTACTAAGTGATGAGTCAGCATGAAAATAATGAAAATGTTTATTTATTTCTGTATATTTTTGAGGTAGCAATTAGTTTCTATTTGTAATTAAGAAGGGAATCATAAGAGTTCTTCATTTATATATAATTGAATACTTCTCTGATGAAAGAAGATTGAATCAGTTCAACCATCTTGATTAGTATTTTCCTTTTCCATTAATTGACATAGTTAAAGGGCAAGAAATAAATATATTATCAGTTGCATGCACAAATAAAAACAAGAATACAAAAAATCTGTAATGATTTTGTTTAAGAATCTACTGTCATATAAAAATATAATGGAGATGAATGAACACAATTTGTTAATGCCTTTTCAAAAACAATATTTCCTGGTTCAACTGATTCCAAAAATAACATATGTTCCTTATAAAAACAGAAATCTAAGTTTACATTAATTAGAAATTCAAAGTCCCTCTACCATAAGCCTTCCTGGTTTTTAACTCCTAGTAAAATGAACTCTAAAATTATAAATCCTTACCTATATCCAGATTGTTTTTTAAAAAGATCATAAGCAAAGAAAATATCTTCCATTCCAGAACCTTGAAGTCATAATCTCTATTCATTTCACCTTGCTGTACAAAGCTAACATGTCATAAAATCTGCCTGATGGCTACCTACTCCTTGGCTACCTACTCCTACTTCTACTCCTACTCTTGCAATGACCCAGGCTGGACTTCAACATACTACAGATATCCTCTTCTAACCTCCTCACTTAGAGACCTACAAAAATTTTATCAATCAGTTTTTCAGTATTTATTACATTGGGCCTACTAAATTTAGCTTTGCTTGATTGATACATTGTTTTCTTTGTGCTTTTGTTTTTTTTCCTAAGGTCAACCGTCAAAAATTGTGGTGATACAATGGTGGTGTAATTGGAACCTCTCTGCAGCTTGAGAAGCCCTTCTGCTTGAAATACTTCCCTGGTGGGTCTCTAAAGTCTCCTATTCAGTGGTCCCTCTGACTACAATAGTGAGATCAATCCTGCTTGAGGTCTATCTAAACTTAGAGTTTCCTATCCATCCATCTCCCCAATGCAAAGTTTCTGCCTCCTAGGAATGAGAAAGATTTTTAGTAATACTTTGCTTAACTAAGCAACTGAAAATGCTTATACTTAATAAAAACCCTACTCTGTTATTTACAACACTATTGTTTGACTATTTTGTGACTCTCCTAGTGAATCAAGAAGAGGAAGTCCACGGGCTGGAATTGTAGCCTAGTGGTAGAGCACTTGCCTAGCACCTGTGAAGCATTGGGTTTGATCCTCGGCACCACATAAGAATAAATAAAATAAAGGTATTGTGTACATCTACAATTGGGGAAAAAATAAAAAAAGGAGTAGAGGAAGTCTAATGCTGATCACTCCAGAGCTCAAAAGTCTTGTCAGATTGATGTCCTTCAGACAAACTTTACCCTGATTTCCTTTCTGAAATCTCATTAGAATTTTCTTACTCTTGTCTTCATTTTTTCCACTTGGTTTCATTTTGCTTGAAGGTAAACACTTTTTAGGCCTCCAACCTCGTGGTTGGCCAGGTTTTTAAGATAGGAAATGGCCCTAATTTTCATATTTATTTGGTCCTTTAGGTTAAACTCCTGCTTAATTTATATGTTAAATCTTGAGCAGACTTGTTTAACTGGCATTACTCCACCCTCTACTACAATCTGAAATTGCTGCATCCATTATAGGGAATGATATCATGAACATAATTGTTGGAATTTTTCTTATTAGATTTCAAATTGCTCACCTTTTCTCTCTCTCTCTCTCTCTCTCTCTCTCTCTCTCTCTCTCCTTCTTTCTTTCCCAGGGATTGAACTCAGGGGTACTCGACCACTGAGCCACATCCCCAGCTCGATTTTGTGTTTTATTTAGAGACAGGGTCTCACTGAGTTGCTTGGCACCTTGCTGTTGCTGAAGCTGGCTTTGAACTCGCGATTCTCTTGTCTCCCCCTCCCAAAGTACTGGGATTACAGGCATGCGCCATAGCTCCCAGCTTCAAATTGCTATTTACTGTTGTAAATATTCTTTATTTTGTGACTGTGTGTGATAGGTTTCCTATCTTTAAGGCTTCTTTTATCATTCCACAGTGATGATTTCATATCTGTCAGAAGCTGGCTTCCTCTCACTTGTTTCCCTTCCTCCCTCTCTTTTTTCTCTGCTTCTCTTGGGAAATATTGCTCTGTCACTGTGTGCATACTCCAGATATTCACTCAAACATTTCCAAACAAAAGAGAAAAAATGTGTGCACTTCCTTTGATTTTATTTTCTCACTTGTGATGCTACTAAAACTGTGTTCTTTTTTTGCTGAAGTAGAAATAATAAGCTTAGTTTTGCTTGATCGGCATATTTCTTTGGGGTAGTTTCTTAGAATGTCAGTGTTCTACAAACACTGAAGAGATCTTCAAAATTCAGTATTAACATCATCTATAAATATAGAGGCTATGCCCTCTGTAAACGATGTTATAAATGGAGGGGTAAATTTTCTCTCATCTGTAATGTGAAATATGTAAGTAAACATTTTTCAGGATAAGTAATGGATTCCATTGCCCTATTTAGAACTTGTCATCAGAACCAGTTTACAATGCAAATTCTTTTAAGAGAAAGGTTTGGCATAAGGCATCATTGATTCTCATGGTGCTAACTAGTCCATGCAGATGGTAAAGTCTCCCAATAACATTATTCTCAAACACTAATAGAAGCAAAGATTTTTAAAAAGAGCAGATGATATGAACAAAAATAATAGCAACTGCTGCCATTTACTTGGTGATTTCTATAGGTCAGACACTACTCAGACTTTTATACATGTTAATTTATCCACTAAACAACATTTTGAAACAGGAACAGTTATTTTGTTCTTGTGAATTGTAATTCTTTCTATTAAATATTGATTTGTAACCATACAAATCTTTTTATTTTCTTTATTGCCTATCAATTTTAAAAAAGAAAATTAGAGATATTTTAGTTTTTGCTAAGTCCTTATATTCATACCATATCTGATACAACCTAGGGGCAAACTATAGGCACTGAACCATTTAAAAAATTATGTTCATATTCATACATGGCATAATGAATATCATGACAGCATATAATTATAATGCACTGATAAAAATCTGAAAAAAGAAAAGAAGGGCTATCTGTGTCTTAGCTTGTATAACTTAAATAAGAATATACTATTAGCTGATATATGTTTCAAAAACCATAATCACTGAGGTTATTAAAATCTCATTTTATAAAACCATATAGAAAACAAGAATGAGATATCTGAAGTTGAACAAAAGAGGATAATTTAAATACTATATTCTGAATACTAGGCAATAAAGAAAATAGAAAAATGAAAGCAAGTTTTATAGAAAATTATTAAGATAACTGGTAACCATAATCACCATCTTGTGAAAGATTTTTTAATTTAATGTACAAAGTTATAAAATAAGCATAGTTATGTCATTTCAAAATTACATAAAATATCAGATCTTAAGAAAATAATACCACTTCAATGCTTTTCACTAACTCTTATCTCTAAGAACAGTACACGTTCTCCTATTTTAGTTCTATTTTTTGAAATCAAATAATTTTTCTTCATTCCTCCATTTAAAAAAACCATTTTCTCCTGTGGTCTCTTGGACATGGAAAAAGTTATGAGTAGATTTTTCTAACTCAAATGTTAACCAAGTCCTAAAAGATGTCTGCTTAATAATTCTCATTAAATTATAAATGTAAACATAAATCAATGGTAATTTTTATTCTGTTCCATTTGAAGTCATGATTGTACTAATATTCTGGGAAGATAAATTATTTTGAAAATAGGAATATAATTTATCTTATTCTCTGAATTTCTCCCTTTTGGAACCCAGAAAAAACAACTTTCAATTTCTATGTAAACATATATAATTTGTCAAAGTATAAACAATGAAAAACTATCCAATGCCATTAACAAAGATATGAAGATAGCAGAATAAAATAATTACCTTTTTTAAATATATTTTATATTTAAATATTTCTTAGCATTAATAAAAATTATTTAATATCTTAAATGATTAATACATGTAAGTATAAAATAAAGTTAGAACAAACTATAGCATTTAAATAAACATCTGATTTTCAATCTACCTTTTTCAAATGTCCATTATTAATTGTATCTCTGTCTTAGAGATTCATGTTACTCATAATTTCCCATTTGTGGTTTCAGGAAAAATAGAAAGATCAGAACATTGTCACCCAACAGAGAAAGTTGACAAAATCAATTAGGCTCTAAAATGAATTTGGTCCTGATTTTCTTCAAAATGACACAAATGTGCCATTTTAATGACCTGAAATGTCTACTTTTCTCTAACACTATTTCTATCAGAGTCTATCTGTATTTGCTATCCCACAAGTAAAAGTGGGGTTTTTCCCTACATAAATGGCAAAACCAAATATTACCAACTGAACAATGTCTAAACTACAAATGGGAATTTCTCCAGGAAAGGGATGAGTTGACTATATCTTTAATGTCTTTTGTGGGGGGAGAGTGGGTACCAGGGATTGAACTCAGGGGCACTGGACCACTGAGCCACATCCCCATCCCTATTTTGTATTTTATTTAGAGACAGGTTCTCATTGGGTTGCTTTGTTCCTCGTTAAGTTGCTTGGGCTGGCTTTGAACTCATAATACTCCTATCACAGCCTCCTGAGCCACTGGGATTACAGGCGTGTGCCACCGCGCACCTGGCTATATCTTTTATGTCTTGACAATTTTTTAAAGAATTCTTAGAATTTAAAAACTAACTGAAAGTTAGTTTTCTTTCAAATGTTTAAGAAGCATAGTTATAATCTGTTTTGAGTATAAAACTATTTATTTAAAAGTCAAGTTTATCAATATCAGTCTCATCTACAGAATTCCAAATGAAGAATGGCAATATGATTTCTGCTTATGTTGCTCATCACTCTGGAAAATCTGAGCTCCACAAATTATAAAAGCAATGCTAGAGCATTATATACTTGCATTATATTTGCATAGTCTCTCTGCTTGTGGAATCTCTGTAATCTCTAACAACACAGCCAGTATGAAATTCCCAGTAGCCATTGTCCCTCACATGACCTTATCACATTCAGTAGTTTCTAAAGATAAATATGTAATTCTGATTTAGATATCCAACTATAATTAGTTCTCTTCATTTATGGCATAAAATCACATGTCGTGTGTATTTAGAGCTGTGATGTAAGATATTTAGAAGACTAACAGGCAGACATATTTGAGAAAAAATGAAGCAGAGACAATCTGTCATTCAAAATTAGTGTATACATGCACACACACACCCAGTTCAATCTGTAATAAGTTAACAATACTGTATTTTAAAAAATATGATACTATTTAAAACAACAGGGTTACAGTCTTTTTAGAAAACTGATAGAAACTTAGTTTTATTGACATTTAATAATAAATGCATGGTAGGGAAAAAATATTCTCGAGGAAAGAAATATAATAACTGATGTATGTATTTTTACCCAATAAAATTTTTAAAAATATTATTTTAGTTCAAGATGGACACAATATCTGTATTTATTCATTTATTTTTATGTGGTGCTGAGGATCAAACCCAGTGTTTCACACATGTGAGGCAAGTGCTCTTCCACTGAGCTCCAGCCCCAGCTCTATCCATTGAAATTTTACTGAGCTTTTTTCTGAGTCATAACATACCAGTAGAGGTAAGAATTGTGTTTATAGTCACTTAAAAATATCTGTTAAATAACCAAATTTTATAAAGCATTCCTCTAATCTCCTTTTTTTTTTTTTTTTTGGTACCGAGGATTGAACTCAGGGGCACTTAAGCACTGAGCAACATCTCCAGTCCTTTTTGTATTTTATTTAGAGACGGGGTCTCAATGAGTTGCTCAGTGCCTTGCTAAATTGCTGAGGCTGGCTTTGAACTCACGATCCTCCTTCCTCAGCCTCCCAAGCTACTGAGATTACAGGCATGTGCCACATTGCCCAGCTCTCAATCTCCCTTTTAAAGAAAGTTCATTATTATTATCTTTTATAATCAGTCCCCTCCCTTTATATACAGAATATATGTGTCTAATTGTGCAAACATAATATTATAACTGGATTTTTAGACAATTAATATCTATTTTCATATACTTCATAAAAATACAAGCAATTTAAGTGGTATCCATCTCTAGTTCTTCAGAAAAATAATTATACCTTAATCACTTCTTAATTTATATTTGTATACAGTATGTGGTGTTCCAATCTGGCCTTCCTGCCTAACAATTAGTTTTTTAATAGTATTTACAACTTAACTAAATGGCATATTACTGCCTGCTTTAGTTTTCCATGCATGCTTTAACAGTTGTCATTACCTCAATGAGTAAATAAAACATTTTAAATGACATTTCTTATAAATATTTGGTAATAGGCCCTTAGTAGTACATCCATCAGCACCTATTGGGAATATCTGCCATTGAACTAAGACAAAGTAATTCATCTTAAGAAGTAATCATTGTTGTTAAATCTTCATCAATCATGACAGCATTGCAATAAGAAATTCTGAGACTGTTTGGAGGAAGAGTTTTTTAAAATACACACATTAAAATTTAACATACTCAAAAGTACATTGTACATCTTCAAAATGCACACATATAATAGAACACAGCAAATATGAATCAGAAAGAAACTTGTCACATCTCCTAAGTGAGAGAAATCACTTACCATAGTAATTGCATTCTTTGTGTACAGATCATCTACCACTGAGACTTGACAGAACAGTTTCCATAACATTCTTCAACTAATTATTTTATACTTCCTTAGTTTCTTACCATAAAACACAATGGGTTTCATGAGCATGGGAAAAGCTAAATTGAGTGGGTAGATTGAGTAGAAGCATGCTCAAATTAACCAGTGCTGCCCCAGAGGAAGTAGAGGTTGTTTTGCATTTCATAATCCACATTCACTTCCAATGCATGAATTGAAGGTGTCAGGCAGAGAAAACATTATTGAACTATAATTAATTTGAAACTCTTACCTTCTTCACAATTATTTTCACTAACCTTAGAAAGCCCAGATCAAGGTTGTCCACTCTATGAAGATTGTATATATTAGAGGGTAAATTGTTAAAAATTTGACCTTCACATAAACCATAATATACTTTATTGAAAAACATTTTTTAAAAAATTTAAAGCATATTATTGACATATTCCTTACCTATAAGTGCACTTATAACAAAAATAAAATCAGAGGAACTGAGAAAATAAGCAGTAAGAATTTATGGGGTAATGATTTCAATAAAAACCAATCATGATGTCTTTAAAAGTTACATGGAAAACCACAAAATCTTAATAAAACAAACGAAGAATTTTGCCATGGTCTACCAATGCCATATATGGATATGTGGATTTGAAGTTTTCCTTCTTGTGATACAAAGTTACTATTACACTAGGAAGCAGCAGGGAGAAGCTGAGTAACTCTACATTGTTACATTGCTACATTACTATGTCCCCAAAGCATTAAATCAGCACAGATAAATTGTGCCAGTCTTGCTTGGTAGAATTTGCACTTAGGAGGTGATGCATTTACTTCTGTAAGTCGATCCATTTTGGTGAGCAGCTACCCTCACAAAACCAGAAGGTTCCGAGGGCTTCCTGAGAGAGTGAACATTTCCCCCACTGAAGCCCATATCCTTACTGCCTTGTTCTCCTACAACATGAAAAATACCTAAACATTTATCTGTATTTTACTCTCTCAAGCACTTCTGCTGATATGAGCCAACGAGTCTGCATCCCACAAAAGAGGTTGTCGTGGATGGAAAAAGGCAGAGAAAAGGGAAAGAGGCCCTAAATGACAAATTTACTAAGTCCAGAAGACTCTGCTCTTATAACCGCTGTCCACAGTAGAAAGGAAAGACACACCTTAAGTCTCTAATACATGCTATGCTTCATTAAAATGAAGAAGAGTTCATCTTTCTCTTAGCAAGCCAGCAAATTGCACTTGTGGCACAAGATGAAGAACCATAGAGTGATTTATCTGTTGATCTATCCATATACACAACTGAAAATTAAAACAGCAAGGAATGGGTCAAACACAGCTCATTTAATAGAAAAGAAATCTGAACAGAAAGAAAAAGTGCAAGTGGTGGGAGGAAAAAACCTTGTTTTCTCATTTTGCAAGAGAAAATACCTTCACTTTGACCCAAAATTTGTTATATTAGTATCACCCACAAAGTGAGATTACTTTGTTTAAAGAGAAAATATTGCCTTGCTGAATTAAATATTATATCCCTCCCCCAGCAATCTTCATTAGAGTGAAGTATAGCATTTACACATTTAGTAAGGGAAGAATTTTAACTGATGTGGTTTCATTCTGTTAGAAGTAAGAAATAATACTGTAATAACAAACATAATATGGCATTATATTTTGCACTACTAAGAGGATCCCTTCTTAAAACATAAGAGATAATCAGGAATAAAGGAAATTTAAAACCTCTAGCATTATCAAAGCAAGTCAGACCATCTATAGATGCATCCCAGCCTAGTAGCACGTGCCTACGGTCTGTGATAGAAAGGGAAGAATCTCAGATGTCATAAAATATTTGCACTGTTTGAATTTTGCTAATTTCTCAGCAAATTATTGAACAGTTTATTGCAAAATTTGCTTAAACAGGCTTTCAACAGCCTCTGGAGGGCCAAGCTGCTGCAGAAATCCATTTTATCAGAAACAATACTTCCTTAAACTTAAGAAACAATATTTTATTCAGCTTCAGAGACAAAAGCACAAATAATACATTTATAAAACATGAATAAAATGTGCTTTTGCTAGAATAAATGGGAGTGTATGTTCACATACTTCTCAAAACATGTCCAACTACCATTATCAACATCATCGATCAGTATCATCACATCACTGTACCATGTTCTTCTCTCCATCCTGTTCCCTTAAATACTCTTACCTCTCTCCCTCCTTGTGCTGTTTCCAGTCTTTTCAGGTTTAAACCCTGAAAGAAAAAAAATATACATATCTATATATTATTGTTGACAAAGAAGAAGTAGCTAATAATAAGTACACCTGCAAGAACATCGCAGTAAAGAAAATAATTCCTTTAAAAGAGAACATCTGTATACTGATGAATATCTCATATATATGCACATAAATGGGGTGTGCATTTATAAAATAAGTCTTCAAAGGCAATACTAATATATTTCATGCTAAACCCTCATGTTACATGTAAACTAAAATGCAATGCATCTATTTTAAGCAATGATTTCCTGCCCTTTAGTGAGACCACAATGTAGAATGTGCTGTTGAAACTTGAAGCAGTATGTGCGAATGTGTTTTAGTGGTGGGCTCCTGTTCACTCTCATCCCACTTAGCACGTCTTGGGCCTCAAATATTAATTGAGATTGATAAAAAAGCAACAGAAATCCTTGTAGGACTGGTGTCATCTAGAAAATGTTCAGAGTATATTTTTTAAATCAAATATTTTTAAATTACTCAGGATTTAGTTCTGAAAGAAGACTCTCTGCTCTCATAACCACTGTCCACAGTAGAAAGGAGAGACACACCTTAAGTCCCTAATACATGCTATGCTTCATTAAAATGAAGAGTTCATCTTTCTCTTAGCAAGCCAGCAAATTGCACTTGTGGCACAAGATGAAGAACCATAGAGTGATTTATCTGTTGATCCATCCATAATCTTTACCTACTTTCATTGGATTAATGTTATTTAGTAAAGCAATAGAGTAGAAAACTATTTATTTTTCTCTAAACACGATGAATGCTTCAGTTCCTGTTATTTTTCCTGTAGTTGCTTCATATCTTGGCAGGATGATGTGAAAATTGCAAAAATTGTAATCTTACAGTACTTAATTCTTTTTCATTTTCCTTCTTCCTCACCTTTTATTTTTCTCCCTTCTTCTTTTCTCCCTCCTTACCTTTAATTATTTTACAACACATATTTATTAAATACTTGTTATGAGTAAGACATCTTGCAAGACATTGGGAATATCAAAATAAATAATAGTATTCCAAGAGTAAAAGATCATTGACATATAGGTGAAGGTAAAACTTCAAGAGATGGATGTCAGATATACAAAAATTTCCCACATCACAAGAGGCCAACTCTGCCTGAGATGGACATCTGCATAGAAAAGCATAGAGAAGAGCCTTTGTGAGTGGTCTTAGGCTGAGGAGGGAAAGGGAGAAAGAAATGGGCAGGGGCCAAGAGACATCAAGTACTCTAAACACCTAGCTGCTCACAGCCTGGTACCTGGATCAACAGCATTAGCATCACTCGGGAACTTGTGAGCAAAGCACTGTACCAGAATGTACCCCAGACCTACTCAGCAACAAACTGCATTTAAATACAATTTCCAGGTGATTAATATGCACATTTAAGCTTGAGAAGCACTTCTCTAAGAGTTCTAGAAAAGATGAATGGTTTCATTAGCACTTTAGTGAGTTGGGTGAAATAGTAGGGTGGGAAATTTGGCCTAATTGTGAAATCTTTCAAAGGAAAGATTTTAGACGTCTTTAGGCAAATGCTTACTTGTATAACAGTTTTTGGAAATTGGGCATAAAATTTATAAAATAGTCAAAACAATAAAAATTAGGCCCACATGTTCTTTGAATTTATCCTATATCTGCATTTCCTTTTCTCTGTCATTTAGAAATGCAATCAGGGAAAATTGAAAAGAATACAAATATATATTGGTATTTATCTTTATTACAAATATTTTTAATGTCTCACCACAAAGAAATGATAAAAGTTTGAGGTAATGGGTATGCTAATCACCCTTACTGGATCACTATATAATGTATATTTGTATCGAACTATCATATTATATCTCATAAAGTTTTACATGTATTATATGCCATTTAAAAATAAAGTAAAATAACTAAGTTGAAACACATGTTCTTTTTCACTTGGCTCTAAATTAACAGAGCTTTGGAAAATATAAATTTAATATTTTTTCACTATACCATTAAGAATTTTTATTCAAGTATTTATGATGAAAATGTGAATAGAGTACATAAACTACATATTTGCACTATCTTGAACACATCTACAAGAAAGAAAGAAAGAAAGAAAGAAAGAAAGAAAGAAAGAAAGAAAGAAAGAAAGAAAGAAAAAAAGAAAAGTAAACTAAAGTATGAGCCTGTAAGAAAGATACACTAGACTTTTAAATATTGTGTTTCTAGCATTATATTTTGGAATTAAGAGAAGACTCTTCACTTTTTCTTGTATTAAACAAGTAACACTTTGAGAGTGCAATAACTGAGTTAAGTACATTGTTCTAAGAAAAATGTAGGATAAAATTATTTCCTTTTGTGACAGCATTTGTTTAAAAGGTTTTCAGGGTTGTTTAGAAAAATCTATCACTTCATATATAAAACTCATTTCTTGAATTGTCTTTATGAAATTATAGTAAAACAAATTTTTTCTAAGCCATCTAAAGTAAAATACAGACATTATTCTCTTGTGTCTAGAAAAGATTCTAGAATTAACTGAGTAAACCGGTTGTTTTTGTCTAAACAAAGGGGAGTCTGACTTCTGAATATAGAAAATCATCAACATTTACAGAAAACATTTTGAAAAAGCTAAATTTCATATGAAGAAGGACATAAAGCAAAATATTAAAACATTTTTGTTACAAATGATGAATAAGTCACTGCTTTGAACTCCCATATCACTGGACAGTGAGAATCTGCTTCTTGGAATCTTTCCGTGTGATAATGCTGAGAAAAACACCCATACACAGGTGGCCAATGTTAATGAGTAGATTCCATGTGTGGCATGGGATTTATGGATTCAATAGCTTTGGGTTCAAATGTCAGCTGCCCATGAGTTGAAGAAATATGGGCATGCTCATAGCCTTGAGGAGCCAGCTGCCTGGAGCTAGAGAAAATATCCACAAACTGATAAGCTAATGAGTCTGTTCCTGTTCATAACCTCACTTTTGTTTACCTTGAAGAAGTTTTCCCACAATAAATCCTTTTAATGTTAACACCTATATAATAAACATGCAGAACCTCACTCTGTTCAGTCAGACCCCATGAGGGCTGGCTGTCCATCAGATCCCACTTTTATCTATGTTACTGTCTTTTGTCTTTCTTATTCTCCCTATATTTTCCAATCTGCTCATTGTCTCCATTAGGAGAACTGTTTTGTGCTGTGCAGGTTGCAGCACATTGCTTTAAACTGGAAGTTTAGGCTAAAAGAATCCTGACATGACATTTGTGCTCATGATTTTTATGATCTTGGAGTGCTTTTGAATTCCAAATGATGTGAGCTTACATCTCTAGTTTGTCATTTTCTTTTTATGTGCCTTCCAACAAATTCCATAATATCTCTCAATATACTCTTTTGTTCTTAAAAATATACTACATGTAACAGCTCTTATGTTTGTCTTGAAGATTAAATGAGATAGCATGTTTATAGCATATAACAAAGGGCCAGGCAAAGTTTATGCCAAAATGATAATTATTGACTTTTTCTTCTTTTTTTGCTCTTCATTCTCCTCTTCTACTTATTAATTTTATTATCATTACTATATACATAAAATATGAAAGTATAAGATCAATTTAAATAAAACAACCTTATTTTACAGAAGGTATATTATGTAGAGAATATTTATAAAAATAAACAAAGAATATTCATTTTGACTAGGCAAGTTTTAAAATAATTTTTACACACATTCTCATTTGATAATTTTCTGACAATTTTTTGAGGTATGTGTTATTTCATAATAACTTTTTTGGGAAAATGGCCATTATTTCTTCAATTTTTATGTTCCTCAATTTCCCTACCATCTATTTTTGAAACTTAGATTAAATGTTAAATTGTTTGTTGTTTTTCTCCCACTTATCCTTGGTACAATTTACTTTTAAAGTCTTTCTTTTCTCTTAATCCTCATTTTGTATATTTTCTCTAGTGGCATCTTCAATTTCATTGATCTTTTATTCTATAGTGTCTAATCTGCTGCTCAATCAGTGAAATTTTTATTTCACAGTTTGATACTATTATATTTTGTATTTTCTTATCAAATGCTTTTGCATAAATCCTTGACATATTTATGTTTATAATAGTGTTTTTTAATTCTAAAACATTTTATTTTAATGGTACAAATTTAGAGGATATAGTTTTAATTACATGTATACAGTGTGTAATGACAAAGTCAAAGCAGTTAATATTTCCTTCTCCTTAAACATTTTAAAAAAATTTTGACTAGCACATGATAATAATGGTACATATTTATGTGATACTGTGTAGTATTTCAATACATATATGTGTATATATACATAATATATAAACATACTAATTCAATCAAGGGAATTGATGTGTCCATCTGCTTATCATTACTTTGTGTTTGAAGTCTTTGATCTCCTCTCTTCTTAGTTATTTGTAAGATATACAACACATTATAGTCTCTACTATGTGCTAAATAGAATACTAGAACTTATTTCTACCTGTGTTTGGTAATCGCTATTCATCCTCCCTCTATCCTATCCTCTTCCTCTCTTCTTAGCCTCTAGTAATCTTTTTTTTTTTTTTTAATTTTGGCTTACATGATAACAGTGCAATTTGATTCATTGTACATAGATAGAGGATAACATATCAATTCTCTAGTTGTAAGTTGTATAGAATCACAACATATCTGCAGTCATACATAAAGTTAGGGTTATTATGACCATCTTATTCCACCACTTTTGCCGTCCCCATGCCCCCTCCCCTCTTACTCCCCTGTGAACAGAGATCCACCATTGTTCCCATATCCTTCTCCACATTATGGATCAGCATCCACTTATCAACAAGTACATTCGGCATTTGGTTTTCTGAGATTGGCTTACTTCACTTAGCATGATATTCTCCAACTCCATCCATTTACCTGCAAATGCCATAATTTTATTTTCTCTTATTGCTGAGTAATATTCCATTGTGTATATATACCACAGTTTCTTCATCCAGTCATCTATCGAAGGGCAGCTAGGTTGGTTCCACAGTTTAGCTATTGTGAATTGAGCTGGTATAAACATTGAAGTGGCTGTAGCACTGTAGTACGCTGTTTTTAAGTCTTCTGGGTATAGACCTAGGAGTGGGATAGCAGGCTCAAATGGTGGTTCCATTCCAAGTTTTCTAAGGAATCTCCATACTACTTTCCAGATTGGTTGTACCAATTTGCAGTTCCACCAGCAATGTATGAGCATGCCTTTTTCCCCACAACCTCGCCAACACTTATTGTTGTTTGTATTTTTGATAATTGCCATTCTGACTGGCGTGAGATGGCACCAAAATAGACATGTAGACCAATGGTACAGAATAGAAGACACAGAGACGAAGCCACTTACGTACAGTTACCTTATACTAGATAAAGAAGCCAAACACGTACACTGGAGAAAAGACAGCCTCTTCAACAAATGGTGCTGGGAAAACTGGAAATCCATATGCAGCAAAATGAAACTAAACCCCTATCTCTCACCATGCACAAAATTCAACTCAAAGTAGATCAAGGACCTGGGAATCAGACCAGAGACCCAACGCCTAATACAAGAAAAAATAGGCCCAAATCTTCATCATGTCAGATTAGGACCATACTTCCTTAACAAGACTCCTATAGCACAGGAAGTAAAATCAAGAATCAACAAATGGGATGGATTCAAACTAAAAAGATTCTTCTCAGTAAAAGAAATAATTAATAAGTGAACAGAAAGCTGACATTCTGGGAACAAATTTTTGCCACACACACATCCGATAGAGCAATAATCTCCAGGATATATAAAGAACTCAAAAAACTTAACACCAAAAAACTAACAACCCAATCAATAAATGGGCTAAGGAGCTGAACACAAACTTCACAGAAGAAGATATATAATCCATCAACAGACATATGAAAAAATGTTTAACATCTTTAGCAATCAGAGAAATGCAAATCAAAACTACCCTAAGATTTTATAATAGTGTTTTAATGTCTTCTGTTAGTTTTATCATCTGTCATTTCCAGGCCTGTCTCTATAGAGTTAATTGTCTCCTGGCTATAAATTTCATTTTTCTATTTCTTCTCCAGCTCAATAATTTCGTCTCAGTTGACAAATGTTGTGAATTTGCTTAGTACTAGATTTTGTTGAATCTCCTTAGAGAGAGTTAGAACTGGTTCTTGCAGAGGATTGTTTCTTGTGACTCAGACTGACTCTTCTGAGGTTGGTTTTAAACACTTCAGAGGTAATAAATATGAAATAGTCTCTGGAGTTAATATATCACTTTTCCTAAGATTCAACTCTTCTGTACTCTATCAGTGAAGGTTCACTACTTTGGCAAGTAGGGATTTCTAAGATTCCCAGACTTGTGAGAACTCTGGGGATGCTTCTACTTCCAGTTCTCTGGCAAATACTATTTTCAGAAGATATTCCTTCCATGGCCATGTGGAATTTCACACTACATATGTGGAGACTACTATTCAAACAAAGACCCCAGAGCCCAAAGCAAAGACAGACACAGGAAATTCCTATAAAAATTTGTAGAGCTCTTTGTCCCAGTAATTCCTTCTCTACCCTTCCAAATCCTAGTTACCTTGTTTTCTCCAAACTCAAATCTCTGTCTTTTCAACTACAAAATTTAAAGACCACGAAATTCTCTTTGAGATGTCTCTCCTTGGACCATTGCTCCCCAAAATGCCTCCAGGCAGAAATCCAGGGATTGTACCTTTCTCTTTGTTTCCCTTCTCTCAGGGAATGGCACGCTTCCATACCTGTTTTTTAACATCTAAATATCATTTCATATATTTAGTCCAGGTTTCTAACCACTGCTGTGGGAAGATAAATCTTATTGACGTTATTCTATCATGAATAAAAACAGAATTCAAAGTAAAAATTATTTTAAGCTTATTATTTTCAAAGGAGAAAATTGAACCTTACAAAAGTCTAGGTATGTGACCTAAGTGCCACATGTGGTAATTACAGAAATAAAACTTAAACCAATATTTTCAAGACTTAGATTCCTTACTATAAATACTTCATCCTCACTAAAGTTTCTTTAAACTCACACCAGTCAAAATGTTTGACATACTATATACTTATGGATATAAATTTATGGCAATCTGAAATGTATGCTTGTGTCATGATTATTCCTTAAGGCAACACAATGACCAAGAGTTCCTGGGTATCAGGATTTACCAAAAAAAAAAAAAAAATAGCCTACACTTGTGGCTTCAATATGGGTTACCATAGTACAAATGACACACTATATAAATTATGTAAAAAGCTTGATCATAATTTTCATCACTACATTATTGAATGACTAAATTTCATATTGATAAAAATGAGGTAGAACTTCTGAAGGCAAGAATTTCGGAGCTGTATATGGTCAAAGAATAATGATCTAAAAGTATTATCCATACTATAATACTGCCTTAGGCAAGAACGTGTTGCGATGGATAAATCAAACGATCTATGGTATAGTGAAATTCAGTAAAGATACTTGAGATATGATTTGGGAGATTCTAAGCCCTAGCTGATGTTGGGACTTAGTCTAAGTATTATAGCAAAACTGAATCTTGAATTTGGAAGGTCAGGTGACTTGAAGGGGGAAAGTTATTAGGGAAAACATCATCTGTGATTTACCGTCTCTACAAGAAAATGTATAGCAACCTTGAATTCTGCAGTCTCTCTTACTGATAGTGAATCAGTCAATTTGCTTTGAAAGATCAGACTATAATATCATCCCAAATAACCAAGCAATAATATTTAATGCAAAGGATATTTCAAAAGAAATATTAATCTCAAAGTATTGAAACCCTTTTTCTGTGTAATTTACATATACACCATATAATGAAAAATCTTTTGCATTTTTATATTTCATATAATTTCTGCTAAAACATTTATTGAAATAATTTAGAAACAAAATGTTTTAATTCTATTTACTAAGATACTCTGATTCTCAGAAAGAGTTGCAATGAAAACATAGTCAAATTATTCATGTATAAGTATTTAAATATGTATATATATTGATTGACTCTTAAAACTAATATAAGTTTTACAAAATTTTAATTGATTTAAAATCCACTCCATTATTCTTCAGTAGTATGGATATAATATTTATCTAGCATGTCTAGGGAAAATTATATGTTAAAATACTCTGGGGATATGGTTGGGAAAACTACATTTTCCTTACTATAAATATTTTCTCACCAGAGAATATAAACTCTGCATTGATCAAAATTAATCACCAGAGACCAAACCAAAATGTTATAAATTGTAGGTAGGGGAAAAAAATTACCCTGAAGCAAATGTTCTGCAGTGTGCTAAATTAAGATGGTTTAGAAAGGCATTAAGAAGGAAAAGCTATTAACTGAAAATATAGAATTTCTTACCAAAATCTCTCCTGTGTTCAGACATCTGCATGAACAACCCCAGTGACTGTGCTGGGTATGAGGTCATCTCTAGCTAAAGTACGCATGTTGGGAAAGATCGTCCCCTTCATAATGATTATAAACCTTCCCAACTTTCTATCCAGTCATAAGGATTTCCCCTGCTACCCTATTAAAAAAAAAAGTAAGACATATAGTAACCAATATCTTGGATTTAGTTGACTTATTTTTCTGATATGGAAAAACATGAAATGGACAAATGGAATGGATATTTTATTTCCAGCACAGCAGAGATTACATTGGCTAACTTTTCTTAAAATGGAGAAAGTAGTTATGATTTAACTGTATAGAACTGTAATTAATTATTAAAAGACTTTAAATTACTGTGTGACTTTCTAACATTTAGCTTCAGCTTTGGAGATACAGGGAAAAGCTAGAAGGAACTTAAACTAACTTATAATTCAACCTCTGCATTTGACAGGAAAGGAGACTCCTACCCAGGGAAATTGATTTATATCAGGTGGCAGTTTCAGAATTCAGACTCTGGCCATTGGGTTCCAAATCCAGAATAGTCTTTGTTTAACCAATTTTTTTAGTATTTCTATCATAAATCATTGTCTTAAAGGCTTTATGACTTTTGGAGCATTCATTAACCATTTCATGTACCAGATTCCACTGCTTTAAAATTGAAATAATTTTTAGAAATGAAAATCCATTATAAAGCACAAAACAGTGTCTCATCCACAGTTAACTGCAGTTATCCTGTTTGGATAAGACTCATTGCTACTACATTTTTAAAAATACCTATTATTTTTGAGTGTTCTCTGTGAAACAAGCACTGTTCCAAGTGTTTTACCTGGATTTGTTCTCTTCTTACAATAACCTTATTACATGTTATAACAAAATAGTTCTTTACACATTGAGCTGAAATAAAAATTACTCTCTAGTTGTTCTGCTCTGTTTTCTAACTGATTTCTTGGGACAAAATAAGACACACCACATTTTCAGTTCTTTTTATTGTTAGTTTCACTTTTCAGCTATGGCATGTTACCCAGATGAATGACAGGACTGTCTATAAACCATTCTGATTGTCCCGCTCCTACCACCACATTTCTTCATTCTGGGAAGAGAAGTACACTCCTAGAGAATGTAGCTAATGTTAACTCTCTGGGTCTTGGTTTACCTGTTAAAAAAATGATTGTGGTGAGGAGGGAGAACAGGGAGTTGAAATGGATCTCCATAGAGCTTTAAAATATAACAACTGTGCTATGTTTTCATTTTAAAATAGGTAGATTGGTTTCTTACAGGTTCATTCAATAAATCTTTCTACCCAGCATGACTTCTCAGTGAAACTAATGAAACTACTGAAGAAGTTAAGAAATTCCAAGGTTGAACACAGCTTACGACACACCTACTGTCAGTTTTATGTGGTCTCAAAATTCAAACTTTCTAAAATTTGGACATCTACTTTTTCCTCTATTAGCTTGCTCTGCAGCTTTAGTTTAGTATTAATTTTCAATTATTTTTTTATAAAAACATTCCTTGTGTATACGAATACTGAACTTTTAGCCTTACTTAAGACTCATTTTGTAAGTTATAGTATTGAGAGGTGACTAGTTACAGGCTTACTGAGTTTACTCAGGAAGTCAGTTTTCCAAGGCTGCTTAACCTACTTATAAAATGCAAGAATTCACTCTCATATCTAGTAAAGTTAATGAACATAGTTTAAGTATCTTTGAGATTCCTCTCTCTCTCTTTTAGCCATTATATTTGATTTTTTTCTTGTACAATATCCATTCAAATTAGAAATTACCTGGGCGCGGAGGCCCATGCCTGTAATCATAGTGGCTCAGGAGGCTGAGACAAGCGGCTTGCAACTTCAAAGCCAGCCTTAGCAAAAGCAAGGCTCTAAGCAACTCAGTGAGACCTCGTCTCTACATAAATTACAAAATAAGGCTGAGGATGTGGCTCAGTGGTTGAGTGTCCCTGAGTTCAATCTCCAGTACCTATCCAACCCCCCCCCAGCCCCCACAAAAAAAGAAAGAAATTAGAAGTCATAGATTTTAAAAGTACATGTTGGAAAACTTTATGGACTCCATCAGCATGTGGGTTTTAAAATGTTAAAGTTTGTCAAATAGTGTTTCATTGATTCTTTTTATTTATATATCACATTAGGATTCATTCTAACATAATTTTAAAAGCAGGGGATATAATGTGTTCTAATTCATTCCCCAGTATTTCCTCTTTCCCTCCCCTTCCCACACCCCCTGTTCCCTTTTATCTGCTCTACTAATCCTTCTGCTATGACTATTTACTTATAGTTTATTTTTTAAATTAGTGCCTTGTAGATATACATGGTGGTGAGATTCACGGTGGTGTATTTACATATGCATATAAGGAAAGTTAGGTCGGATTCATTCCCGTCTTCCCCTTCTCAGCCCTTCTCCCTTCCTTTCACTCCCCTTCATCCACTCCACTGCTCAAATGCTTTTCTTCTTTTGTCTAAGTTAGTAATTCTAATTACTTTCAAAAGCCCAGACCATAATATCTGTAATCCAGTCCCTGGAAACTGAATTACTCAGCTCCCTTTTCAAAAATGAAGACATGTCATTATTTTTAGGCACTTCATCATTCTTCATTGTTGAAGTTCTGTTTTTACATAGTAAATGGTCTTAAGCAGTATTATATCCATGCCACAGTATATGTATAATGGTACATATATGTAAATAATAAAAGTATTTACATTTATTATCTAGACATATGTGCAAGATACATACATGAATGAGCTTTTTATTAATGCACAATTATACTATGTGGCAAGTGATGTTGTTAATGACCATTTTTGTGACAGGAAAATTGAGTCCAATAGAGGTTAATTAACTTTCCTGTAGAGGCACAACTGAAAGGAAGTAAATTTGAATATTAAGCCTGGAGTATCTCATTATGTACCTCTTTTTTGCATTCAATACTATACTACCTCCAAAAGTAATTATTGCTTTTTATGTGTGTTCAGATGACTATCTAATTTGAATTAGATAAATGTGTTTAATAAATGAGTGATTGAATAACTCATTAAATGAGAAATCCTAATTCCAGAATTAAATTAACATTCAAAGACTCAACCTAAACTATGTCACTTTTACATACTGAAGAAGTAAATGCAAGATAACAAATTATTGGTTTTGAAATCATTTGGGATTTGGAAATAACTGTAAAAAAAATTTAAGGTAAATGACAGTGGGTTCCAGAGTCCCCGATTTGTTGCCAAAAAAAATGTGAAATTGAATTGAAATATTTCCTGGGGCACACAAAGATTAAAAGAAAATTAATGTTACTGTGTGGGCACAAATAACATTTCATAGAGTCTGTGATCACTGTTGCTCTAAGCTAACTAAAATATTAAACTAGTAAAGGACTTCCATGTCCCCAGTTTTCTAGTTGTTCTCATCTTGTTATACTGCATAAGTTAAATTTCTTCTGCTTCAGGGATGTGGGTCTTCATGCATTATGATACATTTGAGCTGAAAACTGGATTATTTCCAGTGTTTCTGATGTTCACAGCTGGGTGGTCAATGATGCATATATTGCTTTAGTATTCAATCATGGTAGGAAAACAGTCTAACAGTAAATTTCAACATGTAAGGACGGGATGAGCACCTACATGTGTAGCACTTGATATCATGAAAGGCAATTATGTTACTATTTGAAAACCCCTTTACTGTGATACTAAGCTTATTGAATAGACTTATTTATTAAGCTCTCTATTGTATTCATACCACTGAACATATACTAAAGTAGTTTAAGAGAGGGTTAATGACTAGAACATTATTATTTAGCTTCGAATCTAACTATCAACTCTGACCCATCTCTTTCTATACCCCATGCCCACCACCTTACGACAGCAGTCTGGATCTCTTGATAGTTCTTAGCATTCCACACATCTTTTACCACAACCCTTTGGACTAGATGGTCATCTTGCCTGGAACTCCCTTCACCCAGCCGGCTGTTGCACTAACACAATTTCTGAAGTCTTCACTTATTTCTCACCTTCTTAGTAAAGCCTATTTTGATAACCCTGTTTAATATTATACTCTACTGCTTATTTCATCTATAGGCAGACTTAAAATCTTTTTAAAGTATAGCATAATTTATGATTATTTTATATTATTTGTCTCTACATGAAATAAATGCCACAAAAACAGGAGTCTTTGTTTTTCTGATTCTTGAATTATCTTAATTGCTCAGATAGACCTTGGTACATAGTAGGTATGAAATAAGTAGTTTGATATATCCTCCTGCCTCATCTCCCCTGGTTGCTACAGGTGCATGCCACAATATCCAGCCCACCATTTTTTGTTGTTGTTATTAAATGCCTAAGAATAATTGATGACAAAGACTTTAGAAAAGGAAAATTGCTGATTTCACATTACCTATTCGAGTACAATTCTTAACTGGACAGTGTCTATTTCTGTCAAGATGACAATGATAATTTCAGTATTGAAACTAAACTAAATATGCAAAATTTAGAAATATAAATTGAATTCAAGTATAATAAAGAGCATGATTTATGTGGTTTATAGAACTTATCACAATACTCCCAAGTACTTACCTAATTTTAATCATGATCTAAAGAAATCAAACAGGATCTATTCGGAAAGATTGAGTCTATTATAAATGGAAGACAATCGTTTATAAAATCACAAAATTATGCATGATTCTATACAATAAATTCTAAATGATAATAGGTTTCAGATACTGACACTGTCAATTACTTCTTGTTAAAGAGATTCTCTTGATGAAAATTCAAGAGAGGCTGAAAATGTTTCCATTTAACTTTTCCTCCATCTCCTTGACTGATCTAGACTGAGTCTTTGTTTTCATCTTCTTTCATACATCCCAAATGTTTCTTTTCTCATTGTAACCTGTGTTATGATGTATGTTCTCTTATCAGGTCACTATTATTTGCAGAAACCTGCACATCTGCAGTTCCTCAGAATTCCCTTTATTTAAGGAGTCCACATGAACTGCTAACAGGGCTCCACCACTTGCCTGCTGCTACTTCTTTATGGCCTAGAATGGATGTTTCATGACTGACTTGTTAAGTGCTTACCCCTTTTCTGCTGGGTTTGCAGGTTCTGTGGCCAATTTCTCTATACCACCTCTGTGTTTCCTTCACTTAACCAATAGGAGGAATTTACATGCTGCTTCTATTGGAAAAAGAGGCTTACTCTTTCAAAGCAAGTAAAAAAGAAATCACTGTTGTTCAAAAATACTGTTTACCACATCAGTATCTGAAACCTATTGTCATTTAGAATATATTGTATAGAATCATGCATAATTTTGTGATTTTATAAACGATTGTCCTCCATTTATAATACTCTGTTAAACATCATTGAGGGTTGCTGCAGCTTAACAATGTTACCTGCTTATACTTTCCACAACAAAAATGGGGTTTACATTTTTGTAAGGATGCAAGAACATCTTTTATTTGCAAGACTCTCTTCTAGGCTCTGGAATACAGCTATGAATAAAACAGACAGCAATCCTCACCCTCATGGAGCTTACAATGTAATGATCATAATTATATCATTTTGTGGTTTTATATTTATAAATTATGTACTCATACACATAATATAATTTTACATTATTTTGCTGGAAAATGGGTGAATTATTGGGTTCCTGCTTTCATTTACATGAAAAGATAGTATATGTAAAGAAGCTATTTTTCTAGTATCAGATCTGAGAGCAGACATCAGTGATGGACATACAGTAGTTTCATGAATGGCAAGACTTATGTGAGGAACTTTTTAGCTTGTTTCTTTGGTTTTTATGTTACCAAAATATTTACATGGGCACATTTTTAGGGACTTAGAAAAATCAATTATGAATTAATTAGTAATAGTAGATCCACATTTAGTTTTATTTGTATTTTTAAAGCAACAAAATATATGGACTATTTCTCTCGTTGATTAATTGCTGTTCAAATATTTATAGTAACTTCAGTACTATGGCTTTCATACATTTAAGTGACTCAGTGGTCTCTCTTTTATTACTTATTAATTTACCTTTTAGTTAAGCACACCTTGAATGACTGACTAGAGAGCTACCTTAAAATCACTATCTGCTCAATATCATAAGTACATGAGCATTTCTGCAGTGTGGCAACATGAGAGGTAGTGCAATCTCTAAAAGAAGTGCCTGATGGGAGGTAATTATATCCTTGATGGAACTACACTCAGAAGGGATTAATGCTCTTCTCATGAAGTGAATTCACTCTCACAAGAGTGAGATGTTATAAAAAACTGGGCATGACCTGTGAATCTCTCTGGCATCCTGTCTCACCATGTAGTCTCTTCAACATATCTCCTGTAATGTCATCCACCATGAAACCTCACCAGCAGCCAAACTGTTGGCACAGTGCAGTTGTGGACTTTCAGCTTTCAACAAGAGTTAAATGATGCCCTTTTCTTTTTAACTACTCCAACTTTAGGTGTTTTGTTACAGCAAGAGTAAACAGACTAATATACATGGCTTTTCTCACTATTCTCTGCCTTTTAATTTCTGTAGTTGTCATTTCTTATATGAAAGAACCTCTTAGAATAACTAACGCACAGACACCAGTCCGGTTAAAGTCAACATATTGGTTGACTCATACTTACATACAAAGAGATTTGGGTAATTTCAGGCCTTTAAGCTAATGAAGTTTAAGGGACTCTTGGATATTTTAGATTTGGGAATTGAAATGGCCATCATTCTTGAGATGAGAACTCTTGGTTCATACAGTGAAAAGAATTTATCCAAAGACACATAATTATATACTTTGAATATAGGTTTTCCACTTCAAGGGCTACCTTTACACAAGATGTATCTTGGAGTAGACAACTTACATATCTTCAAAGATAGTTCATCTCCTCCCAAAGTTTTCTTTGAGTCTTCAATGGTAACAATGACTTGCGGATGATGCTTATTGTATATGACAACTAATAATGCTTTTGAGAGCTTCTCACAATTACTCTAAAATTTTCATCCAGAATATCTCAAATTCGTGGAGGCCCTCAATTTCTTGAGCTTGTCACTTTTCTACTCAATGTCCCTCTTATTTCTTTTTTAAACAGCTCAGAATTTAAGACTTATGAATTTTATCAGGCTGAAGCAGAAAACTTTCAACTCTCTGACCCTTTCTTCCTCTGTTGTACTTCCCCATCAAAACCTGAATTCTGGACATTATATATGAAAAGTATTACTGCACAAAACAAATATTTGTTGCTGGACAAAGAGTATTTAGGGCCACAAATTTCAAATTTGTTCTCAATATTTCTTAAAATCAATCTTCTGTACTTCAGATATTTTGTACCAGCTGTTCTCTTCTTGTAATGTCTCTCCTCATACTCTTCATGGGGTTATGAGATAATCCCCTTACCATTCAAATTTCTGTATAAATTTCTGGTGTCAGAGGTCTTCCATGAACATGGAATTAAAATACACATTGAGTTACTTACAGTCACATCATCCAATTTCAATTATCTGCTTAGGATTTTCTACTAAAACTATTTCTTATGTATTCATTTATTATTTTGCATACTAGCAATTTCCTCCTACCAAAATGTGAAGTGAATGACACATTCACTTAATTGCTGTTCAAATATTTATAGTAACTTCAGTACTACTATACCCCAGTACTTAGAATAGTATCTGGCACTTAGTTGGAAATTCACCTTCTGATAATATGAGTTAATAAGCCATTTTTCTTTTTAACTCCCTCAATTTAGGAGTTTTGTTATAGCAATAGAAAACTAACACAGATAGCATTGAGTAGATGCTAAAATATTTATTAAATGGACTAAATGAAGAAACTTTTATGATTCTTATAAAAGATATTTATTTACTTTTTTAAGTGAATAAGGTGTTATTATGTAGATTCTAATATTTGCTGTTCAAATTCATTTAGAAGAAAGGTTTCTTTTTTGCACTGATCTTGGACAAATCATTCATGTCTCTGGGATCATTTTCATTTTTCATGAAAGTTGGAAAATTGCATATCTATTTTCTATTTTTACAGAAAGGAAAAATAAATGTATAAATGTGAAATTTTGGGATTTTCTATTCATTTAGAAAATTAAAAATGTGAAACTTCAATTTTAATATTTGAGCTTTGTTATCTGGTCAAATTCAACACAAATATTATATTAATAAGTGTGGCTCTTGCCTATATCAAGTTAGAATCTCTATGCTTTAAAAATATTCCTTAATTCTTCTAAGAAATCTCCAAAAAAACAGATAAATAACCAGTGGCTGCATATGACTGCAGCATATAATGTTTGCTTTGAATACTTTATATTTTTAATAATTATTACTCAGTACAATGGCAAAGCTTTCTGCATATCCATTTAAAGTTCCCACTTTCAATTGTAGCATTGATAATGTACAACTCCATATTGTCTGAGCAACTCTATGGAAGACTCAATATTAAACAAATAAATAAAACTATCAAAATCCACAATCTACAGACACGTTTATTTCTATCATTATTAATTGCTATAAACATCAAAACATAAAAGAAAAATAAATGTATATGGTATCAGATTGCAAGTCAGAAAGTGCAAAAAGGCTTAAATTTTCATCTGACAGATCAATGTTCCCAATTTTAATTTAATGGCCACTCAAACCCAAAGATCTATGTGAAAATAAAATGACTACTTTCATTTCCCTATCACATCTACTCCAATTTAACAACATTTGCATCATGAATTTCTGGAAATTAGATCTCTCTAGGAAATCCATGAACACTAAGGAAAGAATGTTAAAACTCATTGAGTATTTTTTAACTCTTCTGAGCTGGTATTAGCATAACATCTTTAAAAAGTCAGGTGATGCTTTAAGTACATAATTTATGATCACAGGTTTCATTCCGACTAGTACTTTTCTTCATTAGAGTAAGAAGAAACTAATTAAATAAATTGCACAGCTACATTTGGTAAGGGTTAGTCATGAAATACAAGTCACATAAATAGATTTTGAAATTTACTCTGAGTATTGATTCCAATGATGCTGTTCTCTGATTTGTCCAATTTGAAAGTATATGCATGGAAAAGGCAGGTACTATTCTTTATGCAATAGCAATCTCAGGTTTGAAGGTCCAACCAGGTGCATACAAACCTGCAAGAAACTTTGAAACTCCCTAGGAATTCTCTTCTTATCTCTTCCCTGTTCACCATCATCAGTGACGCAGTTTATTTAAAAAAATAATAATAATAAGACCAGCCAGGCATGGTGGTACATGCCTGTAATCCCAGCAATTTAGCTACTTGGGACACTAAGGAAGGATGATCTCAAATTCAAGGCTAGCCTCAGAGAACTAATGAGGCCTTCAGCAACTTAGTGAGACCCTGTCTCAAATTACAAAATATAAAGGTTTGGGGCTGTGGTAAAGTACCCCTGGGTTCAATCCCCAGTACCAACCAAAAAAAAAAGACAATTGTCTTAAAACAGTAATGTTTGTATTCTCATATATGATCCTTCTGCTGATAGTCACTTAATACAGCTAACCCTCACCTTTATCTCCTTTTTCATTCAGTAAGAATTGTTGTGCCAACTCTGAAACAGTAATTGTTCTATGTGCTGTCAAGATGTTTAACATGCTGCTTACATTAAAATATTTCACAAACATGTACTTCTACATAGACTTATAAAACATGATCATTAAAAAATGGCTTATTTCATTTATAAAATTCCCCCTTATTTCATTTATGAAAAACCCTTTTATGAAATAGGATCTTCTGAAGATTGCACAGCTAGTTAGAGAAGGTCCACAGTACATATAAAGCCAGTGTTGGTTCCTCTTCTCCTCATAAGTAGAAGGATGATCACAACTGCTTTGTAAAATGTTCCTTTCTCCTTAGTTTTTTCATTGTGCTCTGGTTATTCTTTCACTATGACGTTGATGACCTGTTGGAGAGAGCTACACTTTCCATTTTGCCCTTTTCTGAGTCATCTTCAGTTTCAGGATTTTTAATTGTTGTCTGACACCATAGGAACAATCTTGGCTGCAAAGGAGGCCAGGTGAATCCCCAAGGTTTACAGCTCTGTGCTTCATTTCTCTTCTGTCGCTAACTGTGAGGCCATTTGGCAACAGTTGACTCAGAGCCGTAAGATAATTAGCTTTTCCTCAGAATGGCATGGATTTTAAGGAAGAAAGTACACAACATTTGTTTCAAAACCCAAATCTATCATTTGTAGAATGTGACCCATTTTAGTGACTCTGATATTTTTGAAAATAGTTACTATGAATAGTGTCCTTGATAAAGTGATATCCTTATAGCTTACTTCTGAATTATTTCTAGTACCATCCCAAGCACATCTTGTTCCAATTGAAGAGAAGCAGAAAAAAACTTGATAGAGAAACATAAAATACTACAAATTGGATATAAAATGCAGAGAGAATTTTAATTAAAGTAGATGAATAATCTTTAACATAGTAATTGCACACTTCATATAATTTCATTTTTATAGATGTAAGAACACTTACCACTTAGTATTTAGAATAAAGTACTACATATTGAATTTATCAGTATTTTACTAACATTTTAATTCAGTTATATTAATGTAGGAAGACATTCAAACAAGTTCTAAAAGAATGACTATAAATTTTTCAGTATGAGGGGTAAAATATTATTAATAATTTCTACATGTATATGCATAATGATAATAATCTAAATCTAAAGAAGGTACAATATTTTTATTAATAAATGGAAAAGAATTCCTCAAGAGATTTGTTTAAATATACGAGAACAACTAGATCAAATTTAGAACTAATAAAATTTTTATTATTTATTCTATATATATTGTCAGAAACCAAATCCACATGAAAAAATAATAATAAAATAGGGCTATCATGTTATTTTATAACACTGTTGGAAATAATGTGCTGCCTAATAGCAATCGAAAGGTTTCCCTTCATGATAGAATAGGTGATCCAATCCTTTTGGTGTGGAAGTCTAAAACATTGCAACTTCAGATCAAGTCCTACTTCTGACCTCATTTGCAACTAATATCAATAATACAACATGAACATAATAACATAACATTAATATTACATTAATTTATATAATGTCTATCATTGTATCATATTGTATTATATCAAAAAACTCAAATGTTTCCCCAAATCCTGTGCATTCAGTTCTCTTCGTTCCCAATAACAAGAATGCCATTGTACAATCTTTGCCATAGAAATCTTTAAAGATGTCAGAGCTCAAATGTCACTGCTTCCTGGAGCTTTCTTAACTTTTCTAAAAGAGGATTCACATTGTCTTTCCTTATACTTTCTCACTCCTTTGAGCAGTAAGTAAAGAATGTGACGTGGTTCATTCTGTACATTAAACACCCATGTGCATCCCTCTCAACTAGTATGGCCTAAAGTTTAAAAAAACACTATACTTTTTTAAAAAATGTGCTGCACAGAATAGGAAAAATATCTTAATAAATATGTTATTGAGTTTATTTAAGCATATTGACTTTTGCTGTCTTTATAATATAAATGAAATGTTAAGGAAAGTTTTGAAAATTTAAGTTTACTGTTATGAAGCTTCTATTGATGACAGACAACTATTACCATTAATTGGTAGTCTTTCTTTTACTATGATTGTGTCCTGTTCCAAAATTCTGCCCCACATCTTTACACTGAGAAACATACAGGGAAGGGTTAACACAGTGGGTCTAATATTATTCTTTAGAAGGGCTTGCGTAAAGGGAGCATATTGGCTATTTTCTGAGAACCTGGCTTTTGAAGTTCCTTATGCTGTTTGCCTGAGGCAAATTAGCTGAATTAGCTTTAACAGTCTGATTTATGGTAAACACATGCTTTCTTTCTGGGTATCTGGAATTTCTGGGATTATGTCTTATCATCCAGGCAGAGAGTGCCTGTATGACCAATCTTCCACAAAAACCTTGGGCTCCAAGTCATAGGAGCGTTCCCTGGGCAGAAACACTCCATATGTTTTGTTGTGCTTAGCTGCTAGAGGAAGGATCACAGTCTGTGTGGCCCCTTCTGTTAGGAAGGATTATCCAAATTCTATACATGAATTCCTTTAGACTCTGCCCCTCATAGATGTGTCTTTTCCCTGGCTGCTCCCATTGTGTATCTTTTCACTATAGTAAACCATTGTCATGGTTATAATATCTCTGAGTTGTGTGAGTCCTAGAGAAGCATCCAACATGTAGGAATTCTCGGGACTTACAGGAGGAAGTTACTCAGATGGCCTCTTGGTACTTCTCTTGGCAAACTTTTTCCAATCATTGGTACTCTTATTAGAGAAGATGAGTAATCCACTGTTACACAGAAAAATTAATTTCTTTTATCTTCTAACATTTCACTCTTCGATTAGCAAACTCGTACTTGTTCATAATAATAGCATGGTTTATACATGGTTTTGCCAATTTGAAAGATAGAGTGTGAAAGAAAGGTGAAGCAAAATGTGTTTTTTAAAAGATTAAGCTGTGTTTTAAAAGATAATGGGGAAATAATGCAGTAGAAAAGATACCATCACTAGATTTTACGACCAACTTGCTATCCTCCCATTTCCCAGACATGAGACCTTGGGGAAATCATTTAACCTTGTTGGGAACCAATTATGAATATGTAAAATAGAATAATGAATCTTTCCTATCATTCTTATAGGGATGCTGAGAAAATAAAATAAGTTAAATTGTGTGAAATACAGCTTAACATTGTTATATTTATTTATGATGTGCTATCTTTCCTTTCTCAATTTTAGTCTTAAACCAAAGGAAGAAGCAAAAAATGTAGTTCCATTCAAGTCTGATATGTCCATGCACGATTAAAACTATATAGGTCTGTACTCTAACTTTAGATAAAATGAGGAAATATCAGAACTAAGAAAAGGAGTTAAGATATATAGCAGCTGTTCACAAGTAAGAAAAGAAATTTATATCATTTTTATAATGCATCAGATAGCCTCTTTAGAAAGCATTTAATTCAAGAAAAAAAGTTTCATAATTACCATGTAACAATCTCATATTTATTTTCATTTCCAAATGTGTGTGTTAGAGAATAATGAGGATAACAATAAAAGTAAAGTAACAACTTCATTGAGCATGTTTTGCACAGAAACTAAGTTGCTAAATGCATTATATGCTCTATAAAATCATTTACTCCTGTGTGTCATATTAGAGATTAGATACTACTATTATCCCAAATTTACAGATAAGGCAACTGAAATTTTGCAATGTTATAACATGTCACCTTGTTGAGTGAGGACCCAGCAGAGTAAAAATAGAGGCACTATTGTAACACAATTTCTGTTCACCAAAACTATAACATTCTTCTTTTCCTCTGCTTTGGCCTGGAACACAAAGATTTATTATTTTCTATTTTATTTGAATGTAATTGTTCATGTCATAGCTAGATATCAGTTTTCAGTATAAGTATTTTCATAATGTGAATGTGAATATTATTTGATCTATTGGTATAGTCTAATGGAGTATTGAAATAGGCCTACAGAAATCATTGTTTTTTTCTGGAATTTTGCTTTTCAAGATTCTCTTGTCAAGGCAGATCCAAGATGGCAGCCTAGACAGAGGCTATATTCCTAGTCTCTCCAGGATCCAAGGTTAAAGTAGTGGAAATACTGTTTCTCTGAGAGTTATTAGAGGGCCCCTGACAGCTGCTTCTACTCAGGAATTCTAGTTGCATTCCCATGTGAGTCTCCAGGCCCCAGAGTTTGCAAAGGACCCTGGCCGCTTGCCCACGTAGGACCCCTGAAGGACCTGCTCCAGCAACCGTACAACGCGAAGGACCATGGATCACCCAGGCAGGACTCCTAGCCATAGCTCCCACACAGGACCCCTGGATGCTGCTCCTGTGTGGACCTCTATCTGCCATCGCAGAACTCTCCTGTTTGCCTACACCTGGGGACACTGGACAGGATCTGGAGTCAACCTTCTGCTTCCACACATCATGTGATAGAGCAGCATCTCTGAATACATTGTCCAACACCACTGCCTGGCCCACTTGGCCCGGCTCTACACCCTGTCTCTGAAAAGTGTTGCCTCCATTTTAGGACTTCATTTTAGGATTCATTCTTTGCCATCTTGGACATGAGTGGAGAGATACCAGTAAACAATAGACAACCCCACCTACTGGATGAGAAAGGAAGCAAGCCTTCTTATTTACCTTGAAACATTTTCCCCCTTCTATTATCTTCTTTTTCTTTTTTTTCTTTTCTTCCTTTCTTTGTTTCTTTCTCTCACTCTTTTTCCATCCTCACATCCCCAACATTTGTGAAACTAAGTATTTTTTATGCATTAGAGTACTGAGGACTGTGATACCTGATTAGTATATTACAGTTGTATAATACAGTCTCGTATCTCCTATTTTTACATGTTTTATTTTTCTTAATTTGTATGTTTCCTGGTTTGTTGTACTCCATTTTCTTCATACTTACTTGTCTTCCTCAAATCTCTTTCTCTCTTTGCTACTACTAGCCAACTTCTTTTGCATTCCTCTTTCACGCATTCTAGGATCTAATAATTCTATGTCTTCACTTCCTACCTCCTGAATATCTCATCCTACACCTCACTCCTGGTTCTCTTTAGTCCACTAGCAGAAACTGTACACCCTTTTGCAAACTTATTGTTTATATAGTAGATACTAATTGAACTCATAATTTCTGTATATTGTGACAAAGCCATAAATATCCTATTAGGAGCTATTTAATCTAAAATTATATATTGTTTGTATTGAGATCTGTTAATATTGGTTTACTCCTTAAAGGAGAGGTATTTGAACCCTGTAGGGGATGTATAAACCTATAGGATAAAGACTATGAACTGACTATGCATGTACACAGGGGGAGACCAAACAAGCGCCGCATTGTGGACCCAATCTACCAACCAGAAGCTGTCCCTGACTACTTCCATCTAGAGTCAACAGCCAAGACCAGGAAGATAATCCCCAAGATCCCTGCAAGCCTGGATATATCAGAGGTGAGGTATTGGTAACTGGCAGGGACACTGCAAGATTATAGGGTAGAAACTGTAATACTTCAGATTGGCACTGCTAGAGAGGAAGACACACAAATAACATGAGAAAACAAGTGAAGTAAATGCCTCAATCAAACCCAGATGCTACAATAATAGAATCCACTGACAGCACAGTACATAAAATGTCAGAGAAGGAGTTCAAAATGTACATAATTAAAATGATATGGGAAACAAAATAGTATAATAGAGCAATTACAGGCAACAATTGATCAATCCAACAGAGAGATAAGAGAGCAAATACAGGGAGCAAAAGATTACATCAAGAAAGAGATAGAGGGCTGAGGTTGTGGCTCAGTGGCAGAGCACTTGCCTCGCATGTGTGAGGCACTGGGTTTGATCCTCAGCACCACATAAAAATAAGTAAACAAAATAAAGACACTCTGTCCACGTATAACTAAAAAATATTTAAAAGAAGAAAGAGATAGAGAAATTAAAAAAAAAAAACAAGCAGAAATCCTTGAAAGGAAGGAAACAATAAACCAAATAAAAAATTCAATAGAAAGCATCACTGACAGACTGAATAACTTGGAAGATAGAACCTCAGACAATGAAGACAAAATATATAATCTTGAAAATAAAGTTGACCACACAATGAAGATGGTAAGAAACCATGAACAAAACATCCAAGCATTAAGGGATAACATCAAAAGACCAAACTTAAGAATTATCAGGATACAGGAAGGCACAGAGATACAAACCAAAGGAATGTACAATCTCTTCAGTGAAACAATATCAGAAAATTTTCCAATCACAAAGAATGAATTGGAAAATCAAATACAAGAGGCTTACAGGATACCAAATGTACAAAACTACAACAGACCCACACCAAGGCACATTATAATGAAAATGCCTACCATACACAATAAGGATAGAATTTTAAAAGCTGCAAGAGAGAAGGTATAGATTACATACAGGGAGAAACCAATTCAGATTTCAGCAATTTTTCAAGCCAGATCCTCAAAACCAGGAGGATCCTGGAACAACATATATCAAGCTCTAGAAGAAAATGGGTGACAAACAAGAATCTTATATCCAGCAAAATTAAGCTTCTGATTTGATGATGAAATAAAAACTTTTCATGATAAACAAAAGTTAAAATAATTTACAACGAGAAAGCCTGCACTAGACAACATTCTTGGCAAAATATTTCATGAGGAGGAAATTAAAAACAACAATGACAATCAGCAAAGTGAGGGATTACACTAAAGGAAAAGACAATCAAAGGAAAAAGAGATCAAGTTAAAAACCAAAACTCAACCAAAGTGAGTGGAAATACAAACCATATTTCAATAATAATCCTGAATGTTAATGGCTTAAACTCATCAATCAAAAGACATAGACTGACAGATTGGATTTTTAAAAAAGACTCAATAATATGTTTCCTTCAAGAGACTCATCTCATGAAAAAAGACATCCACAGACTGAAGGTGAAAGGATGGGAAAAAACATATCACTCAAATGGACCATGTAAACAAGCAGGGGTCTCCATCCTCATATCAGATAAAGTAGACTTCAAACCAAAAATAGAAGGGATAAAGAAGGACATTTCATACTGTGTAAGGGACCCATACATCAAGAATACATAACAATAATAAATATCTATACCCCAAACAATGGAGCATCCATGTATATCAAACAAATTCTTCTCAATTTTGAGAATCAAATATAACACAACACAATAATACTGGCTTACTTTAACATACCTCTCCCACCACTGGACAAATCTCCCAAATAAAAACTAAACAAAGAAACCACAGAACTCAACAATACAATCAACAATTTGGAATTAACAGACATATGCAGAATATTTCATCTATCAACAAGTGAAACACTTTTTTCTCAGCAATACATGTATCCTTCTCTAAAATAGACCATATGTTATGCCACAAAGCAACTCTTAGTAAATACAAAAAAAAAAAAGAGAGAGAGATACTACCCTGCATTCTATCAGACCATAATGAAACGAAATTAGAAATCAATGATAAAATAAAAAATAGAAGCTACTCCATCACCTGGAGACTAAATAATACACTATTAAATGATGCATGGATAACAGAAGACATCAAGGAGGAAATAAATAAATTCTTAGAGGTAAATGAGAAGTATGATACAACATACCAAAATCTCTGGGACACTATGAAGGCTGTGTTAAGAGGAAAATTCATTGCATTGAGCTCATTCATTAAAAGAAGAAAAAGTCAACAAATAAACAATCTGACATTACATCTCAAAGCACTAGAAAAAGAAGAACAAATCAACCCCAAAATAAGTAGAAGACAGGAAATAATTAACATCAGGGCTGAAATCATGAAATTGAAACAAAGGAAACAGTTCAGAAAATTGACAAAACAGAAAGCTGGTTCTTTGAAAAGATAAATAAAACTGATGAACCCTTGGCTACCCTAATGAAAAGAAGGAGAAATAATACTAAAATTACTAAAATTCGAGATGAAAAAGGAAATACCATGACAGACACTATTAAAATACAGAAGATAATTAGAAACTCTTTTTAAAATCTATACTCCAGTAAAATAGAAAATCCTGAAGACATCAACAAATTTCTAGGGGCATATATGCCCAAACGGAATCAGGAGGACATACACAACTGAAACAGATCTATTTCAAGCAAAGAAATAGAAGAAGCCATGAAAATCTTACCAACCAAGAAGAGCCCAGGGCCAGATTATTGGCTGAATTCTACAAGACCTTCAAAGAAGAATTAATACCAATACTCTTCAAAGTATTCAATAAATACAAAAGGAGGGAACCCTTCCAAACTCATTCAATGAGGCTAGTATCACCCTGATTCCAAAATCAGACAAAGACTCATTAAAGAAAGAAAACTTAGGACCAATATCCTTGATGAAAATTGACCCAAAAATTCTCAATAAAATTCTGGCAAATCAAATACAAAACATATTAAAAAGATATTAAAAAGATAGTAAACCACCATCAAGTGGGTTTCATCTCTGGTATGCAATGTTGGTTCAACATAAATCAATAAATGTAATTCATCACATCAATAGACTTAAAGTCAAGAATCATATGATTATAGATGCTTAGAAAACATTTCACAAAATACAGTACCTCTTCCTATTCAAAACACTAGGAAAACTAGGGATAGCAGGAACATACCTCAACATTGTAAAAGCTATCTATGCAAAACCAAAAGCTAACATCATCCTCAATGGGGTAAAATTGAAATAATTCTGCCTAAAAATGGTAAAAAGACATGGATGTCCTCTATTCAACATAGTCCTTGAAATTCCAGCCAGAGCAGTTAGACAGACAGAAGATATTAAAGAGATACAAAAAGGGAAAGAAGAAGTGAAACTATCATTATTTGCCAATGACATGATTCTATACTTAGAGGATCCAAAAAATTCCACCAGAAAACTTCTAGAATTAATAAATGAATTCAGCAAAGTAGTGGGATATAAAGTCAATACCTATAAATCAAATGCATTTCTATACATCAGTGATGAATCCTCTGAAAGAGAAATTAGAAAAATTACCCCATTCACAGTAGCCCCCCCCCCCCAAATGAAATACTTGGGGATCAATTTAACAAAAAAAGTGAAAGACCTCTGCAATGAAAACTACAGAAAACTAAAGGAAGAAATTCAAGAACACCTCAGAAGATGGAAAAATCTCCTAGGCTTTTGGATAGGCAGAATCAATATCAGCAAAATGGTCATACTACCCAAAGTGCTATACAGATTCAATGCAATTCCAATTAAAATCCCAACATCAATCTTTATAGAAATAGAAAAAGAAATAATGAAATTCATTTGGAAAAATAAGGAACCCAGAATAGCCAAAACAATCCTTAGCAAGAAGAGTGAAGCAGGAGGCATCACAATACCAGACCTTAAATTATATTACAAAGCTATAATAACAAAAACAACATGGTACTGGCACCAAAATAGACAGATAAAACAATGATATAGAACAGAAGACACAGAGACAAACCCACATAAATACATTCTCTCATACAAGACAAAGGTGCCAAAAACATACACTAGAGAAAAGATAGCCTCTTCAACAAAAGGTGCTGGGAAAACTGAAAATCCATATGCAGCAAAATGGAACTAAACCCCTATCTCTCACTATGCACAAAACTCAAGTCAAAGTGGATCAAGGATCTAGGAATTAGACCAGAGACCCTGCTCCTAACTGAGGAGAAAGTAGGCCCAAATCTTCTTCAGGTCAGATTAGGCCCTGACTTCCTTAACAAGACTCCTAAAGCACAAGAAATAAAAAGCAAGAATCAATAAATGGGATGGATTCAAACCAAAAAGCTCCTTCTCAGCAAAAAAAACAATCAATGAGGTAAACAGAGAGTCATCATTCTGAGAACAAATTTTTGCAACATGCACATCAGATAGAGCACTAATCTCCAGGATATGTAAAGAACTCAAAAAACTTAACACCATAAAAACAAACAACCCAATCAATAAATGGGCCAAGGAGCTGAACAGACACCTCTCAGAAGAAGACATACAATCAATCAACAATATATAAAAAAATGTTCAACATCTCTAGCCATTAAAGTAGTGCAAATCAAAACTACTCTAAGATTTCATCTCATGCCAATCAGAATGACAATTATCAAGAATACAAACAACAAGTGTTGGCGAGGATATGGAGGAAAAGGCACACTCATACATTGCTGGTGTGACTGAAAATTGGTGCAACCAATCTGGAAAGCAGTATGGTGATTCCTTAGAAAACTTGTAATCGAACCACCATTCGACAGAGCCATCCCACTCCTTGGTCTATACCCACAGAATTTTAAAACAGCATATTATAATAATGCAGCCACTTTGATGTTTATAGCTGCACAATTCATAATAGCTAAACTCTGGAACCAATTTAGATGCCCTTCAATAGGCGAATGGAAAAAGAAACTGTGGTATATATACAGAATAGAATATTACTTAGCAATAAAAGAGAATAAAATGGCATTTGCAGGCAAGTGGATGGAGTTGGAGAACACTGTGCTAAGTGAAGTAAGCCAATTCCATAAAACCAAATGCTGAATGCTCTCTCTAATAATTGGATGCTGATCCATTATGTGGGAGGGGGCATGGGAAGAATGGAGAAACTTTGGTCAAAGGAGAGGAAGGAGGGGATGGGACATGGGAGCAGGAAAGATGGTGGAATGTGATGAACAACAATGCCCTAGGTTCATGTATGACTGCACATATCGGGTAACTCTATATTGTGTACATACGGAGAAATGGAAATTGTGGCATTTGTGTACAATGAATTAAAATGCAGTCTGCTGTCATGTAAACATAATTAGAAAAAAATATATAAAAAATTTTTAAAAAAGATTCTCTTGTCACCTGTATATTAATTAGTATGTGGAAACAATAAAAAATAAGCAAACAAAAACAAGACCTAATAATAGTAAGGCATATTTAATATTTGGAAAGCCATACTAGATATTATGTCTTCTCATTAGTGAGAGAGTTGACAAAAAAATCATCATAAAATTACTGAAGATAGAGGTCTCTAAACAGTGTCATGGGCCAAGAGATAACTCAAATTTGCTCTTACATATACAAATCTGACAGAAAAGAGCTATATTTGATTACTTATAATTGGAGGATAAGTAATAAAATTATCACTAAAATATCACTAAATATCACTAAAATGATAATAATAACGATTTGCTTGACTTCTAGCTATGGGTCGGCTCAAGAGAGGGGGAAAAAGTGATTTGATGTGTTATACAGTCCAAGTCAACACTCCAGAGACCACATACTGCAGGGAGATGATGTTGCAGACACTGTACAAGTTTAGGAAAAAGAATTGTAATTTTAGAAGAAAAATTATGAGAATCCTTCACCTGAGATGTGTCCTAAAAGTGTTTATAATAATCCATGAGGGATAGAATAAGTCTGTACAATGAACTAGCTCAGTAAGCAATAACAGGGGTCTACTGGATTGTGGATAACTGGTATCAATGATTGACAATGGAAGGCAATAATAATCATTAGATGTATGAGAGGAAAAATTCTAGTTTTCCCTTTGTTTGGGTGAAGAAATCAAATTGATCTTTCTCAGGGCTATAAATTCTGGAATAGCCTGAATAATCAATGGAAAAGCAAAGTTTAACACAGAGATCTGAATTGTAAATTGATTTAAGAAATATATAAGACAATTTTTGTGATCTGAATTTGTTAATGAGTAAATATGGTGCATTTATGTCTGTTACATTTGTAGTATAAACAAGAGATATGAGGTACAGAAAAGTACTAACATAATGAATGACAAGGATAATAGCTTAAATAATTCCCACAGTAAATTCTGTCCTTAGAAAGAGCTGGTGGCCTCAAGTCCCCACTGCACCCAAATAAAATAACAACTTCCATACAAAATTAATTTTATGAACTTTCCTCACTACTAATTACTTCACAATCAAATATTTAAATGCCTACTATATTCAATGGACTTGTTTATGTTGTGCTACACTGAGGTAAAGAACAGGAAAAGCATCTACTCTAAGGTTCTTATATTCTACCATAGTGGAAGAAATTAAACAGCTCACTGCACACATAAATATTTGTTGTTTATTATTCCACTTATAATTTTGTTGTGAAGGAGAAGTAATACAAAAACCTTTCTATGTTAGTCATCTTTCTGTTACCATAAAAAAAAATGAGGTAATCAACTTTAAAAACTAAAAAGGCATTTTGACTTACAGTTTTGGAGGTTTCAATCAATGATAAGTTGGCCTCATGGCTTTGGGCAAGGCAATATGGCAGGAACACATAGCAGAACAAAACTGCTCACCTTGTAGCCAGGGAGCAAGAAAGAGACAAAGAGGAAAGGACCAGGATCCCACAGTCCCCTTCAAGAGCATGCCTCCAACAACCTGAAGAAATTTCACGAGGTTCCACCTCTTAAAAGTTCTATTATCTCTCAATAGCCCTTTCCTGGGACCAAGTCATTACTCACATGGACCTTTGGGGGCCACTACAGATACAAACCATAGCATCAGCAATGAATAGCACCCCTCTTTCAATATGAATTAAACTGGAAATGAACATGAGACTGACTATAGGCAATAGGGTAAAAGGAAGCTTGTTATAGTTTCAGAAATTTTAAGTTTGAATCCTAAGTTAGCCATAGAGAAGAATAGTCTCACCCCTTGGGCATGTCCTTGAAGAAATCTAAGGTCAGTAACTCTTATAGTTATTTCATTCTCAGTCCAGTGACAACACAAAAAATATGGTGGAAAAGGACAAGAAAATTTCAGGGAAGTGGATCCAGATTTGGAACCACTGAATATACTCAGACTTAAAAAATTACTTTCTATTTCATATGAACTAATATATTTCTTTATTCTTTATGTAAGATTGACTTGGATTTTATTATTTCCAGTTGAAAGTTTCTGAACTGATACAGTCTTGCATAAAGTCATTTAACCTCATAATATCTTTTTCATTTACCATGTCAGCCCTAAGGATATAAGAGGTTTATTATGAATATCTAATGAAATGATGTTTGTCATTGTGCACTGCAATCTATAAACTACAAAACATTTCAAAATCATTATTCAGGCATATGAGCAAAATGAAAAAAAAATAATCATCAGCTTTATAATCATTCTTTCTATAAATCATGCCTGCACAAACCAGCAAAAATATGCCTGGGTTTTGTTTTTCACATAGAAGAATATAGAAACAAAAATTATCAATTTTATATGGCAACTACCAACAATATAACTGGACAGTTTATGAAAACTTGTCATTTCAGAACGTTTACTCATTTACTTTGAAAGAGGAAAATGACATCACTGAGGGAAAATATGTGAAAAATTCTTATGAAAACCTTCAGTAGAAAAATAAAGGTGAATTTTTCCTGTTAAAATGTACCAGCTATTAGCAGATATAAATATTTACACCATCACAAACCCATCTTAAATTGTTGGAATGAGAAACACACTGCATACCTGGATGAGGACGTAGGGCCTAGCACTTAGGTTGCACAACGGAAAAGCAAACTTTACAGAACAGAGCAACCAACCAGCCCTGAAGAACTGCAGTTTGGATGTGTTATAAGAAGCAAGAACAAATGAAGTAGAACAGCTCAGTAGTGGAAAAAGCTGGAGAGGTTAAGAACTCTTTCAGTAACATTTCGAAAGAACTTCTTCAGAGAATTTCCCAGTGGATACATAAATGCTAATGTCAAGTTTGCATTTTATCTCTGTAACTTTGAAACTGCATTTTTTTTCTTTTTTTTTTCTTTTTTTTTTTTGGATATTACCATTTGTTATTTATTAATTAAAGGACATCCCTCCAGTATTAACATTAACATCTAATTTATACTTTAAGAGTTGAATACTATTTTGTTGATTAACCATAATTATAGATATTCAGCTGTTTCTAGTGTTTTGCTGTGACAAAAAAATGCTGTAGCAAACATCCTTATACTTTATCACAGACACGTTTCCGATTACAACAGTAGAAAGTCCCACAAGTAGTATTGTTAGTTCAAAAATATACATTTAAAAAGAGTGCATTTTTTTTCTTTTTAAGGAGCATCCTATTTATAATTCTCATTAAATCATCACAATTTGGCCATGGGCAAAGAATAGTTATATTTTGAAAAAGAAGTCTCCAATTGTTTGTATATTAAGTCTAAAATTTTTCAGCATGTCCTAATAAATACTCTTTGTCATTTATTTATCTGTACTTGATAATGCCTGAAGTTCCTCAATCAAATTTCAAAAAAAGATGTAAGTTTTAACATTATAATGACAGCTGGTTTCATAATTTTGTTAATACTACAATAGTTCATGAATAATTTCAAATATATTGAACAAAAATAGAAGATTTTCAGAATTAACAAAATATTAGTAAATTTTCCCAGATTGAACACTGACACCAGGAGGGGGTAAAATGAGTTTTTTAAAGGACCACGACTAAAAGACTGATTGAATGATTGCTCAGTAGGCTGAACTATGGCAAGAAAATTGATCCTAGAGCAAAAAGCAATTACTATTTTTGTTGGCATTTCAGCAGTGATAGAGAGGTCTGTGTGAACCTGTCACTACTCAGACTAATGAGGAGAGTTTTTAGAGGCCCGTAATACAGGGTTCTTTGAAAATCATGATTGTCCAAAAGCATACAAACACATTTCATTATGGTACTGGTCATGTCTTGTATAAATGTCTTTGGGAAAAGCTTTCGAGATATAAGTTCATGCTAGGTGAAATTAGTTTTTCTAAAAAGTGAAAAACAGTCACATAAAATGGCACTATGATTGATGGGCTTCTAATACAATTATCAGTTGTTGGAGTTGTTGAGGTTGTTGTATTGGGGTTGTTGTTATTTGAGCTAATTATTAACTTATGCTTTTATTTCTTTGTCTATCTTGCCTAATAGAATTCCTATTGTACTGTTTTAATTTTAAGAACAAAGTACATACTTAAATCTTATCAATCATACTTTGTGCTTAAACTTTTTTATTTAAACCACTACAAGGTATAAAATTATTGCCATAAATAGAGATTTAGTATTCACCATTAGGATTAGTATTTTGGATATATATATACACACACACACACACACACAATGACTAAGAATATGTATATACTTTTAAAAGTACATAAATCAAATTTTCATTAATAATAATAATAAACACATTTCATCTTCAATGACTTGGTCCTAATAAAAACAAAAAAACAAAAATAAGAAAAAAGAACACCTGTTTTCATTATGTATACTCAAAGCCAAGAATTAGTGGGGTTTGCGTGAATTCCTGAATAATGTGGAAAGAACATAAAACAAATTAAAATGTGACATAAAGTAAAAATGTTAACAAGTGGCTGTTTGTCCATCTTAAAATACTATGAAAGTAACATAATATTGTTTCAAATTCCATGACTTTTTCATTTTTCACTTAAAATACACATATCACTTTCTACCACAAGCACAACTTTTCTCATTTTTACATGTGGAGTTGTTTTGGTATTCTGTATGTTGGGGGGAAAAAAACTAGGAATTATAGAGCAAGATACAAATTATGATAGATCAGTCTTCTAAGTTCCTACCGGTAAATGATGCTCACAAGTTTGGAGAAGGTGTTTTTCATACTGATTAAATATAGCTCAATTCTCAAATCCTCCACTTAAGATCAATATAACCCAGAGCAAGTTACTTAAACTTTATAAGCGACAGTGTTCTCACCTACAAGATGGGAAAAGGTTTAGTACTGAAAAGTTTTTCACAAAATAATATGTTAAATTCAGGGATTTAAAAGCCTAGAGCAAAGGAGACTTAGAGAAGAAATGGAGAAAAATGTGCTTTCTACAGCTAGAGGGAGAGAAAATAGAATAATAGGAAGAGGATAAAACTTCTGGAGATTAGAGTGACAAAGTTATAGTTGAATAAATAAGAAGATAATACAAGATTGGAAGTTTGGTCTAAAACAAGAGTCATTATGATATTTTTTTCATTAAGAACTTGTCGGACATGAAAGATAACCTGTCTCAATACCAGACTATGGTAGCCATCCAGTAGAACACAGACAAGAATAAACTGCCTAGGCTGTGAAGATTCTTTTCTTTTTTTTTTTTTTTTTTGGTACTGGAGATTGAACTCAGGGGCATCCGACCACTGAGCCACATCCCCAGCCCTATTTTGTGTTTTCTGTAGAGACAGGGTCTCACTGAGTTGCTTAGCGCCTCGCCATTGCTGAGGCTGGCTTTGATCTCCCGATTCTCCTGTCTCAGCCTCCCTAAGTGCTGGGATTACAGGCTTGCGCCACCGTGCCTGGCTGGGCTGTGAAGATTTTTAAGACACTGGAATTTTATATGAAGCAGAAGGGGACGTGGCTATTATAATCAGGTGGACTTAGTATGAATGCTACCTTATCCGTTGCTTAATGTGTGCTCATGGTAAATTTATGAAGGATAATGATCCTCCAATCTACTTACTAACTTATTTTCAGAGAATTGTTTGGAGAAGTTGGAAAAATGCAGAATTATACAAATTCACACACATGTATTGTGATGATCTAATTTTCATTGAATAAACAAATAGTTTACTTTCACTTTCATAGTGATGGTCACTTTTTAAATTTTTATTTATTTATTGGTACTGGGGATTGAATCCAAGGGCACTTAAACACTGAGCCACATCCCCAGCCTCAGCCCTTTTTAAATATTTTGTTTAGATACAGGGTCTTGCTGAGTTACCTGGAGCCTTGCTAAGTTGCTGAGGCTGGCTTTGAACTCAGGTCCTCCTGCCTCAGCCTCCCAAGCTACAGGGATTACAGGTGTGTGCCATTGTGCCCGACTATTACGGCAACTCTTGACCTAGATCTATCCAACCTTAAAATTGGGACAACTGTGTGAAATGACAAACCAAAGATTTGGAAAGCTTATTCTTAGAGCAAAACTCAAGAATTATCTACATGGGCATTAATGAAAGAGCAGCCTTGAGCAAAAAGGAGCATTTCAAACTTCACTTGCCTTTCAGTGAAGACCAGAAACAACCACTGCTGCTTTTTGTTATCACTTTATAACTTCCATATCATTTTCCAGTTATTGTAACCTTTTTTTTTTCTGTTTCTCTGAGGCTTCTATCAATAATAAAATCTCAATTTAAAAAGAGCAGGGAGGGTAGGAATCTGGAAAGATGGCAGGCTTAGGAAGTACCAGCAATCGTTCATCCCTTTGAGACAGCAATTATATTAGCAGAATCTGTCTGATGTAACAGTTTTGGAACTTTTGGGGGCATTGAGGGATGGTTTGGAGAGTTAACTTCAGTCAATTTCAGCTCTTACCTTGGCCATGGCTACCTATCCCATACCCATATCCATCCTCAAGCCAAGCAGCCATGCATGAGTTCCTGGAGCAGCTTATACACAGTTGACAGGAGCCAGAATGGGAAATAAAGACCCCATTCTCCAAATACTAGGGATCTGTGTTCTGATTGCTGATTGCTGCTTCTGATCATGAAGAGGCAACCAGGAGAGTCATCATCATTTTTAGATTTCCACTTCAATGTTGCAAGACCCTTCCTCCACTGGATCAAGGGATTTCCACATGATTTAAAGAATATGCACTTTTCTCAAGCTTAATTTCCCCTTTTTTCTTCTTTCAAGAGACAAACATTAAAGACTCATCTATTCAAAAGCAAGTGTGTATATAGGGGAAATTAGAAAATCATAAAACATGCTCAGAGAAAAACACAGGTTTGAAAAAAAAAACTGAAAAGAACTGAACTTTCTACTTTGGGCTAATCTTCAGCACAAAGGCAGCCTATAGCAACAAAACAAACATCAAACTCTGGGGAAGGGGAAGAACCTGATTTATACAGTTTCATCATTTAAATATACACTTGTCAATAAACAAAATCAAAAGCCATATGTTGTGGTCCCAATGCATTGTGTTCCTCAAGTTTCAAGCGTGGGGAATTTAATCCACAATCCAACAGTGTAGGGAGGTGGGCCTTTGTGGATATGTTTAAGTCATGAGGATTTTGCACTTATATATGGATTAATGCTGTCATAAAAGAGCTTCTCAAAGGGAGTTTGATCTCTCTCACCCTTCCATCTTCTGCTATCTGAAGATACAACATTTCTCCCTCCCTAGAGCACAGTGCTCAAGGTATCATCTTGAAAACAAACAGCAGCCCTCCGCAGATGCCACTATTTGATCTTGGACTTTCCAGACCTTAAATCTTGGAAAAATAAGGTTTTTTTTCTTTCAAAATTACCCAGTCTCAAGGGATCTATTATGGCTGCACGAAATGGACTAAATGGACTAAAGAGATGGTAAATGTCTGGCCACTCAAAAGAAAAAATAAACAAACAGTATGGTCTCTGAGAGAGATATGATAGCAGTCCTTTAGAGAAATACTTTAAAGGAGTGGCCTTAAAGAGACTCAAATATCTAAAGAAGATGTGGGGTGGGGGATAAACAAAAACACAAGAAAAACCATGTATGGTCAAAGTGAAGGATCAATAAAGAGATTTTTTTTTAAACGTCAAATGTAAACAAAAAAATTCTAGCACTAAACAGTACAATAACTGAAATAAAAAAAGAATAGAGGAATTCAAAAGCATATTTGAACAGGTAGAAGAAAGGTTCAGTAAACATGAAGGTAAGAAAATTGAAAATTATGGATGTGAGAAAAAGGAATTAAACATATTGAAGAAAATGAGCAGAGCATATAAGGTGCCTGTGGGATCCTATCAAACAGAACTCTGTATACATTGCAGGTTCCAGAAGAAAAGGAGGGAAGAAAAAAAATTTTTTTTGTTCTCATGAGGATTGAATTCCAGGATACTAGACCACTGAGCCACATCCCTAGCCTTAGTTTGTATTTTACTTAGAGACAGGGTCTCACTGAGTTACTGAGCACCTTGCTGTTGCTGAGGCTGGCTTTGAACTCACAATTCTCCTGTCTTAGCCTCCCAAGAGAATATTTGAAAATAAAATGGCCATAGATTCTCCAAAATTGTTGCAAGACCTGAATACAAATGTTCATGAAGTTCAGTTATCTCCAGGGGGGATAAACTAAAAGAGACACAGTGAGACACATAATAGTTAAACTGTCGAAAGTCAGAGGATCTGTAAATACAGAGCAATTCAATTCCTACCAAAGTTCCTTAATAAAATGATCAGCACATTTCTCAGTAGAAAGATTGGAGGCCACAAGCCAGTGGGATTTACATGAAAAGTGTTAAAAACAAAGCTTGTAAATTAAGAATTTGATATGTAGCAAAATGTTCTACATAATTTAAGAGACTGGTGCATTGAAAATACACAATTATTCATTAGTGTATATTGGACACGCAATCTATGAAGTTATAATTTGTGTTATAAAAAACTGAAACACTTGGAAATGTTCCTGTAGAGGAAAAACATTTTTTTATTATTGAAATGAAGATTGTATAAATTCAAATTAGAGTGTTATAAATTTAAGACGTTATGAGTAATCCTCATAGTAACTACAAAAAAATAGCTATAGGATATACCCACAAAAGGAAATCAGAAGAGAATTTAAACATCGCTCTATAAAACAATCAAGTAAACACAAAGAATAGAGTGGTTCAGGATATAAGGAATAAAAAATGTTATAAGGTATATAAAAGGCAAATCATGGAATGACAAAAGGAAGTTCCTCCTTATAAACAATTACTTTAAATGTAAATGGATTTAACCTTATAATCAAAGGACAGAGACTGGCAGAATATAATTTCTAAAATGGGAGCCAAAGATATAACATCCAAAGAAGACTTATTTTAGATCCAAAGGCACTTTTATGTTATAAGTGAAAGAGAATGGGAAAAGATATTCCAGACAAATAACCAAAAGAGAATATGCATAGTTGTACAAATACATGACAAAATATACTTTCTATTAAAAAATTATGAGACAAAGGAAGACATATTAATAAAAGTTTTAGTATGGCAAAATTATGTAGCATAATAAATGATAGTCTAAATGAAAATTAACTAAATATTAGAAGGAAATGATTGGTTAAAGGGATGTTGGATTAAGAAAGGATTTTCTATGCTTCCAAGATGAATTTGGAGAGTACAGTTTCCCCAAGTACAAGGTCTTAAATTAGGGATATGCCTGGGAGCCTGGATACCCACACTTGCCCATCCACTTTGTGTGAAGCAGTGTTTCTGGATAGCTCTAGAGGGGATAACATAGCCTAATAGAAAAGTGTAAGGTGGCCAAAACCCAGGAACATACTCCTACAAGCACTAAGAAATTCTTTCAAAACTCTCCAAATCAAACCTACAAGATTTCTGACACAGTGGTACCATTCAGAGAAATTTACCCAAGGTCTGTTTTCACACTTGTAAGAGGATCTGTGTACACAGATGTTTATTAAATCTTTGTTTTATAATAGGGCAAGAGATCAAATCATGTATCCCTGCCCAGGGGTCTCACTTAGTAAGCAGTGGTACATCTATGCTGAGAAAACTATCCAGCTAGCTAAACTCATTAAGGTATTTATCTTATGGATGTTTACCTCATTTTTTAAATTTAAAAAACAAAAAAATTAAAAGTAAACCAGTTGTCATTCAGTTCCTGCGTACTCACAGCCAAGTCATTCCCTGAGAGAAATTTTGCCTGGCTCCAGACATTTTTCACTCCTGCTCTTTCAGCTGAAAAACTGAAGTGGAGAAAAGCTCTAAACATTTCCCAATCCTTGGACAGCCAAAGGAGACCCTGAGAAAGGGACCTGGCTTTGACTTTTCCAGATCCAGTTGCCTACTGATTGATAGTACAGCTGAAAGGGTCATAGGAGAAAATCCTTCACTGCTTCTCAGTCTCTAGGCTTTCACAACTGGTGAAAGGAACCCCAAGGTCCTACTCCTAGGTGGGCACTCACATGGAATTAGCAGAGAAGAATGCCACAATTCCTACTACCACCATACCTATGCAGTTCCCACCACCAGGTGGAACTGGTGTCTCTGCCTTTTGTCTAACAATGCACTGTTCCCAAGACAGCAGGTGAGCGCCACAGAGGGATATTGTGGTTCGTGCCACTGCCTATCCCTATGAAGCACCTGAGCCCATACCACTGTATGGCCCACAGCAATGAGACCATGCTTCAGGCCTCTCACTACTACTGGTGAAACCAGTGCTGGAGACCCTTATGAGAAACGGCCAACATCAACAGTGCCTGAGCAAATCCCCATATCCAATAGGTTCCATCACATCCATTGTAGGAGTAGTTACACAGTGTAAAACTCACACACTCAGCTGAACCGTTAGTGTCCTCACTTTTGAATGGACAACAGAGACAATGGATCTCTCTAACTCCAACCTGGTATGCGCTATGCTCAAACTATGGTCAAACTCACTGATCACAGTCAAAGAAACTTTAGGGAAACTACACTTTGGGGCCCAGTTGGAAGCAAATCCAACATTTCATAACAAGCTGCCTTGAATACAAGGCTGCAAATAAAACAAATGTCTGAATGTGAAGTCAATCTAGTACCATTCAGGAATCCCCAGGTTGGGGAATATCTGTACTGATGATATCATTTTCTATAATTGTTTGCAAGAAGAATTGGAATTCTCATTTAAAAGTGGGATCTACAGATTTGAAAAGATGTTTTTAGTTAGTTTGTTTTGTTTTTATAATTACTTATCACCCCATTTCCATATGTCTAAATCAAACAAAGCAAACTGAAAAGAGTTGCCGTGTTGCTATTGTTAACAGCAGGTGTGTTATAATTTTTCTCCATTATAACTTATGGGACAGCACAATTTTTAGTCACATGCATAATTAGGAAAACAGTTTTCCAAAAGACTATGGCTTCTTCAAGGGCATCTTTCCCCCTACATTTGTTTTCAAACTTCTTTTCATCCAATGTCAATGTAAAGAATAAAAACTATTTTGTTTAAATATTCATTGTGATTCTACTTCAGCTTGGGTTATTTTCCATTATTTTAATGATTTATATATGCTGACCAACCTTGCCAGAGGAGAATACCTATGTAGCCCAACCATGAATTTAATATATTATAAATACTTTAAGCTGTATAAAAGGCTCTTCCAACTTATTTTCAAAGATTTTAAAAATCATGTCATGTGTAAAGATGTAATCTCAGGCATTTAAAAGGAGGTTTGAAGACTTGACAATCAAAATTTTATCTTCTAGTACTGCCTTGAATAGAGTAAATATATGAAATCAAGATTTTTTTTATCCTTCAAATGGAAAGGAGAAAATTTATAGCTAATCTTACAATATCATATTAGTTATCAATCTTTATCTTTACAAATAGATAAACAGAGACAGGTAGATATAGATAGATGTTTATGTCAAAAGGCACAAAAGTTCCTTTCCATTAAAGTCTATCTCCAGAAATCTTTTGCACCCTTTGCTGCCAAAGTATCCAGGAAACAGATTTTGGGTCCTCAAGTGCTCCACACCAGGAAGCAGTATGCAGTTTAATCTATTTGTCATACACAGATGATCAAATAAAGCCTTCTGGTTACCATTAAAGAGCAAGTATTTAATAATCATCATGAGCCTACACAGTTTTCCACATTTATGAAATTAGGTCTTTATCTAATTTTTTTTTTGGCTTTTAGCAATAGCTATGAAAATTACATGAGTTGGCCATGTAGATATTATTATTGCATTTTAAACGTTTAAACATTCTAATATTAGGGGAAAAAAAAGATGATCAAAGATGGCAAACAAGGTCATTGTGGTACCCTTCATCGTATTAGAATATAAACAGTGCTTCCTACCTTCCTAACACCTACTTGTGTAATAACCATGTCAACATAAAATAAAAATCTGTGAGGTTGTAACTGGAGACCTTAATTTGATTCACTGGCTTTTGAGCTCATTTTAAAGTTATGGCTGAAGAAAATTATACAAAGGAAACAAACCCACAGAATATGTTTTCTCATCTACTCCTTTAGCCATTATAGTATTTCAGTATAAATCAAACTACATTTAAGTATTATATATCTAGACTTTGGTACCTGATCACCTTGCAGAAATACTTTTATCAAGTTTAATTTTAGCATAGGGACTTTAAAACATTAGCATTGATAAAAAATAATGCCTATAAAGAAATTAGTTCTGCAATTTCTATAGGTAGTGGAAAATAATTTTTTCATATTGCTACTTTGTTGGGGATCTAATGAATGAAAGATTGTATTAATTTATTGTATTTTTATGTATCAACTATGTAATTATATGATTAGAAATAAATCACTTGAAAAACATTTCTTTTGAATATTTAAAAGTGCTCCTTGACTTATGATGGTAAAATATTCCAATAAGCCCATCATAAGTCGAATATATTGTCAGCCAAAAATGTATTTAATATACTCAACTTATTGAACATAAAATCTTAGCCTACCTGACCTTAAATATGCCCAGAACACACTAGCTATGAGACAGGCAAAATCAACCTACTCATTGTATAATAAGGTATTGAATATATTATATGATTTATTGAATACCAATATCCAGAAAAATTGTTAGTAACATATTACAATGTAGAATACTGATTGTTTACTCCTTGATTCAGTGGTTGCCTAAGAACTGCAGCTTGATGCCACTGCCCATAATTACAAGAGTATCATATCTCATATCACCAGCTCAGGAAAAGATCAAAATCCAAAACTCAAAGTCTAGTTTCTATTGAATGCTTATCACTTTTGCACCATTTTAAAGTTTAAAAAAAAGTCAGAAATCACCATCATAAATCAGAGACCATCTGTAGTATGTTTCCCCTGGGCATTGAGGACTAATGTGTTCATTATGTTTTCTACTTTTTCTAGATTTCTTTTTTTAGGGGTTGAGGAGGAGTTACCAGAGATTGAACTCAGGACACTCAACCATTGAGCCATGTCCCCAGCCCTTTTTTAAATTTTTATTTTATTTAGATACAAGGTCTCAGTGAATTGCTTAGCACTTTGTTTTTACTGAAGCTGGCTTTGAACTCCTAGTTTCTGCCTCAGCCTCTTGAGCCACTGGGATTATAGGAGTGTGCACCACTGCACCTGGCTCTTTCTAGATCTCTAACGTACAAGCTTTAACACATCTGATTACAAAACTATATTATCATAAGCTATTTCGAATGCTATTTGGAAATAGAAAGTATGCATTATAAGTGGAATTCAAATCCTAAAGATATAATCAAAAATTTTAAGCACACATAGAACACATATAAATGTTTAAAATTTTCTTTTGAGAGCATGAAAAAAACATGTCCCAGGAAAATAACTTCCAAAAATTTTATAATTATGCAAGGGTCAGAATTGTGTGTGAAATCTTAATTGCAGCCTTAAAAATATATTTCAGCCTTAAGTATCAAAATAAATTTTAAAACTATTCTTTGGTTTTAAGTTTATATCTCCTTTATTTTAGCATTCTTTAGGTATTTCTGCATTGCAAATTTTATGTCAATATCATCATCGTAAAGAGGTTTTTTTTACTGGAAAATGTTAGCAACTTAAATATTCATACCATGCAGTATTTTTTCTTCAGTATATATTTGTCTTGATATCTCTGGCACCACTCAGCCTTAGAAATAACCCAACAACTTGAGTAGAGAATGACAAAAAAGAAAAGTAAAAACAAAAAATCAGTTCTGTCATGTTAATCTTAAAAAATGATAGCATATAACTTGTTAAAATTAAGGGTTATGTTCTTGTTGAATTCAATCTATGCACTATTCAGAACTGAAATCATTTAAGGAATATTATATTGTTTTCCACAAAACCATAGTGTTTCATAGAATTTATATGAAGGATTTGTGTCAAATAATATCTTGTATTTTCTCATAGGCATTTTTTAAAAATTGGCTTCATATTTTCTGATAAAGCTTAAAGAAAACAGAACTGTGTGTCTTGTCCTATGAACTGAATATTCTTACAGTGGTAAATTTTAAACCATGATTATTTTAAAACATGTCTGGTAAAATACTATTATTATTAACAATTTTATTACTGTCTTCCATTTGTAATAACTGATATTTTAATATTTGCCCAGAACAAAACAACATTTATGATATAATACAGAAAAATATTCATTCAATAATTATGACATGAAATGATCAAGCAATATTACATTGTGAATGTACACAACTCTCTTAATGAAAAATGTCCATTCTTCAGAAAACTAACTGCCTGACTTCCTTCCTTTCTCTTAAGCTGCATTATATCCCATGGTCTGAACACAGCACAATTTTCCCAGCTATTCAAATACTGATGAGCCATCAATTCATTTCTTTTCTTATCTTCCTACTATAAAGCACATTGCAAATAAATAACTGTACATACATCTTTGACTACCTATGATTCAACATCTTCTACAAGATGATTTTGAGGAGCAGGTCCCTAGGTCAAATATTGGCAAAAGACTTTTAGACATGGTTTGTGAAAATTCACATTTCTCCCAGCAACTTGTGCATTTTTCCCACTCAGAAATTGATGTTTCTGTTTTCTAAATTTTATTTTTTTGTAAATTAATGGGTAAAATGACATGTATCTATAAATAGTATTTTGACAGCTAGTATGTTCAGATATTTTCGTATTTATCTTCCATTTGAAGGTTTTTTCTTTGATTTGTGTGTTTATGTGATTTGCATTGATTGCTTTGTCACTTATTGTATACCTGGTAAGAGATCTTTGCCTGTTATAGATATTAACCCTCTGTCTTCTCTGTTTCAAATATTTTTCTCCAAGCACCACTATACTCAAAACAGAAAGAAATAGGTGAAATAACACTCTAAATCATGAAGTTTTCCTGTCTATGAATCCAGTCCTAAGCGCCTTAAAAGGAAATGCTTTTAACATAGAATAAAAAGCACAGCATTAGAGAATATCATCAACAGTAGAGAAATAAATCTAGGCTTTTCTCTATTGTTTGACAATATTTTCATAAGAAAAGAATGAAATGGTAACAAACAGGAGGTGTTTTGAACTTCTTATTTGCTGAAACTTAGCTATTCAAAAAGGATGCATTAAAAAAAAAAGATGCATACAACTTTGAAAGAAGAGGTTCTGGGTCACCTGTACTAGGAAACTGAATAGGATTCACGAACCTCAGAAGATAATTTGTAAGTTTTATCGTTATCCAGTTTTGCTCTTTGCTGCTTTGTCTTCCTAAGATAGTTCTTTAAGTTTCTTTCCAAAGAACGTTCAGCTACGTGAATCAAAGCAAAGGAGGCTAACAAGAATGGCCAAGTGACTTTGCTAAACATGTGTTTCTGTTCTTTTGTAAATTTTTTTATTGTACTGGGGATTGAAACTGGGGTGCTCTACCACTGCAATTCTTAGGCCACAACCTCCTGATAGCTGGGATTACAGGTATAGGTCACCATACCCTGCATTGTTCCTTTGCAAATTTAATGTGCATAATATAACATTTTGACTATGAAATCAAAGGGTTTGTGGCTGTGAAAAGTATTAATTCAATGTAAGTGCCATTTTAAATGAAGCTAACCAATTTACACAAATAGTAGCAGAGTATAAAATGATTTAGCATATGCATTATTTTGTTTTCAATTTTATATATACATGCATATGTATATATCTATGTGTATGTGTGTATATATACACATATACATACACATATTATATATACACATATAATACACACACACACAAATATGTACTCTATGTACTCTTGTCTTTTAGTATCAGCAGTGAGTATGAAGGTAGTTTGGTTCCAGTGGATCCAATAAGATCCCCCTGCAGATAATAAAATCTACCTATGCCTAAGTCCTATGTATAGTATCAGCAAATAAACTACTCATATACTTTAAATTATAGATAACTTATTGTACCAAAGACAACCTAAATGCTATGTAAATAGTTGTCCTACATTTTTTGTTTAGGAAATAATAAGAAAAGAGTATTCCAGCTAAGTACAGACAATTTTTAAAAATATTTTTCATCCTTGGTTGGTTGAATGCATGGATGTGGAACCTGCAGATATGGAAGATCAACAGTATATGCACATACAAGTCAGTATGCATACAAAATTCCCATCTTGATCATGAAAATGAGCCCAGGACCTAGGTAAAGTGGAAATAAAAAGTCTAATTTCACACTGGAAGACAGATATGCAAGTTCAGAGAGGTAACTAGTCAATCATCAAAGGTGACTGAGTAGGAGACTAAATCAATGCCCCAGGTTACAGACAATTGATCTATGTTTTAGACATTAAGTTCATCATTATGGTATAAATATGCAATTGGAAAATATTTCTAAAAGTACAAATGAAGCAGTGATTGCTTTTGCTGTCTAGGAGGAGTTCTTGGGATGGGGCTTGTTATTGAATAGGCAGTATGGACCTCCTAACTGTCAGGGTGCAGCTGGTGCTCTAGTTCTCCAGGTCTTTGTACAGAACTATGGTGAAATTTGTTTCATTCATGCAGAATGATACTATTTGGTGGCTTTTCTTTCATCAACTTATACTGCTCCAATAGTCCCAATTACTTTATTCATTTTGTTTACTTTGGCTTTTTACTAAGCAAAAAATAAATAAGTAAAATAATAGATGAGAAAGGAGAAATACCATAAGAAAGGTATTATAATGTCTTTAAAAATGTAAAATATTTTCCTTTTTGTGTTTGTTATCCTCTATTTCCAAAAACTTCCACTAAATTCAGGATGGGATCTGATGGCCAGGACTAAATTCCCAATGTCACCATTTAATTGTTATGTGATATTGCTTAAGTTATTTAACCCCTCTGACGTTTAGCTTTAAAAAACTCATAGGATATGCTATGTGAAGGACTCAAATAGGTACACTGAACATACCTTGTGTCAACATATGTTTTAAAACTTATTAAGTAATAAGAAAAATGAGTGATAAATAATATAGAATAGGCTGAAAAGTTAGGCATTAACGATGGCATACTTCATTTTAAAATATATTGGAGGAAGAGAGAAAAAAATGAAAAAAAAAGAGCTGAGGAAAGAAGGATGAACAAGGAGAGAGAATTCAGGGGAAAGGAGAAGAGAGGTATCAAGAAAAATCCAATTAACTGAAGAAAATGTAAAATTAATTGGAACCATGAAAAAAACAAATAATAAGGAAAGATACAACAAAATACTTTATATAGAGGAACAGCTAATAGAACAATCATTTAAAAATAAGTTTTCTTGCTGAATTTAAAATGGAGATAGATCTTTTGCACATTCTCATACAGCTGTGGATTGCCCTTGTAGTTTTCAGTGCTTTGGAGAGGCAGCACACAACACAGCCTGAGGTTTCCCGGCAGCTGAGGTAAGAGATGGCTGTTGGGGCTGATGTGCAAGGTAGAGGCTGGGTCATGGGTTGAGGGAGGATAGTTGGGGCATGACAGTGGCAGGGTGGCCATGGAAGACTAGGGTACAGTGTACTAGCTGGGGCACAATAGGGCTGTGGCTGGGACATGGGGCAGATGTGGGCAGCAGGGTTAAATGTGCTCCCTAAACACTCCCACCCTTGCAGATATCCTCAGTGGAGGTCCTGGTCAAAGTCAGTCACTTCCTAGGTGCCATAATCCCTGGAAATTTTGTGTACTATGCTCTACTCCATCAGACTCCCATTGCAAGCACTGGAAGGAATGAAGTGAGATCTGTTTTTACATCAAAACAATTCCACTACACAGGTTATTTGGTCATCCTGCTTCAAAGGTATCCCCTATGGTATTAACTGGTATTTCTAGGTGGGATGAAACTGTAGCAATTTAATTTCTTCCCAAGGTGTAAGCTTAGATGTGGTCTCCGTAAAATGGCTGCCTACCCAGTTCTCTGACAGCAACTTGAGAAAAATAGAGCACTCCTTGTTTACCACATGGTTTTCAGCTCCTATCCCAGTTTAACTCAGTGTGGCTTTCTCTTCTATCACTGTTTACTGAGCAGGCTTATCAGCTTTGTTTCTCTTTCCAGACCTGCCCGGATGTTGCATGTACTGGTTTGGGTTTAATAAATTATTTCCTGTTTTCTAATAACCAGAGTTCTTGAATTCCTCCAATTCTCTGACCTTCCAATATTGAGTATCAGAGCATTCCCTCTCTCACCCACCTCTCCTGATAAGCTGTTCCCTCACTGCTTTGATTCCAAGCTGTAGAGTGATTGAGTTCTGCAGCCTACCTCATTCCTGCCATCTTGGATTTCCATCAAGATCTTTATTTTCAAGAACACTTTATTAGCTGCCCTAAATCTTCCCAAACTATTTGTTAATTTTTCCTAGAAAAATATTCCCTCTTCCACGGCTGTTTTTGTTTCTATATACTTTTTTTCCTTCTATGTGTTAGATTTCTAACTGCTAGAAATTGTCCTCATACTAGGACCACCACTGGTTCCAAAAATAGCTTTTCAATTACTTTGCTTGTTTAAAGTCTCATGGATTAGAGTGATGTTCTTTAAACCTAGAATTTCTAAATGACACGCCTCTCTGGTGGTCTGTAGTTAGCTTATTTCTTTCTCAAGCTGCTTGGCTCTCTGTTTGTACAATAAGCTTCTAATGTTCCTCACTATTCCTGTTACCATGCTTCCATAATCTTCCATTTTCTAGAAACATAATCTCCCATCTTTGGAGGACACTCAATGACTCTATTGAAGTTATAATATTCTTTTAAAAAAATCTTACTGCTATTTCAAAAGGATCCTATGAGGGTAAGCAAAATTTTAAAATCTGATAAAGTGAAAGTCCCAAGAATTCTAAGTGTCTTGCAGGAGCAATTGACTGGATAATTGCAATATTTTACAATGTGACAACACAGGAATAGGAACAAATTTTACAAGGAAGAATATGTACAGAACATTAGGAAACGACTGAGATTACCTTATCTTTTCATTAATGTATGGAGAAACATGCTTTATAAACCAAATAAGGAGGAATCTAGTTGATTTTACCTGTAAAAATAAGTACTTTTGTAAACAAAAACCACAATAAAAATTAAGGCGATATATTTTTCTTTCAGTTTAGATTCTATAGCTTAATATAAAGATCAATTAACATATCCAAAGATAATAAGTAGTTGTAAAAGCATATTTTCTGATAAACAAAAGAACTCAAAATTGGCTCTCGGATGTGACTATTTCAATCAGTCAAATGATGACTGCTCATCCTCAGGAGCTTGGCAAAAATCCACACTGCTGCTCACATACCTAAAGTGCACATGAGTGATTTTTCAGAACAGAAGATTTGGGAACATTATAATTCATGTGGACTGAAACAGGTTGTTTAGTCCTTAGTTAAAACAGCTGGAATTTACTTTGTTGAAACATAAGCCAGGCATTTTATGCTGGCAGAATCTGTTCTGCTTCATTTGTGAAGGTGCTTACATTTTTTTCCCTATTACTTCAAAAACAAGTAAGTCTGTAACACCTGGTAGCTGTCATGTCAAACTCAAGTCTGCAAGTGATGGTATCATCCATATCTGGGGATCTGTTGTGCAAAGTCATGGAGATTCTTTGCTTCTAATTATCTCCAAGTGATGCATGTCTCTTCCATAGTTAGAACTGAGCATCAGAAGTGAAAAAATATGTATATGTATATGTATGTTTTTCAGAGATTCTCCAATGTAAATCACAAAGCAATCCTAATTTATAGAGGAAAAAAATTATCTGGAAGTTTACAAAACATAATTTAATTACACAATTTATAATTTCTAAGGTGGTTGAACTGTCATTGAACAAAATGAATAGTGTGGGAAAAGAGTAAAAGAATCAAGCAACTGTTTAAACAAAATTCACATGAGAAGCATGAAGCATAGCCTTTTACTAAGGTAGAGATGAGAGCCCTGGACCCGTGGTTTGGATTAATTATATCATACAAAATTAAAATTCTATAATGAAATCCATTGCTTTCTTTAGTATTTTTTCTCATAGTCCATCTAATACTTTGCTGCTGGACAAAATTCATCACAAATCCACCACAAATAATGTTTACTAAGTTTGTTTCTTCCCTCTTCAAATAGTTTTAGGAGCTTTGTACTGCAAAGTATAATACTAGTAGTGAAAGCTCTGAGGAATCTGGCTCTACCATGGGTTACTAAATGTTAGATCCTTCTTTTAATTCTCAATGTTTCTCCCAGTGTGATGAATCAGTTTCTCCAGATTGCGTTTTGTCTCCAATTTGGAAACACTTGCTTTTTTTCACCCCTCTATCCTACTTACCTAACAATTCTCTGAATCTAAAAGCCCACAGATAAGTCCCAACCCAGCCTGTACTGAACAATTTTTAAAAAAAATTTTTTTAGTTGTTGATTGACCTTTATTTATTCATTCATTTATATGCGGTGCTGAGGATTGAACCCAGTGCCTCCCACATGTGAGGCAAGCACTCTACCACTGAGCCACAATCCCAGCCCTGTACTGAACAATTTTTGTGCAAATGTTTCAAACATTATTACTCTCTTTGCTCCTTAAGATGATTTTTTTACTGCTCTGGATTTTATGCTCTGTTAATATTTGGTATTTGATTTAAGATTATATTGTTCTTCACAATACACATTCACTTCAGAGTGTGTGGTACAGGATATTAGCTCTTTCTGGTGACTCAGATCATTGGTTTATTTGACTCATATCAAACATCATTGTTTGGCTATTACTATATTGTCTATGCCTCAAAAATCAGCAATTCTAAAAACAGAATTTGGTTTTTAAATTTATTTCAAGGTTTCTTTTCATTAAAATAGTAGGATAAATAAACAAAGCAAAATCTCTACAGGCTGGAAAATATTAATGCTACTTTTTAAAAAAATGTTTGTAGTAATATTGCTATTATTAGCATGAACAGTAGTAGTAGTAAGATTTGTGCTTCAGATATTCTGATATATGACTTTTATTTCTGACATTGGTGTGCATATCTATAGATCTGTGACCATGAGCAAATAGTATTTAATTATTTAAGCTTTGAATTTCTTACTATAAACTTGTACTTCCTTTTTATTCCTTTCTTCACAACAAACTCAACCTACATCAAAAAATCAAACACACAATTTTAAGTAATAAAATATTAGAACAACAATTGTTTTAAATTTTGGAGTAAAGCAAGTTTTTCTATGCATAATAACAAATATAGAAAACAACTTAACTTGGATATCTAAATATTTTCCAAACCTCAAAGTATGTATACTCAGCACAGTAATTTTATTTTAAATAATTGTCCCAATAGACACAACTGCTCAGATATATATTTGTGTTTCAATACCATATTATATATACATATTACATATATACATATATAATTCTACTTTTAATACATTTATTTACACATATATCAAGGGTATATATATATATATATGCACACTTTAGACATATAGAGAGATCTACATAAACATATTATCGATATGTGTTTGCATACACACACACACACACAAACACACAGAAAAGCAAATTTTTCGTATCATTTAAAAAACGTAACCAAGTAGAAACAACCTAAATTCCTAAGAATAAGTGAACAGACAGGTATAATTTTATTATTTTCATACAATTAGATATTATACAGCTATTAAAAAATCAAACAGGCTTTATAGACTGCTATGGCAGAGATGTCTAGAACATATTATTTAAAAAACCAGTTCATCTTACACCAGAATAACACTTTCATAGAGCAAGATCCCATGTTGGGTCAAAGGATATGAAACTGATTCTTAGTGGAAATGATTTGTAGTGTGGAAATAACAAATTATAATTTTTAAAGTTGTAAATGGTACTAGGGTTAGTCTGCTTAGGTTTCCCAGACCCACCTAACATTTCTTTAGGGTTGCCTTTTGGCCAGCCCTGTATCCTCACTATATCCTCTTCCTCACCACCACAAGATATTTAAATACCACCTCATGCTTCACCCCTTAGGGGAACATTATTCCTATGCCATCTGCATTTTCACTTGACACTGTAAAAGGAGCAAAGAGAGGATCTGTAAAATAAATTTGGAATAAAAGTGGAAAACTATGCAAAGATGAATTTCTCTTTTTTTTGGGGGGGGGGGTACCAGAAATTGACCACTGAGCCACATCTCCAGCCCTATTTTGTGTTTTATGTAGAGACAGGGTCTCACTGAGCTGCTTAGCGCCTGGCCATTGCTGAGGCTGGCTTTGAACTCACGATTCTCCTGTCTCAGACTCCCTAAGTGCTAGGATTACAGGCTTGTGCCACCGCGCCCAGCTGAATTTCTCTTATTTTATATGGGCTAATCCAGCAATGTTTGAACCAAATTAATGGCTAAATCATAATTAAAGGATATAGTTTGAAAAATAAAGTTGAGGATCCATGATTATTTTTATTCAATTATAATTAATTATTAATTATACTATTTTGTTCTTTATTTACTTCACTTAATGAGGATAATAAATTACATAAAATATTTCTAGCATCAAAAGTATGTTTTAAGAAATTTATTCTATTTATTTGAAACAGTTTTTCTCCCTTGTACCTTTATGCTTTTCTGCTAATTGCATATTTGTAGTTCTGGCTGACAAATATTAGCAACTATTTTGAACCTCTTACTTAAAACATAGTCTACTTTAATTACATATTCTTTTCATGTACTTGGAAACTTTGCCATTTTTCATTTACAGAGGATTTAAATGAGCAATGTTTCATTATTGACTATATATTTCTTTAATAAAGTGAGTGTAGTGAAACTTCTTACACCAGCAATAAACTTTGTACTAACAAGGACAATCTGTACTGCTCGCCTACGTAGAGGCAATGAATTTTCTGTGTTAATGTTAGCAACTGGCCCTCTGGACCTGGCTGGTGAAAAGTCTCCTGTGAATACAGTACTATTTAATTGACAAGATCTCTGTAATACTGTTGTCAGGTTCCCCATAAAGGAGATGAAATATTGATATGTATCTATTTTCTTAATTCAAAGAGCAATATATGTTTATTGCAAATATGATGTATGAAGAATGGTTTCAGTAAATTTTTCATATTTCTACTCTCCAAAGATATAACATGTTATATACCAATATGTATCTCACAAAAGCGAATTCATTGTAGAAGTATTATTCTGAAATTTCCATATTCCTACTAAACATATTTAGTAATTATTAAATCAAGATATAACATTTCTTTTTATCAAATATTATTTCTAAACTGAAAGAAATAGATTGTGATTTTATAAATATGTGTTTAAATATGCACATAAATCTAATCTCATGAAATTGTCTTTCTTTTCATTTTCATGAGAAGTAGAGCAGAGAAACACAGAAGTATTAAAATAGTCAAAAGAAGGAACACATTGAAAAGCAAAATGGAGAGAGAAGAGAGACGGAAGAGAGAAACATGATAGTTAATCAGAAAAGATTGGTACTAAAAAGAAGGTTGAATAGAACATAGGTGAAAGTGGAATATAATAAAAATACTTCAAATAAAGTCTATTAGCAGACAGACAGCTTTTGTCACTTCCCAGAAGTTTAATTTTCTGTAGCTACATCTAGTCTAAGATGTCCTAGAGGGAACAGCAGGGGAAACAGTGGCTCCTGCCCACTAGAGTCAACTTTCCTCCTGCTCCTTGGTCTTTGGGGTCACAGATCCCAGGTGAGGCAGGCAGCCTGGCTCTGACGAAAGGCACATGTGTGTAAACAGCAGTATGGAAGAGAATGCAGAGGCACCACTTGGTTGGCTGTTCTAGTAGTTCAACCAACAATTTGTTTTCAATTTCTGTTTACCTTCCATTTCCTTAAATTTTGGTCTTCATTTTTCTAATTTGTTATTTTTTATTTTTGCTTCTATTCTAATTTCTAATCCTTAAAAATTCTCTCTTTTTAACATTTCTGGTTTTATGTTTTATACCATTCCTTCATTTTGAGTTTTCAAGGTTTTGGAAATGAAATGAGGGAACTATATATCATAGGTGAATGACACAATTTAGGTCCATGCTTTTTGTTTTGAACAGATGGTATAGTTCCATGTACCAAGATAACAAATATTCTGATTTGGAGAAGTAGGAGTTTTGGCAGGTTATAGAATTCTGGAATTCTATTTTGGACATATTCACTTTTTCATATCTTTAAGATATTGAGTGAAATATCAAGAAAGGATCTGCATATTAAAATCTATGACTTTCAGAAGAAATTTCGTTTTTCAACAATCACTATCCTATATTTTGTAAATAAGAATGCTACAAAATTCTGTTTCATGTCAAATAAGCTTGTTAAAAACAGTAATTCTCAATGATGGACATTTGGCATTTTAAACAGTGATAATTTGAGAAATTATCTTATATATTGTAGCATCTTTAAAATCCCTGGTCCCAGCTTACCAAGCATCAATGGGTCCAATCAATCTATATGGTGACCAAGGACCCCCTTCCTAAACACATATTTTCAGATGCCCCCAAGAAAGGATGCCCTGCCTATTTCCAACCCCTGTGGGTGAAACAAAGTCTCAAATTATTCTTTATTTCAAGACTTTGAAGGTTTGATATAATCATATGTATTTTGAATTACCAAAATGATCTATAGGTTGCATTCTCAAAATACATCTATCATTGAATATTTTGTGGCATTCTGAGTGAGTTTTAATCATATTTTGGAATCACTCATCTACATGATTGAGAACATGAGGCCCTTGATCAGACATTGAGTTGACTGTTCAGAAAACCCAGTTACTTACTACTTTGTTCTTTGTTTCAATTTGGTGTGGAGTTCTATATGTCCCCCACCCCCTCATTCTTTTTGCAGTATTTAGGATTGATCCCAGGGCTTTGTGCATGCTAGGCAAGTGCTATACCACTGAGCTACCACTCTAGCCCTAGAAGACTTTTTAAAGACAAAGATTAAAGCTATCCATTATTTTGTAAACAGTTTTGAAAATATGAAACACATAAATAAAAAGAAAAATACCCAGTAGCCCATTCCAACACAACACTCCAACACACATATATAATACTGTTAACAGTTTGAGGTGAACTTTCAGATATTTACAGAATTCCTTCTTTACCTGTGTTAAAATCCACCTTTCCACTTGATTTTAAGAGATGCAATGGACTTTAATGTGGGCATCTGTCAGAGCCTGTCAATCATATCTCCTGCTTGACGGACCATTAAATCAAATAGCCTTATATCAGAGAAAAGGCACTTGCCATCACATTAACTACTTGACAGGAGTCATCAAAAGCTCAGTTTAGAGCAACAAAACTCATAGTGGATTTTCTGAAAAAAAAAAAAAAAAAAAGCAGTCCTTTTTTTCTTGGACATTTTTAAAGTGTGTCTTTTGATTAAGCCACTCTAAGAAAGTCACGCATTTCAATGATAATGAGCCCCTGTGGCGCTGGCTTGCAGAGCTGTGCTATGGCATGGTGCCCTCTACTTTGATGGAGGCAAATATCCAGTTGCATTAAGCATTTACCCTAAGAATGTCACTGTTCACTGCATTAAGATACATCATCTTCCAAAAGAGGACAAAGGATGGATGTTTTCTCTGGACTCAGTTCCAGAAATAGTTTTGCTTCCCTTGACCAATTCATCTTTTTTCCCTTTTGTGTAACTCCCATGATAATTTTTGGAGGGGCTTGCACCTAAAATAAAGCTTTGTTTCAGGTTCTAGAATGTTTGGAACTAAATTTGTGGCCTAATTCCTGCAAATGAAGAGGTTCTTGTGGCATATTTATAGTCTAATTGAATCCTTATTTTATGTCACTTTCTATTCCTGACCCTTACCTTTCTGTTCAGTGCCTCATTTCTTTAGTCTTACACTTCTATTAAGTACACCTTGATATTCCTTATGTAGTTTGCAAGTCACTTTAAAGTCTTCTTTAAAAACTAAGCCTCACATACTTATGTATATGCACATACATGCACATTTGTTCTACCATAGTTTTATAATCCTGAGGAAATTATCAAGCTATTGTTCTCCTCTTTCCCTCTCCTTATGTACTCGGAGGAATTAACATTATTTAATTCCAGTAAAGATTTCTGAGAACTTCTAATTTAGTTCAATATAATACAAACTATTTTATTTCCTACTATGTAAAAGACAATGCAATTAATAATAAGGAATTGGAACTAAAATTTATAGACTGCTTTTCAATTTGCTAATTTTCATCATCCTTTACGTATTTAAACTAACAATATCACTTTTAGAGAAGTCATTTTACAAAGGAGCTAAGAAAGACAAAAATGACTCTAAATCAGGCAATTTACAGAAATGCATATTAGCTATTTAGCTATTCCATGGCTAGGGTCCATACAAACTTTTTTTTAATAATTCACTGAGATTAATAGTAAGGTGCTTCAAACCATGGCATAAAATTTTTAGTCATTCTTACCTATAATATCAAATATGATAAGTAACTCATTGTACTCTGAACGCACAAGGCTCATATTACAAAACTATAGCAACTATTCATGGAAAGATTGGTATTTGAGAAGAAACAATGTATTTTAACAAGCAGATATAGAATTAGAAAAAGTAGTTTCAGCAAAAGAAATTTCATGAACAAAAATGTGGAGAAAGTTGAAAATTTGGCATTTTGGTTGAAAAACAACTTGGTTTGTCTTATACTGGGGAGTGTATTTTGAAAAGTTATAAGACTTAAGGCTAAGAAGACAATTGGGATCCTCCTATCACCCTGAATGTCAGACATCATCTTTTTGCTATCACCAGGCAGTTAATTCTGCCTTGGCTCTTGCTTCAGAAAATCTGGAGAGACTATAGGAAGAGATCCTAAAAGGATTGAAATGATAAAGGCAATCCCATGTTTGTGACTGAGAATTGTAAAATAGTGCTGGTATTTATCACACTGAACTACCTTTAGGTATTTAAAATGAATTCTACAGGGTGCTTCCTCTTTGATGATGGGACAACTAAGCTCTTATTGCCTTCTTGGTATTTATATAACAGCCTCAGGGCATTAGAAGTCAACTCGAAGAGAAAGAGCAAATCGTCCCTGTGCAGTTCGAATTGGACAATCATTTATCTCCTTATATTCAGAGCAAACAACAGGCTTTTAACAGCATTTTTGAGTTATGAGAGCTTCTGCTGAAGGTTCTGTGGCAGCAGGAATATTTGAACTTTTGCCCAACTGATAAAGAGGCTCTAAAAACACTTCTGAGTCTTTAGTTTAAGCAATTAGGCTGCTCTGCTCATCTCCATGCTGCTGGATGCTCACTCTGTTGCTCTCCAAATACGAAGGCACAGAATAGAAAAGACAGGTAATGATGTGATGATAGCTTTAGTATCAAACTGGGAGCAGGGTTGAAAATGAACAGCAGTGAAAGTAGAATCAGTTCCCTCCATTATAATATTCAGCCTTTCTTGAAATTTCAGCCTTTCCTGGCTGTCTCACCCAGGTACACTATTGCGCAATGGCTTCAGGTTGGCTAAAGTTAGAAGGAGTCAGTAGTAGGAGATGGAAGTAGAGGAGAGAGAAGCTGAGGTATTTATCTGCACCTCTTTCCCTGTTTCAATGCTTCTCTGACAGCAAAAACTTTCAGCTACTTTCCACTGTTCAGCCTCTACTTCAAGACTCAAGCTGAACTTGAGCTATAGTCACGATCCTTCAACATACACTTATCACCAAAGGAGTGGTATTGGCTTCCAGCTACTTCGACTCTGTCCATATTTCTTCTAAGTATCTCTTCATTAAACTCTCTTTATTTAAACCATCTGTGTACATTGCATTTCCTGCCAAGATCCTGACAGATACAGGGAGAACAGTATTTCAACTAATTCTTACCTTACAATCATTGACCTTATTAAAGGTCTAATTTTGTGTACTTGTAGGGGTTTTCTTTTAGATTTGTCTCTCAGAGAGTGTTTCAATATACTTTAAAAATTAATGCGAGGGAGAAAAAAAAGATAAAAAAACAAAAGTTTAACATGAAGCCGGGCGCAGTGGCTCAAGCCTGTAATCCCAGCACTTAGGGAGGCTGAGACAGGAGAATCGCGAGTTCAAAGCCAGCCTCAGCAATGGCAAGGTGCTAAGCAACTCAGTGAGACGCTGTCTCTACATAAAACACAAAAATAGGGCTGAGGATGTGGCTCAGTGGTTAAGTACCCCTGCATTCAATCCCCAGTACCAAAAAAAAAAAAAAAAGTTTAACATTAAATGATTCCGTTCCCTTACCAGGGTGTTGGAAGGAAATACCAAAGGGAACGTGTTGCTCTAGACCAGTGTTTCACCAAGAGTGATCCCAAGCTATAGGCATTGGTATTATCTGGGAACTAGTTAAAAAAGAACATACTCAGGACCCACTTAAGACTTAACTGAATCAGAAACTGTTTTAAATGTGTGTTTTAAAATGCTTTCCAGGGAATTCTGCTACTCGCTGAACTGACAAAAACTAAGAAACACGCTTCCTATTTCCTGTAAATTAAAAATCTCCAGTATCTATTTCCTAAAATAATTTCGAATCATAATTTAAAACATCTTGAAGTTTACTCCAACCTACCTTCTTGGTCTGTGTTCCTTTATTATCTATTGAAATGCTACTTATTCTTCAAAGCCTAAAATAAATGCCACTTGCCTTTAAAACCTTTCCTGCTTTGGAAAGTCAAGGTGGATCTTTCCTTTCTCTGGAACTTTGTGTGTTCTGGTGCAACCTTGTAACACCTGGTGTAGATTTTTGTTTTCCTTTTCATAGTCTTCATATAGTTTAGTTTCTACTAGACAGTTGTTGAGAGTATAAACATGGCCTCAATTTTCCTTGAATTATTTATTCTAGCTTTAGAAAATGTGGATGGTTCAGGTATTCTAGTATTGTTTGGCCCATCCAATTTATCATCAGTACACAAAAATTCACATCACAATATTCACTCTCAGGATAAAGTTCTTGGAAGAAATCTATAATGTGAAAACAATATAAATTAAGTCTACAGAATTAGTAAAAGCATAATATTAAAACAATATAGTTATGTAAAGGTAACACACATTTTCCTTTCTTTCAGTTCTAGATAATTGCTTTGTAACAAATACTGTTGCAGAAGTTATATGTACAAATGTAGGAGAATAGAGCCAGATGTGGTGGTGCATGCCTATAATACCAGCACTTTGGGAGGCTAAGACTGGAGAATCATCAAGTTCAAAGCCAGCCTCAGCAACAGCGATTTGCTAAGCAACTCAGTGAGACCCTGTCTCTACATAAAACACAAAATAGGGCTGGGGATGTGGCTCAGTGGTTGAGTACCCCTGAGTTCAATCTCTGGTACCAAAAAAAAATATAATAAGATAGAGTCAGAAGAGATGAAGTGATGAAGTAACTTAGGCTCTGAATTATCTATGATTCAGAAATAATCAGTGTTACTGAGAATGCAATATTTATCAAGATTAAATTATATTAGGAAAAAGAATCTATGTGACAAAAGAACAAATTTATGATAAAAGGTAAATTTTACAGCATACATTTTTAGGTTTTAAATATTCATTTCATTTATTTGATACTACACATTAACAAAAATGTATCTATGTTGTAAAATAATCATTTAAAAATAATCCTATAAACCATATGTGGTATTTAAAAGCTTCACAAAATTTATGACTCCAAAGAATGTCTTAATTCTCACAAAACCAAGTAATCCTAAAGAAAAAAAAATAGAGCTGAAGTTATCCAAAAAAAGAGGAGTGATAAAAAACATCAGTAATTTTAAATGTTTAAAAAACTTACAAAAATATAGTCAAATAAAACAAAAAATGAAACTTAAAAATTTTTATGTAAGAGATTTGACATGTCTTATGCATTTTTCAGGCATTATTTTCAAGATCCAGCACCTTAAAATAAGCATTTGCAGGTCTGACGCTGTAGCTCAATGGCAGAGCACTTGCCTCACACATGTGAGGCACTGGGTTCGATCCTCAGCACCATATAAAAATAAATTAATAAACAAAGATGTTGTATATCCATCTACAACTAAAAATATACTTTAAAAAAATTAAGCATTTGCAAATCTTTGTTATAAATTAGTAACCAAAGGGAAAAAGCACCTTGAAAATAAAATCCATTTGTTAACTAAATATTTACTGTGAAAAACATGGTTTCTCTGGTGCTACAGTAGATCCACTACATAAACTACTACTGAGGGGCAAGATACTCACCATGTATGGCAAGGAGGATATTCTAGGGCACTAAATTGAGGAAGAACTTATTCTAAGGTAGTCTAATATATGGTATAGTTCAAGATTTTAAACAGTTATGTGGAAAATTAATTGCACATTTTATGACACAATCAGCTCATGCTAGAAATGGCTTCTGGTATAATTCAACTTATTTTATATACTGTTCATATATGAAGACTACGATAATGAGCCACAGTGAGAGGTCTGAAATTTCACTTTCTTTAAAGAAATACACTTTTACATTGGAAATGTACTTCTGCTCCTGATTTTTTCCATAAGAAAAGGCACATATTTATGAGACAGCTAGCTAGTTAACAGTCTGAATCTAACTGAACTTTGAGAGGACAGAATGTGTGACCTCAAAGATGTTAGACAACTGTCATAAACAAGTGTGCAAAACAGATACAGTAAAAGTGAAAATATGTCTAAAAGAATAATGTAAAATCATAAAAGAGACTTTTCAAAGCAGAATGATATCTTTTCATGCAGCTTTTTTATTTACAGATGACAAAAAGATTCATCAGAGAGGTTAATTAATTTGGCTCCATATATTCCTTTCCCCACCCCTCCAACCCCTGCCCCAGAATCTGGGATCTGAGAGTTTGCATAAATTGTCCACTTTTTAACACACCCAACATGACCTAAAAGCAATCAATTTGAGACCTCCATATACTCTTCCTAGTTTGGTTTTCATTGGCCTTTTATCATCTTAGATTCAGAAGTCACTTCTTCTCTACAGAAACAAAAGACCTACAAGTTTTTCTTAGGAATCCTAGACCTCCAAAGCTCTTAGTTTCTAGGTTGACATAGGCTTTCCCTTGCTGCTCCTTTAAAGCTGCCCCTGAGAGCCATATGCAGACACTTAAATTTAAATTACAATAGAGTACAAAATGCCATTCCTCTGTTATAGCACTACATTTCTGGTATTCAATATCTGTATGTGGATTATGACTCTTCTATTGGGTAGAGGATAGAAAACATTTCCATTATGGTTCAGTTGTACTGAGTTAGTATTTCAATTAATTTTTCTATTTCTTTAGTTTTTCCTAGGACATTAAAAATGTGGTTTTCTTGATTTGTTTTTTAATTTGTGAACTTCAATTCCCAATTCCACAATTTTCTATAGTCTCCAATGAGTTAACTTAGCACACTTAATATATTATATTTTGTGTTAACAATGATTGTACAATAATAGTTATAGCACTTATGACTTCTGTGTTCCTTTTTATTAATTGATGAAGTTAGTTCACAAGAAATGTCACATGAAGGGATACAGTTAATATTACAAAGGCAATAAATAAATCATGACTAATAATGTAGTGCTACAAATGTTTGTACATTGTTAGCAGCGTGAAGTCAATGTCCAGATTTTCTGTGATATATTAAAATAAACATAGAGTTATACACTTAAATAGAACTTACTATGCAGCAAGAACTATTCTTAGTGCCTTATAGTCCATCGATTTCATCATCAGGACAACCAGGTAAAGTAGGCAATAATTATTTGTATTTTATAAAGTAGGAAATGGAGGCAATTGGAACAGAGATGTTCTCTGTACTCCTTTTCCTATTTAGAATATGTTTCAGTGCATTTATATGAGATTTTATTCTAGTTCATATACTAAAATTAATTATGGAATAACAATGTTATTCTTTAGTGGAGCACTATTACTGAGTAACTTCATTCTCTTCCTGGATCTTTATTTTTTGTTTCCCGGAGCTTATAATTGTCTTGAACATGGTATTAATATGTATTAAAGTTTCTAAATGATGTTTCTGCTACATTGTGATGTGGATGCAAAAGCATTCCCCATGGTTATAGCTGCATCTGTCTCAAAACAACAATCTAATTTTTTCAGATCCATGGGGAACCATACTCATTATATTCACCAGGTTTAGGGCTTCAAGCATTAATTTTTTTCTGGACACATGAATAATCAAGGAACTGTTAACAAGCACTGACAAACAAGCAGATTACTTTTGTGTATTAGTAGAGCATTATATGGCTCAATAAGATTGTATTGCTAATAGGCATGTGTCATGCTCGCTTTCGTTCAAATTGTTATTTATTGGCACGGTTGAGAAGTATTACATACCAATGTGTGTAGATAATAAAAATACTCTACTTTTTGTTAGCTAATGATGACTGGTCTATTGGCAGTAGAATATGTCCTTTGAGATATTTTGCATCAATAGTAAAGTGCTAATCCAGAAACATTCCCCCTATAACTTGGTCATATCAAAGGCAGCATTTGGGTATATTATCTATAATTCCATCTCATCAGCTCCACAGTGTAGTCATAATAGGAATGTAATATTTACAGGCAGTAAACAAATTCTCCTCAACTTACAATGAGGTTACATTACACCTGAATAAATCCATCACAACTTGAAAATATGATATATATGTTAATAAATATAATATAAATATATAATAAATGCAAAATCACATTTATTAATGCACTTCACCTACTGAACATGATAGCTTAGTCTGACCTAACTTAAACATGATCAGAATACTTATATTAGCCTACAATTACGCTGAATCAAATAGTCTATTTTATAATGAAGTTTTGAATAGCTCATGCAATTTACTGAATAATACTCTAAAGTCTAAAAATGAATGGTTGCATGCATTGTGGAACCATCATAAAATCACATATTATAAACATATAAATAAATAATTTTACATATAAAATTTAGCTATACAAATTTTTGGAAGAAAATTTTGACAGAAACATTGGAAATTTTAGTTATTATAAACATAAGTATGTTCAATTATAATTATAGGGTTTACTCTAATAAATCAATATTGTTCTAGAGCTGAATTTTTGCATATATAATAGTTCCATCCCCCTTTATCCTTGAGGAATAAGTTCAAAGACCCCCATTAGATGCTTGAAACCATATATAGTACTAAATCTATATATGATTTTCCTATACATGATAATATTTCCACCTATGATAAAGTCTAATTTATATATTAGGAATAATAATAATAATAATAAAGTGGAACAATTGTACTATAATAAAATTATGTATGTAGGATCCTTCCTACCCCCACCCCACTCTCTCTCTCTCTTATAATGTCCCAATGTACTATGCCCATCCTTCTTTTTGTGGTATGGATAATAATTAAAGGAGATATTTTGAGGCTTCTTTTTGGCATATCTGAGTTTCCAGTATCATTACTCTTACACTTTGAGGCCATTATTATGTAAAGTAAGGCTTCCTTGAACACAATTACTGTAACATTGTTATGGTCAATTTGGTAATTGAGATGGCTATTAATAGTCTAACAGATACATAACACATACAGAGTAGATACAATGGACAGAGGAAAGATTCATGTTCCATGCAGAGTGGAAAGGTGCAAGATTTCATCACATTACTAGGAATGATACACAATTTAAAACATGAGTTTCTTATTTCTAAAATTTTCCATTTAGTATTTTTAGACCATGATTGACTACATTTAACTAAAAGGGTACTATTATAGTACCTTACCCACTCCTTTATTTTTCTTCTCCGTGTTCTAACTAGAATGAGCAGGATTAGAATGACTAGAATACATTCAGCAGAATTAGATTATAATAGAGTTTAAAAACACAGATGTTATAGCTTCTTCTGTCAATGTAGTTGCTTTTACTTCTCTATGATATTAACTTATATGTGGTTTCAATACATTTATCAATGACTATTGCCAAGATTCAACATAAAGTCTGATCTCCAAAGAAAACAGTCTCCAGCTCATATTAACCCAGATGCAAGCTCATAGGAAAATATGCCCCGATAGGTACTTCCTGTACCAATAGCGGCTAAAAAGAATGTTGTTTTGAAGTTAGGAGGAAAGAGAAGTTACAATTCCTATAACATTATAAATTAAGCTCATCCCACCTGAGCAGGACAGGTACTCCAAAATATATATAAAAAGCCACAAACATATGATGGGTTGGCTTACAATTTTTCAATATTATGTTGATGCAAAAGTGATAAGCATTCAGTAATAACCTTACTTCGAAATTTGAAGTTTGAACTTTTCCTGGGCTGGTATAATGCATTGTGATATTCTCATGATGCTGAGCAATGGAAGTGAGCTGCAGCTCCACATGCAATCACGAGGGTAAGGAACTGACATTCTACAGTGTACTGTGTTGTAAGCATTTTTCATAGATATAAGTATTCAATTAATTATATGAGAGATTCAGCAATTTATTATAAAATAAGTTTTGTGTTAGATGTTTTTGCCTAACTGTAGGTTAAAGTGTGTGTTCTAAGCATGTTCAAGGTAGGCTAAGCTAAGCTATGAGGTTTGGTAGATTAATTGTATTAAATTCATTTGGCTTAAATATTTTCAACTTACAGTAGTTTTATCAGAAAGTAACTGTCAAAAGTCAAGGAAGATTCACATATCACACCCCTAAAAGACATTTGATTTCATTTGTTTAGCTACAAAAGAAATATTTTCAAATGAATATTCTATCCATTTTAATTCACTAATAACTGGAGCAAAAACAATTAAACATGCATTTTTCTACATAAACATGGACTGATATGGTATTGGGGAATTATTTCTATTTTCTTAATGAACAAAGAATCGATAGTCATCTTTCCTATTCCCAGGTAAACCTACTCATAAATATTTATCTATCAAAATTGAAAAAGTGTGTCTATAAAAAGATTTGGGCTAATACATTCAAATCAACTTAATTTATAATACAACAAAATTAGGAACAACCCAGAATGTCATAAACAGGGAAAAGATATATAAATTGATGTATTAAAACATGGAATGCTGCTAAGTAATAAAAAGGAAGGAGGAATTTTTTGCTTATGATGACATAAAAATATTGAAAGGAAGAAAGAACTAAGCTAATATCCAGATTAATCCCTCATTGCTTCTATGATTATCTTCCTTAGAACCTGGTTTAGGATAATAGATCTAGTAAATATAAATAGAGGAGCACATGTCACTACTGTTAATGATTTGGGGCCATTATTATGTAAAGTAAGTGTCCTGTGAATACAAGTGCAGTGATACACAAGACTCACAGGTTAAGCAAGAAGCTACTGACAAATGGGCAAGTAGCAGATGGTGAATTTTAGGTGGATAATGTAAATATATTCTATGTAATGTTTGTGAAATACTTATTTTTTAAAAAGTTTTGTTGTTTATCTAAAATTCAGATTTAACTTTGCCCTGTATTTTATCTAGTAAACCTCTATGATTCTTCAGTTTTATATGGGTGGTTACTAATTGCATATGTTTAAACGCTACTCTTCTAGCAATACCACTGAGAGAATATAGTATTCTTCATAATTTTGCATTTGAAATTAGCAGAGTAATAAGAAATTTTCAATTCAATTTAGAACTGTACTTTGTCCATAGGCTTCAAGCCAAACCTGGACCTTTCCTGTCCAAATGAACACCTTTTTATTCATCTTTATTGCCTGATAAGCCATAACTTTTATTAATACCTTTCAGCTAATGGTGTATAAAAACATGCCTTCTTCCTTTAAACAAGATTGTTTAAATCCACTTAATAGCCTTTTATACATTACACTGAAGCTATTAACTCAGAATGTACTCAAAGAATAAGTGCTAAAAGGGTACATAATGGGGTTTAATTGAAGAATAATCAAACAGGATCAACCTATAATCTGTGTATGCAAAACCAAATGTTTTAGTCTCTTACCTAAAAAAATTCTTCATGGACCTGGAACATTTTAGGATTTAAAATGCATTTATAATCATATACTCCAAAATAATTTAGTATAATGATAAACCACCAGACAATAAGTATTATCAGAACAGCAAGAAAATAATTTGATGAGATTTTGAAAATTCATAAACACTTAGAAAACCAGTAAATTTTTAAAAATGACATACAACATGATTTTCAATTCTATCTCCTTTAAAACTTTAATTCATTAAGACCAAATAATTTCAGTCACTTTATCTTTCATCAATAAGGATAAACCATAATAATAGACTTAAAAATGGACACATACACACACACACACACACACACACACACACACACAAAACTTATAGGAAAACAGAAGAAAAAGAGAGCCATGATAAAATTCATGATTATATATAATTTTACACTTATGAGGTATGAAGTAAGTTTAGGTGTATGTACAAAAACAAGTGGTGTGCTGGTTTGGTTTTGTTTTTGCAGAGTTAGAGATCCTAGTGCATGCTAGGCAAGCACTCTACTACTGAACTACACCCCAGCCCAACCAATGGTGTTTTAAGAAATGCTTACGTGCATAATATACATAACAAGTTCATCTTGTGCCTAATCCATTATTACCTTGAGATGCAGAATGTATTTGGCCTTCCAGTGCCAGTTTACATGATGGTAACAAAAACACCATTGGAAAGTCAAGGTATGAGCTCAGTGGGCTGAAGCTGCTTCAGGAAATGATACTATTATATTTTTTGTTCAGACTGAGGTTATTCACCAATCCTCAGTGAGCCCATGCAATATTCCTAGGAAGAGATTTTAAAAATAAACAGGCAGATAAATGAAATCAAAACCAAACACATGCAAATACACATACAAAGCAAAATAAAAACTAAAGATGTTTTAACATGATTATCTATAAACAAGAATTTTGAGTCCACTTCAACAAGGTGACACAGAGAAGGAATTCTCCCTTCTTAACTCAGAACTCTGGATATTTCTGTTGTAATAGTCATATCTGTAAAACACCCTGCTGTGTTTGGCCCAGTGTGATGGTTCTCACAGAGCAGAGTGTTTCAGGGAGGCTTAGATCTGCCAGAAAATGACTTCAGCCAACACCAACAGGACAGTCTGCTGCCATCAGTTGCAGTGGTGCAAAAATTATTCTGGCAGCAACAGTAGAGGAAAAATGCACCTACATGGTTGCATTCCTGGAACTCCTGACTTGCTAGGACCAAAGCCTCTGCATCTAATATCATCTCAAAGTGCCAGAGCAAAAATCGGAGAAAAAAATGAATGACATGAAAATGGAAGGTTCTAACTTATTTCCAAAAATATATGAGATAGTTCCTGAAGACTCTCAGAAATAAGAAAGTGTGACTTTAAAGAGATAAAGTTTCCATCGACTTTTTAAGGTTGATGAGAGACTGCGAGAATAATACTGCTTCCTCAACTACTATTCTATTTTTATTTTTTTAAATCCAAGGTCAGGCATCATAGAAAACATAAACTGTATTAGACCAAATTGGCATGAAAAATATTTGAGTCTATTAGATCAAGTCTATAAGATCTTCAGAATGCACATACTACTGCAAAGACATTTTATGTAGCTGTTAGGTGCTGTGCAGAAATATTTATCCTAAATATTTTCCTCACTCTTAAATACATATTAACTGTGGCAGATTCCTTTGTAAAATATTACACTGAAAAATAAAAATGAAATTGTGCTCTTTATGAGCTTTTTTAAAAAAATTGTTCTTTTTAGTTACACATGATGGTAGAATGTATTTTTGACATATCATACATACATGGAGTATAACTTCCCATTCTTGTGTTTGTGCATGATTTGGAGTTACACTAGTCATGGATACATATATGAACATAGGAAGTCATGTCCAATTCATTCTACTGTCTTTCTGATTCCCATCTTCCCTCCCATCCCCCACTCCCCCCTGTTCAATCCAGTGAACCTCCACTCCTCTCTCTCCCCTCCCCCTGCCTATTGTGAATCAGCATCAGCATATTAGAGCATTCCACTCTTGTTTTGGGGGGGATTGGCTTATTTCACTTAGCATGATAAGATTCCAGTTCTATCCATCTACTGGCAAATGCCATAATTTAATTCTTCTTTGTGTGGCTGAGTTATTATTCCATTGTGTATATTACCACATTTTCTTTATCCATTCATCTATTAAAAGGCACCTAGGTTGGCTCTGTAGCTTGGCTATTGTGAATTGAGTTGCTATGAACATTGATGTGGCTGCATCACTGTAGTATTCTGATTTTAAGTCCTTTGGGTCTAAACCAAGGAGTGGGATAGCTGGGTCAAATGGTGGTTCCATTCCAAGTTTTCTAAGGACTCTCCACACTGCTTTCCATAGTGGTGCACCAATTTGCAGTCTCACCAGCAATGCATGAGTGTACCCTTTTCCCCCATCTTCACCAACATTTATTGTTACTTGTATTCTTGATAATTGTCATTCTGACTGGAGTGAGATGAAATATCAGTGTAATTTTAATTTACATTTCTCTAATTGCTAGAGATGGGGAACATTTTTTTGTTGTTGACCATTTGTTATTTGTTGACCATTTGTATTTCTTCTGTGAATTGTCTGCTCAGTTGATTAGGTAATTTGGTTTTTGGGTGTTAAGTTTTTTGAGTTCTTTATATATCCTGGAGATTAATGCTCTATTTGAGGTGCAGGTGGAAAAGATCTTCTTCCATTCTGTAGGCTACCCCTTCGTGTTCTTTATTGTTTACTTTGCTGTGAAGAAACTTTTTAGTTTGATATCATTCCATTTATTGATTCTTGATTTTACTTCTTGTGCTTTAGGAGTCTTGTTGAAGAATTTGGTTCCTAAGTCAACATGATGGAGATTTGGGCCTACTTTTTTTTCTAGTCAGCTCAGGTCTCTTATCTAATGCCTAGATACTTGATCCCCTTAGAGTTGAGTTTTGTGCAGGGTGAGAAATAGGGGTCTAGTTTCATTTTATTATATAGAATTTCCAGTTTTCCCAGCAGCATTTGTTAAAGAGGCTATTTTTCCTACAATGTCAGTTCATGGCACCTTTATTTATTATGAGATAACTGTGTTTAGATGGGTTTGTCTCTGCATCTTCTATTCTGTACTTCTGGTTTCATGTGTGCCAATAACATGCCATTTGGTGTCCATAACATGCCATTTTTGTTACTATGGCTCTGTAGTATAGTTTAAGGTATGGAATTGTAATGCCTCCTGCTTTACTTTTCTTCCTGAGAATTGCTTTGGCTATTCTGGGACTCTTATTGGTCCAAATGAATTTCATGACTACTTTTTCTATTTCTATAAAGAACATCATTAGAACCTTAACAGGAATTACATTAAATGTGTATAGCACTTTTGGTACTATGGCCATTTTGACAATATTAATTTTGCCTATCCAAGAACATGGGAGATCTTTCCATCTTCTAAGGTTTTTTCAATTTCTTTCTTTAGTGTTCTATAGTTTTCATTATAGAAGTCTTTCACCTATTTTGTTAGATTGTTTCTTTGAGGCTATTGTGAATGGGATAGTTTCCCTAATTTCTCTTTCAGTTGATTTATCACTAATGTATAGAAATGCAATTGATTTATGGATGTTAATTTTATATCCTGCTACTTGGCTGAATTCATTTATGAGTGCCATAAGTTTTCTGGTGGAGTTTTTGGGTCTTTTAAATATAGATTCATGTAGTAAGCAAATAGGGATTGTTTGAGTTCTTTTTTTCCTATTTATATTCTTTTTTTTTAAATGTTTATTTTTTAGTTGTAGGTGACAGAATATCTTTATTTTATTTTTATGTGGTGCTGAGGATCGAACTCAGTGCCTTATGTGTGCTAGGTGAGCACGCTACCACTGCACCATAATCCCAGCCCCCCTATTTATATTCTTTAATTTCCTTCATCTGTCTAATTGCTCTGGAAGGAATATGTTGAATGGAAATCTTGAAAGAAGGTATCCTTGTCTCGTTCCAGTTTTTGTAGGGAAAGCTTTCAAATTTTTTTCCATTTAGAATAATGTTGGCCTTGGATTTAGCATAGATAGCTTTTACAATGTTGAGGTATGTTCCTACTATCTCTGGTTTTTCTAGTGTTTTGAAAATGAATAGATGTTGTATTTTGTCAAATGATTTTCTGCGTCTATTGAGATATTCATATGATTCTTGTCTCTAAGCCTACTGATGTGATGAATTACATTTATTGATTTCCATATGTTGAACCCACCTTGTATCCCTAGGATGAGCCCCACTTGATCATGGAGCACTATCTTCTTAGTGTTTTTGTATGTGATTTGCCATTATTTTATTAATAATTGTTCCATCTATGTTCTTCAGGATATTGGTCTGAAGTTTTCTTTCCTTGATGTGTCTGTGTCTGGTTTTGGTAACAGTGTGATGCTAGCTTCATAGAATAAGTTTGGAAAGAATCCCACCATTTCTGTTTCATGGAATAATTTGAGGATTGGATTTAATTCTTTTTTGAAGGTCTGGTAGAACTTGGCTGAGAATCCATTCAGTCTTGGGCTTTTCTTTGATGGCATTTTTAATTTCATTGCTTGAAACTGATCTGTCTAAATTTTCTAAATCCTTCTGCTTCAATTTGGTTATTTCATATGTCTCTAGAAATTTGTCAATGTCTTAAATATTTTCTACATTATTGGAGTATAAGTTTTCTAAATAGTTTCTGATTATCCTCTTTATTTCAGTATTGTTGGTAGTGATATTGCCTTTTCAATTACAGATTTTAGATATTTGAGTTTTTTCCCTTTCTCTCTCTTTGTTAGCCTGGCAATGGGTTTATCACTTTTATTAATTTTTTCAAAGAAGTAATTTTTTTGCATTCACTCATTCATTTATTCAACAAATATTTATTGAACTGAAATAAAATTGATGCCAGCCAAGAATACCCAAGTATAGGTTAGGAACCATGATGAGTACTGGGCTTACAATACTGAGCCAAATAAGTAATCTCCCCCTCCACTGATGGAGTTTATAGTCATAGGGGAGAAAAACATTATTCAAATACTCTCACAAATAAATATACAATTACAGAAGTAATAAGTGCTAAGAGGCTTTTAAAAAAATATTATTCTATTTAGGTTTGCATGATAACAGAGTGCATTTTGATTCATTGTACATAGATGGAGCACAACTTTTCATTTCTCTGTTTGTATGTGACGTAGAATCACAACATACATGCGGTTATACATAAAGCTAGGGCTATGATGTCCATCATATTCCACCATCTTTACTATCCCATTTTGTTGATTTTTTGGATTATTTCTTTTGTTTCAGTTTCATTTATTTCAGCTCTGATTTTAATTATTTCCTGTCTTCTGCTTTTGGTGTTGTTTCATTCTTTTTTCTGGGCTATGAGATGTAATATTATTTATTTGTTGACTTTTTATTATTTTAATGAATGAGCTCAATGCAATAAAATTTCCTCTTAGCACTGCCTTCATGATGTCCCAGAGATTTTGATACATTGTATCACTATTCTCATTTATCTCTAAGTGTTTTTGTATTTCATCACTGATTTCTTCGGCTATCCATTCATCATTCAATAGCATAGTATTTTATCTCCAGGTGTTACAGTAACTTCCATGTTTTAGTTTTATCTTTGGTTTCTAATTTTATTTCATTACAATGTGATAGGAGGCAAGGTATTATCTCTATTGTTTTTTGTATTTGCTAAGAGTTGCTTTGTGGCCTAAAATATGGTCTATTTTAGAGAAAGATCCATGTGCTGCTGAGAAGATGTTGTATTTATTCATAGATGAATGAAATATTCTCTATATGTCTGTTAAGTCTAAATTATTAATTGTATTTTTTAATTCTACAGCTTCTTTATTTAGTTTTTGTTTGGAGGATCTATCTAATGGCTAGAGAGTTTTGTTAAAGTCATCCAGTATAATTGTGTTGTCATTTATTTGATTCTTGAAATTAAGAAGGGTTTGTTTGATGTACATAGATGTTCCAGTGTTTGGGGCATAAATGTTCACAATTGTTTTATTTTGATGTATAATTCCCTTAAGCAGTATGAAATGTCCTTCTTTGTCCTTTATAATTAACTTTTGCTTTGTCTGCTTTATCTGATATAGAATAGAAACTGCTGCTTGTTTATGAGACCCATTTGCATGATATTTTCCCCATTCTTTTACCTTTAGTCTGTGGATGTCTTTGCCTATGTGGTGAATCTCCTCTAGGCAGCATATTTTTGAGTCTTGGTTTTAGTCCAATCTGCTAGTCTACATCTTTTAATTGATGAGTTTAGGCCATTTACTTTCAAGTTTTTTATACAGATATGATTTTTATTCCTTGTCATTTTTATTTATTTTTGGTGTTTAATTGAAATTTGTTTCCCCATTGATTCATTGTTCTTTTAGTGTAGTTCCTCTATTTGCTGGTTTTCACTTTTAGTTTTAATCTCATCTTCATGGAATATTTTGTTGACAATGTTCTGTAGTGCAGGATTTCTAGTTGTGAATTGTTTTCATTTTTGTTTATCATGGAAGGTTTTTATTTTGTCATCCATTCTGAAGCTTAATTTTGTTGGGTATTCTTGGCTGGCATCAATTTTATTTCAGAGCTTAGTATATATTATTCCAAGACCTCTGAGCTTTGAGGGTCTGGACTGAGAGATCAGGTGAGATTCAGATTGGTTTCCCTCTAAATGTTACTTGTTTTTCTCTGGAAGCCTTTAAAATTCTGTCATTCTGTACATTAGGCATTTTTATAATAATGTGCCTTGATGTGGGTCTGTTGCAATTTGTATATTTTGGGTCCTGTAAGCCTCCTTTATTTGATTTTCCATTTCATTCTTTAGGTTTGGGAATTTTTCTGATATTATTTCATTGAAAAGATTGTGCACTCCTTTTATTTGTGTCTCTGACCATTCATCTACCCCCATAAATCTTAAATTTTTTTTTTTTTAGTTATCTCATATGTCTTGGAAGTTCTGTTCATGTTCTCTTAACATTTCCATGGTCACTTTTGTTTTCAAGATATATATTTTGTTTTCATTGCCTAAATCTCTGTCTTCCAAGTGATCTGGTCTGTTGCTAATGCTTTCAATTGAATCTTTAATTTGGCTTATTGATTTCTTCATTTCAAGGATTTCTGCTTTTTTTTTCAGATCTCTATCTCTTTATAGAAATGATCTTTCACTTCCTGCATTTTCTTTCTGATTTTATTCCTTATATTTCCTTTACTTTACAGATCAGTTCAACTTTGCACATTCTAAACTCCTTCTTTGACATTTCTTCCACTGTGGTGTTGATGGATTCTGTTATTGGAATATCTTTGTTTGTGTAAATTTGTTCCTTGCTTTTTCATGTTGTTTGTGTGTCTATCTATCTACCAGTATGTATATGAGGCAGTAGATCTCCTACCCTGTGGACTTACTGTGTCCCTGAAGGTTTCCAGTACCTCATTTGCTGAGAAACTACCTGTCTGCTTTCTTGATTTCAAACCATGGAGTAGCTAGAAAAGTGACCTCCTCTATTCCCCCATTTTGAAAACCTCCTCTTTTTGAGCTTTCTTATAAGATTGTATGATATTTATAAGATTGTATTGTATTTAAATGAAAGTGAATTACGACCAAGCACAGTGGCACACACCTGTAATCCCAGCAGTTCAGAAGGCTGAGGCAGGAGGATTACATGTTCAAAGCCAGCCTCAGCAACAGCGGAGTGCTAAGCAACTCAGTGAGACCCTGTCTCTAAATAAAATACAAAATAGGGTTGAGGATGTGTTTCAGTGGCCAAGTGCCCTGAGTTCAAGCTCCAGTACAAAAAAAAAGTTAATTATGTATAACTAATAAACTCAAGTGCCTACAAGCTTGCATTATGCCTATGAGTAAAAATAGAAATAAGAGTTACAATCTCATCCAACATAATTCGAATATATTAGCCTTGTTTTGGATAATGAAACTAAGTAAGTCAGGTACCTTTTTAATTTTCTTTCTAGGGTTGATTAAGGTTAAACATCTCAACCCACTGAACATTATTTAGAAAGTGAGAAAACTATTTTGTGTAAATGTTGATACTGGTTAACAATCAAGTGATTTTAGTATTTGCAGATTTTATATAGTTTTACTAACAAAAGGCAAATATTAATTTCTCATTAAAACTCTGGTTCATAATTAAAAAATTAATACTTTTCACCATTTAAAAACATTTAATTTTCATAGACTGATGTTTTGGAAAACATAATGCAAATCAATTCTAAAAATAAAACTAAAACAAAACATATAAAATGGAGGTCTCACTTTTTAAAAAAATTAGATTCAGTACACAAAAAATGTTGTATTGTATTTTTGTAAAAGTTTGTAAATATTTAAATTCTCTGTTTCTATACATCTATTATTTTGTAACAGCAAGGAGAATAACTTCATAAATATTAGATTAAATGCCAATTATATAGTGATTTGGGGATTACTCACAATTTAAAAATTTAGAATAATTTAACCATTAAAAACCTATCATGCCTCTATATCCAGTACTTCTGGTTCTATGTGTTTATGCATGCGTATATACATTAACTGAAACCAAATTAATGACTCTGATCTGTAAAAATTACAGCTTCCACTTTACTTTTTGAAATGCTATCATTTCTCCCACTGATTGAGATGGTCTATCATGCTGAATTTGTGGGAACTGGTTTAGAGGAGATTTACATCATTCGTTCCTGTGTCTATAATAGTTTCTGGGATATAGTAGATGGCCAATTAATCAGTGATGAGTAACTGAAGAGTTCAACCTAAACTTCATTTAGCCAAGATAAAAACATAAAGTGTTTCTACTGAAGAAAAACATCCAAAATTATATGTTTTTGAATAAAATGGAGAAAATAATTAGGCTTCAATTATTTAGTGCTTCACAAAATATATGTGTATTGAATAATTAGATTACAAATTTACACTTTGTCATTGTAAATTATTTTTTAAATCAGATATTGTTTAAAGGTCAGTTTAAAATGCTTATGGTTTACATAATCACCCTAAAATTAGTGACTACATTTTTTTCAGTCTGTCATTTCTAACGTCTGTATTAAAGCAACCTATAGAAATAGTTCTTGCTTTTTATCACATGTACTTTCTCTTGGAAAGTTACATTTCAGGCACTTGGCACAGTATGTGTTGTTATTTTTCTTTCCTCCTAACATTGACTTAGAAGCCAGTGAGGTAAAAGGAAGCTAGGGAAGTAGGAAGAAAGGGAGACAGGCAAGGAAAAGAAGCAAAATTTACATATTTGTTTAATTATATGATGAAAAACTTTAAAATTGCCTTATAAGGTTCAGAGCCAACCTTACCCATTATTCTTATCTAACTAAGCATTTATTTCTAAAAATCAGTTGCTTTTTATTGGCCTAATCTCTTAATGGAAAGGTGTTACCTATAAAAACTTGTCAGTATGGCATTACCTTCTAAATAATTCATTTTCTTAAAGATGGAATGGAATGTTCCTAGCAGTCTGAGTTACTTATAACACAAGTGGTTTATCTGTTGCATTAGGTATAACATATAATACCATCATGTTTAAATAAGGCTCAAGTCCTGATTCTGAATTACAAAGTAGGAAAAAAATAAGATAAAAACAAAGGAAACATACAAACTTTAGATACTTTTCTCTGATAACCAATTAAGAAATAAATGTGATCTAAAACCAAATATATTTCAGTCATATACTAACTACAGATTTCCTAGTATCTAATTTCTCATGTTACAAAGTTGGTAAGTGCTTTTAAAGAGTGGCCCAGTGTTTATTAAAGTCATATTAAAAATGAGAAAATACTTATCAAAAGGCCACACATCATTCAGGAAACAAGTATGTATGTCTTTGCAAAGAATATGCAGTTTAGAGCAATATTCATCACTTCTAGCTTTATTTGAAAATTTAAACATAAAATCTCAAAATAAAACTCAACCTTAAGGAAATATTTATATTTGGAGTGAAACTTCTGATAACTTTTAATCTTGGTTTCTTAATCCTTTTTCTCCCCAAAGAACTGTAGGTACATTATAATTTTCACTGTCAGTAAATGGTAGCTCTACCTTTCCTTTAATTAAAATTCATGACCATTTCCATTCTTGAAAGATCTCATCAGTTTAAAATATATATATATATATGCATATATATATTTTATATTTTATATGTATATATGTAGGTGTACATATATACATATATATGCATATATATGTGCATATACACACATATCTTCCCTCTTGGAAACTTGTAGGTGAATATTCCAAATTTGTATATAGTAGCCCATAATTGGAAAATAAGTCTAAAAAAACACTTTATGACTACAAAGATTTACTTATTTACTTATGAGAAGAACCATTATGCTGTTTAAAGCTAAAGCTAGTCTGGCATGTGCTATGCCATAAGGATGCCATTTATCAAAGACTACTGAGCCAGTTCAGGAGAGATTTTCTTGTCATTCACTTCTAATGCCCATGTAATATGCCTATTCTGAATATGCTACATACATTTTATTCATCATTATTGATTACTCTTCCAGTGGTAAGCAAAAGATGCAAATCTTATGAAAATGAAGAAAACTGGGTGTGTGTGTGGTTAAGTGTAACTGGAGGCATAGAGTTTGTCTGATTTGTCCTTTAAATCATCATGTGAACTTTCAACAAACAAAAATACAGCATAAATCTAATAATCTTGGTTTTCTGTGCTCTTGATATTGAACAAACTTCACAGTCATCAAACTCTAATGAAGACATGGTTATATATTTAATAGAATACTAAGTATTAACTAAAATAAATTCTAAATAGTTTTATATACAATCCATAAATATTAGGTTAAAATTTGGAAATAGCCAATTTAGACATTTTAAGTGAAACACTCTGTTAATGGTTTGTATATTATATGTTCCTCAAAGACTCAGGTGTTAGAGAATTGATCACCAATGCAGTAGTGTTCAGAGGTTTGGGCTTTTAGGAAATGATTGGATCATGAGTGCTCTAAACTCATTCATGTATTAATTCATTTGATGGGTTAATAATTCAAATAGATAATGAGGAAGTTGTGGAAACCATACAAAGTCAGGCCTAGCCTCAAGAAATAGGCCACTGGGTGTATGTACTGGAAGTGTTAAATCTTATCGCCAGCTTCCTGGCTGCCATGAGTAGAACTGAACAGCTTTATTCTGCCACAACTTTCTGTGATGTTCTGCCTCACCTCAGGTCCAAACAATGGAGCCAGCAATGGACTGAAACCTCTGAAACCATGAGCCAAAGTAATTTTCTACTGCTTTAAGTTGTTTATGCCAGATACTTTAGTCACAGTGATGAAAAGTTAACTAATACAGACTTAGTCCAAAATTGATTTCATAAATCAACTTATAGACTTACTTGTAGAGACACAGTAAAGACCTTGTCCCCAAATATAAATAACTATTGAAAGGAAGTATGTTAAAATAGCAAATTGAGAGAAACTGAAATTTGGAATAGTAAAAATAAAAATATCCAACATCATATTTGAACCGAAAGCATTCCAGTCATTCACTTAATGACCATTTATTGAGACACAGTGTAAGATACAGAAACAAATGACGGAGACAAGCAGATAGACTGTGCTTTTACACAGAGTAGTGTAGTAAGGAAAACAGCAAAGTAAATAAGTTGTCACCACAATGATATCAGATGAATATAATCAAAGGGGAAGTGTAGGATACTGTACAAACAGAGGGGAGAGTCCAACAATTTCTGTCATCAGAGATCTGCTGTTGAAAGTAGCATTTAAATCTACAACTGTACAATAAGTAAGGGTTGGCCCAGGTGAAGATAAAGATTAGGAAATAATGTACCAAGCAGAGGTAGCCAGCGTAAGAAAAGTCTCAGAGGCCTAAAAACATGAAATTGAATAAAAGTAAAAATCTGTACAGCAAGGGCTTAGCATATAGGAAGTGTCATAAGAAATGTAGGATGGGCAAATGCTAAATTACGGAGGGCTTCATAACACAGTTAGGGAGGGAGATTTTATCCTGAGGACAATGGAAAGCTGCTAAGGACCTAAAACTAGGTATAACATGAATGAATGCACTTATTAGTATGATAATCCTTTCCACTGAAGTCGGCAGAGAATGGCATCAATCGAAAATAATAATTTATAAATCTCAGTATGCCAAATTAGAGTTGAAAATGAACTGCATATTTGGAGTTAAATTCAATACGATCTGATAATTGAGTCAAAGCAGGGAAGTAAGGGGGGGTAGTGGCATTCTGGCTTCAATTTATTTGGCTTCACTTATTTGGTAAGGAAATATTAGAAAAAATGAAGTTTTGTTTTAGAGAAGATAAATTTAGTTTAAGAAATGCTGAAAGTGAGAAAAGCAAGTCTGAAACTTGTGGTAGAGGCCTAAGCTGAAGAAACCAATGAAGGAATAGGGAGGAAGATTAATTTGTAACTAAAACCATGTTTGTGACTGAGATTGCCCAGGGAGAAAACAGTTATTTGGTAGCTCTATGTATTTTGTGTACTGGGACTTTCTAAGTGAGACTAGTTATTTCATTTCCTTCTCATCTAAAATATAGAACTAAATCACCATAATAATGGTTCCTTACAATGTCTTTTTATAAAAGATTATCAAACTCATGATCAGTGTGACCTAGACTAGGCAAGAAACCAAAGAAAAGAGTTCCTCCTCATGGCTACATGAATTTATCTGTGACAAGAATATACTAAGTTAATAAATAAGTTAATAAGTACTGGCCTTAGTACACAGCAAATGTTGGATTCCAGGATATATAGCAAACTTCAGTTAGATAATTTCCTGATTGATGGAGTTTCATCAATGCTGTCAAAATGTACTTCAATGACTTTCCTGGGCCATCCTATGTAAGTTTTTATCATATTCTCATACAGATTAGAGATAAGAAATGTCATTTGTTCCTATATGTAGAACAACCCGAACTCTATAATCTGACGTATTCATTTGACAAGTAAAGCATAATCTTCCTGCTTAAATTCAATATATAATTGATAGAAAAAAAACTGGTAGTATGATGTGGTAATGTAGTGGTGGTATAAAGATTGGTTGTAAGGTAGAATGTCATTAGTAAATTTCTGATCTTTCCACAGCTCCTCTTTCTATTCTTTTCCCCAACATTACTGATATATTTGTCCCAAAACTTACTTATTTTCCTCAGGCCTCTACTTCATCAGAAAAAGGGTGGAAAGAGTTAAGAGGTCTTGAGAGCTGATCTGAATCTCTGGTTTCCATAAGAAAATATAGTCCAATAGGTATAAAAGCCCTCAATTAGTTTCCCTCACTGTAGCTGATCAGGCTCTTCCCCAATCATCCTATCAGTTTATTCATTTATTCTTTTGCCCTCCACATTAAGTCTCCTTGGGAGGGAGGTACATCACACTGGGACCAGTTCCCCAGTTGGGTGTTTTATTCTCCAGGATCATTTATCAGCTGTACTCAACTCTTCTTCCTCATTTCCATTTTCTCATTGATACATAAAAATGCTTACTTCAGTCACCCTTTTCAGAAAAAACTAACTACTCAACTCACTAAAGCAAAGCAAAGAGCAACAATTAAGAATCTTTCTAAATTTTCATTTTTTCTGCAAAAGACTTATTGGAATACACACTAATCAGTCCCTAAGAAAGACTACAGAATGTGATGATAAAGTAAATGGAGAGGGGGAAGATAGCCAGGTGTTGGGGTAAACATTAATCAGTGCCTAGGAACTACATTTCTTGCAGTGAGAAAAAAAGAACTCTAAAGAACAATTAGTAGAGCGAAGGAAAGGAGAAATGCTGGGGACTGAATTAGAACAAGATACATTCCATGCTTTTATAATTATGTCAGAATAGATTCTACTGTCATGTATAACTAAAAAGAACCAATAGAATTTTTTAAATTACAGATAAGTAAGTAACAAATAAAATGTAATATAGGTATGTTTCATTAAGTTTGGGGGGACATACTTATTAAAAATGTGATAAAAAATGAAAATGAAGAGAGGAGTTGCCCTTGTCTTTAGTCTTTAGAGGAGGATCAAAGCAGAGTGACTTTAGCTATAAAGTAAAAGAATGTACTCACATAAAACATCTGAGGAAATCCACCTGTGCAATGGGCACACAACCTAATGTATATATTCGCTTTGCTTGTAGATGTAGTATGACCCTCCCATTGTGTTTTGGCCTGCCACTAAGGAGGAGTATGTGGGTAATAAACTGTCCATATCCTCTCTGGTGAGTCCTCTAAGTTCTTTCTTGGGGATTGGTAAACAGTATACTTGGGACATTTTGAGCCCTGGGGTTAAACAACACTAAGCAATAAGTTACTCAAGTTTAGGGGCACACCATTTGTATCTGCAAGTACAACACCTAATATATTACATTTATGCACCTAAGTAAAAGTTTCTTTTTATAATTTTAAATAGTGTGTGTGCATATATTATATATAATATATATACATATATGTATTATTCCTTTTTAAAAGAATATCAACATCATGAGAGCTATTTGCAACAGTAGTTGGAGTAAAAAGAGATTCATTTTATTTGCTCCCTGGACTGGAATGGACAATAACTACTATCATGTTCCTAATCAAGGTGGGTGACAATAAAAAATGATGATGATAATAAGAATCATAAATATGAGAATATTGCTTATTATTAAATTTGCAATTATTTATCTGGCTGTTGTGTGTTCAAAGGATATTGGAGATTGAACCAAGGGATGCTCTAACACTGACCTATATCCCCAGCTCCCCATCCTTTTTTTTTTTCCCTTGAGATAGGGTCTTAGTAAGTGCCCAGGCTGGCCTCAAATTTGTAATACTCTTGACTCAGCCTTCCAAGTCAACTAGGATCAGAGATGTGCACCATATTCCTGGCTACAATTGGCAATTATTTAAAATTATTTAAAATATACGTCTAAACTCTGCAGCATACTTAAAACATGTAAAGATATGGGGCTGGGGGGCTGTAGCTCAGTGGTAAAGTGCTTACCTAGCATGTGTGAGGCACTGAGTTTGATCCTCAGCACCACCTATAAATAATAAATGTATAAAATAAAGATCCATCAACAACTAAAACAAATTTTTAAAAAAACACGTAAAGATAAGTATCCGTTTGCTTATTCAGTTGAAATAATCATATCTAATTTAATTTATTCTGCTGGTACATTCAGGGTGAACTTCAGGAAATTTTTTGTTTTGTTTTGTTTTGTTTTGTTTAGGTACTGGAGATTGAACTCAGGGGCACTCGACCACTGAGCCACATCCCCAGCCCTATTTTGTGTTTTATGTAGAGACAGGGTCTCACTGAGTTGCTTAGCACCTCACCATTGCTGAGGCTGGCTTTGAACTCACGATTCTCCTGTCTCAGCCTCCCTAAGTGCTGGGATTACAGGCTTGCGCCACTGCATCCAGCTAAACTCAGGAAATTTTATACACATAAAATATATATCAAACTTTTAAAAAATCACTGAGATTTAATTTATTTTTGCTATCATCACTTTTGAAAATATTAAAAAAATCACATCTTCATAAAACTAAGAGCTATTCAACAACATTCAGTCAACTTCAAATGAAAATGGATAGATACTACAAAAATACTTATGTTTTAGGAATATTTCCTACTTTTAAAACCAACAACTTCAATAAATTACATGAATGCAGACAGAGGATTTTTTGATTCAAATAAGAAATCTGTTCAGTAATAACTATTCTTAGAAGAACGAACATAAATTTTAAAACATTTATAATACTAAAAATCAAGTGCCAAGGATGCATATATAAATATAATATATTTAATGTTTAAAAACATGATGAAATTTGCTTCTTAACATTTTATACTTGAATAGTGCTAAGGTTCCTGTACTTGTGAAAGTTCAAAATATTTTCATAATATAGAATACAACAAATAGATGAATTAGCTATGAATCTTTTCAGACACTGAAATTAAACTTTATTCTCTAATTATTACTTAATTGCCTTTAATTCACTTGGTTTAAAACAAAGTTCATTAGATTTTTGCATGAGTAAAGGCAACCTTTCAAAAGACAAATTAGCTACTAATATTAGTATAGACTTTATAATAAGTACATGTTTGTAGAAATATAAAATTGTATTATTACAACCACAACAATTCATTTTGATCATAATAAATCAACTATACTAAGATGAACATGAGAAAAATTAACCTTATAACTGAAATAACTTATTTTAAAAGATTGGTATAACATTTATAATTTCATATCCAAAAGCAAATGCTTCATGGTTTTTTAGGACCTTTGTCAAAATTAATTTCTTTTCTTCTTTTCTTTTGTTTGATTAAATAATAAGGATCCTGACTTCTTGTGATGAACAGAGATACCAGCTAATCACCAAATTGGTTAAAACAAATTGTTGAAATATAAATATTAGAAAAGTAGTCGATTCAATTAAAAGTTTTATTTTGTATTATTTTTCTGCTGTAACTTTACTTTTACTAATCTAATAGAGCAAATAGAACTTGGCTTGTATATAGTCTACCTCAATTAAAGGTAACATTTTAAATGATGTATAATTAATCTCTCTGAAATATTATTATATTCACATTATGTAATGGTAAGATGAAGTATGGTTAATAAAATAGATGCATAGACTAGCATTATATAATAAATATTGGATGGAGATAATTACAAATTATTAATTTCCCTCAGGAAATTCTTAATTATGGACCAGCGGAGCTATAAAATAAGTTAGCATTTATATTGTATTTTTTCTTAATACTAAAAAATTTTGAAGAGCCATTTTCCTCACAATTTTCATTAAGATAAACTGTGGGTTTAATTCTCTCCAAACTTGAAAATTTCTGCATCAAATATATACTTCCAGTTTCACTTTTACAGAATGTAATTATGTTTGGTGGAACAACCCTAATTTTGCATTAAAGGGAAAAATAATATGTTATTATACGTGTTTACAATATTTGTTAATTTTAGAAAAAAGTTATATCAAATATTTGATTTTCAATAATCTTCAATCTAGTGTTTTGTGTGAAACAGAGACATACTAATGTTTTTAAATGCATGCATACATTTTGTTTGTTTTTTGATATTGTCAAGATACAAGAATCTGGCTTCACTAAAGAAAAAATAGAAAATTTTGTGTCATGCAGTGAATAAAACTGCTTCAGAAGAGGGCATTTAAAGGAGATTATCTGCGTAGTAAAAAGAACTCATTAGGCTGTAAAATAGAACAAAACTATTGTAGACTATAGCACTTGAAGAATACAGCAGCTTTATAGCACAGATTTAGAAAGGGCTGGTGATGGTGCAGAGAAGGAGAATCAGGAGTAGAGAGGTACTCCAAGCATAGGAGAAATAACAAATTAGTTATGAAGAGAAGGCTGATGTCATTTTTGCTTTCACCAAACCAATCAGAATCATTTCTCATAAGTTTTTTTATTATTATTTCATATGGCAATATTTGAAAGTTTTAATGTACTTTAAAAAGATAGCTATAGATTTCTATGGCTTGAAGTAGATTAGCAAAACTAAATAAAGGGACATAAGGATCCATCCTCTATGTCCATCAGATATAATAAGGGATGAAGAAAAGTTCCCAGAATATATTAAAAGCCTGCCACAGATCATTTTTCAAAAACTACTCCCACAAGCAGTAAATGACATCCTGGCTTATATATTTATGAAAGATATAGCATGATGGACTCTTGTTAGTGTGTGGTGTTTTAAAACTGGCAGCATTTAACTTCAGATGGGAATGACAATGTCTCACTTTCAGAACTGCCATGGGGAAGAGAAAGAAAAATAAATCAATAAAACACCACATGACGGCTGAGAGGCTTGTTAGTTCACACACATGGGATAAACTCCAAGGTTCCAGAAAACCCTGTTGGTGACTGTAAATGGATCTGTGCTAGAGTGAGAGTTAGTCCAAAGTTATATTTCACTCAGTTTAATTTCTATTAGCCACACTCCATTTTCTCTCCAGGCTATTGAAGCTTGTGGATCTTCATCCACTTACTTAAACTCTAGGAGGCGAACTCTCTCTCAAGCATTCACCCAATGATAATTCCTTCTTTCTCCTAAAGAATAATCTTTCTTCAGAAAGATCATAGCAATGACATTAGAAAGATGCCAGAATAGGAAGTCCTAGTCCTTCCTTACCCTGTAGAGACATCCATCCAACCATACACAATACAATGTTGAGAGAAACCAGAAATCAGTTTAGGCTCCTGTTTGCTAAGTCAGCATGAAACCAGCCCCACTGAGCCCACCATGGTGCTCATTCTTCAGAGTGCTTCCCCAGGCATAGTGTGCATGACTGGGAGGAAACTTGAAACTTACGGATTCTCCACGGGGAGGGAAACCATGTCTAGAATTCATATCTAAAATTCATAATTAAAAAAACTGCAGAAGTCAGTGGTTTCTATCTTGCTTGAATCAAAGCACTGACATGAAAAGGGGCAACGTCGGGAGCCACAAGAACAAAAATTACAGTTTGAATGACATGCGCTCATTCCTCATTGCCTCTTTACCTTGCCTTGTTATTAGTTTCTGTCTGACCTAATTCAGAGCAGCAGCAAGACATTGTATATTCTCCATGCCTGGAGGACATTGAGAAAGGAAAAATAGCTCAAGCAATCCCACCAATGCTGGCACGTTGAGCGCACACACTCCAACTCTTTTCCTTCCCAGGGAGAAACATTAAGTTTTCTCCTGCCCACTCTGTGCTAAGGGAAGGTACACCTTCTAGAAAATCTGCACTGTAGATGACAGAGGGGATACATCCTCTTTCCTGGGGAGTAAAGGGAAGAATAAAGTGTTCATATCACCTTCTAGCATCTCAGAGGGCTGTCTGAGGGAATGGCTACATCTTGCCATTATCAGAACACTCATGATTTCCAGCATACTCCAGAAAAATGATTAAAAATACAGAAATAACAAACAAAGGCTGAGGAATTCATTACTGTTTTATGGAAATGGTAAAAGGAGTTCTATTAGTTGAAGAAAATGATACAAGATAGCAACACAGAAGCGGACCAAAGTATAAAACTTCAGATTTTAGGACACATGTAGGCTGAAAGTGGAAGTCTGAAAAAGATATTCTTTATGCATGGTAACCTAAAAGAGGCAGAAGTGGCCGTAGTTACACCATTCAATACATTTTGGTAAAAACTGTCATAAGAGGAAAAAAACTGACATTACATTCATAAAAAGTCAAATTTATAGGAAAATATAAGAATTATAAATAATATATATACACATATATACTCATCCTTTGGGTACTGCTATGGAACAAGCATTGACAGCAATGAATGGAGAAAAAACAATACAATATACACTAGTTGGAGATTTAAATACTCTACTTTCAATAATGGTTAGGACAACCAGTCAAAAAATCATAAGGAAATAAAAGACTTGAACAATACTATAGACTGTATGAAGCTAACATATTCAAAAAAGATTCTACCCAATAGGAATAGAATACACATTCTTCTCTAGTGAACATGGAACTTTCTTTAAGACAGATCACATGTTAGGTTACAAGGCAAGCCTTAACAAATTTAAGATGCATGTAATCACATTGAGTGTCTTTTTAACCAGAATGGAATGAAACTAAAATTCAATGGCAGAAAAACAATTGGAAAATTACAAATATGTAAAAATTAATCTACATTAAAGAAAAAATCCAAAGGTAAACTTAGAAGTATCAAAGATAAATGAAACAACAACAAAAATCCTAAACACATGGGATGCATCAAAGGCAGTACTGAAACACAAGTTTATATAAGCACCAAGTTAAAAAAGATTTCAAACAACCTAACATCACAAACTAGAACAAACTAAGCCTGAGGTTCACAGAAAAAGGGAAATAATGAAGACCAGAGTATAAATAAATGAAATGGACAACAAAAAAATAACAGGAGAAATCAACAAAACTAAGAATCAGTTTTTTTGGAAAGAAACAAAATTGATAAATTCTTATCTAAGATAAGGGGAAAAAACATGAAAGAATATTCAAGTAAAAGTAGAAATAAAAGAGAATACATATAACTAATGCCACAGAGAAGTAAAAGAATGGAAGAGATCACATGAACAATTAACATACCAAAACTTAATTAATCTAGAAGAAATGAATAATTCCTAGAGACATAACCTACCAACACTGAATCATTAAAACAAAGGAAATCTACACACACCTATAACCACTATAACCAGAGTCATGATTCAGATGTGAGGTATTCCACAAAAGCTCATGTGTGAGACAATGCAAGAGGTTTAGAGGAGAGGTTGTGAGAGCCTTAACCCAATCAGTGAGTTAATCCCCCTATGGGACTAACTCAGTAGTAACTGAAGGCAGATAGGGTGAGGCTAGAGGAGGTGGGTCATTGGGGGCATGCCTTTGGGATATATATTTGATAAGCTGAGCTTAGTCTCTCTGTTGTCTGATCATCATATTGCCTGACTGACCCCTGAGGAATGGAGCCAGGTATCTATGGACTGAGACCTCTGAAACTGTGAGGCCCCAAATAAACTTTTCCTCCCCTAAAATTATTCTGGTCATCTTTTAGTCACAGCAAAAAGAAAAAGAAAAAAGAAAAAGAAAAACCTGACTAAAACAACTAGTAAGTCATTGAACTGATAATCAAACAGAAAAGCCCAAGACCAGATGGCTTCTCTGGAGAATACCATGAAACATTTAAAAGAAGAATCGACAGTAATCTTTCTCAAACTTTTCCAACAATTTGAAGAGGAGAGAAAATCCCAGACTCATTAATTGTGGCCAGCATTACCTGACACCAAAGTCAGACAAGATCACTTCAAAAACAGAAAATTATAAGGCAAAGTCTTTGATGCGTATAGAGGCAAAAAACCTTTAATAAAATAGAAGCAAATCTAATTTATCAGCACTTTAAAAGGATAGACACCATGAACAAGTGATATTTATTCCTGTGCTGCAAAAATGTTTCAACATATGAAAACAAATTAGCGTGACAGAGCCACATTAACAGAAGAAGGGATAAAATTATATGATCAACTGAATAGATGCAGATCAAGAATCTGATAAAATTTTATCTTAATGATAAGATAAAAACACTAAACAACTAGTAATAGAAGGAAATTAGCTCAGCATAACAAAGGCCATGTACCACAAGCTCAGATAATATCATAGTCAATGGTAAAAAATTCAAAGCTCTTCTGCTAAGATCAGCAACAAGAAAGGATATGTACTTGAGTTACCTTTATTCAACAGCATACTGAATGCCCAAACAAGCAAAGCTGGCAAGAAATAGTAATAATGTACATTGCAAATCCAAAAGGAAGGAGAAAAATTATCTCTGGTTTCAGATAACATGATATTACATGTAGAGAACCCTAAAAATTATATATATACACACACACACCACAGATTTAGGAATACTAAATGCAAAAATTTCAAGCTATAAAATCAACATATATAAATCAAGGATTTTTTACACACTAATAATGAATAAGAATAAAAGACATTAAGAAACTTATTTCATTTACAATAGCATAAAAGTAAAATATTTATATGCAATCTTAACTAAACAGTCAGAATCTAACCCTGAAAACTACAAAGCATTGATGAAAAAAATTAAAGATGATGCATATAAGTGGAAAATTATCTCAAGTTCATGAATTATAAGACTTAAATATTGCTGAAATACACATCCTATCAAAAACTATCTATAGATTCAATGTAATACCTACCAAAATCCTTAGTATTTCTTTGCAAAAGTAGAAAATAATTTTAAAATTCACAAGGAACAATGAAGAATACAGAATAACCCCTTCCCCCAAAAAAATCTTGAAAAAATAAGGTTGGAGGTTTCACACTTCAGCGAAAGTCAAAACACCACAAGCTACAGTAATCAAAACAGTACAACACTGGAAAAAAGCAGACACATATGGTCTAATGGATCAGAATAGACAACTTAGAAATAAATTCTATTTATATACTTTTAAGTAATCTTCAACAAGAGTGACAAGAAAATACAAGGAGGAAGAGATAGTCTTTTCAAAAAACAGTGCTGGGAAAACTGGATACCAACACCAAATCACACAATTGGATTCTTATCTTGACACTACACAAAAAATCAACTCAGAGTGGATTAAAGACTTAAGACTTTATTTTGGAAGAAGACATACAGCAAAATCTTCTTGTCTTTTGTCTTGGCAGTTCTTTCCTAGTTATGATATAAATGTGGAATCTAAATCAGTCAAACTAAATAGAAGCAGGTAGTAGAAGAGCTGTTACCAGGGACTTGGGTGAAAGAGAAATGGGGAATTATTGAGCAATGGATACAGAGTTTCAGTCATGCAGGTGAAAAGCTCTAGAGATATGCTAAAATATGTATATAATTAACCATACTGTACTGTACATATAAAAACTTATTGGATACATTTCATACTACATATTTTATTGCAATAAAAATTTTTTAAATATCCCAGGTTGCATGAGAGTGCACTGGGGAAGCCTAGGAGTGCTTTGGATGTTGAACAATTTGAGGCTGTATTCTCATCTTGTAAAATGAGTAATTCTATTTTGAGTTGTGTGTGCATGTGCATTTGTGAGTATAAAAATGATATGTGATATGTTAAACACAATAAAATAAGAAGTTGTCTTAGTATGCCAATTAGCCCATATTTTACACTGGAGACTAACCCAAAACTTCACAGTGTAACATCAACAATAGTTTATTCTCTCATCTGACAGAAGGACCTTTCTTTAGTGTCAGACCATTTATTAGGTTGTATTAACTCTTGCCATAAATTGAGGTCAACCGACCCTCATGGGTATGACTTGAAAGGTAGATAGATATGGACAAAAAATTTATTTCTTAGAGTGATGCAGGAGTTCAGACATATGAGGATGCCTGATGCACAGTGTTCAGAAGTCTTCAGGACTATGTGCTCCCTTATGCTTCTCTTTCTAAGTCCTTTCTCTGCTTGATGAAGGACAATATAAATGTTTTTCATTTCCATTTGTACTAAGGCAGAACAAGAGGCAAGACCTCAGTCTAGGATATTTCATCAACAATCTAGGATAGTTTCACCAACACAAATAATGCTGTAAAGAATTTAGAAATAATATCTATCACTGGATAAACAAATTCAGAGATATATAAAATAGAAATACCAATGATAAAACATTTTCAATCATGAAGAAATCAGGCAATGCTTAAATATTAAATCTGGAACTATTAGAAAATCTTTAGTAAGTAGAAGTTTTGATTGTTTGAAACCTCTGATCACAGGGGGGTTTTCTCATAGAATTATATTTATCTAGTACACAATGGCTTGAACATTCAATGTTAAACGCAAAATCACATTTTGGTTACTTTTTGGGAATGTTCCTAATTCTAATACATTATTTTTCATTTGATTGACAGAACTCAAGAAAATAATCACACTCGTTGAATGAATTTTGTGCATATACACTTGATTTCATTATTAAAAGGAGGACATTATTTAATAATTTATTAATTATTATGTTTTTACTGTAAAGCTCATTTTAAAAAGTAGTTTAAAGGCAGAGTGGCAATGGTTCCCTGTTAAAAATATAAAATGAAATAGATTTATTTACAGAATTATGTTCATAAAATAATACTTTATAGAAACTACTGATTATCCAAAAAGTGGGTATTAAGTTATATAATCAGATTTTTAGAATATCATATATAGAAATAAGTATTAATTATAGTGTAAGAGAAGTTTCCTGACATTTATGATTAGCTTATAATTTGTATGAATACTCCCCTAACATCTTGGCTTTCTTTCTTTATGAATAAAAAGGATAAAGAATTATTATATATTTAAGAATCCCTTATTTACTGGGAAGTTTAGGAAAATGCAAAGATGTCATTAAGCTATGAAACAAATGGAGGAGAAAAAAAAAGAATGTAACCATGTACTAGATGTGTTGAATATACTAGATGTGTTGCCTAACATGAAAAGCTCATATTTGGCAATGCAAAAGTGTTCAGAGGTAAAATGGTTAGATTATGAAATCTACAATGGATTAATCCATTTGCTAGATTAATAATTTGAATGGATTACTGAGTGATAACTATAGATATGTGGAGTGTGACTGAAAGCAGTAAGTCACTAGGGATGTTCCCTTGGGGATTATATTTTGTTCCTGAATATCCCCTCTCCCTCTCCCCATCTCCATTCCGTCCCCTTCCTTCTCTCCCCTGCTGTCTCTCTTCTTGAACCTCTCCCTCTCCCCTTTTTGTATGACAAGATTTCTTCTGCTGTGCCCTTCTGCCATAATATTCTGACTCACTTTGTGTGCCATGGAGTCAGCCCACCATGGACTGAATCTCTGAAACCATAAGCCCAGAATAAATTTATTCTCAAGTTGCCTTTATCAGTTGATGACAGTGATTAAAAGTTGACAAACAAAAGATGTTTCCATCTTCATCACTATTGAAAAAAATAATCATTTTCTTATTATACTCCTAAATTTTTAAGTAAGAAAATATAATTACTGTATATTTTAAATGATCTTTCTAACTGCATTATCATTTACAAATTCTGATCTATCTACTCAAAAACTGTGCTCTGTGAATTTTTTGCCTGGCAACAAATTAATTTTACCCCAACAATAAACCATTGTCTTTATTATAAATTATGTTTCATTTTTTTGATAATTTTTTGAGTTAAGGGTATAGTTTTTGCAAATATAAACACTAACAGATCAAAAAACAATATTGATCTTTGATCATAGTACTACCAGTTTTCAAAAATTTGCCATGATTCAAGCTACATTCATCACTCAATGCTCTTCTCAGTTTTTTCCATAATGTCTCTTCCATATATTGTCATGGCACACATTAGTATCTGCCATTGTCCAATTCAATAATGACATATGCAAACAATATACAAGAATAGCTTATTTTCAATAAAATTAATAGGAAAGAAAAGCCAATTAAGCATTTTGAATGCTGAGGCCAAAAGAAAAGGGGCCAGAACTTATTATTTGTCTTACATTATTTTTAGGACAGTTCCATTATGCCAGAGACCATTGCCTGGCACTGAATTGGTGGTATACTGTACAACTCTAAGGCTGTACAGTACACAACCAGCAATACCATATGACCTTACTTGTTAATACTCAAACTATTAAGATGAACGTATTTTATTTGGGAGAATTTTTATAATTGCACCTGTAACCAATGCCTAGCGTAGTAAGGGTGGTATTTGGTTTGGAAAAGCATTAGTACCTGAATCTATGGAAAGAGAATAAAAGTTCAGAAAACCACATTCCAAGAAAACATTACTCACTTATCTTTCCTTTGTCATGGTTTGTGTTACCAAAGGAAAACAAGAAGGAACAGTTGCTGTATAAACAACTTCAGAATCAATAATAATAAAGATATTCCTTATAGAATTGAAACATCTTTTCCACATTTCCAAATGGCAATCTTGAATAGAAGTTGAATAGTTAGCTCTTTAATTATTTATATTTAGATGGAAAAAATACATAAAAAATCAAATATTTCAGGTTATTGGTCAAGACTACATCACCTCTTCTGAGAGGTCCCACCCCTTAACCATGCTTGTATTCCTGTTATGGGATTTATGACCCTTTGTGATAGCTTTTAGATAGGTTTCTATCTCCATTAATAGAATATTAATTATTGTAAGTCAAAGACTGGCTCTTGTTCAAATTGATATTCCCTCTAATGACTATGTTTTAAGAAAAATACAGGAACAAAATAAAAATTGGAGAATTAATCATAAATGTGCTTTTGAAAAAACTCTACCAAAAAGTTTCATTTTTTATTATAGACCAATGATATTAGTCATAATCATTCTTGCCAAACAGTGATAATTTTATTCATGTATGTCTTTGACAAATATTTATTGCATATCCATTTTGTGCCAGGTTCAACAACTGTTCATTGCATAACCATTTTGTGCCAGGTCTAATGCCTGAGGTAAGAAATAGAAGAAGACATGTTGGAATTCTTCTATTAAACAAATTTAATCATAGATGCAAAAGAAGCATTATGCACTAAGCACAATAAAATGCTTTAATACCTATGACAATGGTAGTAGAGGGTGCTATTTGAGTATGCAGTAGGGACAACTATGCTAGAATGAGAAAGTCTGAAATGTAGAACACAAGTAAATATCGCCCAAAAATAAAAGGTCAGGGAGAGGAAAATATAAGAATGTTCTGTGTAGAAAGTTAGATTTGAGAATGTAAATCTATTGAAAAGTCCCTTAACCTTTTAAAATATAAAATAATGTCCAAATAATAAATGTCCAAATAATAACATGGTTTACAAAAATTTAAAGCTTATTTTTTAGAGCAATTGATAATAGATTTTTGTGTATTTTACACTAATCATTTTATCTTTGCAAATTAAGTGGTGCAAAATGAAGCATGAATCCCCTTAGAAAATGTAATCAAAAAGTCAATGTAATCTAACAATTTTTCCTAATGATTTAAAGAAAATGTGGGAAATAATTTAGCATGAAAAAAACTTTTTGAGAGGAAAAAAATCTATGGAAAATATAACTGATAATTTAAAAATGACCTCATGTTAATTTTATTCAATATGCAAGACTGGTTCTGGAATAGATGAATAATTTGGGTAAATGAAATTTTTGGACTCAAAATAATTCATTTATTTTTAGTCCATCTGAAATGGTAGAAGTGCATGTGGAATCCAAATGTACACATCTAGATTGAATTAAATTTGTCCTTCCTCATCCAAAGTAAGGTAAAATAGACTAGGTTTCTCTTGGGAATGAATCTTGGCTTTTTCTTGAAATTGATGCTTTTAACAATTAACTGTTGTAATGATTTATATTTATAGGTTGTATAAAACCTTATGAACTTCAATAAGGAATTGAACTGCACACAACTGACAGAATTAGAACAAAGTGAACTGGGTTAAATGG
>CM053408.1:54921105-54954770 GCA_028644305.1 Xerus rutilus
TGGTACTAGGGATTGAACTCAGGGGTGCTCGACCACTGAGCCACATCCCCAGCCCTATTTTGTGTTTTATGTAGAGACAGGGTCTCACTGAGTTGCTTAGTGCCTCGCCATTGCTGAGGCTGGCTTTGAACTCGCGATTCTCCTGTCTCAGCCTCCCTAAGTGCTGGGATTACAAGCGTGAGCCACCGCGCCCGGCTTCATCTATGTAATTCTTTATTTGAATAGAATCATTAAAGATTCTATCTAGGTTATCTCACATTTTATGTAATTTTTTTAGAGGATGTTATTTATTTTAAATATTGCTTCCAGAAGTTGTTTTGTGAAATAATTTTGATCTTCAAAAAGCACTTAAGTATCAGGTATGTGTAGTCCAAAAGAACTGAAAACACTTGAATATTTATCAAGAAAAAGAGTGATTCTGAAAATAAAACAAAAGTTAGGAAATAAAAGATTAAAATAGGTTTTCATTCCTAATAAACAAATATGTAATTGGGGAAAGTACAGTGAGAATGTTCTATTCTTTTCTGTAGATACTAAGATCATATTTGCAAAAATATCTGTTTCAAACTGGAATTTTATATTATGTTCTCGTCTTTTATTAGGCATTACTGAAAGAAATAATTAAATGAAAAATAATTTGTTTTTATTATAAATTTATAGTTTACTTTCTATCACCATATCTTTCATACAGTTTCCTTTGGAGACATTTTCTTAGCAGTTCAACAAGAGGCAAAAATTTTCTTCCTTTCAGGAATAGGTCTTGTTCCTTCATTTGGATAATTAAACTTATACAACTTTTGTGTATATTCCCCACATTCACTTGCTATGTCTGTGTGTGTGTGTGTGTGTATGAGAGAGAGAGAGAGAGAAACTTCAAAACATTAACAGTCACAATGTATATATAATTATATTAACTTCAAGATCCTTCTACAGGCCTGTTTTCTACCATGTTATTACCTATATTGTACATATTTTCTTTTGTAACTAACTTAGATTTGCATGAGAAGAAGGAAGTATATGTGTATATTCTTGCAAAAAAGTAGAAATTCCATGACATTTTAACATACTGCTAAATATTTTCATAGATTCTCATAGCACAGTTCAGTTGACTTATGAACCTAAGTAATGATTTGATTGACAAGAACAAAGAAAATAAAGAATAGTGTATATATATAGATAGATAGATAGACAGATATATATATTTTCCAAAATTTTCCATAATCAATTCAGCAACTGATTAGTAAAATTCCCCTTCATGTATCCTAAGGGAATTTGCCAAAATGTCATGTTTTTGGTTTAGCAAAGAAAATTATATAGTAACTATAATATGCAACAAGAGGGTTACAGAAAATTCTAGCAGTATGTCATAGTGCATGAAACAATGCCCAAGAGTGAATTTACTATGTGGGATCCTATTTATTTGACTGCAACAATTTATGAATATGATTTTTCAATTATCCTACAATTCCCTTAATAGATTCCCAGAGAAATTCAACTGCTCTAAGAAACAGCAAGAATAATTCAAGAATAATTTACTAAATCAAAAGCCATATGGCACACCAAAATAAATAACTTTAGCTCTGTGTGAGGCCATGTGAAAAGGCAAGAAGACTACAGACTAAAAGAAAAGATTTGTACACTACAAAGGTCCATACAGAACTCAACAGTAAAAAAGCCTCACACAATCTAATTAAAAATGGGCAAAGGACACGAACAGACATTTGACTAAAGTCAGTATAATCATGAAAAATAAACACATTCAATATTTCCAACATCATTAGTCATCAGAGAAATGCAAACTAAAACCACAATGAGATATCATTGCATACACATCAGAATGGATAAAATCAAGTTTAGTGACAATAGTCAAAGCTGATGAGGATGCAGAGAAACTGGATCATTGATATATTTGTTACAGGGATGAAAAATGATGTGTTACTTGGGAAACATTTTTGCAGTTTGTCATAAAATTGGACATGTGCCTGCTATCTGAGGTAGGCAGAATAAGGCCACTCTGTTCTCCTCATCTCTACTCAAACCATGTCCACATCCTAATCCCTGGAACCTGTGAATATATCTCTGTACTTAAAAAGGGATGTTTTCACAAGTAGTTAAATGACAGATCTTGAGATGTGAAGATTAACCTTGATAACCTGAGTGAGGCCAATATGTTCACAAGGATACTTACAGGAAAAGAGGAAAGCAGGACAGTCTTGATTCAGAGGAGATGTAACAACAGAAGCAGAAGTGAGAGGAAGAAGCAGCAGAATGAAATATGAGGATGCCGTTCTGTTGGCTCTGAAGATGAGGGAAGGGGCCATGGTCAAAAAAGGTGGGCAGCCTCTAGAAACTGGGAAAAGCTAAGAAGCAGATTCTCCACAGGATCATCCAAAAGAAACACAGACCTACCCACACCTTGACTTCAGACCAAAAAATATTTGTATAATTTAAGACAATGTGGTAATTTGTTATAGTAGCAATAGGAAACTAGTTCACCACACAACCCAGCACTTGTACTCTTGGGCATTAACTACAGAGAAGTAATTCTACAAAACCCTGTACATGAAATGCATAACAGCTCTATTCATAATATTTAGCAACTGGAGATAACCTTAGATGTCCTTCCATAGGCAGATGGTTACGCAAAGTGTAGCATACATACATACTATGGAGTACTACTCAGAAATAAAAAGGAACAAACTATTGACACAATCAATTTGGATTATTCTTCATGAGCTTATATTGAAAAAGGCCACTTTTATATTTTTAGAATACTTTGTAATGTATCTTTCACTTCTAAAACATCTTTGAAATGACAGTTTTAGAATGGAGAATGCATTTTGCCAGTTGTTTGAGATGGGGAAGGGAGGCAGCTTGGTGTGAAATTCTGGTGGAGAAAACTTTGGTAAATCGTTAAGAGAAATTTTACTGGCAGACAACTAGGTTTTAGTCCAACTGATGAGAGTCATACAGCTATTCAATTGGAATTCAAAATAGCTATACTATTATTGTACTGTGATTCAATCTCTTCTTCTCCAAGACAGGTTCCTCTGGTGCTTGTAAATGTACAAAAGGACTTCAAAAATAAGAAATCAATGGAAGCATCATCTACTGATGTCCTAATAGAGCACCTGACTTAGGATATTAGTAATTAAATTATATACCCCAGGCGATTTTTTAAAAATACCCTGAAATAGCCCTAACCAATCCTCCATAGGAGTTTGTATTACAGAAAGCTGAAAAGTCTCTAATGAAAATATTATTAATTACAAAGATTTATATCTAATGCCTACATTTTTAGGACCCACATTTACAAAAAGGTTTGTCATGAATTATCAGGAAATTTTATATTATCATGACTAAAAGAACATACATATCAAAATGAAATCCTATTTAACCTTAATCAAAATTCTCTTCTATATTGATTTATTTTTCTTATTTATAGCATTATTGAACTAGCTAAAAGATTATTTCCATCCTAATGATTTTGACTACAAACTATGCATCTAAATTTAAATACAGATTCAATACTATCTTGAAATCTGAACAAATGGAAAATTAAATGCAGAGGTAATGCACAAAACATGTCTTTTTTACTTAAATTAATAATTAAAAATCAGAATGAAAAAAGAACCAGAAAAATGTATCATTTTGTTTAGGACCCACATATAGGAGGCTACAAATCTACTAAGGATCTTTTATAGTTCTAAAAACTCTACCACTTGGTAGAGAACATATAGTTTTAATTTGGTTCTTTGAACAGCAACACTCTGAAATAATATAGTTCTTCTTAATTATGTTATTATGCTATGCATTTTGGTTTGAGTTCATATTCATAAATACTAATGTAACTTTAAACAATTTTGTAATAATAACTCTGATTATGTTCTAACTGTTGTCTGTGACTAGAAAGTAATCTCAATGTAATTAGATGCTTACTTCTATATGCTAAATTAGAGCTATATTACAAAATAAAAACCTTTAAATTATATAGTGAAAAAAATCTTCAAACATAATTACCAGAATCTCTATAGGAAGATATAATTACTATGCACTAAATTCTCTCTTCAGTTTCATTTCTGCATCTCCCACAGAAGCCAATAGAAACAAACTGCATACGTATCTAAGGGCTGAATATCAATTTACTGTGAATTCTTCTGGGCAAAGTCCAGAAACTAATGGAGGATGTATAATGAAAGCTTAAAATAAACATTTTCAACTGTGTATGGTGAAATCAATGTAAGACACCATCCATTTTTTCTTTTTTTTAAGAAGTTGAGATCCAGAATGCTCAATGGCAACCTTGATTTTCCAATCATTTCACTCTCTGTCCTTGAAGAACTTATTTAATTAGCCTATGTCTAACTTTATGCATCTGTAAAATGGAGATAATAAATATTCATTTACCTCATGGGATGCTTGGAGAATTCATAATTGTAAGATACAAAAAGACTGGTGGATGAAAGTTACATATCAAAATGCAGATGGACTATGTCAGATGTTCAGCTCTGAACTATCTCATTGTTTGTAAGCACCAAGCACTACTTGTAATATAACTGCATTTAACATTACCATCAGAAGCGGAAACCTGAATATATATGGTTGTTGGACAATGTGAAAAGATAACTATATTCTGAGGGAGACACATGATTTGACTTCTGATCCTACTACAATGGATTAATAAATTATCAAAGAAAGAGACTACTCCAAGAAAGAAAAAAATACATACTCGAGGCATAACAAATTGAGCAATAAATCAATGGAGCTGGAAAACACATGTATAGCAGACTGGCCAAAACCACAAGCTTTAAGCTGGGCACGGTGGCGCAAGCCTGTAATCCCAGTACTTAGGGAGGCTGAGACAGGAGAATCACGAGTTCAAAGCCAGCCTCAGCAACATGCGAGGTGCTAAGCAACTCAGTGAGACCCTGTCTCTACATAAAACACAAAATAGTGCTCAGTGGTTGAGTGTGCCTGAGTTCAATCTCCAGTACCAAAAAAAAAAAAAAAAAAAAAAACCCACAAGCTTTAAATTTTGGTAGACGTAGTTTTAACTCAACCACCATTGCCTTACAGGTGACTTTGGGTAAATTATCTTAGAATTGAAAATAGACTCAATAGTTTTGTGAGATTAATGAAATGATGTATATAGAGCACTCAAAATGCTGACATACAATAAATAGTATTTATCACTTGATCACTCAGTAAGTTATTGAATGCCCTCTGTACTAGTCAGTTTTTATCACTGTGACCAAATATCTGTGTCATTGCTCTGACAAAAACAACTTGGAGGAGGAAAGGTTTATTTTGGCTTATGTTTCTGTCTGTGGTTGGTTGGCCCAAAGGCAGAAATATCATAGCAGAAGGGAAAAGGTGGATGAAAACTCCTCAGCTCATGGGAGTCAGAAAGGAGAAAGATGTATAGACATACAGGGAAGGTGATGTCAATGACAAAAAACCCTTCCAAGAAGGAATGACTTACTTTCTCCCACCTGGTCCCACCTCCCAGTAACCTATTCAGATTTATAAGCCATCAAATGGATTCATCCACTAATAAGGTCATAGCCCTCATAATCCAATCATTTCCTAAAAACCCCACCTCTGGACATTGCTGTTAGGAATGAAATCTTTAAGTACATGAATCTTTGGGGGACATTTAAGATCTAAATCATATCACATGCTATTTGTCAAATGTAGTCATATTAGTGTTTGTTCTTTTTCCCCAAAGCCCATATGTTGAAGTCCTAATTGCTGGCATGATAATATTTGGAAGTAGGGCCTATAGGAAGTAATTAAATCATGAAGTTAGTTCTGTTCTGATGGGATTAGTGCCCTTTTCTGAGATTCAAGTTAGATGAAATCTCTCTCTGCCATGTTAGGGTACAGACAGAAGGCAGTCATCCTGAAACTGGGAAGAGAGCCCTTGCTAAAAGCCAAGTCACATTGTGCCTTGATCTTGGACTTCCAGCCTCCAGAACTACAAAAAACAAAGGTTTATTGTTGAAGCCACCCAGTCTGTAGTATTAGTTGTATCTTCAAACATAATAACACAGCAATAAAACAGTGAACAAAGTTTCAAGGAGTTCATATTCTAATAGTGACAGAAAAGGAAAAATGCAAAAAAAGAACATTAGTGCAAATGATGAGATGTTATAAAGCAGACAAAGCAGAGTAATGTTATAGATCATTACTTATAATCATAGCTGCAAACTAAAATAATCAGAAAGCTTTAAAAATACTGATGCTCATGTTCAATCTCAGAGTAATTAAATCTCAATCTCATATTTGTGGTTCAAGTGAAGTAGATATAGGATGTGTCATTACATAGCAATACAGAAAAAGACACAATCTGAAGGAAAAGGAAAAGTGTTGATATTGATATGCATACAGAAATGACTACATTTGCATCAAAATATGTAAAGGGAGTTAACTATATGGACTGAGATATTAGGACAGATATTTGGGCTGGAGTATAGACTTTGGAATCAACAGTCAATACCTCAAAACCATGTATGAAGGGTTTCCTAAGCAGAGCATTTATAGTGAGAAGACGGAGGGTGGTAGACAGAAGACATTAAAGGTGGCTCCAAAGGTGGCCATATCCTGATGTTTATGATTGTATCTGAAGCAAGCTCATACTCACTCATTGAGCAAGGGAGGGATCTGTGATATCCTTCTAAACAATAAATTGGATAGACATGATCATATGATCATGATTACATGGTTACATAAGATCACAACACCCATCTATGGTAGTCTATCAATCATTCACTGGCTTTAGTCATATTGGGGAAACCTGTGTAGTAAGTAATTACAAGTAGCCTTTAGCAGTTTAGAGTACCCTCTAGTCAATGGCCAGCAAGGGATAGAAGATCTCAGCTCTGCCACTGGAAGGAAATTGCCAACAATTTGAGTGACCTTATAGAAAGATACTTCCTCAGCTCTGTCTCAAATAAGACCAAAGGTTTTTTTTTTTAATATTTTTTAAGTTGTTGATGGATCTTTATTTTATTCATTTATTATTTATATGTGGTGCTGAGGATTGAACTCAGTGCCTCATGCATGCTAGGCAAATGCTGTACCACTGAGCTATAGCCTCAGCCCCCAAGACCAAAGTTTTAATGAGCACCTTGATCTTAGCCAGCAGATGACCCAGCTAAGCCATGCTGGAATATCTTATCCTCGCCTCTGTATATACATTTATTTTATATATATAAGCTACTAAGGTATTTGTTATATCATTATTTAGCAATAGATAATCAACACACTAAGGAAAGGTATCATTGAAGGAAATGTGAAAGTATTTTTAGATAAAGAAAACAAGATAAGCATTTGAAATTTAATTTTAAATATGTTTATAGAAGCAGTTATCATGCAAACTCATACAAAGTAATAGAATTCTTCCTCTTGGAATGTCTGCTTTGGGTAAAACTTCTATTCAAAGAAATGATGGAAACATTTGAAGGACAAAGAACAGTAAGTTCCCTCTAGTTAATGATACAGATTTTGTGCTGGAAATTCTAAAGTCACATTAAAATTATATATAATTTTGGTAGATTTTTATCTGAAACTTGTTTTCATTATAAATTCTTGCATAACTACAGTGATTTACCAAAAGGAAACTAAAAGTCATAAACAACCATATTGACTCTGCCAGTTCAAATAGAAATAAGCTTCCAGAAGAAAAAACTCAATACTCTGAAGGGAAGTAAAGATATCAGGGAAGACAAAAACTCACAAGTGTTCTTCAGACTTGGGGGTTAAGACTTCAATAGTTGCTTTAGCAAGAATAGTTGAAATGGTGGTAAGAGTCTAAAGCAACATTGCAGTATATAAGAGGAAAGAAGAGAAATGATGTGGATAGGCTATTTGTTCTGGAATCTTAGCTAAAGAAGAAAAGAGAGAAAAGGGGAAGTAATTGGATTGCAAAATATAGTTTTGTTATGGATTGAATGGTTTCTCTGAAAAGGTATTTTGAAGTCCTAACCTCTCATACCTGTGAATGTGATCTTATTTGAAAATTATTTTACAAATGTAATACAGTTTAGATAAGGTCACACTAAATAAGAGTGGACCCTGGTCCAATATGAATGGTATCCTTAGAAGACCAGGGAAACATGGGGAAGAATGTCATGTGAAGATGCAGACATATACAGACACAGCGGGGGACAGCCAGGTGAAAACTCAGGCAGAGATTGGCGTTATGGTACTACAAGCCAAAGGATGTCTGGAACTGCCAGAAGCTGAAAGACACAAAGAAGCTGCTGTAGGAATCTCAGAAGGAGCATGGCTGATGACACATTGATTTCAGGTTTCTAGCCTCCAGGACATGAGATAATAGACTTTGATTGTTCTAAGTGCCCAGTTTGTTACATCAGTATTAGGAAAATAATACAAGTAAAAAGGACAATAATCTTCGAATAATCTTAGAACTAACTTAATGTCTTCAGTTAGTTCAAAATGAGGTGGGAAGAAGTAAAGGCAACAAAGAAGTTGAAGATACAGTTAGGAAGGGAAAACCTGAAAGTATGAATACTCTGGAAAAGACAAAAGGACAGGAGGGAGAGGAGAGTTCAGGGTGTCCATCCCCACCTCACAACCTAAGTGCTTGTTCAAAAGACAGTTCCATGACCCACAACCATGCTAAAAATTCAGTCTCCAAAAGTGGTACCTGGAATTTGGCAAACTTGCTGGGATCTCATTGTACCAAAGCATAAGAAACACTGACTTAGTAGAGGTCATTAAAGCATGAAGATTTAGAATTTGAAATTTTAAAATCTCACTAGCACTATCTTTTACAGACTCAACCTCAGGTCTGCCTTTGACCAATATTATTTTTGTAACTCATAGATGTCTAATTCACCTCAAACTTATATATGTATAGGTGGTTACAGCCCCTCCTGCTCTCCCTGGTAACATAACATCTGTTTCCAAACTTAAGGTATATTAGAAAGCTCTGTGGATCATACTGTTCTTGCAGGTTCTTAGCTTCTCCTTTCAGACATTCTGTTTCAGCACACCTGAACCCAAGCATCTATCTGTACCTGAAGGAAGCACTCCATCTGATTCTGAAACAGGGGCAACCTGGATATGGTATCCACAATCATTCCCTGAGAATTATTCATTGCAAATTCAAAATGATTTCAAGTTTCTGATAATGCAGCCAGAAGTGCTAATGAAATCTTTGGCAGCATCAGGAACTTTAGCATTCAGAGCTATGATATTCAGACAAAGGAAGGTAAGTCTCTATTCCCTCCAATAGCCAAACTGAACTTGAAATACTGTGTTTGGCTAAGTGTGCCATATTTTTAGGAAGAACACTTGTTACTGTGTGGTACATTTTGACCCAGAGAGTGTAGTTCATATCATTTATGCCTGTGGGGGATACAGTTCACACCTTTTCGATGTGCTGTTCCTATATCTTGTAGTTAGAATTGTCTGTCAGAAACTTGGGAAACATTGAACTTTACTCTCCACTTTCAAGCACTGTTTGAACTACATTGCAGAGAAGTACTTCATTTTAAAAAGCGAATCATTAAAGTATTCAATTTTCACTAAGTGTTATATAACAACTAAGGATCTATCTCATAATGTCCCACAATCTCTTAAAGCCCATTACAGTTTCAAGATGCCATCTCAGACTAAAAAGCTCAGGGAAAACACATTTTCTGGGTATCTATAGGTATCTTACATTAACAACCAAGTGCTAAAACCATACAATTTCTGATATTAATGTTTTTTGTACTTCTGTATTTTTTCTGTCTCTTTCTCTCCTGGCAAATCTAAAATGGCTTTCCCCTCATTTCAGTAGTTTTCAAATCTACTAGAGATTAGAATCAACTGGGAAACTGTTATAATACTAATATTGAGGCTCCAACCCAAAGAATGAAAGCAATTGCCATACTTTTAAGAACAGGAATTCTCAATTTTTAGTCTTATGCCCTTAAAAATTTTAGACCTTCTTGCTATCCTTCAGAAAGGAACTTTTTTCATCTTACTCTATACCTTATTTCTCCTGGAGAGTCAGTCTTTTCTTTACTCCTAAATTAGAAATATCCTTAATCATTCACCCTTTCAAAATGAAATTGTTCATTTTGAAACAATTGAACAGGAGGCTGAGGCAGGAGGATCACAAGTTCGAAGCCAGACTCAGCAATTTAGCAAGGCCCTAAGCAACTTAGCAAGATCCTGTCTCAAAATATAAAGTAAAAAGGTCTGGTGATGTGGTTCAGCAGTTAAGCACCCCTGTGTTCAATCCCCAGTACCAAAAAAAAAAAAAAAAAAAAAAAAGATGAAGAAGAAGAAGAAAGAAATTGTAACTCTTATAAATTTTTCCAAGTGGTTTAGTTTCCACTCATGTTTTCCAACACTCTGGGTAGAGATGGATAGAGGGTATTTTAAGTGGAGTAAACAGATATTCTCATTTTATTTCAACATGACACTCCAGATGTGTTTCATCACTCACATAAAGGATTTTAAAACTTTTTTTTAAAAAAGCACAAATATCCATATGTATTACATTCCCTGGACAGTCAAGATGTTCCCTATAGGGATGCTTACGTTTAATTTTGTCAGAATGTTCAAGAGGAGGCTGAAAGACACACATGAATTCAATGATTCTTCTCTGTGATCAGATGTAAAAATCTCTTGAGGCAACAGGAAAATGCCTTTTGGTTACAAAGATGGTTTCATAGTCTGGGAATTTCAGGATATGCATTACAATAGCCAACCTCTGGCAAACTGTATAGAATTTTTGAGTCTGATGTTATGAATTGCTACATGAAAGCTTTGGTGAATTTATAGAATCTATATTCCATATTTTATCACAATGTTCAATATTTTATTTTCCAACTTAGAGATGTTGTGTCTAGCTATAGATGTTGATTAGTTTGCCTTTAAGAAGAGGAGAAAACACAAACAACAGCAACAAAACAAAACAAAAAAACAGGCTATTGATTTATACCAAATCTTGCAGGAAATTCTCATTGTTATTTATTTATTGTAATGCCTTCTGATTTCACATGTTTTGTCAAAGCTTAAGATTTGTAAAGTATTAGCAACAAATAGAAAGTGTGAGAATTCAACAATGGAAATGGAATTAGCCATCAAATTTATCATAATACTTTAAATATTTGTCATTTATGTTTCTTTTTTTTAGATGTAAAAAGATTTTACTTCTAAATTTTAAAAATTTAAAAGTAAAATTTTAAAACTTCACTGGATACATTGATCAGTAGAATGAATATGAGAAGTAAGAGTCAGTAAATTTGAAGATATCTTTTTAAAATTTTTAAATTTATTTTTTTATAGTTTTATTTATTTTTTATGTGATGCTGAGAATCAAACCCAGTGCCTCACATGTGTGAGGCAAGCGTTCTGCCACTGAGCCACAACCTCAGCCCCTTGAAGACATCTTTATGAATTTTCCAATAAGAATAATGAGGAAAAAAAATAGAAAAATCTGATTACATCTGTAGAGACTTTCATGCTAATATCAAAAAGTCCAATATTGATGTAATTGGAGTCTCAGAAAGAGGAGAAATATAATGGTACAGACAAGCATTTGAGGCAATAATGGCCATAGACTTGCCATATTTGGTGAAAGACAAATATTTATATATTTAAGGAGCTTAGTGAACCCCAAACAAGATAAACCAAATAAAAACTATACTCATACATTTTATAACAAAATCTGAAAATCATAGATAAAGATTATGAATACATCTTGAAAGCAGTTGGAGAAAAATGATGCATTACATTTGGGGAAATAACTGTTGAAGTGACTGCTGGTGTGTTATGACTAACCATGGGGCAAGAGAATAGAGAATCAGGTTTTAAATGTTTCAAAAAAAGAATTATTGATTCAAATATTTGAAAATATAGCATTAGGAATATGTGTAAAGACAGCCTCAGATGGAAGAAAACCAAAAGAATTTGTTTCCACACATTAAAAAAAACACTGAAGGAATTTATTCAGGCTAAAGAAAAATGACACCAAAAGAAATTATAAAACTTTAGGAATGAAGAGATAGCAGCAGAAATAGTAAATGTATAGTAAATATATGTACTTTTTTTCTTCTTAAATTTTTTTTCGAGCACAACTTTTCATTTTCATTTCTCTGGTTGTACATGATGTAGAGTCACACCATTCGTACAATCCTACTTGTGCCTAGGGTAATATGTCCATCTCATTCCACCATCTTTTCTACTCTTCTTACCCCTCCATTCCCCATACTCCCCTTTGCCCTATCCAAAGTTCCTCCAATCTTACGGTGCTCTCCAACTCTCATTATGGATCAGCATCCATTTATCAGAGAAAATATTTGGTCTTTAATTTTGGGGGATTGGCTTACTTCACTTAGCATGATATTATCCAACTCCGTCCATTTACCTACAAATGCCATAATTTTCTTCTCTTTTAATGTTAAGTAATATTCCACTGTGTATATATACCATAGATTCTTTATCCATTCATCTTTTGAGGGCATCTAGGTTGGTTTCTCAGTGTAAAATCATATTAAGTATAATTATGACTAGCGTCTTTCCCATAACAAAATAACATAAATTTCAAAAGTGCAACTTATCATTTAAAAATAAGGTGAACAGCTGGGTGCGGTGGCTCACGCCTGTAATCCCAGCATTTAGCGAGGCTGAGATAGGAGAATCGTGAGTTCAAAGCCAGCCTCAGCAACGGTGAGGTGCTAAGCAACTCAGTGAGACCCTGTCTCTACATAAAACACAAAAAATAGGGCTAGGGATGTGGGTCAGTGGTTGAGTACCTCTGAGTTCAATCCCTGGTACCAAAAAAAAAAAAAAAAAAAATGGTGAATAATACTAGCAATCACTGAATTATTTTTGTGTAACCAAAACTCCCTGCTGGCATTTCACAAAACTATGACTTTTAGGCAAGTAAAATGCAGGATTAAAAAAAATCAATATCATGTTATGTTAATTAACAAAAAACTCATGACTTTGTTTTTCTTTATTTCAAACTAAAAATGTGGACATTAGTTCTATTTTTATGCAGGATACACTTTCTAATAATTTCTACCAAAATATTAGCTATATCTGTGAAAATTATGATACCTAAATATTTCAAACATTAGATTATTAAATCATATAAATTCATGTAAATAAATTTTCTTTTATTTAATAATACTGATGCTTTTTACAGCAGTATTTATTAAGATTTTCCTCTGGAGTACATTAGCAGCAGAGGAAAATAAATTTGCACCTTCAGAAATCTGTGAGACTGGTCCAAAGCAAGCTGCTATAACCTAAGTACAACATATTTTCAAGTCCAGTGCCAAAAAAAAAAAAAAAAAAAATCAGCTGGGAACTGTGCTGCATGCCTATAATTCCAGCTACTTGGGAGGGTGAGGCAGGAGGATCACAAGTTCAAGGTCAGGCTTGGCAATTTGGTGAGACAGTGTTAAAAATATAATTAATTTTTTTTTTTTAAAAGTGAGAGAGAGAGAGATGTGGGGATTGTAGCTGAATGGTAGAGGGTGGCCTTTCTTACATGAGACCCTGGGTTCAATTCTCACTACCATCAAAAAATAAAATAAGGACTCAAAAAAATCCATCAAAAAATAAAATAAGGACTCAAAAAAATTAGTATGGTAACTTTATACCATACTAATATATGTTTAATGGAAAAAATATTTTCCACAATTCATCTCCAAATTATATATGGTTTAATCACTGTAGTAGTCCTAAATATGAGTGTTTTAGTATAAAAACCATATTTTAAGAAACTGGGCAACATTTGAACATCTCAAAACTTAGGGAATTTATATTCCAGAAGGGTTTATTCAGAAATTATACAATGGTATATTTTGAACAGATAAGAAAAGTATTTGAAGGAAAAGGAAATTCTAGAACAAGGACAAATAGTCACTAGGCAAATCTGATAAAAAATGAAGTGGTTTAGCTTGACATTTTAGTGAACTGTAAAATATTAAATTGAAGAAAATAAAAGGCCTAGCTTACGTGCAGCAAAAGGCTTGTGAATAAAGTTTAAATTGAAAAGAGAAAGCACTGCTCTGATTATTCGGTAAAAATTTAAATTTTTAAATTTAACCGCATAAATTCTACTACAATTTCAAAATTAAAAAAAAATGTTACCCTAGACAAATTCCCTACCCTCAAGTTTTCTTAGCACCAGTTCACAAATATGTGTTTCTAGATATAACTTCAAACTGATTTAACAGATAGCTCTATAGACTACGGGCTTACATGTTCCAAATGGAACACTAGGGGCAGTTTCAGCAACTCATCTAATTCACATATTCTGACCAGTGCCTGGATGTCTCTTACCATTTTCTGCCTTAAAACCAACTTGTGACTAACACCAGCTCTAAAAACTCCATATGATTCTTCCCCAACTCTCCATCTGCTTATAAAGTGGATACTCTCCCTTTCCTAAGTTTAATAGATTCAGCTTTCTAGGATCCACAAGATTTCCTGATGGTCTTGTTATGGGGCCTTGACACCCTTTTACATTATTTTAAATATCATTTAATATTATTTTAACATGAAAATTGTAAATATTCGCATGCCAGTGATTTATGCTTTGTGTCATGCAATTTAAATATAGCTATGTTCCCACGTCAAAAAGTGCTAATCCTTCTATAGCCCAATTTTAACCCAGCACCACCTCACACTTAATACACTCGGTTCCTCTGTTGTAAATATTCTTATCTGGTCCATGTAGCCTTATGACTGACTGGGCTCTGCTCTCTAAATATTATGCCCTCCTCCTTTCCCTTTCTGGTTGCTTGGCAGGCTACCTTGATTTAAAGATCCTTCCTCCAGAGGATCCAGACATATAAAATATTTAAATACAGGTGCATATATGCAATCCATTTTTCGCTAACATTTTGTTCCAGAACTAATTATGTGTTTTAAGTTCAGTTATAAAATTGAGGACATTCAGAGTTTTAGTCTACCTTATTTGAACTTACTCTTCTCAAATGGAAATATTCAGAACTATTAGCTAAAAAGTATATGAAAAAGATCAAGGTTAAAACTAGTCAATCTAGTCTTGAATATGAAACATCAGTGAAAATCTTCCTCCCATAAAAGATGAAATAAAAAGAGAAAGCAGGACTCTAAAAAAGTTGATCCTAAAGTTTCCTTTGGAACTAGTGGAATGTAATGGGCACAGGGAAACACAATTGATTTTAATAAGTCTAATTCATGTTAGGGAAAATTGTCTGAATACACATTCTTTTAATTACAAAATTAAGACAAATTTAACATACCTGAAATGAAATACTACTTTACACATGCTACTCAATTCATTTCATATATTCAGCTAAACTGTTATGAGTTAGCAGAATTCAAGAATATTAACCCACTTTGTGGGTTAATATTATTAATATTAATAATATTAAAATATTATTAAATATTAAAATATTATTAATATTAATAATATTAACCAATTTACTTAATGTTCTTAAACTACCATTATGGACTCATTGACAAAAATTGTTTAATAAATCCTTCACCTGATGCATTGGTTAATAGCTTTAAAATTATTTCTGTCATAAATATGGCTCCTATCAGTTTTTGGTCATTGCTAATTAGATAAGTCATTCTTTTTTCTTTTCATTTTTTCTTTCCAATCAGCACATTCCTAAAACATAAATGGGTGGGCCGTAGCTTCTGAAAAAAATATTAGCCAGTGAATGAAAATTTTATCAGATAAAATAGAAATGAATGGTAGTATAAATCTGTCACAGATGGTGTATAAGATAAAGAAAATATGTTCCTTGCTAATACTGATAGTCCACAGGATACTCTTTCATTGTAAAAAAAAGAAAGAAGGAAAGAAATAGAAGCATTTTGGGGATGATAGATTGACTACAGAGCTAAGGAGGGTAGATGAATATTTAAGGGAGGCATTATATTATATTGATGTTGCAGACAAAACTGGTTTTGAACCGCATTCCTACCAATATTTGCTGACTGATCTCGACAAACTTGACATAAACTCTTTGCAGCTTTGTTTCTTATCTATAAAAGAGGTAATAGATGCAGTGCTTTTATTTTATTTTACATTCGTTATCATTCTTTCTACATTCTTTAAAAAACATATCTTTATATTTGTTTCAATTTATTTTTGATTCCCAGTCTGTATGATTCCAGGTAGATTTGGAAGTCTCCATCACAGGGCATTCTGATTCATTTAAACCAGTTCACCCCTACTGGTTACAGAGATTAGTTCAAGCATTGTCCCACAGCTTATCTGAAGAGACATATGCTGAGATTTCTTGGAAGGACACTCTCTTGATTTTCCAATGTTTTGAAGGTGTGCTGTTGTTTTCTCTGGGCCTATGGTCAACTTGCAACCTAGAAGGGAGACTCTACTGGCAGCTATTACTATGAGCCTACCTGGAAAACGTAGAACTGGAAGATAAGTTCTTGCCCTTATGGACCTAGAATCAGGCTAGGACAGAGCCCTTATTCTGTAAACCCATATGATTTGCATTTTCTATAACTTGATAATGAAGTAACTATGATTCATTTTTTCCTAAAAGTTATTGTGAGGACTGAGATGATAGAACTAAGGAACTTTACACCTACTTGACACATAATACTTTCTCAAAACATACATCCAAAGACAAATGGCATGTGCACAGCCTGGACAACACAAATTATTTTAATGGTTCCTAACAATAGTAATTTCTCTTCAGTATGCATTTGATTTTAATTCCACTCAGCAAGTTCATTTATTTATTTATTAATCCAAACAATATTGGCATTTATGATGAACAAGGCACTGTGCCCGGGACTGCTGGTTATAACAAGGTATATGATAATGGTTACTTCAACACCATTGCTAATACAAAAAGAGATGAAGGAGCATTTGGTGAAATAAATTACATGTAATCTACCAAAGAGACAAACATTTTAAAACTTGTACAAACAATATATAATTATGTCAGACTGTATGGTACATAAGCAAATGAAAAAACAACAAGAACCACAAAAAAAGAATAGTGCATAGTAAGACAACATATCCCCTAGAGAAAAATGCCCAGATGTTAAAATTTATTAGTTAATATATTACAGAATAACTATGTAAGGAAAAAATGTCTAACATCCTAAATACACAATTTGTAGTCCCTCTCCTCTAGTGCTTTCTTTCTTTCTTTCTTTTTATATTTACAAATTATTTCTGTCTTTAACTTCTTTCAGGTTGTTAGCTTCCGTGAATACAGCAAAGTCTTTCTATACCAAGTTCTATGGGGCTGTGAATTATCAGCATACAGTAGTAAAATAGGACTCTTCCGCTACTTTCAATAATAAACACTTCTGGAGATAGTTCAAGAAATATTTGGGCAGAAGATCACAGAATTTCAGTGATAGAAGAGATTTTCAGGGCCACATAGCCATTTCTCAACCCAAATTATTTACTATGAATGACACAAAATAACAGTGCAGATAAAAATATCTCTTTAGTATGTGAAGAGAAAAAATAACACTAGACTGTGGAAATGAGAAGTAGTGGAAATACATTTTTCAGACAGAGGAAGGATGATGTATAAATAAATAGCCAATAAAAGACAACATAAAGCATCTTTTATAAAAATCTGATACTTTACTGATTACCTTTATCCAAGGGCAAAAAGTGGAATTCAAAATTCCTGAGCTTCTTTGCTTTTATTTTAAAACATTCCCAGCTGTTAAAAGGTTATGATAGTGATTCATGAAGGAATATGCTTGGGTCTCTGTGCTGGAGGCAGGGTAGACGGAATATTCACCACACAAGTTAGGCTGCTGACTGAGAAATGGGAGGGTGTGTGGAGAAGGAGATGGATTAGGTCATGGAAAACCTGAGGAGATGCACTTTGATGCACTTCCATAACCATCCATCCGTTCCTCAGCCTGAGGGTGAGAGTGAACGTGGGTCCAATGGTCTACTTCTAAGGACTCTGCACATTTTTTATTTTGCTTTGTTTTGTTTTGGCTCTAGGGTCTCAAGCCTCAGGAACTTATTACAGAAGTCTTATTAGAGAAGATCTTTTCTTTCTTTTTTGTCATTTAGGTTCAAAAAAATGGTAGTTTTTTTTTCCTTAGTGGAAACAGATGACTTTTTTCTCTTTTATGATAGTGGTTTGTGTATTTCAGACACTAAATTCAGCATATTGTTGTAGATCATATTTTGCAGGATTTTTTTGTTTATATGTTATAATTTACTTGTTAAAATATGAAGAAGGATATGTCAGTATTACCCGCTTCTTCCCCACTGGATCTAGCCAGCATTCTATATTTTCCATTCCAGTTCCAGATTCAAGCCTTTGGTAAAATTCTCAATTATTCATATAATCCTGTAAAAGTATGTTCATTGCTATGAACTGAAATTTGTGCTCCTCCCTGCAATTTGTATGTTAAAGTCCTAATTCCCAATGTGCTGATGTATGAAGATGGGGCTTTGGGAAGGTAACTGGGTTTAAATGAGTTCATGAGGGTAGAACCTCCATGGAATATGTCTTCCTGAGAAGAAGAGATCAGAGATTGCTCTCTCTGCCATATGGGGACACAGCAAGAAGGTAGGTATCTCACACAATATTGAATTTACCATCACCTTGATCTTGGATTTCAAAACCTCTAGAAGAGTGAGAAATAAATATGTGTTGTTTAAGCCACTTAGTTTATGGTGTTTTAATACAGTAGCCTGAGGTGACTGAGACATTCATTTTTTAAACGTCTCTTTTAAAAAGTTTCGTCAAGAAATATTTAGTGGGTGCTGTGGCACATTCCTGTAATCCCAGCAATCTAGGAGGCTGAAGCAGGAGGACTGCAAGTTAAAGGCCAGCCTCAGCAATTTAGTGAGGCCCTGAGCCCTTAGTGAGACTCTGTCTTAAAATAACAAAATAAAAAGGGTTAGGGATATGGTTCTGTGGTAAAGTGGCCCAGGTTCAATACCCAGTACCCCTACTCTTCCCCGAAAAAATGAAATATTTAGATGTACATACATTCTTGAAAGTATAACTGTACAACTTTGCTTACCTTTCAGTTCAAGATTATGCAAAAATGAAGAGAGACAATAAAGCCTGAGCTTAAATCTGCTTACTTTATTTCCTCAGTTTTGGGACTGTGAATAAATTGTGTTACTTCTCCTAACCTTAGTTAATCCATCTATAAAATTTTCCATAAAATCCACATCATTAATAAACTATGCTAACACCTTCCTAAACCTGAGTTCCTCATGAAAAACAATTTCCCTCTCAGATGGAGGTGAACTATTTTTAATTTAAGTGTTCTTTACTCATTGAGTGCCTGTATGTGATGGTCATTGTGCTAAGTCTTTGGAATTCCTCAGTAAATAAAACAACCCTTACCTGCATCTGTTTCAATCTTACATTTAAATGCCTGTTTCTTCTTCTAACAGCTCCCAACTATGAATATCATGGTTTTTTTTTAAAGGATTAAATGCCATCATCTTTGCAATATTGTATCTATGACAGATGTTGATTCATTTTCACAATGTCAAACCTTAGGTTTTACATTTGAAAATACTGAATTATTTTTGTTCATGTATTAACTATATTTTAGTTTTCTTAGAAGCAGTCCCTGAGGAAAGGATTGAGTACAAATAATTTTGGAGCTGAAACTAGGAAATACTATTTGAGAGTGGAGAAGTGAGAAAGGAAAATAATAATAATAATAAATAAAAAAGGATCCATTATAGAAATGTTACCAATCTCAACAACTGGGTCTTAATCCTACCTAGAAACTCTAGGTGTCAGGACCAAACTTACACTTCAGAGTTCTCTGCCCAGTACATGAGGGAGCTGGGTTATTTGTCTACCAACTTCTATAAGTGATTGTTTGAAGATTTCCTGGAGATAATGATGGCCTGGCACTTTAGCCCTGCTTCAGAGCACTTGTGTCTAAGGTGATGGCTGATTGGGAGTTGGACCCACAAGCATAAAGAATGGTAATTTTTTTTTTTGGTGCAGAGGATTTGAACTCAGGGGTGCTCTATCACTGAGCCTCATCCCCAGCCCTATGTTGTGTTTTATGTAGAGACAGGGTCTCACTGAGTTACTTAGCACCTTGCCATTGCTGAGGCTGGCTTTGAACTCCAGCCTCCAAAGTGTTGATAATAGGTAATGGTAATTTATCAGGATATATGGGCAGTACACCCACAGCTTGCACTGTATGAATCTTAAATAATGCTCACTGTAATGAAAGAATAACTGTGATAGAGTATTGTCCTCTAATATAGCTCAAGGTCAAAATATGCCCTGGAATTCAGAACAGATCTCAGTTCTTATTTGATTTTTTTAAATTTCATCCTGATATTCCTTCCTTCTCCCAAACTTAATCTATATTCCCTGATCTCTCCTTTCCCTCTGCCTCACCACACTCCTTTCCTCTCACATTCAGAGCAAACCTGTAGGCTCAGTCTCCAAGTTTTATGTCTACACATGGTTTCACTTCTGTCACAACCATCTAGCATTGCGTTAGCATCCTATAGTCTACCTGCTTCCTCTTCTTTCTACTGTATAGTTAATGGTGCACCAAGAACTTTAAAGGGACCCTTTAAAATCATAAGTGTAACCATGTCATGCCTGTGTTCAAACCTACTTCTTTTACATATTATTTATTATCAAGGCCTACAAGTCCTTACTGGCTCTGCACACTCACAGGACTTTAAAATACATATCTCCCACAGGCCTCCCCCTTTCTCAGGCCACCGCAGGCACAAAGGGTACTATGCTATTCATGTGGAGCCTCAGAACCTCCATAGTTCATTGTTGCTTCAGATATTTGCAAAAACTAGTGACTGGTGGGGCTTAGGTCTGTTCCTACAAAGTTTAGTTTCAGAATCTGTGTGCCCATTTGCCCTGAAGGCTCTTGCCTTTAGGTCAGGTCTCTGATTATGTATAACCTCAGCAAAAATGACTTTCCAGACCATTCTAACTAAAAAGTTACCACCATTGTTTGTCTCCTTACTAAACTGTATTTTTATAGCACTTAAGACATTTATTATTGCATTATATATGGATTTATTATTAATTTTAAATTTTTAATTCCATCACTTGAACATACATTTCACATGGAAAGGTACTTTATCTGCTTTGCTCACAGTTATATCCTCAGCACCTAGAATGATGCTCTATTAGTCAGCATAGGCTTGGTTTTGTCTCATTAACATAAGAACTCCAATAGCTTAACACAGTGAAATCATCTTTCATCTCAGCTGGCACACTCAGTGTGAACCTAGAATGCAGCTCTTATTAAGCAAGGTCACTTAATCACATAGACTAATGGAGGCTCTAATTGTCACATATTCCATGAGAACTTTGGTGTTTAAATCCTTTCAGAAGTGACTCCCACTTATATTTAGTTGGCTAGAGTAAGTCATGGGACAGGAGTGGAGAAGTGCAATCCTCTCAAGTGTTCTTGTGAACTGCTTTAATAACTACTAGAAAAACTTAGCTCATGTTATAGAATCAATAAGTATTTTCAGAATTGATAAATAACATTTCTTAATATCTATGTAAGAAGACAGAAAAATATACTACCCTTAAAATCTAAAATCTAATTTTATTAGAAAACCTTCATACATTGTGAACTTATCTGATATATTAAAATCCCCCAAGGGCATAGAAGCTCAATACTTTAGAAGACCTCAATAAATTTTTGATGGATGGATGAATGAGTAACAGGAGAATTATGTGTCTATCCAGATGTCTAATTGGTTTGCTTTCAAAAGCTAATTTAAAATATTTACATATATACATGTATACATAAATATATACACACATTCATATACAGACTTTTAAATACAATATGCCTATGTAAAATACTGCATATATGTATAATAATGAAACACTGATAATCCTTTCACATCAGAAAGTTTAACAGGAATGTGGGAAGAATGATGTGTTTTCAGGATGCTTGAAAAGATATTTTTCCTTCTGAAATACATTTATAATTCTATTTAATATTTAATGTATTTAGTGAGACAATTAACCATTATTTTACTGTTCATAATATTTAAATAAAAATTTTGTGACATTACTAAAGATTCCTTCTAAAATATGAAACTGGATTTAGAGACTTGTTTCTGAAGTGAACCTTTATGGTAACTGAACTTCATCACAAGACCTCTCTAGAATCTCACATAAACAACATCCTTCAATGACATCTTGACCAACCATGCATACAAAATATGTGAACTTCATGTTTTCCAGGAGAACATCATCTAACATAACAAAGAGAAAGACTGAATTACAGTCTATAAACCCCTTCATCACAAAGCTAATTTTGAGATCACAATTTCAATCTCACTCGGAACCTCTTCATTTAATCTCAAGAATTACTGTTTTCATATTGATAAACTATATTGGGGCATTCAGCACCTACTCTGAATCTAAATTAGATTACTATACAAATATATTAATTAACTGAAGATTTAATGAAGAAACAGAAAAGACACTATGGAAAGACATAGTCTTGAGAGGCATTTTTATAGAGGTAGATTTGGATCTAATTATGCATCTGGACTGCAGGTCATTATTTATAAATAGCATTTATTGAGAACTTCTTATATTCCCAACAAAGTTCTAAGAGCTTTAGGTGTATTAGCTTTTTTAATTCTCCCAATAACTAAACAATGGAAATATTATATCACCAGTCTTTTTAGCAATCAGGAATGCAAAGCATAAATGATTAAAGATCTTGCTTGAATAATACCAAGCTAGTAATGTGGTTCTCAGGTCTGTGGCAACCCAGAGCAGCTCTAAAACTTGCACCACTCTTGCTGGTACGGTTCCTGAGAAAGCCTCCTCTGTATACATTTGAAAATATCCTTTTTGAATCTAGATTCTAGAGCAGTGAGCATCAGGTCTAATGCTTTATATTTTTAGATGTAATTTGCAGCTACCCCAATATAAATGTATTAAATAAGTTGTCAATTAATGAATGACATCACTCTTGTGATGTCCTAAAAGTGTATAGGGCACTGGGAAGGAATGGATAATATCAATTAAAGAGATAAAATCAAAACGAATATAAAGTCTAAGTGAATCATAAGATTTTTGCCAATCTATCTCTCTAACCTATCATCTATTAAATGTATATAAATGATGATTCAGACAAGATCTCTGCCCCAAAAGAACAGACAAATCATTTTGCTGAATATTCCCACTTTTTGCTCTGTTCAGCTCTCGTATTTCTTCATGATTCAGTGTCAGCAGGTGTTATGAGTTTAGGAATTTATCCATAGATTGTAGGTTAATCACACTGGTGACACGTAATTGTTCAGTCATCTCATATAAGCCTTTGTATTTCTATGGTATCAGTCATAAGGTCTCTTTTTTCATTTCTGATATTTGTTTGAATCTTCTCCTTTTATCTTAGTTTGTCAAATTTGTCAATTTTTGTTTATCTTTCCAAAAACCAGCACTTAATTTCACTGACTTTTATATTGCTGTTCCAAACTCTGTTTCATATATTTCTGTTCTAATCTTAATTTCCTTCCTTCTGTTAACTATGCATTAGTTTTTTCTTCTTCCAGTTTTAAGTATATAATTAGGTTGTTTACTGATATCTTTCTCTTTTTTTGTTAATATGGTCTTTATTGCTACAAATTTGTATTTCTTTTGTTGTACATCTTAAGTTTTAGTATGTTGTATTTCAGTTTTCATTTTCTCAAGGTAATTTCCCATTAGATTTTATCTTTGAACCAATGGTATGCCAAGAGTGTGTTCAATCCCCACATTATTTATGGATTTTATAATTTTTTTTTCTTGTTACTGATTTCTCATTTCATACCAATGTAGCTAGAAAAATCAGTTGTTGTGATTTTAGTTCTCTTAAACTTTCTAGGACTTCTGTTTTGGCCCAACTTATGCGAATATGTACAAGTATCTATTTTGTCGATTTTATGTATAATGTTATTTATGTCTGTTTTTCCTTATTGATTTTTCTGTATATATTATAAAGCCCATCACAATAGTGGGATCACTATCATCCACAATTATTGCTTTACTATTTCTCATTTCAGTTATGTTAATGAATTGTTTATGAATTTAGATGTTCAATGTTGTGGACATATATTTTCATAACTGTTTTATTGATGAGTTAAGTCCAGTGTCATTATTTTAGAACAACCCAGTCCCAGTGTATGAGGACCACTACAAAGTGCCTTGAGACTTTTAAAAGAGGCAGACAGAGCCAGGATTGCACTGAGTACAATTTATTGGGGACTTAATGATCTAAGTGTGGTCCTAGCTGGCAGTGAGACCAGTGGATCTCTATGATTTGGGCTAGAGAACAGGGACATACAAAGTAATCAGGATGAAAGCAACTTTATCCAAGCCAGAATATACCTGGTTTATTTCAAGCTAATACCAAAGACTTCAGGCACATTTCTGGCATAAAGTCCTTTATATCTTTATATTACTCTAATATTTTTATGTAGAATATACTGGGAAACTATGTGGGGAAACCAACTAGAATTTCTCTGGAGCTATCACAGTGGTTATGATGCCAGATGTTTGCAGTCAATCAAGCCAAGCTCTACAATCATCACATAATGACTTTGCTTGTGACAGTTTTTGACTTAAAGTTTTCTTGTCTAATAAATCTAGTCACACTCCTGCAAATTAGTGCAACTGTTCTGGAAAGCAGTATGGATATTTCTCAAAAAAGAAGAAAGGAAGGAAGGAAGAAAGGAACTAGGAATGATACCACCATATGACCTAGCTATCTCATTCTTTGATATATATCCAAAAGACAAAATCCACATACTACAGTGACACCACCACATCAATGTTTATAGAAGCACAGCTCACAATAGCTAAGCTATGGAACCAATATAGGTGCCCACCAACAGATGAATATATAAAGAAAATATTGTATATAGACACAATGGATTACTACTCAGCTATAAAGAAGAGTGTAATCATGGCATTTGATGGTAAATGTATAGAACTGGAGACTATCAAATTAAGTGGAATAAGTCAGTTCCAAAAAGCCAAAGGTCAAATGTTTTCTCTGATATGCAGAAGTTAATCCAAAGTGAGGAGAGGGAGATAAAGGAAAAAAAGGGAGAAGAAATTCTATCAAAAAAGAGGAAAGTTCAGTAGACAAAGGTGATGGAGGAAGAAGAAAGAGGGACCAGATAAGGGAAAACAGTGGAATGAATCTGGGTGTACATGCCTGAATAAATCACAGTGAATCTCAATATCAAGTATAGCCACAAGACACTAATTTAAAAAAATACTATAAGTAAATTGCAGAAACATCAGTAGAGTATAGGGAGGGCAGCAGGGAGAGAGAAGGGAGGGAGGAGGGGGGAAGTGCTAGGGACTGAATTAGAGCAATTTATGTTCCATGCTTTATGATCATGTCAAAATGTACCCTAATGTTATATATAACTAAAAAGAATCAATACAAAAATCTAGTCATCCCTCCTCTCTTTTTGTTATGATTTAGGATTGCTTGTAACATTTTTCTATTCCTTCACTATCTGCCTATGTATTGCCCTTAAAGTGAAAGTGAATCTCTTTAGGTAACATAGTTTTGAACTTTATTTTTATATCCAATCATCTACTTTATGTACTTGTATTGGATATTTTAAACCTTTCACATTACAAAACAAATAAGGACTTATTATTGTTTCATTGTTCTTATTATTTTGTTGTTTCTTCATTCCCTTCTTTCTCCCTTGCAGGCTTCCTTTGTGATCTGATGATTTTTATAATGGTTTGCTTTGATTCTGTTACCTTTAGCTTTTGAGTATCTACTAGAGGCTTTCAGTTTGCAGTTATGATGAGTTTCACATAAAACATTTTATGATTATTAACAGCCTATTTTCAGTTGATAAAACTAAACTTCAGTTACATATCGAAAGTCTTTTCCTTTATATCACCCCCCTCTTCATTTTGTGGTTTTGGCATTAGCATTTACATCATTTTATATTGTGTATCATTATCACATTACTTCAGTTGTATTTATTTTTAATACTTTTGTTTTTTACCTTTAGAAAACAGTTAAATGTAGTTTATAAATCATCAGTACAGTATTACTGGATTCTGAATTTCACAACATACTTACCTTTTCCAGTGAGTTTTATACTTTCATAAGTTCATGTTACTGCTAATCAATATAATTTTATTTCAACTTGAAAATTTTCCTTTAGCATTTCCTCTTTCTCTCTATCCTCTGTGTGTGTGTGTGTGTGTGTGTGTGTTTGTGTGTGGGTGTGTGTATGTGTGTCTTGCAGGGGATGGAACCTGGGGCCTCAGGTATGGTAGGCAAGCACTCTACCACTCAGCCACACCTCCAGCCTCTCCCTCAGCTCCTTTATCTGAGAAAGTCTCTTTCCTTATTTTCTGAATAACACCTCTTCTGGGTATTCTTCACTGATAGTTTTTTGTTGAAGCCCTTAGAGTATATACCTATTCTCTCATATCCACCCATAGTCTTCTAAGGCTGTCTTGCAACTTCTAACAAGTTGCTTTTGTCTTACTATTTTTGAAATTCTTTGTTTTTTGACTTTAGAAAATATCATTATAATGTGTCTTTATGTAATCTTTGATTTGTTCTTTTTTGAATGATATTAAAATATCATTTGAACTTTATTTCCCACCTGCACCTCCAAAAGGATGTTAATTTCTAGGATAGACAAAGAACTCAAAAAACTAAACAACAACCAAAAACTCAATCAATAAATGGGCAAAAGAACTAAACTTCTGTGATGAACTTTAAATATGTAAACCCAGATGTTCGCATCCCTTGCAAGATTTGGGAAGTTTTAACCCATCATTTTTTTTGGTGGTGGGGATTGTACCAGGGATTGAACTCAGGGACACTCAACCACAGAGCCACGTCCTCAGCCCTATTTTGTATTTTATTTAAAGACAGGATCTCACTGAGTTGCTTAATGCCTTGTTGTTGCTGAGGCTGGCTTTGAACTCATGATCCTCCTGCCTTAGCCTCCCACCTGCTGGGATTATAGGCATGCATCACCATGCCTGCCTAATCCATCATTTTTCTAATAGCCTTTTTCTTCTTTCTTTCACTTGTCTCCTTCTGAGACTTCCAGAAATCAAATATTGTTTCAGATGATGTTGTCTTGTAAATCCCATAGTCTTTTTTTAAAATATTTTTTTAGTTGTAGATGGACACAATATCTTTATTTTATTTCTTTTTTTAATGTGGTGCTGAGGATCGAACCCAGTACCTCATGCGTGTGAGGCAAGAGCTCTACCACTGAGCCACAATCCCAGCCCCCCATAGTCTTTCTTAATCTTTTTCATTCTTCTTTTTTCTCCTCTGGCTTGATAATCTCAGATGACATGTCTTTGAGTTCACAGATGTTCTATTGCTTGGTTGAATCACCTCTTAAAGGTCTACTTCATTTTTCATTTCATTCATGGTCTTCAGTTCCAAAATTTTCTTTATCTGTTACTATTTCTATTTTTCACTGAATCCAACATTTTATACATTTTTTAAAAAATTATTAATTTGTCTTTCTTATAGTAGCATGTGCTTTCCTACAGCAATTATTTTGATTTTTCTTGTCAGATATTTTATAGATGTCCAGTTCTTTTGATTACTGGAACATTACTGCATTCTGTGGGAGTGTCATGTTCCTTTGATGTTTTGTGTTTCATGTTGTTTTACATAGCTATCTTTTCATTTGATGGAGTCACCTTCACCAACCTGTACTCTCTTTGAAAACAAATTCCTTAACCAGCATCCTGGCTAGAGATTCCTAGGGTATCTCAAACTCTTTCTATGGATGCCCTTTCTCTATTCTTTTTGTTCTCTTTTAAGGAGAATTATGAGTATTGTATGCTTTTTCTTGATCCCATAAAGCAAGGCTGATTGCTAAGAGCCTTCCATTTACTTTCCCAAGGGTAGTGCTATAAAATATTTAGGTTACATGCCAGTCTAGCACAATCCACCAAGGTGAGTGTATGTGATTATGTAGCTTTTAAAAGTTCACATGCCATTTGTGGTGGTTAGCTGTTGGGGGATAGTTAATAGGGATTGTGTCCTGTGAATTCTTGGTCAGGTCTCTTGCTGAAGTTCATTTGGGTTTAGTAGAATCCATGGCTTTTGTTGAGGCTTATACCTTGGTTTCTGTGAGCCTCTACCTCTTTTCTTCGTCCCAGCCATCACTTAGCTCTGCTAACTCCTCAGCATTTTGTAGGACACGAGAAAGAGTGGACTTCTTAGTGTCCTGCAGGGCTGGGAAGGCTGAATGTTCTCTGTCCTTTCATTTTCTTCCACAGGAAAAATCATGGGTAGAAGAGGTCTCTCTTGGCATTGAGCTTTGCTGCCTTGCATGATATAGGTAACATGAACTCTTCTTCCTACTCATTTTCAGGTTATTGGAATCTCGCTACTCTAGGTCTTCTACAACAGTACTCTCATCCTTGAGTGGTTTTGAAATTTTGTGTTTCTGAGTAATGAGGGCTGAAAACTCCTATTCCATCATCTTGTTGATATCACATCCAACCCCAAAATCTTGATTTTGGTGAAAATCCAATTTGCTATTTAAGTATGCTTTGATTGCTGTAGCTAAGAAACTATTGCCTAAAGTAACTCAGGAAGATTTATACCTACGTTTTTTTCCTAAGAAATTTTCAGTTTCATCTATTACTTTTAGGTCACTGATCCAGATACATTTATTTTTGCATATTATATAAGATATATTTCTGCATATGGACATCCAGATGTCCCAGAACCATTCATTGAAAAAACTATTCTTTTACCATTGCTATGTACTGTCAAACTCTTGTTTGAAATCAATTGATCATAAATATAGGCATTTATTTTAGGCCATCAATTCTATTTTATTATTCTAACCATATCATGGTAACACTGTCTGAATTAATGTAACATTGTAATAAATTTTGATATTAGGAAGTTTGTGTCTATTCTCCAACTTTATTCTTTTTCAAGATTACTATGGCTATTCTGGATGCCTAAAATTTCCAGGTGAAATTTAGGGTCAGCTTGTTAATTTACACAGAGAAGCTAGCTGGGATGTTGGTAGGGATTAGGATGAATCTGTAGATGATCAATTTGAAAATTAGTATTATCTTAGGATCATTAAGTCTGTTGATCCATGAACATCCTTCATCACAATTTTATGACTACTGTTTTATACAACTGTATTGTAAATCAGAGGCAAGAAAATAGTTATGAACACAAAAAATGTGGAATGTCTTTTACATTTTTCCTGTGCACTTACTTGTACTTCTTCCCTTTATTTCTTTTTTTTTAATTTTTTTAATATCTTTATTTTATTTATTTTTTATGTGGTAATGAGGATCGAACCCAGTACCTCACGCATGCGAGGCAAGTGCTCTACCACTGAGCCACAATCCCAGCCCCTCCTTTATTTCTTCATGGAGATTCACTTCCATTGTTTTATTGCAGCGTAAAGGAGTCTCTTTACTATTTCTTGTAGGGCAGGTTTTCTAGTGATCAGCTCTAAGTTTTTATTTATCTGGGAATGCCTTGATTTACTTTTCATTTTGGAAAGATAATTTGATGGAAAAGATTTCTTGGCAGTTACTTTTCTTTTGGCACTGTGAATCTATCATTCCACTTCCTGCTGGCCTCTATGTTCCTGATTATAACATATGTTCCTATGTTCCTTATTTATATAAGCAATGGTTTGGAGGCACCCTGTGTATGAAAAGTTACTTTTATCTAGCTGCTTTAAAGATGTTTCTCTTTGTGTTTCAACAATTTAACTATAATCTGTTGGTGTATAGATCTCTTATTCTACCTGAAATTTGTTAAGCTTCTTGACAGATAGATAATAATCTTTTCCACCAAATTTGGGAACACGCTGGCCATTTTATCTTCAAATATTCCTTCTCCTACCTTCTTTCATCTCCTTCAAATACTATCATTATGTGAATTTAAGTACAGCTTAGAAGCATTTAACAGGATTCTGAGGCTCTCTTCGTTTTTCTTCATTTGTTTATCAATCCCTTGCCTAGGTTAGATAATCTCAATGGATCTAACTTAAATTTCACTGATTGTTTTCTTTGCCAGCTCAAATATATTGCTGAGTCCTATAATGGATTTTAATTTCAGTTATTGTACTTTTCAACCCCAGAGGTTCTATTTAGTACTATTGAAAAATAATTTTTATGTAACATTGTTTTCATAGTTTGTTAGTTCTTTAGACATGATTTCCACCTATTATTTAAATATATATAACATGACTATTGCTTGTCTTTTCTTCCCACGTATGGGCTATATTTTCCTATTTCTTTCCATGTCTTCTACCTTTTGTTGATAAGTAAACATTTTAATGTAATGTGGAAACTCTAGAAATCAGTTGTCTCCTTTTCTCAGGGTTTGTTTTGAGTTTTGTTTTGATTTATAAAAATCACTTAGCTAATTCTGAAAAATATGTATTTATACTATGTGTGGTCACTGAAGATGATTTGATTAGCTTGGTAATCAGCTTATGATTAAACAGAGATTTCCTTAAGGATATGGACCAATAAATCTTCGTGCCTTTGCCAAGTGGTTCTGTTTGTATGTGTTGTGACATATTCTCAGTGTTCTGGTTAAAGCCCACCTCATCCTTCATTTCCTACTCTATGCAGAGTCTCAAGTTCACCCAGAGGTGAGAGAACAGGGCTTGTCTGGTCTTTCTTGGGTATGTGCATAGCCTTATGTATGTACCTAGCCCAAGTGTGTTCCCTTCGAGGTTCCCAGCAATAAATCAGATCATTTTAAAGACTTCTCCTGGCATCGCATTCCCCACATCTACTTGAGGTTTATGGTTAGCCTCTTATATTTTCCAACTTGTGTCACTGTGTCTGGCAGCTGCCATATTAAATACTTGTTCATTTTTGACAAATACTCTTGGGATAGGGTTGTTGTGCACTCTGACTCAGGTCAAATAAAACAATATCATGAATGGACCTGACCTATGGAGTTGCCAGACATGACAAATATTTATACATTTCTGGGAATAGAGCTTCTTTTCTCCAGACCCATTAGACCATGCTAGTGGCCAAAATGGTATTCTTTTTCACAGTGGTCTTTTTGGCAAGGACACTAGTTTTTAAGACAACACCACATGAGAAAGAAGGAAGTAGGACTAGGGCAAGTTAAAATGCCACAACGTTTGCTGTTATGTTAGATTCAGCTATTTGTCTTTAATACACGTGCTTCAGTTGTTAGACTCTTTTTTTGATTTCCAGAATCTGAAAAAAGTTATTTTTTTGGCAATTTTTGCCAGACTTCTCATTGTTTTAGTAAGAGAATGGATTTTCATATATCCTCACTGTACCATTTCAAAAGTGCTTTCTTTCATTATGCGTTTCCTAGGGAAATTTTATCTCCTTTATTTTGGGCAGTTCCATGTTAAAAAGTATACACATAGCTATTGTAATATTCAGAGGCAAAAGAATCACAATTGAAGGGAATGCTATAATTTGGAAACCGTTTTTATAATTGTTTTCCTTTATTACCTATGGTATCATAAACACTCCTTCACAGAAATCTTTGAACAACAGCACTATTGTTTACTTAGAATAATTAAAAAAAATTTTTTTTTAGTTTTAAATGGACACAATACCTTCATTTTGTTTCTTTATTTTTATGTGGTGCTGGGGATGAAACCCAGTGTCTAACACATGCGAGGCAAGAGCTCTACTGCTGAGCCACAACCCCAACCCCAACTTAGAATAATTTTTAAAGAGAAATTTTAGAGTCAAAATACATTAACATTGGGTATTGGAGTAATGCCAGCAAACTGAAGTGTTTTTCTCACTCTATAAGCTTCTATCTCTGAAAGAGATTATCCAGAAACTTCTACTTCCACAAGAAATTGCAGGGAATTGGTATAATTCATTACCAATGAATTATATTGATGGAAAGATATGTCATGTTTATATAATTTTGATCTCCACCAATAGTGTAAAAGGGAGTCCTTGCCTTAAAATATAGCAATTGGTTTCCAGTGATCTGTTGGAAATCAGATTACTGATAAGAAAATATTTTTATAGAGGAACTCCTGATCCGAAAGAAAGAAAGAAAGAAAGAAAGAAAGAAAGAAAGAAAGAAAGAAAGAAAGAAAGAAAGAAAGAAAGAAAGGAAGGAAGGAAGGAAGGAAGGAAGGAAGGAAGGAAGAAGGGAGGGAGGGAAGGAAGGAAAGGAAGGAAGGAAAATTAAACTAAATATCTGACAATCTGATAGTAGCTCCCAACTTACTGAATAGTAATTTAAACCTTTAATTTAAACCTTTCAATATCCTATAAGATACTATATTGGTTTGATAAGGCTGCCATAACAGAATCCTACTGCCTGGGTGGCTTAAATACAGAAATTTACTTTCTCACATTTCTGGAGAATGGAATTCCAAGATCAAGATGACAGCATGTTTGGTTTCTCCTGGTGCCTTGCTCCTTGGCTTGCAGGACATGTTTTGTGTTTTCGAAGGGTCTTTTCTCTGTGTACACATTCCTAGTGTCCCTTCTTTTTATAAGGACACAGGATAGACTGGATTAGGGCCTACCCTCATTTAAATGAACTTAACTTTTATTTTCTCCTTAAAGGCCATGTCTCCAAGTACAGTAACATTCTAAGATTCTGAGAATTAGATTTCCAACGTATGGATTTTGAGGGCCACAAATTAGTATGTAACAGATACTAAAAAATATACATACACCTATAATTATTACCTACATATCAATTTTCATAATTCATAGACACTGAGAATCCTGTAATTAAGGAATGTAGGTCTGGGATTCTTTTAGATCAGTTCTTTGGAGGTATGAAATGCTATTTAATAGATGTACAAGTCACATTTGTTGAGGATTTTAATGTCAATCTTGGTTTCTATAATGTCTTTATAATGACCAATATATAGAAAGATATTGGTAACAGCCATTCAATACAACAATAAATATCCAGTTACAATTACTTATTTATAAAACCTATCTTAAAAACAACTGAATATCTAGTAATATATTGAATAAGATTTATTTTACTAAAGAATAATGACATTCAGATTTAAAAGATGATTTTTCTTTTGCTGAAATATAACAATGTACTATTACCCAAATCCATGTTATAATTTTCTCCTTTCATGCTACTCTGGCTGTATTATCATTAATACTAATAAATTGCCTTCAGTGACTAGTAGACTTTTTCATTATCCAAAGTGAATAAATGAATATTAAAATATCCCTATATTAAAAATATGCATACTCTGAAACACAGTCCTGTTATGACTGTAACATTAGCTAGGAGGTTAAAGGTAATACCCTGAGACATATCTTGTCTTTTGTCATTAATTAATATTCTGTCATCTACAATGTGCACTGCTCTACTAAATATTGCTTGCTTAAACATTACATATTTTAAAAGCCTAGTATTGAGACATACGCTTTCCCAGATGTAATGTGGTTATAATCAGTTAAAAATATTAGCTATGTAAGCCACTGAGGTACTCTGAGAGGCAAGTTTAGAGGGCATATAAGTATTCTGAATTTCAACTACTCCTTTATTTGACTGCCAAATTAAATTTAGATTAAGGATATTCTTATTAAAAATTAAGCAAATGCAGTCAAAATAAATTTTTTCATGGCTGTGTTTAAATAGTATATTAAATAGAGAAGTTAGAAATTCTTTTTTTTTTTTTTTTA
>CM053408.1:54954870-55010975 GCA_028644305.1 Xerus rutilus
CAGAAAAAAACAAATTATCAGAAGCTGTACACACTATTCACTGAAAACATTTGTTGAGGCAAATAGAAAAAAATTGTTACAATCATAATTTTTCTAACTTTGCACAAAATTATAAGCAGATTACATTCTTCATATTAAACATCTTTATATGCACTTTCAATGAACAGTATATATATATATATATATATATATATTTTTTATATATATTTTTATCAACCATCTTTACTATACCCATTCCCCTTTCCTGCCCCCCGCCTCCCCCATGTCGCGTCTAGTGTTTCTCTATTTCTCTTATGTTTCCCATTCCCACCTCCCTTATTCATCAGCATCCATTAATCAGAGAGACCATTCGGCATTTGGTTTTTTGGGATTGACTTACTTCACTTAGCATAATGCTTTCCAGTTCCATCCATTTTTATACAGTTTTGACTATTATTGGCAAAAGCCATTATTTCAGTTTTATAACAAAAGAAAAATCAATAATTTTGCCCTTTTCCATTCTCATGCTCACATCTTACCAATTTTTATTTTTTATCTAGAGAAAGGATTTTTCCCCTCATTGGCATTGTAATTGAGAGGTTGAAGGAATGTAAATGGTGCAGAGCGCTTAAGACATGGGCCCTATTCCTGGCTCCAGGACTTACTAGTAGTGTTACCGTGGACAAGATACTGAGCATCTAAATCCGGTTTCTCCTCAAATTGGAATAAAATATTTCTCAAAAGGTTGTGAGAAATGAATGAGAATTCCTTTTAGCACAGAAAAAGTGATCCATGTGCAAGGACATTAGATATTTTTTTTCCTAAAATGCTATTATCTAATTATTGTATTCCATATTTTCTGGTTTTATTTATTTTCTTTTCTGTTCATGTCATTAGGCTACAAGAAAAATGAATCGTTCTGAATTAATTAAATTCAGGAGACTGTCATCAACTTCTAGATCAGGAAAATTAACTGTTTAAAACAATTTTATATTGTATTGACACTAAGGCTTTTTATGCATAGCATATCCTAGCATTTTGTAATTGCTATGCCTTTCGTGCTGGATGATAATTGAACAAATGTGTATAGGTTTGGTTTTTATATTTATGAATATTAACATCTTTCCTTAAAATGTAAATGGATATTGTGACAAAACTGTTGAAGTCATATTTGTAGAATCTGTCAGTGATCTCTAATCTATCTTTGTTAATACTGAAGAAATTAAACCTTATATTGATATTCAAATATTGATTGGAAACTAATTTTTTGCTTTAATACATTGCTCCATTTTCTGTAAGTTTCATCCATATATTGTATTAACACAGCTAATACAGATATGGGTATATACCTAAAATGCCTAAAAGATAGGTCAAAAAGGTCAAAAGCTGAAAGATGGGTCTGATGACATAATGGCTGATTCTGTTTTATCATCTTATGACATATATGTTTGAATATTTGTATATGAGTAGAAAAGGGAATGCTAAGAGGTCTATATTGGAATTAGGAAGAAATATTTGACAGGTGCTGGATAGGTAGAGGAGGAGGATCTGAAAGTTCACCAGAAAGTGAACTTTATACAGACAAAGAATGCTGGGAAGTAAGAAGTTTGAACTAGTTGGGAATATAAATGAAAAAGGGTATAGGAGCATGTAGTATCAGGAAATGTTAGTTTGTCAGTCCATCCCAGTCGATAGTGCTGACAGTATGGAGAACTGAAAGTACACAATGGTTCCCCATCCAGAAGAGCACAGGTACCAGGAGCTGGCAGGGCTACAGTGGCTTACAACTAAACCAGTAAGGACAAAACATAATTTGAAGCCAGGAGCAGTGATGCACGCCTGTAATCCCAGCACTTTGGGAGGCTGAGACAGGAGAATCATGAGTTCAAAGCCGGCCCCAGCAACAGCAAGGCACTAAGCAACTCAGTGAGACCTGCCTCTAAATAAAACACAAAATAGGACTGGGGATGTGGCTCAGTGGTTGAGTGCCCCAGAGTTTAATCTCTGGTACTAAAGAAAAAATATGTGTGTGTGTGTGTGTGTGTGTGTGTGTGTGTGTGTGTATGAAGAATATGGACATTGCTGGACTGCTTAGGTTATTTCACATTTCTATGCCTTGTTTCCCTCACCTGTTGTTTGGGGTATCAAGAGTACTTTCTTTATAGTACTTCAAAGCCTTTCTTTTTGTGCCTAGCATACATCAAAGTGCCAAGTAAGTTATTTCAAAACTTCAGAGACATCTAGACCCAGTTTAGAGTTAAATAATTAGTTAAGTATAGGGACATAATTCCAGCACATGTAACAAGAGCTGAGAGTCAAGATTCCAAATACAGTGCTTCCATTAACTGAATAAGAGTTACTGGGAGAAAGCAAGTGGAGCTTTGGCACTAAATCAGAAAGAAAGTTCAGAGGTCAGCAGTGAGACATTATTTCACGCAAAGATGACAAGGGAGGACAGGACTACAAAACTCATCTGCACTGGTGCCAATCAGACCAGTCTGCTTCCAAATTCTGTCCAGACTGACTCAGAAATTGGGGGACAGCTGACGTTCCAGGTGCTATGCCTGAACCTCACCATGTAGACTGGACAGAACAGAAACGGGGGCAATGGGTAAAGACACAAGATATTTGGATGCAGGTGAAAGATTAAATGACTCTATTGTGGGGAAAAGAATGACACAAGGATTAGAAATGAGGAGTTTTAGAGCCGGGCACGGTGGTGCACACCTGTAATCCCAGCACTCTGGGAGGCAAGAACTGGAGAATCTCAAGTTCAAAGCCACCCTTAGCAATAGTGAGGAGCTAAGCAACTCAGTGAGACCCTCTCTCTAAATAAAACACAAAATAGGGCTGAGGATGTGGCTCAGTGTTCGAGTAACCCTGAGTTCAATCCCTGATACCAAAAAAACAAAAAAAATAAAAAAAGAAATGAGTTTCATTTTTCTATATAGTTTCTTTAGTGAGTATAATATTTTTAATGACAGAATCTATTTCAGCATAATGTCTATTTTTCATCTCTGTATTCCTGAATTGGGCTTTACAGTGTTTTACATATAAAAGAATTCAATGAAAAATTTTAAAAATGAATGATTAATGAAAGGAATGTGAACAGACTTGCCCTGTGAAACACAATTTCAAGTTATCTTTCCATTCTAACTCATAGTATTAAATGTCTAATTATTACAAAGGCAAGCTATTTCCTTATCATGAGGGATAGGATTTAGGCCATTCTTGCTGAGCTGTCATGCTGGAGCATAATTCAGAGACGAGCACAGACAAATCTACTGTTGAAGCAAAAGGTTTGAATTGGTTTAGTTTGAAACAGACAGCAGTGTGGAAGTGAGGTGCAGAGTACAAAGGGCTTGATGAAATGGCAAAGTTAAGGTCAAGAGCACAGAGGTCACAAGCAAGAAGAGATGTACTGTGACTTAAGGTCAAGATGTGGATTGATTGAGGTAGGCAAGCGAGATAGGCTGCTATCAGGTGCAACAAAGTAGCAAGCAGGCAAAAACACAGAGGCAGAACTTCACCTGGATCTGTATCTCTCTTCCTTCATTTGATCATGGATTATGTTATGGAATCTACATGTATCTTTGGTGCAATTTATCCTACTTAATACTATTTCACCTAGTGTTTTCATGAAGTGGGGGTGCTTGCCATTATTTTTAGGATTAAATTGTGCAAGACTTACAAATTTTTAGTGTAGTGCAGAAGTGCCTATCATATAGTCATTTTAAATAAAGGAAAAAATAAAACTAAGGTTTACCACTTACTAATGGTGTGAATGATGGAAAACTTATCTTCTTTAAGTCTCAGTTTTTGTCTAGAACAATTTACATGGTAGTTATTTGATTGTTAGAGAAAATGGGTCCTAACATCTAACCAAGTTCCTGGAGTAGAGTGAGTGCTCATGAAATAGAACAATCAGCACTATTATCACCTATTTATCAATATAGAGTATTAAAATATCCCTTTTGTGCAACATTCACCTGGGTGAATGCTTATCTTAGCTAAGCTGCACTATCTAGGAATTGGTAGGTTAAAAACGTGTGGCTAATAAAATAGATGACAGTGATGGTTGGAATTAATTCATTAAATATAAACCTCCTCCTCCCACTGAGGACAGAGTATATGTCCTGCTTTGTGGATCCTGGGCTTTGTTACGAGACTTGCTTCGGTCAAGGAAATGTTATCAAATGTGATGCAATGACCTTGCAGTCTTGACCTTTGTTGACATAGCACACTAAAAATATATTCTGAACTGCCCAAGAAAAATAAAAGAAACACAGAGCTGGATAGAATCCAACCCATAGACCAGAATCAAACTCAGTAAATCACAGTGGAACCCTGTACAGCCATAGCCACACCAAAACCTATGAGCAAAGAAAGAATTATCTCTTGCCATTGAGTTTAGGGAAGTTTGTTGTGTAGCACTATTGTAGCAAGATGATGAAAACAGTGCCTAATGAGAAGATTATTAAGTGCTCAAGTAAGGGCAGATAGGGTGCATGTATATCTAAGGACCTCTCTGAGAGCTCATTCTGTACCTGCTCAAGGACATCAGCTGTGGCCATTTGGGTCTGAGGTATGCTTTTGTTGTTACCTGGATTAATAATACCCAGAATGTCTAGGAACAAAGAACTAACTTAGTGAATACTACCAGGAAATAAACAATAATAACACTAACAAACAAAGAGGATTTCAAATATTAAAGATCAAATCCAAACATGGATCTAAAAATATGACAGCTTGTGTTCTTCAAAAACAATTTCAAGGAGCTGTTTGGGGACATGTATTGCAGAAACATAAATACAATATAGATATTGGAAACAGGTAAACAGAACACTAGATGTCTTTTTGGTGCAGTTCTGGGCTCACAGTGTGACATACTGACTTTTTCAAATGAAGCCATTTTATAATTCTATATGAGCAAATGCTACCTTTTAGATTTTACAGTAAAGATGCAAATAAATTCTGTCTGATGAACAGAGAACCCCAGTGATATTATTATAACATTTATATTGTTTATATATAGATCCTCAGATAAATTTGAAACAATTTTAACATTTTACTCATAACTTAATTAATTATAAGTTACTGTATCATAAAATCTTTGACAGAATCATTTTTATATTTGTATGAGTGTCATTGAAGCCAGAATTAGTCAGGCAGTCAGTGCAGATAGGCAAATTGAGTCAGGTAGGATCAAGGAGGCTAATCTGGGTCTGGGTAGTTGGAGAAGTATTGAAATGTTCCACCCTTATCAAGATAACCTGCCTGTGCTCCAACCTGATGCTAAGGTAACCTGTCCCAGGGATATTTCTCTCCCTACAGGGAATTGTTAATTACATCTGTCCCCTTCCTGCCCAGATCACTCCACATTTGTTCATCTGCTTTTCACCTAGCATCCCACCAAGCATTTCCTGGGCCTACTCACATACTAGAGAGATAAGAGGAAGAGAGCAGGAGAACAAAGGAAGCCTAGGACATATAAAAAAGGCAAAGCATCTGTACTTCTTGGGATACCAGGATACCAGCCATGCCCCCCTTCTCCCTCCTGGGAGAAGTCTGTGTTACCCCCTTTTTTTATTTTTATTTTTTGGTTGTAGGTGGACACAATACCTTTATTTTATTTTTACATGGTGCTGAGGATTGAACCTACCACCTCACATATGAGAGGCGAGCATTCTACCATTGAGTCACAATCTCAGCCCTATATTACCCCTTTTTAAATAAACCCTACTTTATATGCTTGCCCTGGCATGCTTCTCTAATGTTCAAACTTCAACATATGAGGAAGCAGAGCTATGTTTTTAACGTGTTGAAAATTATACTTTAATAATCTAAAAACAAGAATAAACACCTGTGTTAGTTATTGCAGTGTGCTTTAACAAACTACATAAACAGTGGTTTAAACAATAACCTGTTGCTCACAGTTTTGGAGAAGGGGAAGTCCAAGATCAGTGTCTGATGTGGCCTGCTTCCTGGTTTATAAAGCAGTCTTCCTGCCATGTCCTCACAACCTATATTCCTTCCCAAAAACCCTGCCTCCCAGTGCTATCACATGAGGGGTAGGGTGTTAACATAAGAATTTGGAGGAGTGAGGGCAACAAGTATTTGGTTCATGTGATAGTCAGCTTTGCATTAAAAATACCTGAGAAGAACAACTTAGAGTAGAGCTCATGGTTTCAGAGGTCTCAGTCCATAGACAGCCAAGTCCTTCTCTCTAGGCTCAAAGTGAGGCAGTATATCATGACTGAAGGGCATGATAGAGGAAATCTGCTCACTTAATAGCAGTTAGAAAGCAAAGAGAGGTGATATGGGAAGAGGCTGCAGGGCACTCCTAGGGCACTCCCACATGACCCACTTCCTCCAGCCACATCCCACCTGCCTGCAGCTACCACCCATTCAAACTAGGATGCACTGATTAGGTTACAGCACTCACAGTTCAATCATTTCACCACCTAAAAAATCCTGTACTAACACAGGAGCTTCTGAGGGACACCTCATATCCAAACCATAACAGTTTATAACAAGGGATGTCTATAAAGTCCCCAAATAGGATACAGCCCCTGAGAGATCTTCGGGGCAGCCTCTATTCCCCCCCACAACACGCAATTTGCCCCAGAGTGCTAGTGCAGGGAAAAAAAAAAAAAAAAACAAGACCAGTTCAACATGAACTCAAGGAGAGGCACTCCAGCTGAAGGTCCCAGACAGAAAACCTTACCAAAGGAGTAGGTAGGTAGGCCACATGGGATACAGCCAGAGTCACAATACTGTGAAGAATAAAACCTGTTACTCTGCTCTTTCTTAGACCCCTGCAGAGTTCAGAAAGGGGCCATGAAAACCAACACAAAGCTGGTTACTTTATTGTAAACTTTCCATTGTTTGGATGAGTGTCCTCTAAAGGTCCATGTGTTAAAGGCTTGGTTCCCAGGGTGGTGCTATAGGAAGGTAGTGGAACCTTTAGGAGGTATGGCCTAGTTGAAGATTTTTAGGTCATTGGAGGTAAGCCCTTAAAGAGAATCATGGGATATGGCCCTTTTTCCTTTTCTTTTCTTTTGATTCCTGGCTTGAGATGTAAGCAATTTGTCTGCAACACACACACCACCAATGCCATCAGGCAACCCTATCAGAGACTCAAAGCAATGAATCTGCCTGATCTTGGACTTGAACCTCTAAACTTTGAACCAAAATAAATATTTTCTTTTCATCAGTTAAATTGCCTCAATTCTCTTTCCACATAATACCAGAGAGCTGACGAATACAAAATCTTATCAGGATAAGTGGGTATGGTAAAGATGGAGTTACTTTAACGTGCATTTCTTTTCCATTGACCATTTTAACTATATGTGATCATAATTTTTTGGAAAAAAAGATTATTTCTAATTCAGAGAAAATGTAGGGAATTTTACACATTTAATAAAATTTGATGAATAAAATAGCACATTTTCAAAATATCTCCATATGATTCCTCAACAATGTCTACTAGAATGTTCATAATTAGGTGCTAGGATTTTTCTAGTTAACCAAGAATCTCTGAAGTCACTTATGTATCCCTTCAAATTGAAACACATTATTCTCTATTTTTCCCAATTTAGTGAATATGGCTTTTCAAGTTTCTTGAAAGTATAAATTCAAAGTAGTACATTACTTTTAGGAGCCAATGCAAAGGGCCTACTCCTTGATCAATTTGAAAATCAATATAATGCCCTATTAAGCTGTTATATAAATACTGGAGGGGACACAAGCAATGGTTTTCTACTAGGGGACATTGTTAGTCTAAAACTCTAGAACTTACATTTTAATGCCATGCATATCAATGACCCCTTCTAGTTTTCTCAAGCATTTTTTCAATTTCCCATGTTCTCTCTTCTCCGTGCTTTTGTTATTTTATGTGCCTACAATCACTTCCCACTCCTCCCCCTGTTTTTTTAAAACTGCTATTCTCTTTTTAGAGTCACCTCAATTAGAAACATCAGATAGAGTCGTTAGTCCATATTTCCCTAAAAATATTTTCTTAAACCCACAGCATAGCATGCCTTACAGTGTCTGTTAGTTGTTTATTTATGTACTTCTATCCATGAGAAAATGAATTTTGAAGCCAGGAGTGATAGTGCACACCTGTAATCCCAGCAACTCGGAAGCTGAGGTGGCAGGATCACAAGTTCAAAGTCAGTGCCAGCAATTTAGCAAGGCCCTAACAACCTAGTGAGACCCTGTCTCAGAATTAAAAAAAAAGAGCTGGGGATGTGGCTTAGCAGTTAAGTGCCTGAGTTCAATCCCCAGTGACAAAGAAAGAGAATGAAGAAATGAAAGAAAGAAAGAAAAAATGAAAGAAAGAAAGAAAAAATGAAAGAAAGAAAGAAAGAGGGAGGGAGGGAGGGGGGAGGGAGGAAGGAAGAAAGAAGGAAGGAAAGAAACTGAATTTTGAAATAGGTACAAATTTTTTTCTCTATCTCACATATCTTTCCAGGAAAGAGAAGCTTCTCATCTTTTATTTAATGACATGATAAATAGGCAAATGAATAAAGAATAAATTATTTTAGATTTAGATTTGAATATTTTCCATCCATCACTGGGGATGTGAGTCCAAGAGGTTTCCTTATTTTTGTTCATGCTAATATGGCATTTTATATATAGTATTCAATTTCATTAAAAAATCCTACAAGTTAGATATTATATGCAACTTTTTATATATGAAGTAGAAACTTTGGCAAGTAAGTTGTTGCAGATCATAGTGAATGGGTCTTTTTTAGCTAAAATCTGATCTGAAATCACTACTATATCATAATTTTTATATAAGTTTTTATTTCACTGGAATTATACAAGGAAATAACATTTTAGCTGTAGACAAACTTCTAAAGCACTTTAAATTATCAATAAACACTTTTTTTTGTTTATAGAAAATTAATTATATTTAATTGCTCATTTTAAACAAATATTTACTAAACACCAACAATGGGCTAGAGACTTTTCTAGATCTTGTACATCTTGCAGTGAACAAGAGACACTCCAGGCCAGGAGAGACATAATAATTAGAATGAGATACTTGTTGGAGTGGGATGTGCTGAGGTAGTATCCTGTCCACAAACAGAGTCATCCCTTTACTGCGAGAGGCTGTTAAGTATTCAATTATAATAAAGCCTATGTATAGATTATGGAAAATTTTAGAAGCCATATGTATAAAGGACAAAACTCACATAATCCTAACACAAACTGTTAAATACAATTAAAATATTGGTATTCAGCCCTGTCTCTCCTTTGGCCCCCATCTCAGTGTGTGTGTGTGTGTGTGTGTGTGTGTGTGTGTGTGTATGTGTGTGTGTTGGCATTTTAGCAACACAGGCACTCCTGTCTTCAGAGAAGTGTTTATTCTGAATGACATCATTACTTTAGTCACTGTTCAACTCTGTAAAGTAGCAGTTTTAATCATGTCAGCCGTTTTACCACTCGGTAGTCTTTACCTTTTAATTAATGAACCATTTGCCCTCTCCTCACAAGAACACATTTCGAAGACATTATAATAGTTGTCAATTTTCACTGGTGGAATTTGCTTCTGGGGTTTACAGAAGTGTGCACATAGAGATTGAGACTACTTCTGCCTCTTTAATGTCATTCAGCCCATGTTTCCCTGGGTCCCACACTAAGTGGAGAGCACATCTGTGTGAGCCAGCCAGGGCATGATACTCAACTTACATGACCAGCTTTATAAGTTACTTGGGATGAGAACTACATGAAGAATTCTTTCACCTTCCTGTGATACACTAACATGGTTCTCTTTCATAGGATAAATACCCAGCGAGATACTGAGCAAACTATAATTTAAATGTAAATAAAACTGAACTATATAGTTTATTCTCAAAATTCAATTTGATCAAAAATTTACTATTAAAATATTCTTATAATAAAATATAGTTCTAAGAGAAATATATAGACATTTTATTATTTGTCTGGAATCTTTTTACTTTGATGCACAAAAGAAAGATCTTATGTGGAAAATGCAGTATAGCAATATTATTTCATGTAGTCACATATTAAATAAGTGCATAATAAGTAAAATATTATAGAAACAATACATTTTCAAATGGGGCCTCTAAAATATATCTTTATATATCCTGGAGATTAGTGTGCTATCAGATATGTGTGTGGTGAAGATTTGTTCCCAGAATGTCGGCTCTCTGATCACGTCATTGGTTATTTATTTTGCTGTGAAGAAGCTTTTTATGTTAAATCCATCCCATTTGTTGATACTTGATTTTACTTCTTGTGCTATAGGAGTCTTGTTAAGGAAGTATGGTCCTAATCCGACATGATGAAGATTTGGGCCTCTTTTTAATTCTATTAAGTGTTGGGTCTCTGGTCTGATTCCCAGGTCCTTGATCCACTTTGAGTTTAATTTTGTGCATGGTGAGAGATAGGGATTTAGTTTCAATTTGCTGCATATGGATTTCCAGTTTTCCCAGCATCATTTGTTGAAGAGGCTGTCTTTTCTCCAGTGTACGTGTTTGGCTCCTTTATCTAGTATAAGGTAACTGTATGTAAGTGGGTTCATCTCTGTGTCCTCTATTCTATACCATTGGTCTACATGTCTATTTTGGTGCCAGTACCATGCTGTTTTTGTTACTATAGCTTTGTAGTATAATCTGAGGTCTGGTATTGTGATGCCTCCTGCTTCACTCTTCTTGCTAAGGATTGCTTTGGCTATTCTGGGTCTCTTATTCTTCCAAATGAATTTCATGATTGCCTTTTCAATTTATTTATTTATTTTTGTTATTGTTTTATTTAGGCTTACATGTTAACAGTGTAATTTGATTCATTGTACATAGATATAGGATAACATATCAATTCTCTAGTCGTAAGTTGTATAGAATCACAACATATCTGCAGTCATACATAAAGTTAGGGTTATTATGACCATCTTATTCCACCACTTTTGCCGTCCCCATGCCCCCTCCCCTCTTACTCCCCTGTGAACAGAGATCCACCATTGTTCCCATATCCTTCCCCACATTATGGATCAGCATCCACTTATCAACAAGTACATTCGGCATTTGGTTTTCTGAGATTGGCTTACTTCACTTAGCATGATATTCTCCAACTCCATCCATTTACCTGCAAATGCCATAATTTTATTTTCTCTTATTACTGAGTAATATTCCATTGTGTATATATACCATAGTTTCTTTATCCAGTCATCTATCGAAGGGCATCTAGGTTGGTTCCACAGTTTAGCTATTGTGAATTGAGCTGCTTTAAACATTGAAGTGGCTGTAGCACTGTAGTACGCTGTTTTTAAGTCTTTTACATATAGACCTAGGAGTGGGATAGCAGGCTCAAATGGTGGTTCCATTCCAAGTTTTCTAAGGAATCTCCATACTGCTTTCCAGATTGGTTGTACCAATTTGCAGTTCCACCAGCAATGTATGAGCGTGCCTTTTTCCCCACAACCTCGCCAACACTTATTTCTATCAGGAATGATGTTGGGATTTTAATTGAAATCACATTGACTCTATAAAGCACTTTAGGTAGTATGGCCATTTTGACAATATCGATTCTTCCTATCCAGGAGCAGGGGAGATTTTTCCATCTTCTAAGGTCTTCTTCAACTTTAGAACTCAAAAAACTTAACACCAAAAAAACAAATAACCCAATCAATAAATGGGCCAAGGTGCTGAACAGAAACTTCACAGAAGAAGATATACAATTGATCAACAGACATATGAAAAAATGTTCAACATCTCTAGCAATCAGAGAAATGCAAATCAAAACTACCCTAAGATTTCATCTCACACTAGTCAGAATGGCAGTTATCAAGAATACAAACAACAATCAGTTGGCGAGGTCGTGGGGGGAAAGGCACGCTCATACATTACTGGTGGGACTGCAAATTGGTACAACCAGTCTGGAAAGCAGTATGGAGATTGCTTAGAAAACTTGGAATGGGACCACTATTTGATCCAGCTATCCCACTCCTTGGTCTATACCCAGAAAACTTAAAAGCAGCCTACTACAGTGACACAACCACTTCAATATTTAGAGTGGCTCAATTCACAAAAGCTAAACTGTGGAACCAACCTAAATGCCCCTTGAATTATGAATTGATAAAGAAACTGTGGTATATATACACAATGGAATATTACTCAGCAATAAGAGAGAAAAAAATTATGGCATTTTCAGGTAAATGGATGGATTGGAGAACATCATGCTAAGTGAAGTAAGCCAATCTCAGAAAACCAAATGCTGAATGTACTTGTTGATAAGTGGATGCTGATCCATAATGTGTGGGAGGACATGGGAACAATGGGGGAACTCTGTTCACAGGGATGGGAGTAAGGAGGGGGCATGGGGACAGTAAAGATGGTGAAATACGATGGACATCATAGCCCTAGCTTTATGTATGACTGCATGTATGTTGTGATTCTACATCACATACAACCAGAGAAATGAAAAGTTGTGCTCCATCTGTGTACAATGAATTGCACTCTGCTATCATATAAACCTAAATAGAACAAATAAACAAATAAATAAATAATAAAAAAATAAAAATAAATTATATCTTTAAAGGGGAATGTTGCAGAAATTATGACTTAGTGGAAGTATTTATCAATAAAAATTAACAAGCATTTATAAAATTGGCTAACATTACAGATGATATATTTGCTTTTCTGGGAGGCATCACAGAGTGTAATTAAAGACAAATTTAACAACTTCTCTTATGACAACTCCACTGAGCTTTAAATTTTTCTTTTATTGCTAAGGAGATTACAGGAAAAGTTATATGGATTTATAATATGAGATTTTTTAAATAAAAACTGTTTTTTATCTGAAGGCTTATAAGTATAAATATCTCACTGAAACCTATACTGTGTACTTAATTATTCACCACAGGAGGAAAAAAATGTGAGTTAATACAAAATTCTCTACACACACGTATGCATTTATCTATAAAAAATAGACATACAAACTGTCCTCAACTAACAATGGATCTACTTATAATTTTTTTATTTTATAATGTTTGTGAAAGTAGTGGATTCAGTAGAAAACCAGCCTTCAAATTTGACACTTCATCTTTTCCTGCATTAGTGGTTTGTGGAATTAAACTCTCACACAGTGCTGGGCTGTTACAGAGAGATGCAGCTCTCAGTCAACCACAAGAGCACAAAGATGGACTGCCAATGCCCTACTGTGAACTAAGTTGCTAAACTATTGTGGTCTGTAGATTGGGCACATTAACTGTATTTTTGACTTAAATATTTTCAACCCATGTTGGGTTTATCAGGATTTAACCTCATTATAAATTCAATAGATTCTGTATTTAAGTGTACAGATACACACTAAAGCTAAAGAGAGATAAGGGGGAAAAAGGCAGTGGAAGAGAATCTCACGAGAACAGGAGAGAGAACAGTAAAGTACAGGAAGTGAACCAAGGGGAGGTAAAAAAGGAGGGAAAAATAAAACAATAGTATATTCTGAAATATTTCTCTGGAGAACAATTTAGGCAATGCCTTGCCAATAATAAATGATCGATGATTATCTATTAAATTAACATGGCTAGTAAGAAAAATTCTATTCTGTGATAAAATATTTTATTTCAACAAATCTGTTTATTAAGATAACAAAGATTAAAACGCTTCTTTAATGAGAATTTCTTTCTTAAATTTAAGTTGAAAAGTATTTTCCTTGATTTTTTAGGATGAACAAACTTGGTTTCCAATATTGTAATTTGCTGGCTTATATAAAAACTGTATCACAAATGTACTTACTCATTTCATTTTGTTTCTTAACAACAAAATCCAACTAAATGATAAAATTGCAAACAAAAAACACATATGTCTGTCCATATACATATTTCACTGAAGTTACATAGAAAACTTTGTGTAGAAAAGTATTGTTTAAAATATATTGTAGAATAAGATAAAAGAGGGGAAATATTAAAATAGCAGCTATTTAGATGATTTCTGTGGTCCTCAAATATAGAACTTAGAAAACTCAAAATCTTTATTAGATTTCTGTCAGTATCTATCTGGATGGTGATCCTAAAACACAGTAGTGTTGTATTATCATCTAGAGTTTAATGGGAGTGGGTAGAAGCAGATGTTAAAACAGTCTATAAATAAAATGTCTTTCCTCAGATACCTTGATTCAACCTTGTCACTGGAAAGTGATGGACTGAGAATAGAACTGTTCACAGGTAACTTGGAGAAAATGACAGGCTACCACCTTAAGTAATAGAGACTCATTTGAGGTCAGCTGTAGGAATGGTACTAGAGAAATGAGTGTTTAACACAGGACAATATGTTCCCAGGCAAAAAGTAATGCTATGAGGTAGTTAGCAAATTCTTCTGTTATTTTCCTAAAAAGTATTATAAAACATTTATTAGCAGTAAAGACTTAAGCATTGCTAAAAACTACCATCTAGAGCAGGGTTTCTTTGCCATGGCACAATATGTTAGGGTGTGGAGAGCTGTGTTGTGCCTGTAGAATATTAAGTGACATCTCTGGTTTCTCCCCACTAAATGCCAGTAGCACCTCCCAAGTCATGACATTCAAAAATGTCTTCAGACATTGTCAAGTCTTCTCTCAGGGGTAAAATTGCCTTCTATTGAGTATCACTGCTGTAAAAATGGTAATAAAAATAATTAACATGGGCTCCCTATTTTTCCTATCCTTACTCTTTTATAGTTTGACTTAGTATTTTCTTCTTCTGCATTTGCTCTGCCACATTTTAAATATTTTCATGCCAAATCAATGAAAAGAAACTGCCTTCATCTCTGTTGGTTTATGTCTCCACAAAAAAAGATCCTTTACCTAAGAATTTTCTTGCAATATGATTATATAGTCAACTTTTTTTTTTTCACTGTGACCAAAATACCTGACAAGAAAAACTTGGAGGAGGAAAAGGTTATTTTTGTCTCTTGGCTTCAGAGGTTCAGTCCATGGTTCTGGGCCAGAGGTGAGGCAGAACATCAGGGCAGAAGGTGGTGGTAGAGGAAAGCTTCTCAGCTCATGGCAGGCAGGAAGCAGCTAGAAAGTGGGAGGAGCCAGGGACAAAAGGCACCTAAAAAACTCCTGCAGTCACGTTTCCTCTAGCCACACCCCCCACCTGTCTACATTTACCACCAAGAAATACATTCAAATTATTAAACTATCCAATGAATTAATCCATTAATGCTGTGCAGCTCTCATAATCTAATCATTGTCTCACACATGAGCTTTTGGGGAACACCTCATATCCAACCATAACACTGATTTTAGTTTTGTGGTAACTCAGCTTAAGAAACTCCATTTTGTCTGGGCTGTCAGCCACCTTAACTTTAGCCCACATACTGGGAGGACCCTAACATCAACATACTTTATTTTTGTAAAGAGTCCTGGTCATCTTGGGCTGGGATTGTAGCTCAGCGGTAGAGCGCTTGCCTTGCATGCGTGAGGCCCTGGGTTCGATCCTCAGCACCACATACAAAGCAATAAAATAAAGACATTGTGTCCATTTACAACTAAAAAAAAAAAAATTAAAAAAAAAAAAAAAAAGAGTCCTGGTCATCTTGACCTAAGTTTCAGTTAGAAAAATAACCCCAGATGGAACATAGGATGGGATGGGCTTAGCTAACTGCAATTTCTGCTTCTGTAGTGTTGGCTTGCTTGCATTGGCTAATTGAGAAAATGTCATAGCACCTGACTTGCAGTTTTCTTTTGCTATATAATCTGTAACCTAAACCGAGTCAGAGTTTGAATTGGCTTTGAATTGGCTTTGCAGTCCTGCCGGCTGAAGAATAAACCTATAATGAATGAATCTATGAGTTTGTTGTTTTTCGCTGATTGGGTATAACAGTTTCAAATGATTTTTTATAATAATCTACCCAAAACTGACAATTCAGATAGTGTTTTTATCCTTACTCATGATAGTAGTGTGAGAAAAAACGGTTGTGTGTGTGTGTGTGTGTGTGTGTGTGCGTGTGTAATTAACATTCAGAAAATTCCTACCTACAAAAGTAGCCTACTATGTCTGGAGGACTTGAATATTAGGGTTCACATAAAATGATCACATCAGTATTTCCTCCCTCCTTAGAATATCTAACTTCTTTCTTGCAATAATCAAAAATAGATTAACAATTTCAAAGCATTTAGAATAAATTACAATTATAAATGCTCACTGAATGTCTTTAAATGTGTCTCTCTGGGAAGCTAAACATCAAATTATTTCTATTTGCATGAAATACCAAGAGTTAATAAAACATAGTTTTTTATAACATCTCTTCAACATATTTACAAAATATATTGCTTACTTTTTAAAAATCATGTTGAACTTCTAACAAAACCTTGTGACTTCTACAGAATATGCTGCAAGTGGTAGAATTTACAAAAACATTTTTTTTTTTTTTTGGCACTGGGGATTGAACTCAGGGGCACTCGACCACTGAGCCACATCCCCAGCCCTATTTTGTGTTTTATTTAGAGACAAGGTCTCACTGAGTTGCTTAGTGCCTCACCATTGCTGAGGCTGGCTTTGAACTTATGATTCTCCTGTCTCAGCCTCCCTAAGTGCAGGGATTACAGGCATGCGCCACCGTGCCCAGCTGAATTTATGGAAACTTTGATAGAATATTTTACCTACACTTTCAGTACTTTGTCTCATGAGACATTTTATGAAAGAAAGGTAATTGAAAAAAATTCCTCCACTTTTTGAAACATTCTCTATTGAAAAGAGAGCTGATGCCCTTCACAGTATTTTCTTTCCTTTTTGGGCCCAAAGACTTCTCTTCTCAATAGAATTCTTTTGACAAACTCTTCAAAAGAAAAGAGTAATTCATTTAAAAGTATGTCTCATTACCCCTCCGTGGAGTGCAAGACCTACAGCTATATGTTAAAGGTGTGTTATCATTTTCTTCTATACTTTGCTAAACAAGGAAAGCCAGATCCATGGAAAAATGAGACATTGGCTCATTAACCTTTGGACATGAGGTGGCAAGCAGCAAGGATTCATGATTTTGGTGTTTTTGAGAAATCATACTCAAGGGTTGGTTAGTGATACAAAATTTATTTGTCTTCTTAATTTTTACCAATCCTGACTAAAATGATTATTTTAATAATCCAATAAATTCTGCTTTAGAAAGTGCCTATTCTGATACGTAGAGCCCAATCAACAGTTACTGAGTGAAAATCACTAATAAGAGATCTCCCACTGGTTTGTGATGAACATGTTTCTGAAATTTGGAAATGTATCATATGGCTGCATAAGAATGTCAGACATAAGAGAGCAACAAAGTAGCATGTCAGTGTTTTCAATTACATGTACAATACACAAATTGTACAATACAGACTCCACCCTGCAATCTTATTGCTTATAAGAGTATCCTGGAGTCAGCTCAAAGTGGTTATCTCCATTTCCAAGATAACCAAGTTATGCAGGCTGAAACCTTGCTGATTTTAATTACCATGTATGCTTGTTAAGGGACTGTAAATATATGCCTCTTGGCCGTACAGTTCTAGAAACAGCTTGTACAGACAACAGAGGTGACTTCTATTGTACCTTTCTGAATCCAATGGCTAGAGTTGTGCTAATTCACATGTTTTTTTAAGACTTTCTATAATTGATGATTAATTGATATTCAAATATAGCACCATGATTTAGTTTTGTTCTTTGTTTATTTGGTTCTTTAACAGCAGATGTAGATAGTAATAAAAATACATTTCAGTTTCTATCAAGTTCAGTTAGCCTCATGGAAGAAAAAATTAAATTTAAAAGATTTCAGTGTGATAGCTCAGAAATGCAGAAGCAATGATAAAATGAATGATAAAATGAAATTCAACTCATTCAGTCTCTACAGACACCAATCTATAATACAGTCATCAAAATGTTATCAAGGTTACCTATTATCTTGCTAATTGATCTTAGCAAGTAGTTTGGGTCAAGGACTTGGTATTAATCCGTTCTTTCCACACATCTCTATCCTCTTATGCAAGGCCCTATAACAAGAGCATCAGTCCATTTTTGCATATTTTATATATAGGTAATCCCACCTCTCCTATCAGTGTATCTGGTGGAGAGGCACGGTGTGATGATGAAGGCTTGTTCTCTGTTGTCGGATTAACATGAAGCACCTATAGGAGTTACCGTGACATCAGGTGAGTTATTTATCCTTTCTAACCCCCATATTTTTATCTGCACAGCAGAAATAAGGATAGGGTCTGCTTCTTAGCATTGTTATATATATTAAATGACACAAAAATATCACAAAGTGGGAATAATAGTTATTATGTTTACTGTGAATGTCCAGTAACTATACAAGTACTTGGCATGTAACAGTTACTCAATTTGTATTGTATTGAGTAAAGGCAAGAAAGATGCACTAAATAGCAGATGAACAAAACATGTAGCTGTACATCTTTAAAGTAATGGAATGCTTATGTAATGCTGACCCTGGACAATGTGATGATTGTACAAACCATTACCACACCAAGCCCACTATTTACAACATTTTATTCTAAATTTTTAAAGTCAATATATTTTCTTGTTCTAAATCTGTGAAACTCTTTTGAATTAAATATTTAGTTTACGTGTTTTTGTGCCATTCTTTTATATTGTATAATTGTTTTATTCTCCTTAAATTTGAAATAGTACTTAAACATTTGATGAAACTGAAGGATTAAATTGGGTTCCTATAAAGCAAGATTGCTCACATACACCGATACTAAATTTGTCCTTTCACAAGAAAGTCGATAAGCGAAAATAGAAAAAAATTAACAGAGCTTATTGAAAAGCATGAAGTGTGATTGTGATACCTAAGATGTACTTAGTATGTTATCTCTTCTTTTCCTCTATACAAATATATGATCATGCTGATAATCAGTAAACAGAAAGATGGTCTCAAATTGTGTTAAAATATTTATATTACTGAAATTACCACTTTGGACATGTTTTGTTATGGTTGTTATGACATTAATATTGATTATATCTATGTATCTTGTTAGACTTCACTCATGTGTGGTTAGTTGGGATGTGGTGTCATATGTTTTATAGAGTTAGGACCTAACACCTTACCTGTTAAGAGTGTATCTCTTAGATAAACAAAAATTATGTGAATCTAAGATTTTTCAAAAAATTTTTGTTGAGAAGTCAAATTACACTGAACCTAATCTTCTGATTATTTTTTTGAATTTTTCTAATGCATAAATATTTAAGAATGCCAGAATCGATTTTTTAAGACTTTACATATTAGTTATTGCCAAGTGGTGGAAATTAATATTCTCATAATTGATGGATTGATTTTAAAATTCAATTGACAAGATTTAAAATTGTGGTAATACATAGGCTCATAATATTTCTTGTATTTATAAATCTTTATTTCACCCTGTTTGATATGACATATAAATAAAAACAAAATATTGACAACAAATTAAAATGTATATTTCTAACATTCTGATTGAAGTCCTTATCCCATTTAACATAATTATTTTCTATATTCGAACATGAAGTTGAAAAAAATAAATAAATAAATGAGGACCCCAATTTCATCTATATAGTATTTATGGGTATATAGACACACACACAAGTTAAAATTATAACTTTAGGGTGAGGCTAACCACATCTTGCATTCATGAATATTTAAGTATTTATTTATCAATGAGTATAGTAGGAATCATCAGCAAATTGGAAACAAATACTACATGGATTCCACTTTACATTAAACATGGAAAAAGGCATGCTGAAGATGTAGTTTAAGGATAAAAATTCCACCAAGCATGTTGGAATTTTAGTTCTTAATGTAGTCTCAGGTACTAAGAAGACTAAGGCAGGGGGAACTTAAAAGATCAAGGTCAGCCTCAGTAACAAAGTGAGACCCTCTGTTACGGTTTGATTGTGAGGTGTCCCCCAAAAGCTCACGTGTGAGACAATGCAAGAAAGTTTCGAGGAGAAATGATTGGGTCATAAACTTAACCAGTGAATTAATCCCTGATGGGACTAACTGAGTGGTGACTGGAGGCAGGTGGGTGTGGCTGGAGGAAGTAGCTCATTGTGGGCATGGTTATGGGGAATACGTTTTGTATCTGGAGAATGGGGTCTGTTTCTCTGCTTCTTATGGCAGAGCTGCTTCCCTCTGCCACACTTTTCCACCATGATGTTCTGCCTCATCTGGAGTCTTGAGGAATGGAGCCAGCCTTCTATGGATGGAGACTCCTGAAACCGTGAGCCCTCAAACTTTTTTTTCTTCCCTGAAATTGTTCTGGTCTGATTTTTTAGTCACAGCAGTGAAAAGGCTAACTAAAACATCCTCAGTAGCTTAGAAAGATCCTGTCTCAAAATAAAAAATAAAAAGTTCTGGGGATGTAGCTTAGTGGTACAGGGCCCCTACCCTTAGTGGTAGAGTTCAGTCCTCATTACCACAACAATAAGAATTAAAATTCCAACAGACAATTTTCTCATTATGTAAAAATGTAAATTGTGTAAGGTGGGAATTAAAGGTGACAGTATATTTATATCGTAAAGGTCAAAACTGTAATACATGATTTGATGGTAATGTGGGAAGTTTTTATATCGAATTATAGGAAGAAAAAATACATAACTATTTGTCTCAGTTAATGAAAATTATTTTGGATCTAACAGAACATATTGCTTGGGAACAAGGAAGTCATTTAAAAAAAATTTAGTTGTTTATGGACCTTTATTTTTTTACTTTTTTGTGGTGTTGAGAATCAAACCCAGTGCCTCACACATGCTAGGCAAGGTCTCTACCACTGAGAAAGTCATTTTTGATCACAGGCTTAAGATATACTTGGCATTGAACTCTTGATATATTTGCAGAGGAAAAACGTACTGAATGATAAAGTTGTAAGAAGAAAAATAACTAAAAACTTTGTTGGAATACCATTGTCACTGTGAATTATTATGTCAAGCATAGTAATGATGCTTAGCTAACATACTATGGAGTATCATTTATTTTAAAATAGTTACAATAAGTGGAATAGGACTGTGGTAATACTAACAAATTCTATACAACTCAGTAGATGTATACATGACATTTTAAGAAGAGTATTTGCAAGTTACAAATTGATTTTTTCCTAAAAATCTATGATGGAACCAAAGGATTTTTATGTCAGTAATGTACCAAGTGATAATTTTCAAATTTTAATTAAAATCATATTAATTCATAGAAAAAAGATGAAATTGTTGACATTGGTGCTTTTCCATTTTTATTTAATTTTCCCTCTTCTGGAAGTATGATTAGTTTTTGCCTCCTTGCTCCCTGGAGTTAGTGAGCTATGGTCATATAACTTGCTTTGTTTTGACTAAGAAAATATGAGAATAATAATGTATTACTTCTGGAATTGTAAGACAATATGCAGCATTCTCTCTCTCAGATACTCCAAAATAACAAACGATGAAGACCACCACATCAGTCTGAGTCTTTGAGGGAATATGCAAGAGTTTTGTTCATCAGCTAGCAACAGTTACATAGCATAAGCAAGAAAAAAATAGTTGATGTCTAAAGTCATTAATATTTGGGAATTATTTCTGCAGCATACTGCAGAAGTAGCCAACATTGATTTGTGTAGATATTTTATTCTGTTATATATGGGGAGGTGGGGATATAGTATAGTGGTAAAGGACATAAATATGGAATGTTGCTTGGATTCATACGCTAGCTCTGAAACTACTTGTTGGACATCAGCATGGGAATTTTACCTCACTTTTCTGTGCCTTAAATATTTCAACTGTGACATGAAAATAACAATAGGATTTGTCTTGGAATGTTGTTGTTTATGATTATACAAGTCAACACATAGAAAGCACTTAGAATGCTGCTTGGCATATAGAAGCACCTAGTAAACATTAGCCTCTATTCTCTCCACCTGGGAGAACTATGGTCTTTTTTGCATTTGTTCATGTTTAAATGTTAGTTGATCATTGCTCAAAAATTTCAAAATCAAGTTAGAATTTTATTAGGTTATTTTTTGAAAAGTGACCTAACCTGGTATAATGTATATGTGATATCTCCCTGTTCAACAGAATGTATGATACACAATGACATTAGCAGTGTAATTTTGGGCAGGCCACCTATTTTGCATTTCAGTTTCCTTTGCTTGCAAAAGGGTATAAATAGCAGCAGCTACCTCACAGGCTTTTATGAGGATTAAAGTATATAAAATATGTAAAGCTTTTAGAATGTTATCTGACAATAAGAGACAAAAATGTTAGCCTTTAGACTGCAGAGTGATTTAGAGAAGATAGATTCAATCATGCCTGGGAAGCCAGAGAATATGTGGGGGTAGAGGCAATATGGACCTTGGTTTTCTCCTCATATGCACAAGCTGAGCGAAGAAAAAGTACTACAGGTTAAGGGCCTAACGTGATTAAATACGTTTAGACTTGAGGGTAGAAATAACATAGCCTGTTTGTGGAACAGCAAAAGAGATAAATCAGGCTGCAAATATTAGATTCTGTTTTTCTTATATATGCTTTCTATTATGGGAATTGTTCTACCATACTTTTGATATATACCAAGTAGAAGAAAATGAAATATAAAAAATATTTTATAACTCATTAAACTATATTTGAAATATTTTGAGACAGGCATTTTAAACTCAATAAAATGTACAATAAGATACATTGTGAAACTGAAAGAAATATCATAAAGAAGGAATACACTCTATTCCAATTACCAGAATGGATTATTGCTCCAGTAGAAATAATTTTGTATAAATAGCAAATGTGAAAAACATTTTTAAAATTTATTTTTAGGGCTGGAGTTGTGACTCAGTGGTAGAGTGCTTGCCTATAATATGTGACACACTGGGTTCAATCTTCAGCACCACATAAAAATAAACAAATAAATAAATTTATAACATTTATTATGTTCAACTAAAAATTTTTTTTGGAAATTTATTTTTTAAAAAGATGCATACATTTGAACAACTGCTTCTTCTATTGATATATTATTGTACATACTTTTTTTACAATTTTTCCCAAATGAATTACTAAATTTTTTTCTTCAGAAATTACAACTCCAGAAAGTTAGAAATAAGTGAAAAACAAAAAGAAACAAAAGAGATAATCATCAAGAAAAGCAATCTTTTAACTCTTGCTTCAAACTGTTTTGAAGCATTCAAAACACAGGAGAGAAACCAAAAAGAATTGCAGTATAGGTCAGGTAAACATTATCTGTAAAATATGTTCTTTACAATGAAAGAGCAATGAAAAATCCAGGACATTAGGTTTGCCATTTCATTCCAGAGGAATATCATTGCTGAGAGAATGGTGGGAATGGAGCAGGTGGAGGAGTTATAGCACTTGATCTTTCTCTTTCATTTATTTTTATTTATATTTTGGTACCAGGGTGCTTCACCACTGAGCAACATCCTCAGTCCTTTTTTATATTTTATTTAGAGATAGGGTCTCACTGAGTTGCTTAGTGACTTGCTAAGTTGCTGAGGCTAGCTTTGAACACAGGATCCTCCTGCCTCAGCCTCCAGAGCCTCTAGAATTACATATGGAAATGTTAATAGCAGTGAAGAGCTGTTTTGAGTAAATAATTTTGGGCTCCATGGATTAATGAGTGTGGCTCTCTGAAATATGTTACATGATAGGACATAAAAAATAGATGTTTCACGATAAAACACCTTGTGCTGTGTAATGCAAGCTTACAAAACTCATTTGGAGATATGACCTATTACTTTGGAGCAGACATGGATGCTCAGTGCAGAGAGGTGTTTGCCTTGTTTGAGCTTCTTAATCTCCAGTACCTTTGCAATGTTCAGTAGAGCTTGACATTAGTTAAGGTCTTTGATTTGTGTGAATCTGATTTGACAATCCAATACTCCATTTTAGCTCACTATGTATTCAATATTTTTTTCATTGAAAACCAACAATGCTTTTCCAAGGTTTACACAGCATTGTTAAATGCTTTTCATTTTTAAAATCTTTCTTTTTAAATTTAATTTTTTTTAAAAAAATTGCTTTCTAAAGCTTATAATCAGATAACAAATTATTCAAATAATTATGTATAAGTATGACTGATGCTGAAAATGTATTATTAAAATTGATAATATAGTATTCAAGAGTCTAGGTATTATTTCAATATCCTCTTTTTACAATTGATGTGACTACAACCAAAAGGCAATCAGATGATAGAGATCTTCAAAAACATAGATCACAAAATAAAGTGTCATAAAAATTTCACTGTGAATAGAAATTAAATCAGAAATCTATATTAAAATATTAATATCTTAAAAAATAACTAAACCATGGTAAAGAAATTAACATTTATTTCCAGATAAAATTATTTGTTCTTTCAAATTTACTCTGATAATCTTCATGAAAGAGCTAAGCAGCAGTTTTTTTCCCACATCAGAAATCTTGCCAGCCTTATTAAGAAGGAAGTTTTATGAAGAGCCTGAGTATGAAGGTATGACATTTATTCACTCTCCCCAACCTTTACACATTCAAAATTTATTAGTACACATGCCTTTCAGATTGCTCATCAAAATTAAACTACTAGCTATTTTCCATATAGGAGTGATGGAATCCTTCATCTTTGGAGTCATATTTTTAAAAAACATGGACACTTAAAAAAAAAACAAACCTAAATCTTAGAGGGAAGTATAGCAGCATTGTTTCACCCTTGCTGCAATTACTGTTTTCCTCCATCAAATTAGCATTCACTTGCAATTGTTCTTCCCCAGAGTCATGAAACTTGTCCCTTCTTCCCTAATAAAGCCTATGCTACCTGAACCTGTCCTGCTCATCAAGTTCCTTTTTTTTTTTACAAAGACGACTTTAACATGAGAAAATTTTCATTTCATGTGTGTGTGTGTATGTGTTTGTGTGTTTATTTGTACATATACAGTCTGACCATGATGTTTACAAATTAAGGATGCAAACAGCTTTCAGATAGTAAAAATAGTCATCATAAAATATCTTATTATCCTTTGGGCCTCTGTTGATTGACTTCTTGTAATGTGCATCCACATGCAGCAAACTAGAAAATAGATGGAGAAAAGCTTTTAAAAAATAGAGGTAAGAGAAGATAATAAAGGACAGAATTAAAATGATGCTCATATTTATCTTCCTTTCTCCTATTTATAGGCTATCTTACTCTTCTCTGTTATATAAACCAAGATATATAACATGTCATTTGGAACACGCAGGACCTCCTAACAGTTCTTAATGTTCATTAGTATGAAGAATGATTCATTAGTATGAAGTAAGAGGACACATATCAATCTATTCACTGACATTTGGGCTTATTTTAACTAAATACATCAAATGAAATTAACATGTTTGAAAAATGTATGCTAGTGTTACTGTTCAGTTTTTTAAGGTACCAACATATCTCAATGACATTTACTGTTACCAAAAAGAACATCAAGTGAAATATAGCCTTTTTGAGAATTTTTGCATAAGAAATTATAATATGATGGAGTTTCATTTGGAGAATCATATAAAAAGAAATAAGAACAAAATACAATGTGAAAAGCATACCTATGTTAAATCTGGAGATTCCTGCCTCTGGTCATAAGTTAAATATGGAAAGGAAACTATTTTGTTTTACACATAAATATTTAATACAAAATCCAATCAGGTAATTGAGAAAAATTACGTAATTTTGAAAACTTTAGCAAAACTAAATGTCATAGTAAAGTGATATATATATATATATATATATATATATATATATATATATACATATATATATATCTCATGTATTACTTTAGAGTCTTCATTTAAGAACTTAAAACATAGCTATATGCCATGAACCTAAATGAAAATTTTAAGTACCTGCATTTAAAAATATGATAACAACATTTAATAAGTTCATATTTTAGGACATGACAAAATATTCAGAATGAATTAGAATAATGATAAAATATATTAATGATTGTTAAACTTACTAGAAATTGTGTCCATGGTTTTCCTCAAGTCCTGCTCTATTTGAATAAATAATTCACCTATCATAAAATAATCTTAATACATATATTAGAGACCTTAGGTATAGCAGTTTAGCATTCACATGATAAATATTTATCATTGCAATTATCCATAGTTCATGAAGAATATTTCAAAGAATTTTAAACTTTAATAATATAACATACAATATAACACTTAATAATACATATTTGCACATAAAATCAATACATACTTTCAATTGAGTTCTGTAGTCATAAAACTCATGAGAATTTTGAAATCAAGAAAATGAAAGAAAACTCTGACTTTTGATCTAGACAATCTATGGCTTTCTCTTGTTAGAAAAGTCATATGAGCTTGAGAAGGGCACTGTACCTTAAAGTTATCTCTTTATTTGGAAAGTCAAGTTGCCTAATCTTTTACTTTGATTTATTGACAGTGAGAGCATTTTGGATGAAAATGCAAGCATAATCATAAAGCATAATGTTTCCTTTGATCAATATATACTGATGATGCACTACCTGTAACCCTCAGATATATCCTCATTTCTCTCCTTCTCCTTTCTAAAATAATTCACCTCAGTTTTGTTATAATAATACTTCTCACACTTTTTTCTAGAAACAACAGCAATACTCATGAATCCCTGTTTTATCCATATTTTGCGTAATAACACAAAACCCGGCAAAACAACATTGTAATACTTCATGGAAAATACATAATTATAATAAAATATTTATATAATAAACATTGCAAGAAAATCTGAGAATATTTCCCCTAGAAATTGAAATCAATGACCTATAAGCATGCTCAGTGATGTATATTCAGCATTGGTTCCAAAAGGAAGAAAAGGAGAGAGGCAGACAGAGAAAAAGAGATACAGAGAGAGATTAAAGAGTTTAAAGCAGCAGCATGAAAATAGTTTAGTGGTATTAAAAAGCAATCTTGAAATTGTACCTCTGAGGTAGTTGGTTTATTTAGTCTGTATTGTCAGTTTATGCTACCTTGTTTTTGAGAAAAAAAAATACCATTATTGACTCAGACTTCTTGCAAATATGTTTTTGTCCCTGTAGCCTAGTCAAAATATCTTATTGGCATTCTTTCTTGTTCAAAAGAATATTGACCATTGAAATTAATCAAAATCTTTTTCAGAGGAGTTTTTAAATTAAGATTATGAAGTTTTGCATTATTTGCACTTAAAAACATCATATATAAAATAAAACGATAGAAAAGATAAAATAATAAACTATAGAAAACAATTGGAGAAATAAAAATTGTTTTTGTACCTTGGATTCTAAAAGCATGCTTTTAGGGGTGACATCAGTAAAAGCTCAATGTGGTTGTGTAAATAAATATATTTATAGTTTTGATACCATGGTTTATGACCAGCATTTGGTTATTCACATTATATGTTACATAATGACTCAAATAATTGAATAAATTGTGTATTTCTGAATGTTACCATCATTAACCATGGTTATTTCATGGCTTCTATGTGAAGTAGAAAATGTGCTGTCCTATCCTGAGTTCTTTGGCTCTTCTCTTGTCTCTGAACAGTGCCCACAACAGTGAGCCATTATTTTGGACTATCACTGTCATTTATCCTTGCAATAAGGTGGACTACCACCTTCAGAAGTGCCTTGCAGCCACCTGGCCATTTGATAACTAAAGATAGCTATTACAGAAAGGCAGTAAACAGGGAAAACACAGAAATTGGGGAGCAATATTGTTTAGGATACAGACATCCTTTTATGACACATTCAAGAAACATCCTTCAGTGTGAGGTCAATAGCCATTAAACATTTTTTCCACTCTTCAAGGTTACAAGTTGGATTTCTTTTTTATTTTGTGTTAGAACAAGACTCTTCACTAGTATTCTATTTGAAAACACATTATTTTCATCTTTTGATCTTAACATAAGGGAAAAGAGGTTTCAGATAAAGTAGTTATTTAGTAGGAATTGTGCCACTAAGATGAGAAAAACTAAGGCATTGTTTTTAAAATAATTTACTCTGCATAGAATATATGATGAAAAAAATGAGAACTATTACCAGAGAGACAAATGATATGGATGAGAAGGTTGAGCAACAATATTTACTGCCAAGTGGAATATTACATTTTAGAATATTTGCATATAGATGTAATTTCTAAATAAAAGTATATTTTTGTTTTTAAAATAGAATAGAAATAAAACAGACATATATTAGTTGAATCTTCATCAATATTTTGTGTAATTATTTACAAATACAAAAAGTATGAAGTATCTGGAATGAAAACATTTCTGTATCACATATTCTGAATAACAGTTAACATATAGAGTGAAGAAAAATTGATTTTACTCAATATTTAATTTCACAGATTAGTAATGCATTTCTTGTGGTCAAATAATGATTTAGCCTAGCTTGAAATATGTACTGGTTTAAATAAAACTTCAGTGCATGTAGGATTCCACAGGGCCTTGAAAAAAAAGAAAACAAAAAAGAAATGAATGACAAATTAATAAAATGAAATGAAATTTTACATGAAGATTTAAAACACTTAAATACAAAACACAGACCAACATAAAATCATTCTGTTTATAATTTTTCTAGTCAAAAATTGTTATTAGTATTTGTAAAAATATATCAATGTTTACAAACTCCCAACTTCCAATTAAATATATTTTACTATGGCACATAAGATAAAAAATGGAAGATTAATTGGTAATATTTTATTTCTTTAGTTTTGTATGTAGCTTCAAAATTAACAATTTTACTCTACTCTTTATGCATTCCTCAAGCAAAAACTTCAAGAAAATTAAATAATAGGTAAATCTCACAAGGCTGTCCTGATATTTCTGTAAACCACTGTTACCATTCAAAGCTCTAAATACAAAACTCTAAAAAAATTTGTTAACCTGAAGCAATTATTATTATGATCCTTAAATCACTAAACTTCATTGCAACTGTAATAGAAAATTAAAATAATTTAAAATAATTCACTTTTTTGAAAAAGAATTCCACTTTGAAAGGTAATATGTATGAAAAGAAGAACAATAGCTAAGCAGTATATAAAATAGTGCTCACTGTAGAATTTTTGTTGGAAAAAATAAGTGAATATAGGAAAAAATGAGTCATCCTATGTGGCAGTGGGTTGTCAAGATATGAGATATATATGTCAATATGTTAAACTGATAAAAATACATACAGCTGGTAAATGTAAGAAGGTAGGTCAAATATGACTGAAGGTTGATGAAGGAGATAAAATGGTTAAAAAAAATAAAGTCTGAACAACTGAAACCAAGAATAGCAATCTTTAGTGGAGCAATTTAGATGGAAGCAGTTTTGTCTGAGAACAGTAGGAGATGAAATCACATAAATAGTACAGGGCACTATTTTAGCAGCCATGCATGCTGGTTAGAGGAACGTGGATTGTCTTACAAAGCTTAGTGAGATATTCTGTATGTGTGTTAGTTTAATTAGAAGCACAACATGATGTAAGCTGTGTGCTTGTCTTCATTTTTTATAGATTTATGTGCAGTGCTGAACAGATTAGAACAGAAGACAAGACTAAAACCAATGTGAAGAAGCCCTAAAGCACTAGGCACTACTGGAAGGCCATTGTTCTTGGTGATGTAATTTCATCTGTCAAGACGCTCATTGTGGTTCTGGGAGCAATAGCAGCTCCATTACTGCGTTCCATCCCAAATGCAAGATCCTGGAAAAGATGCTCCTAAGGTTTTCTCGTCCCTTCTCTTCTCTGTTGTTTCTCATCTCACCTTCTTGCTTTCTATCTTTATAATCCTTATCACTGTGTACAATTTTTTTGTTGGTTTCTTTGATATTTTTCACTGATTTTCTGTCTTCATCCACCATAATATGAGGCTTATGTAAACAGGAAACTTGCATGTCTATTGTTCACTGCTACACTATCAGTTCCTGGAATATTTTTCTTATGACTATAAATGAAGAAGGATGATATGCTCAGGACTATAACTGCATGTTACACACAGAGATAGGTGTGTATTAGAAAACCAAATACCTTCTATTTTTAAAAAATAAAAGCCTGCAAAATAAAAATTATTTAAAATACATAAACATTAAGGTGATGCCTACTATACAGTCCTATTCTACACATGCAATTTGAATGAAGGTGAAAGTCAGAGTGAATATACCATTATATTCTTTTATGTATTTTAAAAACCAGTATGCATGTTTCCAGTGCATTTCAAGTCTCCTACTGTTCATATCTTCCATAATATTTTAACCCAGATCCATCTTTTAATATCCTTGAAAAAAGCTGGTAAAATGAAGGGGAAAATACCATAATATGCTGAATATTTTTCAAGAACACAAATGTCACTAATATACATGATATTAACATTTTCCTTTCCATAAAAGTTTATAATGTTCTAGGATTTGTCACATAAGAAGGGTGAACAACTATGATACTTCTTTGTCATTTTTAGTTGCCAGAACAAGAGGACTGCAAGGAAATATTACACCTCCACTAATGGCAATAACAGCTTTCACTGACTATATTAACAATGATAATTTGAAAAATAGAATTCCTTTTATGTTTAACTGCTCTGGGGATATTATAAATTAAGAAAATCAGCCACAAAATAAATTAATATTTGTGAGCTTTAAAGTATAATGCATTCAACATATTAAATAAAATCTCCACAAATATTAGCATATATTTTTAATAATTTTCTCTAAAAGAGTCAAATATTTGTTTCTTCAAAAATTAAATATTCATACAAACATAATTTCATATTCATTATAGCAAAAAGAAGTTGCTTTTTAAATATTTCTACACTGAAATTACATTTTATTATTTTAAAGGTGCATATGTTGATTGAAAAATGTTACAAAAAGAGATAAACAATAATGAGGAAACAAAACACCACATTCCTACTGACCAGAGATGACCACCATACCAACCTTTGTGTATTAATTTTTACTTATAATTTGTTTTCCAACATAAGACCATACAGTGCACGATTTTTTTTATATTACTATAGTTGATGCCCCCCTTGCCAGTAATGACCTTTATTTGCCCATATTAATAAGTTTCATCTAGTAGCAATCTCCTCAAATGTTCAATAAATACATGGTACTGTCAGACTTTCAACTTATGATTCTGTCTGGGACTGCACCTGACATCCGACTAGAATGTCTTTTAAATCTTTTTGCTTTTGTTTTTTCCTTTAGCAGAGAAGACTTCCTTTTAATGAGAAAACTTCTAAGTCCTCAGAAAAATGGGAAGATATACCATTAATACCCACATGGCCTCACTTAATTTCACTAATAGAGTCCTCACAGCTGCTTTGTGCCACTCCCTTGTTTACTGTGTGTGTGTGCGTCCACGCACGCGTGCCTGTCTGAGCTTTACATGCACCATTATGTGTCTTCAATCCAACGGAGAAAGCTGCCAGATGTTGAATAGCATTTTCTTTTAAAAGGGTACCATGTCAGTTTTCTCACAGAATACTACACATTCCTTATCCATGCACCTCTGTGTTTGTTTCATGCACACTGACAGGCTTGTACACATGAATGGATTCAGGTCACCAATTTTTAGCTATTGCTTCAGAGTCTTTCAGTGGACAGAGCTTAATTATTAGGTGAGTTTTTGAGTGTTTACATGTTTATTTTAGCATATGAAAAAGAAAAAGTGGAAGAAAACAACTTTTAGAAACATAGAAGACAATACACATACTCATACCACCTAAGGTTTGCTTATTTTATAATTTACATAAATTCCTTGTATTTCCATATTTTAAAAGTCACAAAAGTGAGCCATATTACTTACGTTCTTGCAAAGAAGAAAAGTTTATCTTTCAGACTTTGTGTTTGTAACTTTTCCACTTTTCCATTAATTACAAAAGACTTCTAAATAACTTTTATTTATTTATTTATTTTTTAAGTACCAGGGATGGAACCCCTAGGTGCTTAACCAGTGAGTTGCATCCCCAGCCCTTTTTGATATTTTATTAGAGACAAAGTCTTGTTGAGTTGCTTAGGGCCTCACAAAGTTGCTGATCCTAGCTTTGAATTTGTAATCCTCCTATTTTAGCCTCCTGAGCTGCTGGGATTATAGGCATGCACCAGGGTGCCTGGCCTCCAAGTAGCATTTTTTGAATACTAAATGTTTGCTATAATACGAAAAGTTGAAAAACATCACGTATCTAATTCTACATTAGTTTTTTAGTCTTAGAAAATGAACAATTCACCAAGATTCGCTTTGCATTTTCCAATGCAATAAGATGTTAATCTTGTTTATTTTTCTTTCAAAAAATAACTATATGAGACTATACCTTAAATTTTATGAATTAAATCCAAATCTATAATCAATCTATTTATAAACACAAAACTCATAAATTAATGACAAATCTGAAATAATTCTGATATGTATGGAACTTTGACTCTTTTAAGGACTCTGAACTGTAAGCTACACTTTTTTTGGTATAAATTTCCTCTATAGTCATTCAGCTTCATAAATTTAAAATTCTAATTACCATCTTTAAAATATGACATCACAAAACTTTCTAATGCAATATTCTCTAATTTCTAATGTATGATTCTCCAACATAAGACCATACAGTTTATGTTCTTCTGTCTGTTTGGTATAAATTCATTTATAAAACTGTTTTTCACTTTAGTACTCTTTGGTTAATTACAAGTTATCAAATCATTTTGCATTTATATTTTGAAACACTAATTATCTAAACATTTCAGTGTTTTTTTTCCCCTAAAATCAATTCATATCTTTCACTGGCAAAAAGTGTAACCTAGGAATTCTTAACACCCCAAAGTTGAATCAAGTATCTGAAAACCTTTTTGATGGACAAAAACTATTAAGAGAGTAATGCTCTTTACAGAAGTTATCCCTTTTTGTGTTTCTAAATGAATCTCCAATAGAGTTGTCAAAAAGAATGGCATTCTGCTAAACAGGAGAGCTGAAGGGAAAAATAATTTAATTAATTAAATTTGATAGCCCACTGAAACAAAGGCTCAGCCATGATATAACAGAGAAGTCAGGAGTTAAAGTAATGTGAAAAAGAAAATACTGTCATACCTTTGGCAAAAATTGTTACCATTATTGTTTTAGAATGTCTATAGTTTTAGTTATAGTTTGCCTGAAGAAAGATTAATTTTTCTAAGAGTTAACTTTGACTACTATCTTTAAAATAAGCCACTTTAAAATTAATTTTTATCAAGTATTAAAAAGTTGGGCCACAAATATGCCCAGTCCATAGCTTTATAAATATGATTTAATCACATTAAAATTTAAGCAACCATTTTAAACATCAATGTGATGTGAGTTCCATTAAATCTTATTATATGCATAGAAAAATTAATAGATTCATGCCTAATCCTAACTTCTATAATATGAACAATATAGGAAATAAAAGTAGATTTTTTATAGTCCTATGTCATTATCATGCAGTTTTGTGTGTGTCTGTGTCTTTGTACTTGTTTATTTACAGAGTATGCATTTTGGTGTGCATACACATGTGCACACCTACACACCCACACACACACACATTTGGGATATATATAAAATATACATACCAAATACATACAATCTGAAATGATACAAATATATTTCAAATACATATACAATTTAAAACATACAAGTATATTTCAAAGACAAATTTTCTTTTGTAGATTTTTCTGAATATAGACTATATCAAAAGTAAACAGCACTTTTGATGGCAATGAATTCATAGAAAATAAGTCCACAGAGATTTACTTTAAACTTGTACCTGAGCAAAGGTACAATAATACATATTCTGATTAGATATAATTGTACAACATATCATAAATAGGCACTGACAGATTCCAAAGTTTTTTGTGTTTTTCCCCAAAAGAGGAGCAAAACATCCTTCAGAATGGCTTCATTATGCAATGCCCTTTAGCACACTATTTACTGAAAAAACTTCTAAAGTCAAAGGAAACATTAAAATATTTTGGAATTAACTTTAGATTTCCTATACAAGCAGAATTCTATGATTTGGAAGTAGGCAGACTGGGAAACATTTCTTTTCAATTAATATATATGTTTTTTCCCCTCTATTACCAACACTAACAATCAACATAGTTTCAGCAAATTATCAACGGGTAATAGTTTTATATAAAAATGTTGTACATGGACTTTTAAAAATGATATTATTTTTAATCTATAAATCATAACGGTATACAGGTATGGGGTAAAATATTTTGTTTTGACATAGTTACACAATGTGGAATGTTTCTATCAAGCTAATTAACATATCCATCATTTTACTCATCCTTTTTTGTGATAAAATATTCTTGGTTATTTTAAGGTATACAGTACATAAAGGTTCATTATGCTCTCCCAGGTGTGTAATTTCAAAACTTATTCTTCCTAACTGAAGTTGTGCACACTTTGACTAGCAACTTCCACTGTCTTCTCCTTCCCTGTGTGCTTTCATTGTTTCATCTTAATAAATATTTTCATGATTTTAAAAACTTTCATAGTTGACATCTAGGCTTACTATTTTTTTTCCTACAAGAATCTGAATCAAAAATTCTCTTAACAAAAGTATTGACAGTTAATTGATACTAATTCTATATAGCCATCACTGAATTCAAGACCTGGAGGTGCTCCAGAGTAGACCTGGCTTCAAAGACATAATTTTAGGAAGAATCTCCCAATGCAATGCTATAAGAGCAACCACATATTTGGCAATTGTGTTTTAAAGTCACTAATTGTCTATGATTAACTGAATTTCATGCAGTTTTCTAAATGGCATAAGGTAATCATTGTCAAGTAATTGTTGGATACAAAAATGTAATATAGAATAATGATGTAATGTAGCAATATCCACATCTATATGTTTTTTTCTGAATAAAATAAAACAATGCATACTGATTTGTTATAGATATTTAGTATTGTAAAAGCATTAATCATTTATTTATTTATTTATTTCATGTCACTATGTAACTATTGAGTCCCTTCTATATTTGTATACTTTTATTAGCACATCTTGTGATAAGAAAGTGCTAATATACAATGAGGTCAAATTATACATTTAAAGTATAGTTGGCCCTCTGTATTCATAGGTTCTGTCTATGCAGATTCAACCAACGATAGATTATACATGAATAATCAGAAAATAAAATGTGTAGTAAACACATGCAGATTTGTTTGTTTATAATTCCCTAATTAATACAATTTAACAACTACTTACATAGCATTTGCATGGTATTAGGCATCATAAGTAATCTAGAGATGATTTAAAGTATACAAGAGGATGTATACCTTAGGGTTTGGGTATCCATGGGAGTTCTGGAATAAATCCCCCTTGGATACTGAAAGACAGCTATGTATATATAATTTCAACTTTGCCTGCTCTTGTTGAATGGCATATTCAGAAACGAGCAAGGTGAATGCAAGTGGGAGAGAGAAAAAAGAGAGAAGGAGGAGGAGAAGGAAGAAGAGAAGAGGAAACAGTATAAAAACAAATGCAATTTATATGCTGTGGTTGATTTTGCCCAGCTTTCCCTCAGTGCTTATGCCAAGTGTATATACATAGAGGCCTGAATGTGCTTTTCCCTCAGGTGGGCTGTGTTTCTCTAGGGTGAGTCTCTTGATGTACTGGATTCATTTCTAGGTTTAATAGGCCAGGATGCATTTTTTCACACTGCATGGTCTATAAATGAAGCTGACTATTCTTATCTAGGGATGTAGCAAATGTAAAGCTATTTGTTACTGACTGAGGAATCTCTGAAGAATTTTCAGGGATCATATTACAAAATTTTTCATTAAATATGATTATCACTTAACCTCCTTCAAATTTCACATATCAGCCTCAGACCTACCCAGATCACCATGTTTAAAATTTGATCATAGTCCTGACTCCTACCTGATATACTCACAATTATCATTTCCTCATGTATTTTTCTTTTTTACATTGCATTTAGCACTATTATGTTACAAAATTTGCTTATTTATCATGTTTATTGTGTAAGTATGCCCTTAGCAATCAAAAACTCCATGTGGGAATGTTTGTTGTTTTGTTAAAGAATGTTTCCTAGTACCTAGAGAAGAAGCTAGCTTCTAGGGGAAACAGTAATATTTGTTGAATTAATGGGTAAATAGATTTTCAAAAGTGATGCCCTTAGAACATTACTTTTGAAAATCTATTCATGCATTAATTCAACAAATATTAAGCCTAGACCCCTGTTACATGTTAATAAGCATCTGTGGCAGATGATCATGTTTCCTGTATTTTAATGAATGTTCTTGTCTAAGAGTTATCTTAAATATAATATGAAAAATTATGTCCAAGAGAAAACATGGAAAATGTAATTCAGTTTAAAATTCTGGTTTTTAAAAATTTCTAAAATAAACAGATTTCTGAAATAAGTGAATATAAATATATGAAGTATGTGGGAAGAATATTTTTTTTCCTAAAAATGCCAGGAAAGATGATATCAATAAATGGAATTTAAACAGAAAGCTTTAATAAACCACAGTTTATCAGTAGATGGATGGAGAGCTTTAACTGAAAGTGATTTAGTTCTTAGAATTGGGCTTAATGCAAAGGCTAACATCAGTATTAGCATAACAAAAAAAACTTTCCTACTCTATCTAATAGCTAATAAAACAATTGCAATAAAGCTAATCATTTTATTCCTTACTTGAATAGGCCATGATAAACTATTTTCATACTTTTAAGAACTCTGCACACTGTGCCAGAAGCACAAAATTAAATCTAATGAAAATAGCAGAGATTGCAAAATACACAGAAAATTGCATTGAGAAGTTTGTCAATATGGGCATTCATAATTCATAATAATTATTATTATTTTTATTTTCGTAACTTACAATTAGAAGCTGTAATTACCTTTATTTAATTTTTATGTGGTGCTGAGGATTGAACCCAGTGCCTCACACATGCTAGGCAAGTGCTCTACCACTGAGCTACAATCCCAGCCCCAATAAAGCAAATCTTATCACTTAGAAAGTGCATTAAAATATTTGAAATGTACAAAGGAATGAGCATTCATTGCAAAATTAATTCATGCTTTTATTAGATCTGACTGAGAAAGATTATGTGTTATGCCACAATTTGACCAATTTTAAAGGGACAAATGAAAATCACTAAGGATACTTAGACTAATTCAAATTAATAATAATTTAATATTTGATGAACTGTCTGATAACTTCAAAGCTCTTTAAAAAAGGTAAATAACACTTTTCAAGTCCAAGACTATTAAACATTAAATATAAATGTAAAACACATGACAATAAAAGTAGGAAATCTCTTTACTCAAAACCTTAGTGTGGGCTGGGGAGACAGCTCAGTGATAAAATGCATCTGCCTAGCATGCATGAAGCCCTGAGTTCAATCCTCATCACCACATAAAAAATAAAAAACAACAAATAACAAAAGTTTTTTAAAAAATACCTTAGTGCATTTGGCTTTAAGAGAAATTTATTTAGAGATTTTGTGACTATTAAGTCAACTTTATATATTAAATGAAAGAAAAATTTATCCTTAAAGTGAATAAAATTTATTTTAAAATCTTCTATAAAGCCTAACAAGGAAGTAAAAATACTATCATTAACATGCTAAATTAATTAAAGTACTGGAATTTTCCTACTATCAGAATAAATGTTCTTCACTGTAGTCATTTGCCTGTTTTTCTCAAATTTTTAATCAAGTTATTTTCAGTAATTCAAGCTATAAAATATTTATGGATAGCATATGTGGTAGGTTGAAGCATGTACCTATATAGTTGATACAATCAGAAAATAATTCCCTGCCTGTTAATGTCATTTTATAATGGGCAACATTGCTACTTGACTATATCTACTCATCTTCCATTGTGTTTTAATAACACAAGTGACACCTAAGATATTGTTTGATCTTTCAATAAACTAAGCCTGTGCAGACAGAGGAAGGTGAACAGGGTTAAATTGGCATTGATTATTTAAGAACATTCATCATTTATTTAATAAATTTCCTCATCACAAGAAGTATAGTGATTATGGGCCTGTGTTGAGACTCTTTGAATTTGTTTTACAAAAAAGTCTTGCCAGGTGCATTAGAAGTCAGAGCATGTTGTATACTAACAATAGTTTCAAAACTGATAAATCTTTTCAGGACAGAAGTTTATTGTACAGACCTTTAAACTTACTGTCATGGATTTTTAGTAGATTTTCTTCTGAGTAGTGTTTTCTGTGAATTCCACTTCATATTTTATTCAAAATGTATAGCAACAATTATCTTCTTAAAAAAGTGATACTTATCACGACTTGTAATCTCATAGTCTCATGTATCCTGACATTGATACCCCTGAAACATCATCATCCTGAATAATCAGTAAAGAATAGTTTATGGCCAATATTGGCAGCTTTAGAAAGAAGACAAGAGAATATAATAACCAGTCATAATGTACACTATTTCTACAAGATTTTTCCTTTTCTTCTTTTAAAAGCACTGCTTTTAAATTATAAATAGATATGATATATATATATGTATACTATATTTGTGAAAATTAAAAATTAAATATAAAATTAAAAAAATAAAACATTAAAACAAAGTTATAAAACAAAATTATAAAATCAAAATCAAAATATAAATATATATATATCAAAAATATACAACATTAAATTGAAGAATGATAAATTATAATTTTTATGTACAATTATTAGATAATACTTAAAAAATATATTAAGTATCTTCTGGTCATGGGACAAATTAGAATATAGATGAGTCATATACTTCCAAATAGTCATGTAACTCATAATCCTTAAACTATTTTATATATTTCTAATTTGTTTATTTCAAATATTTCCCTCTCCAATTTTTTACACACAAAATGCTCTATTACTAAAGTTATATTCACTTGCTTTCATACATTTGTATTTGTTGATTTTGATTAATATGTCTTAGAATATATCAGTAGGAAATGTGAAACATGAAACCTTCAAAACAGATTCCTATTCTATTTTAACAACTGTCCAAATCATAACATAGACTTGTATAAGTGGGTTCTTTAAAGACTCACTGCCAAGAAATAATTATTCCTTACCTTAATTTGATATAGTAAAGCACATTAAGCTGTTACTGTCATATATAAAAATAAGCTAGAAAAAATTAATATACTAGGAGGAATACTATTTTCCATGGCTTAATTATTATTTACATGTTTAGAAAAGTAAACATTGTTGACATAAGAAATTTTATAGAAATAAGAAATTATGAGGCACAGATGGACACATTCATAAGATGCTACTGGTAGCTATGGTATTAGAATATAACTGTTTACAGCTTGTTTATTTCCCCAGAAGTATTATCCATTCCTCAGGAACCAATTCTCACATGCAGTCAGTGCTACTGTTACATCAAACTGACAGTGTTGCATAAAAGTCTTCCATTATATATATATATATGATCAGTCATTCAGGAAGTTAGAATTCAGTCTCCCAAACATCTTTTCTTTGAAATGATTAAAATGGAATATTTGAGTTTATATGCAGTGTTTTTCCTTTTCCTTGTGTTACTTTTTATAATAGACTACATACTCTTACAAAGATTATATGGTAGTGGGTAAATGACTTCACCTTTTTGGAATTCAGTTAACTTACTTAAAAACTGAGGGATTTGAAATAGGTGTATAGGTGGATTCTAAGAAAACCTGAAGCACCTGTTATGTTGTTATGTTGTAATACAATTTGGTGGGAATTATGATTTCATTGTTCTCAAACATGCAGATGTATAAAGACATGGGCTATTATTTGTAAAATACATTTGGACTTATATTCTAGGTACTGATATACAAATAGGTATTGAAAAAATTTTAGGTGGGAAAAATATCTTCCAAAAGAGAAAATACTGAATAAAATGTAGTAAATTCTCTTCAAACATTAAAAACATTTTCTTTTAAAAATAATGACCTGGCCAGGCACCGTGGTGTATGCCTGTAATCCTAGCTGCTCGGGAGTTTGAGGCAGAAGGATCCTGAGTTAAACCAAGCCTCAGCAAAAGTGAGGTGCTAAGCAACTCAGTGAGACACTGTCTCTAAATAAAATACAAAATAGGGCTGAGTGTCCCTGAGTTCAATTCCTGCCAGCCTGCCAATAAATAAATAAATGTAAAGTATATAAGTATCTGAAAACAATTTGTGTCAGAATTTAAAACTTTGATTTTTTTCTTGAGAAACAAGCAGTTCTAAATTAATTATATTACCATAGGATGTTAATATAGAGTACAGGCAACAGAAAAGTAACAATCACTTTTATGTTATTTCATATAATGAAGATACACAGATAATAGTATACATCTTCATAAAACTTGAAGTTATTTCTATTTGTCAAACAATGCTAAAAATATAAACAAAATTTTAAGTAGAAGAGAGGGTTCCCTCAAGTTTTAGATACAAAATAACAAAGACAATTCCTTTATTTTTCATTGAAGGAAATTTTAAAGTCTTGAATTCAGGCAGAATATGAATTTCATAGCTGTGTTAAAGAAAAGATGGGTATTTGTATCAAAGGTTTTCACAATCATCCAGTGTTACTAGAAGGAATGTATATTACAACATGTTTTACTATCCTATTTTGACAGTTCAAGTACTTCACACTGAGAAAAAATACTTTTAATTAAATTACTTTCTGTTTTTTGCTCTGAAGTTCAACAGCCAAAATATTATTGTAAAGTTCTCTTCAAAGTTGTGTTTCCTTTTGTGTTCTGACATGTAAAAAATAATGTACTTGGCCCTTGGTGATTGCAAATATAAGAATTTTATTAAATTGTTAACAAATAAATTAGTACTTTCTTAAAAATAAATTGCCTTAGTATTCCAGCATGTATCTTCCACATGCCTGCAATTTCACTAACTCAAATGAATGTATTAGAGATGTTGGTTTAAAAACATTAATAAGACATTGCTATGCTAGTGGGTGCCTGTAATTATCTTTTTTAGTTCTGGAAGCTATTTGGGGATTGTTTAAGAGCAAAAGACGAATGGTGTGCCACTAAATCCTGTTAAATCAATGCATGGACACAGCAGCAGCAGAGGTAAATAAGCTGTGGAGGTCTGAATACCAATAAAGAAGATAAAAATGTTTTTACATAGCTACTTACATCACAGCTTAGAAGTTCAGTCTGTGTGGATTTATCTACTCTTGAAGCAAAGGCCTTCTGTAAATGCTGAACTTTTTCCTGCAAAATGGAAAAAAAAATTTTTTTGTATTGTTGGTAAGTCATGTGCTTCTACACTAATATTGACCACTCATTAAAATTTGATTAGTATGCAATTCATGACCACCTCTGTGTGTACACACTCTTGGTGGCTTTCAAATCAGCTTAAATATGAGAGCTTTAATTTTCACGTCACAAGTATCATACCTTAGGCATGTGTTCTTCTAGTCTAGGAGCTATAGACTCAGAACCATAGTTGAATGTCAGAGACACAATTTGCTTGAATCTAAGACCACTTGTTTATGCTATGTTAGCTGTTTATTCATAAGTAAATTGATATGATTTTGATGATCTCATTTCAGAATATTTACATTTAAAATTCAAAACATTTTCAATACATGAGACAGCCAGGGGATTCAATTTAGTTTGTGTTAAAAATTTTATGCTTCTTAATTCTCCCTAGGAATCCCTACACATTTGGAAGTCTGTATTTTAAGGAACTGACACTAATCCAACACTCTGATAACTGGGTAAGAGAAAAAACTCACAAAGGAAGTCTGGGATTTCATATATCAAATGCAAATGTCCTAATTCTTGGTCCATTTATTTAACTGGACTTCAGTGTGTGGGCTTCTTTTCTCATTCTTAAATGTGTTACATAAAATAAAATAAGATCATGGACTTAATTATTACATAATGTGTTTATAGCTGAGAGATCTGTTCTCTCATAACTATATCTCATCTTGGGTTACCGTTGTCATCTTCCCCCACACCCAGTGGAAACTGAACCCAGGGTTTCTTTCTAGTGAGTCATATACCCAGCCCTTAAGTTTTGAGATGTGGTTTTGCTAAATTGTCCAGGTTGGCCCTGAACTTTCAATCCACCAGCCTCAGCCTCCTGCAATTGCTGGAATTATAGGACTGTACCACTCAGCCTGGCTTCTATTACTGTTCATTTTAAATGAGGAAGTGCAGCTTGAAAAGTTTAACTAACTTGAGAAAGTTCCCAAAGAATTTGTGTGATTCGACTAGGCTATATTTAGACTTCACTTGCTTTAAAGGAAAATTCCTTTCATTTTCTTTACTTTTGAATGCTTTACAAAATAGTTATATAATACACAAATGATTAAACACAAAAGAAAACTACAATTTACTTCCAGGTTTCCCAGGATTTTCAGTAATTGTCGAAAAACACACTTTCAAGAATTCCAAATACACAAAACTCTTCCTTCCCCCTCTCAACTTTTCTCTCTGTTTCCTCCCTTGTTTTCCCCTTTTCTCCCTTCCGCACCCACCACTCCTTCAGTTCTGCCTGGGATTTGCAAGATTACCTGAGATGTTGAATGAAGTTTTTACATAATTTAGGTAAACATAGTTTGTTTCATTGTAAAACAGAAAATAAATACTGTAGGTAATATTAATGTCTCATACCTTCTAATATCCCTAGTCATAAAAATTCTAGTACAGCTATTCAGACAAAAACAAAATGTAGATTAGATAATTCAAGATGTGATGTAAGGTAAAAATGATAAGTGTCTGAAAAAAGTTAAGTGCAAATGTGGCTGCTTTGTCCAAATTAAAATGAGCATGGGCACATTTTGTTTATTTAGATGTATATTAGGATGTGTGTTGGGGAAGAATAGGGAGAGTTAAGAAAAAAGAAGCAGTATTGTTTGCTCTCCTTGAAAGGCTGTTCAGAAAAGTTTGATTATTTTTGAGATAGATGGAATCATAAACAGCTGAAAAGTAAATTTCCTTAAGTATATAAACTTTTTGTACGAATTAGAGAGCAAGGGAAAACAGCTAGCAAAAGTTTCCATTATGCTTCACCTCACATTTTTGTTAAGGGCTTTTGTTCTAGGATAGGAATTGGAAAGGTCTGGTAAACTCTGGCTCATTAGCCTGAGTAGAGTCTAAGGAAATACAAATAAAGACAAATACAAAACTCAAATAGCTTCATAACCAATAGCCTGATCAAAGCAAAACAATAATAAATTTTTAAAAATACTTCGATGAGGGCTGGGGCTGCAGCTTATGGGTAAAGCATTTGTCTAGTACGTGTTAGGCACCGGGTCTGATTCTCAGCACCATATGAAAATAAATAAATAAAATAAAGGTATTGTGTCCATCTACAACTAAAATATATACATATATATTTAAATTTAACACATTTAAGACATATTAAATTTCACTTGTTAACATATTTAAATTTAAATATATATATTTTTAAAAATACCTAATGAAAACAACTACTTTTAGAAATAAAAATAGACACATTTTCAATGAAAGTCATTATCATTCTTTCTTATATATTTGGATTATGTATTATGTATGTATATATGTGCCATATTCAAATGTGGACAGTAATTATAAGCTTCTAATAGACTTAGGTAACAAAAATTAAAAAATCAAGTATTATATTTAGTGTAACAGAAGGCATAAAATATATTAAAATTAATGAATTTCTATAAATATAATAGGAAGATTAAAAAAGACATTAAATTTCACTTGTCTTGACTACCAATCAACTTATCATATGTGCTTTAATGTAGCTTTCTTTCAATATTCTCTGATATACATATACACACATACTTGTCTTTAAATTTCCCTTTTCAAACAGTGACAATATCAATACTTCTAATCAATATATATCCCTGGGACTTTTTTTCTTATTTAAGATCAATAAAAGATCAATAAAACGTATACAGTAAAACAAAGAAAGAAGACCATTATAGCAGAGTCCATGAAAAAAAATAACAAAAATGGAAAAAGAGAAATTTCACAATTTCATATTCGCTGATAAATTATTGTATGATTTTAGTCCCAAATTTTTAATGTGGAAAATTTAAATATTACATAACATTGCTACTTGAACAATATAATGTCTTTTCTCAGCACATTTCCAAGTTATGTTATTTAAATTAAATGTAATATAATAACCATTTGTATAATAAAATCCAACTAAATAAATGCATAAAGCTAAAGAAATATGATTTACAGATTTACAAATAGTACTTGATTATATTCACATTCTCTTTCCTTCTGTAATCTTTGCCACTATTACTAATAATAATGAATGCCATTGATAGAATGCAAGTTTTATGCCAGGTAACGGTACCAGTAAAATAAATAAATAAACAAACAAATAAATAAATATATGTCTATGTATACATACACATTACTAGTTTACATATTATTGTCCCACTTTCAAGGAATAGGAAATTGACTCTTAGTAAGATAAAATTAATTACTAAAAATCATACAAGACAGTAAGTGGAAAGAAGATGAAAACCTAATTTCTATGTTTTTAAACTGAGGTACCCTTTCTATATTCTGACTCTGAAAAAGCTTTACAAATGTTGCAATCTCCAAATCACATTTGGTATGTAAAGAAACATACCAAATATGTAGTTTTTATAAGTACTTCACAGCCAGTAATTATAGGTAGTTAAAAAACCTATATTCTTGATACTCCCCCAGACTATTGGGGATCTACTAAGTTATTTTACTTTTCTCTGGAAACACTTAAGACTACTTAATATTTACCAATGTATTTGCTTTAAAGGTTACAATTACATGGAATACTCATTACTATAAATATAATCAGTAATGTATTTTGGAGCATGAGTTACAAACAAAAGGATAAATTTAAGTAAAACTATAGCACAAAATTGGAAACAAGATGTGAAAAAGCAAACAAGTAAAATCAAATTTTGAAAAGGCATGAAATCTTTCAACAGCAATGATATTATCAGCTTCAAGCAGAGAAAATATTCTGTTTAAGCTCTTTAGAATAGTTTCAGGAACGCGTGCGTGTGTGTGTGTGTTATACATTGGATAGAGATAGAATCTGGCTTCACAATGCATGCTTTCCACATAAAAAGTTGGTCTCTAATATCTTCTAGGACTTTTAATTTAAATTTCATCAAAAATATATTTTGATTGAATGCTAGAGGGAAAAATAGGTACTATTGGTATGTGCACATTTTACATTTGCATTTCTATCAAGCACATGTCACTGAGAAAGTATTGAAGAGAAGGAAATATGATAAAAATGAAAAACAAAAAAAGTCAAAACAAGCTAGTGAAACTGATTTTTTAAATGAAGCCTTGATGTTTTTAATTGGCACATCATAATTTTACAAAGTAGTGGAATTCATTGTGATAAATCCAAATGTGCACATAGCATAATTTGATCAATTTCATTGCCTATTACATTCTTTTTCCCTCTCCTCCTTCCTTCCCCCAATCTCAATTCTCTCTCTATTGGTCTCCCTACTTTTTAAAAAATTTATTTATGAAAACTATTTTCCCCTTTCTTACCTTCGACATATGAGCAAAATCATGATCCTTTACCTTCTGAGTCTGGCTTATTATGAAAACATATGACCCTTGACTTTCTGCGTCTGGCTTATTTAGCTTAACACAATGCTCTCAAGTCCCATCTATTTTCTTGCAAATGACATAGTTCCATTATTTGTAGCCATAGAAAACTCCACTGTGTGTATATATACCACATAGTCTTTATACATTTCCACTGATACTCATAACTTTTCTATTATGAATTGTGCTGCTAAACATGACTATGCATGTGTTGTTGTAGCATGATGATTTTAGTTCTTTCCATAAATACTGAGTAGTTGTGTAGTTGGGTCATATGGTGGTTCCATTACCAGCCTTTTGAGGAACCTCCATACTGATTTCCATAGTGGTTGTACTAATATAAGTCCCACATAGTCACCAGAATGTATTATTATTTGTGTTGACAATTGTCATAAAATCATTTTTATCAAGTAGCTTTGCAAAACAAAATTAGACCCCGGTGTCTTCACCAGATACAAGATCAATTCAAATGGATTAAAGACTTGAATGCAAGACCTGAAACTATAAAACTATTAGAAGAAAACAGGCAATGCTTCAGTACATTGAGACGAGCAAGGATTTTTTTGAACAGGACTCTTGAAAGCACACTAAACAATAGTTAAAATTGACAAGTGGAATTGCATCAAATTCTAAACCTTTGCCCAGAAGTTGATATAGGAAATTATGTGATAATGATTAAATACTGTGGTATGTACTTTGAATCTAAAGGGAAAAAAAAATGCATGTGTACTGTTATTCCAAATTGGCAAATGTGTGACAAATAGTAGGTTTAAATTAGGAAAATGAATTTTTCAAAAATGTAAAATAATATAAAGCCTGCTTAAAATAGCATCTTCCTAAATTTAGATCTTAAGTCATGGAACTAAAGGTTATGCTTATGGAAAGAGAAATTGTAGAAAATCTTGAAAATCTGACACTAAAAGAAGGAAAAGCTAGCCTTTAACATTTATCATGTGAAAATTCAGTGTTCTGAGTCAGTTTTAAGCCAGAAATTAGATGTGTCAAAAAGAATTTGAACATTATCTTATAATGGACTTTAATGTCAGTGATAAGAGATAAATCACAATAAAAAAAAAGCAAAAAAACTACAGAGAAAAATCACTGTAACTGCTACATTATAGCAATGCCAAGGAAAAACTCAGGAATGAAAAGACAACATTAAACAAATATCATCAATTATTTTCACCCACCTTTAATGAGTGGATATCACTGAAAATACCAGTAGAATTATAAAGAAGCACAATAGTGGCCAAGCAAATAAACTTCCTTAAACAGAACTTAAAATTTGTAGGAGCAAAGAAGTAGGTGCTAAACTTTATTAGTGAAATTCAGCCATGAAACAACAAATTCCCTGTTCTTCAAAGCTGATAAAGATGTTTTTCAGGAAGCAGGTGCAGAACTTAACGTAAAATGACCTTAAGAATTTGACAGAACCAAAAGTCTCCTATGAGCAGAACCCAATGAACAAGAACAAGGACTTCTGGATCTAGATCAGAAGAGAGGGGAGCTGTCAACACCTAAAACAAGACCAGAACAACAGAAAACCTATAAATTTCCCAATCAGAAAGTATTCGCAAGTTCTAGCCAGACTGCCTGCTGGGTACAGGCTATTCCACCAAGACATATAACCCTCCATTTCCTCTTACCCCAAATAGATTTTAGCCTGTCTCCTTGTTCATGGACCTATAATGAAGCTCTTTCTTAAGGGACTGGAGATGTAACTAGTGGTAGAACACTTGCCTAGCATATGCCAGGCCCTGGGATTGATACTTAGCACCACAAAAAGGGAAGAAAAAAACCAAAAAACAAAAAACGATTTTTGCAAAACCTTGTGCTACAATATTGGCTTCAGTGTACATGCTTGTAGAGAGTTCTTGCTGAGTAACATTAATATTAGTTTTGTTATGGGAAATTGCTAACATAAAAAAATAGGGCAAATAATAAAAAGAAACTCCATGCAACTATCACTAAGTTTCAAAACTGTATAATGGAATTTAAACAAGAAGTACTAATGCTAGCTGTATTCTTCAAGAGCTCACTGTTCAGTAATGCCTTGGAGGAGGCATCTGTGTTAGAGGACCCAGATCTGGCTGTCCCCCATACCTCCACCCATGTGGAGAGGATTATGTGGCCCAATAGGCAAGTGGCCCAATCACAGACTATACCTTCCTTCCACACCATATCAACATATTCAGAACGCTGGCATTCAGAGCCCAGTTCATGGTATGTCTGGATCAATCCTCCTGAGGGTTAATTTAAGAATCAGCCATGAGTGACTGGTTGGTAGAGGGTACAGAGCTTGGGTGTGGGTGGGTGGATCATACATATGTTCACAAGACTCCAAAGGATAGAACTTGTGGTAGACCAAGGTAGGGCTGGAGCCCAGGTCTGCTCTCTTTACATTGCTAAGCGCCTACACAGAATGCGATGGAGACCTTCAAATATGTGCAATGTGAACATTTTTTTTTCATGCCACTAGCAAAGTATATTTGAGCATATTTTATTCAACAATTTTTAAAGAGTGATTTATAAGCTAATTAAGAGCACATTCTGTAAACCCCTATTCATAATTTTGGCCTGAGACTCACCATAGTTACTCCTGAGATATGTGCGTTCAGGCGTTAAGGTGAACACACATCAGAGAAAGCATTGTGAGGTTTTGAAAAGGAGCAGAAGAGGGCAACAAAGAGGTTTATTTTATGTTTGTATGTTAAAAAATGGTCAATACAGAGCAAATAGGAAGATGAAATGTCAGTAAATCAATAAAACAAACACCTAGAAAACATTTATTTTCATTGGATCTTATGATAACTGAACCAGAAAACTGCCTGATATCTTCCATCCCCCACATACCACTTTGAGATTGGTTTGCAGGTGATTTTTACAAGAAATATTGCTTAACTCATTATACAGCATATTTTATATTTATAGAATTTATAAGACTGCACAAACTAAAAATACTTTAAGATTCAAGAAGAGTTTAAGTCACTTCATTTAAGAAAGAAATAGAGTGACCAAATGTAAAATGTAATGTTAATATCTGTAGAGACTGAAATTATGAGGAATATTTGTATCTAGATATCCGTATCCAATGTTCTAGATGAAAAGTGGGTGGAATTTTTAAAAACAGAATTAAATGATGCTTTGCATTTCAATTCTAACATTACAATTATATTTCCAAAGTTTTTAGGCACATTGAGCTATATATAAATACCAGCAAAATTTCACTAATGGTGGATTAAATATATATTTTTTATTTATTTAGTACTTTATGACAGGCTAATCCATTTCTTCTAGTTTAATCTTCTTGTCAATAATGTAGATCTAAATTTAGAAAAGTCTTAAAAAAAGGGATGTGAAGGTGATGGCTTTGAATTAGGTTCTTTAGAGGCTAAGATCATGAAATTTCAGGGTATTAACAGAGGGCATTTAGGGACCAATGACCAGGGGCACTGTGATTAGGAAACGGCTTGCAGCTTTGGCTCTATCACTGCAACATCCAAGACACCAGTTAATTACATCACTATAATTCATTTCACAATCACAACCTCCTTTCTTTTACATCCACTACCCTTGTCCACTACCTAGGTAGGGAGCAAACAGGAACAGAGCTGAGACATGTCCTGGGTATATACAGATCACCAATACCTTCTGTTCCAGTGGCCTGTGTATTGGAATAAAATCCTCATGGATGGAATGCTGTTCCTTCAACATTTACGCCTACTTAGAAGCCATGAATGGGACCTTATTTGGAAACAGTGTCTTTGCAGAAGTAATTGAGGTAAATGGATGAATAAATTCATGAATCTAATTTGCCTGGTGTCCTTAAAAGAAGAGGCATATTTGGAAATAGTAATACAGACACCCAGAAGAGAAGGTTATGTGAAGATAGAGATAGAGGTTAAGTGCACATCTCTATATGCCAAGCAACTTATTTTTTCCTTTTTTTTAAAAGGAAAAGTGCAAATAGAAACAGACCTCTGGCAGGGGCAACAGGAAACTCCAAAGCTGAGCAACTTCAAGAATTTACAGCAGCCACAGAAACTGGATGAGTCCAGGAAGGATCTTTCCTTCCCTAGAGCCATCAGAGGCAGTGTGGTCCCACCAACACCTGGATTTCAGTATGTGTGTCACCAAAACAGTGAGAGAATAGATTGCTATTGTGTCAAGTTAGCCAATGTGTGGTACTTTGTGACAAGAGCCGCAGGAAATGAATACACCCTTCTAACTGGTTTTCATCTTCATATGCACTTTCTTCATTCCATATTTTCTGTAAATAATAGCAAAGTAGCAAGGAAATGTAATTTGAATCACATATCTCTTTTGCTCAAGACCCATCAGTAATTTCCCATTCATTCTAGTCAGGTGTGGCAAGTGAGCACCTCATAAGTAGCTCATCCAAACTGACATCAGTTAAGTGTCAAATACATATTGAATTTTGAAGAAAACCAAAAACTCTCATTAATAAAATATCCTGTGAATGACTACTTTTTACTTATTACACCCCCAAATCATATTATTTTGTAAATAGTAATTTAAATGAAATGCACTTGAACTATTATAGAAGTGACCACCACTCATGGCTTGTTTTATACTTCTATTGCAGTTTGGCTCTATAAAATAAGTAGTAAGCCTTTTACCATGACGTATCATCTCTGCCTCACGAGGCCCTAATCAACTCTGCTAAGTTCATGTCAGACCACTATCCCACCTGAAACCTTGACTCTCCTCACGCTAACTTCTCTCATTTACTTGATTGGACTGAGAATTTTCCCACATGAGGAACTTTCACATGCCATTTCTTCCATCAGGAAGGTTCTACACATTAAATGTGTCTCAGAGATAAACTTTTTAAAGCAGATTCCCCTCTGTGTGTAGTTCTCTGTCTTAATCTCTCTCTCTCTCTCTTTCTCTCTCTTACTTTCTCTTTTAACTAAATGACCTTTCTTCTATCTTGCACTGATCTCTTTTATTCATCTGTTTGTCTATACTTGGTCTGACTTCAGTACTAGCAGTAAGTTCCTCACAGCAAAAACCATGTATTTTTAGAGCCCTAATGACGCCACACTGCTCTAGGTACATTCTGGGTTCTGGGCACATTCTAGGTGTTCAATACTTTTTTGAGTAAATGAAGAAGTAGATGACTGAGAGAAGATACAGGAGCTTTGAGTGGCATCAGAGATCAGCTGGTGAACTTGACATCTGTGGAAGCATTTGTTGTCCAGGAGTTAATATTTTTCAAGTGACAAGTCCAGTAAAACTTCTGGCACTTATATAGTATATACATTTGAGGAGGGACAGACTGAAAATGAAATATGAGCTAAGGGGTTCTTCTTATAATTCTAGGTTGCACAAATGTCTTTAGCTAAAACAAAAGAAAGGAGGAGGGCTGTATCGAGAGAATGGTGAAGATAGTAAAGAACAGGTACAAATTTTACAGGTGTCTGTGGAATCAAGGCTATAACATCAAATGAGAAAATCATGCATGGATTATGATTTCTTTTATTTGAAGAGAAGCTTATGTACTCCATTCTCACTCTGCTTGAATTATATTGAGAGAAATTAATGAGGTGATTCATCCAATGAAGTTAGTTGGGGGAAAATAATGAAAGTAAATTAGTCTTCTAAAGGAAATAGGGCCCAGCAGAATATTTGGATACGTCGAGTCCCAAATATCCCCTCATTGTCAACATCCTTGTTTAAAAGCACACATTCTATTTTTCAGGAGAATTTTCCAATCCCATTTCCCTTATTTGCACAAGGTAACTTCTGCAAGAAGTATACTTGTGGTTTTTATTTCTCTCTCTTACTCACTCCTCTTTATCAATAAACTGGTAGGTGACTTTGGGTTAAAGTAACATGCTTTGCTTCTTATTGATATAACCTACACACAGGATGAAATCTCAGTTTAGTCACTAGCTTATACACTCTTATCTTAGAGGAGGATTTTCTCTTTGTGTCTGCAACTTCAGTGGGTGACTTCAATTTGAAGAATGTATTGGAAGCTCATAGGGTTGCACTCTAATCCAGATTTGGATTACATTATGTTTTAGTTAAGTTTCTCTGAATTTTCCAGTTTGCAGTTTTTGTTCTTGTGTTAGTCAACTTTCTGTCACTATGACAAAATACCTGAGATAATCAACTGAAAAAAAGAAATGGTTTAGTTTGACTCAGTTTCAGAGCTTTCAGTCCACAGTTTGTGAGCCCTGTAGTTTCCAGACTGCAGAGTCAATATATCACGGCACTGAGCAGCACATGGTAAAACATAGCCACTTACATCAGGGTGGGTATGAAAGCGAAAGAGGTAAAGGGGCCAGGATCCCAATTCAGCCTTTAAGGGCATGCCTCCAATGACTCAACTTCATTCCATTAGGCCCTACCTCCTAAAGGTTCCACCACCTCCCTAAAGTGCCACTAGCTGACAATAAAGATTTTAGAATTTAGGCATTTGGGGGAAATTTAAGGTCTAAACCATAACATTTCTGAATTATAACTGCAAAGAAGACTGTTTATTTTTCCCTTTTAAGCCTCAAAATTCTGTGTGTGTGTCTGTGTGTGTGTACGTGCTGAATAATTGGATTTACGAGAATTAATAGGAATGACCAATACAACAACCATAAATCCCTAATTCAACCTTGAAAATTCTTTCTACAGAAAAAAACCCTGTATTACTAAAAATAGAAACCTGCCTGCAATGACATCCTGAAAACATGGCAAAGATTCTTCAAGTATTTTCTTGGTATTTTTATTGAGGAAGACCAGAATATAATACCTTGCCTACTTTATCACTACCATTGAAAAGTAAGACTTGTGTTTTGAAGAAGATGCCTTCTGTGGGATTGTGAGCATTTTTATTTTATGGTATCGATTAAACTTCAATGTATATAAAAATTCTCATAATAAACTGTGAAGTGACACAGAATTATTCAAGGCAGTCACTCACTAAGAGTAATATGCTGATGACAGCATTCCAGAAGCACCAGCAGAAGGGAGACAAGAAGATCAGTAAGCACTTGCAGAGTCAGCACAACCTGACAGGTTGACAATCAGCTAGCAAACAATGATGCTATGAATCAAATTTCACCAGACAAATTGTACACACAGATCAAATTTTACTGGAAAACTCAAGAAGTTCTAACTGCCATGAAATGCATTATCCACCAATTTTCCTTCAACACACTCATAAGCGAAAGTATAAATTAAAATAAAATACTACCTCTGTAAGTATGTCTAAAGAGCAAAATCTATATAAATCATTATCTAGTATGGCATATATAAAGAGATTGTTTGTGACTAGAGGAATTACTTAGTTGCTTTTGATATCTATTTATTCATAAGAGATATGGTAGGCAAAGACATTTAAAGCTGAACTTAATTGACTGCAACAAATATTTAATAAGCATTCATAATTCTTTATTCATTCACCAATAATTATAGTACATTTAACTATGCAAATTAAACTGAGTTCGTTGTTTTTATCTGTGCAGAAATATAATAAAATTTTATTTTGCTTAATATCAGCTGTATTATTTTGTACACAGATGTTTCTCAACTTATGATACACAGATGCTTCTCAACTTATGATGCTGTTACATCCCAAAAAACACATCTAAGTTGAAAAGTTTGTATGTCAAAAATGCATTTTATACCCCTACTCCACTAAACATTATAGTTTAGCAATACAGTACATTACTATGGATTGTTTACCCTTGTGACCGTGCAGCCATTTACGAGTTGCAATTCACGGCTATTGCCCAGCATTGTGAGACTATTAAACTGCATATCATTAGTCCAGGAAAAGATCAAACTTCAAAATTTAAATTTATGGTTTCTACTGAACATCAGTTGTTTTTGCACTCTTCTGAAGTCAACAAATTGTAAGTAGAATGCCCATAGTAAGTATTTTATGCTTATTATTTCTAGGATACTTTTGGCTAATTGTTCATGATGAATCTTTTTTGAATCTAGCTCCTGAGGAGGACACCAATCCACTGTGCAGCTTGCGGAGAAGAGGTACAGGCTCTATACAAAGACAGTGGTGCATACTCACAATGCTCTTGCTGCAGAGCGTGGGTTAATTAAGTGCCACTGTCCTTGCTGTTTCATTGTGTATAGTTTGCATGGTAGACAGACCTCCGAAAAGAAAGCATACATTGGTCTACAGTTACAAATTTTCATAAGTGATACAAAGGAAAGTGAGCAAAAAAATCATTCAGAACTGTATTAGAGAAAGAGGGATTGGAAAATGCTTAGGAGTTGGACAATACGAGTTTTTTTCCCTTGAGAAACTGATGAATGTATACCTAGAACTTAGAAAGGGAGCATAAGAATGATGGTAGGTTCTGCTAACTACTGGATTTCATATGTAGATCAGTGGGAAATCAGAAAAGAGTTTTAAATATGCTTCAATGATATTTAGCCAACATCATTCTGGCTGCTGGATGGATGCAGAAGAAAATCAAAGTTGGGAAGAAAGGAATTTGGATAATATGGTCTAGAAGAAATCTTTTGGTGAAAGCAATAGAGTCCTAAACATTTCGTAGTTTTGAGAAAATTAAAATTAAAAACTCATAATTAATTATGTGAGTAAGTTAGAGAATAGGAAAAAGCCAAGAATGACTCTCAAGTTCCTATTCTGAGCAACTAGGAGGCTGACTGACAGTGGCATTTCTGGTATGGAAAATGCTTCAGAAAGGTTGGTTCAATTGGAGACAGGAGTGCATAGGAAATCAATAAACAAATTGAGAATGCAGGTGAATGGGAGATTGTGACTATATTGAAAAGTGAGATAACTGTGAGACATCTAAACAGGTATGTGATGATCTAAGATGTATGAGAGGGACACATTGCAGAAAGCTATAAATAGTGCTACTAGCTGGGCTAAGAACACAAAATATCTTTACTTGAATGCATTCTTCTTGCAGATGGACATGCACACATTTTTTTTCTGCTCAGCACTCCCCATTGCTCCCTTTGCACAAACTTTCCTGGAAACTTTATCTTCTTCCTAAGCCACATGGCTACTGCCAGAGCTGCAAGGCAGTACAGAATAATCAACTGTCATGGTTCATTAATTTTTAGAGAGTACACTCTTTCCCCAAATTGGGATGTAATGTTTTATGGCAATTTTGGTAAAAGGAGTAAGAAAGCTAAATGAAATCCTTTTTTGTGGCATTTGAGTACAAAGTAATGAAGTGTGAGAACAAGCCGTGGTTAAATTTATGCTCATGAAAACAGAGAACCAGCTCAGTTTGGTTTCTAAAAAGAAGAGAAAGAAGACAAAAATCAAAGAACAGAGAGGAAAGAGAGTCCTGAGAAAGAAAGTTAACATTATTTGAGTTAATAACACTTGCCACTGGGGCCCAGCCTCAGCCTTGTTCTTGGTTTTCTAAATTACTTCAGTAATCATTTGTTCCTATTTTGTTTAAAGGAGAGCAAACTGTCTTTCTGACATATACAAACAAAAGACACCCAGTTGAGGAAAGAGAAAACTGATTGCAAATAATTATAAATTCACTCAAACTCAATAGGGGTAAGATCATAAAGTAGCAGTTTTCAAACCAGTTTTGTTTTCTGTTTATTAAGAAAAAAATCTTGCATATTTTTATACTTAAATCATTAGCAATTAAGAAATCAGAAAAAAGCCAGGCGCCGTGGCACAAGCCTATAATCCCAGCACTTAGGGAGGCTGTGACAGGAGAATCACGAGTTCAGAACCAGCCTCAGCAACGGCAAGGCACTAAGCAACTCAGTGAGACCCTGTCTCTACAAAAAACACAAAGTAGGGCTGGGGATGTGGCTCAGTGGTTGAGTGTCCCTGAGTTCAATCTCCAGTACCAAAAAAAAAAAAAAAAAAGAGAGAGAAATCAAAAACAAATATTAAATATAAGAGTTTTGTGATCAGAATCCATGTATACACATATTTATAGTCAACGTATATGTTAACTATTATCCTTAGTATTTCATTTATGTTCAATCAGAGCACTCACATGTTATTTTGCACTCAGCTTTTTATCCTATTACATAAAACATATTTCGATTTCAAATAATAATGCTAGCAACTATTTTAAAACTGAACAATATAGATGAAATGTATGTATTATTTGAAATATTTTTAAATATCTCCACATAAGCATATAAACTACATAAAATTGAAATTGAAATTTTTTTTTCTCACCGCTTAGTCCCACAGATTTACACATTCTTAACTTCTTTAACTTTTGTTTTGGATACTACAATAATTTAAAAGATAATTTCATCTTTTTTTTAATTCATTATCTTTAGATATCATTGATATCCCATTAAAAATTAACATATTTTATTTGTGTTCCATTTTTCTTCCTCCTACATCTCCAATTCTCCCTGACCACACAATTGTTAATAATATTGTTTTACTGGAAATCCATATGCAGTAAAATGAAACTAAACCCCTATCTCTCACCATGCACGAAACTCAACTCAAAGTGGGTCAAAGGCCTAGGAATTAGACCAGAGACCCTGCGGCTAATTGAGGAGAAAGTAGGTCCAAATCTTCATCACGTGGGATTAGGCCCCAAATTCCTTAACAAGACACCTATAGCACAAGAAATAAAAGCAAGAATCAATAAATGGGATGGACTTAAACTAAAAAGCTTCTTCTCAGCAAGAGAAACTATCAATGAAGTGAACAGAGAG
>CM053408.1:55011475-55041759 GCA_028644305.1 Xerus rutilus
ATGGGCATAGTAATGATGGTTATTTGAGATGGTCGTTACTACCCCTGGCACATCTATGAAGACTCTAATGGTGTGACTTTATCTGGTTTGCAATCAGAGAAATGGAAAAACAGAGATCTGGTTATGTACTATGACTTGAAATGCATTTAAATAAAATAACTAAATTAATAAAAAAATATATATATAAATATATATATATATACTGTTCATTGAAAGTGCATATAAAGATGTTTAATATGAAGAATGTAATCTGCTTATAATTTTGTGCAAAGTTAGAAAAATTATGATTGTAACAATTTTTTTTCTATTTGCCTCAACAAATGCTTTCAGTGAATAGTGAAAAAAAATAATATTGTTTTAAAATCTTTTAATGAATACCAATATTTTAAGTGATCTAGTTAAGACTCTGGTTCTTGACATGTCTTATTCAGATGGTATCTAGGGATCCTTCATCATGAAAGCTTATCCTTCTTGTGTCTCTCCTCCTAATTCCATTTTCAATTTTTATTTATAAACATTTACTTCATTTGATGGAATTACATTGTTCTACAATTACAGTAATTCTTGTATTCTTTTTCTATAAATTGATTACATGTATAGTAGATAAAATGTGATGATTTTGATATGTATTATTCAGGCAATAAAGCAAGTAGTGATATTGGTCTCAAGAAGAAAATGAAATTCAATTAAGAATTTTCTGAATCAAAAGAAAATCTTTTAAGATTCAGAATTTAATGAACATTCTTTTAATTTCATTCTCCTTTCCTTACATGTGAATTTGCAATGCAGTTTTCTGATATTACATTATTTAAATCTTGAGGATATCAGACTAAATTTTGAATCACATTAAACATTGTCATACATATCTTTTTTTATTTTGAATTATTACTTAGGACAAATTGAGAGAGTAGAATTAATCAATGTGTTTTGCAATTACCTTTCATACTCATTCCATATATTACTAAATCGTATTCAAAAACAATGTAAACAAAAATACTACTAGAAATGAATATATGCACCAGTTTATCACCAATGCTCCCAGCATTTAATTTCTATTGAAAAATATTGGCTAGATTAGTGAATATTTTATTTTAAGTTCATAGTATATTTGCATACCAAGGATAAGTGACTATTGGGAAATGACTTGGGGAATTGACGGTTGGTAGATGTATTTATAGTCACTTTCCCTTTGGATTTGTCTATCATACTATTTCCTTTCACAATAGTAAAATTCATTTTGAGAATATTATATAAATCCTAGTAATGTCAGAGGCTTAAAAGCAGAAGCTGACTTCTGTTGAAATTGTAATAAAATAGAAATCTAATACTCAGTAAGCCAAAATCATGAACGATATCACACCAACTCTTTACATTCACTTTATTACTAAAACCTAACTTCTTTTAATAGTGTTTATCCTATAAGTCAGATTGCCTACGAGACATGCCTACTTAGATATGCTTCATGCATTATAATCTTAATATATTCTAAACAAAACATGTCATCTTCGAATTGGTTTTCTTCTTTTAGATTCTCCGTACCAGTGACAGACATAGTTATCAAAATAATTTTCAATTAAGCCCCTATGCATCTTCCTGGACACTTAGCTTCCCACAATCATCCATTAAAAGTTCAAGAAATTTTACTTCTGAAATAACTTCCAAATCTATCTATTCTCTCTATTTTAGTTGCTGGTGTTTACTCCAAGCTCTCATTTTCTTTTTTTTCCAGAATCAGTGCAATAACCTTTTAAAAGCATCCCCTCCTCTTAGAATGACATTGTGCTTGACTGGTTCTTTACAAATTCAAGGTAAGTTTAGAATGCATTAGCATTATTCATTTCATGATCTGTGCACTGGCTATATGTATTGTGTACCAATTTCCAGGACACTTCAAATCACCCCATCCCCAAAATATTACTTTCTGCTCAATGAATCTGATAAGCTCTCTAAGTTATGTTTGTTCTTTATTATACTTCAACCAAGTCTAAACAATGTCTATTCTACCATCTTCTTCATCTCGCTTAGGGTCATTATTCTTGTGATTTAAAATGTAAATGATTTTTACATTTCACTTCTTTTTGCATCTATAAAGTCAAATTGGCTTGATGCCTGTAGTTACAATGCAAATGGCTTTCCATATTTTCAGTCTTTCTAAATGGGCTTGAAAAGTAAACTTGGTGATCTTCCTGGAGAAAAACACCTAGTTTCCATTTGTCTAATGCTACCAATTTATTGTAAAACAATTTCAATACAGATTTTCATGATAATGAATTTTACCCTTGAAAGCCAATCACCAAATACATCACTGAAGGAAGCATCTGCCTATCAAGAAGCTGTTCTATATTTTTTTCTATTATAACAAATTTCTCTAAAAGAAAAATTTTACCACCCTTCATTCTTATTATTGCATATAATAACATCCACTAAGTTTATTATGAAGTACCATATGTTTTTGCTTGGCATTTTAAAGCAAAGGGAAGAGTACTTTTTAAAAAGCAATGTTTTGATAAAAGAAACTTATGGGCAATTAAATTGAATTTTAGTGTCATTTCATTTTTCAAATATTCACAATTCTTATTCTTCAAGAATTATATTTTTCTCCATTTTTAAATCAACCCAGGGAAAAATTATACATAGAGGAGCTATATACTTTACTAGGAGTGTATACACACAACTCTAGAGTTTATTGAAGGTCTATCAACTTTAATCTAAGTTCATTAGTCTATTAATTCAATCAAATTTCAAAGATGTCAGAGCATGATCTTAATCAAACTGCATGCAAATGGAATTGAACTTCCCATTGACTCCCAAGAACTAACTACTATAATTACTCATCTGGTTAAAAGCTGAGCTCAATGTTCAGTACATGGAAGGCATTTACTGAATTATGAATATAATCATTATTAGTACTTGCAAACTGTCAACTACTACCACTGCTACCTTCCTTGATGACCAAGGAAGAAGAAAAGGAAAAAGAGAAAATATGAAGAAAGGGGAGGAAAGAAATGGTGGTAAAAAATGCAAAAAATAAAAACAAAACATAAGAGGTAGGGTGAGGAGGAGTAAGAGGGAAATGGGAAGAAGGGGTACAGAAAGGGGATAGAAAGAGATGGAGTCAATAAGTAGTACAGTCAGTGTTTCCTGAGACAAGTTGTTTAGTGGATAGGGAGAATCAAAAAATAAACTAAGAGTTGTGAAAGTATTAATTTTGTTTCAGTATTTGCTTTCTTGGCACTTCCATCACAAGGCAATGTGCTCACGTTAATGCTTTCTTGTATGTACATTCATCAAATATAATCAATCTTTTCCATCAATTGCTGTACATTTTTAGCCAAAACAATATGAGGGCTTGGGGTGACTCAGTGGTAGAGCATGTACTTACCATGCACAAAGGTCTGAGTTCACATCCCAGCACCATAAAAATAAAAGGTGTTTTGGTAAATTAAAATAATGTTTGGAGATTGCTTAGGCTATAAGTAACATTCAGCAGTATTCAATTGTGTACATGAAAGAACAAAAATTTTGATATGATTTCAAAACTCTTCCCAAATGCTATCTATTGATTCCATATTTTAAATCTGTGACTTACTTAAAAATTGCACATAAACAAATTTTCACAAAGATTTATTAGCTGATGTTTGGTATTTTCACATTTCATGAAGTATCAAGGGAATATTTATAAATCAGGTTTCAGAACATCTATTTTCATTGCAAATCAAAATTTTTTCATTATAAAATAAGCATATTTTCAACCATACAATATTATCTAAACTTAAGTAAGTATAGGTACAATCACAAAATAACAGAAAATGAAGAAAGCAAATGATTTAAAGAAGAAAGTGAACTATAGGGAAAGTATCAACTACTGAATAGGAATTATTTATATAATTAATATATATTAAATATAGATACAAGTTCAATATGCACACACATCTGCATATATACACACAAGATTGCAGGTGTTCAACAAGACATCCAACTTGCAGATAGTTGAATAATTTTAAATAAATATGATAAGCTCTGATAAATGAATAGATAAACATAAGAAAACAAAAGATTACTCATGTCACCAGAAGTGATATTCTAGGCATCATACTATAGAGATAAAGGGAATAAAAGACATGGGATTTACTAATGCTCTTCTTTTCTAAGAGGGAAGATACAGCCACTGATACATTTAGGAAACATAAGTATTATTTATGTCTCTAAAGAGAAACAAAAAGAAAATTATTGTATAAAATTTTTAAACACCAGAAGAAAATATCATAGAAATGAATTAAAAGAGCACAGAAAGTACAGGAAATAAAAAGAACATTAAATAATATGATACAATTAAAACCTAGTTAGAGGGAAATTAAGGCATTTGAAGATGGATTAAAGTAATGAAATAAAAGATAAGGATCCATAAGTTGAACCAAGGAAAACATAATCCGCCAATATGTTGTCTGCAAGAAACAGAAGACTTGGAAATAATGAAAAGGACTAAAGACATATGCCTGATAAATATGAATCAAGGGAAAGCTTGCATAGCAGTCTTATTCTGATAAGCAAGCAAACAAAATCTTGCTTTCAATGGTTTGCAGCTTTATGTGAGTTTACAGGTGATTTGTATAAATCATCCTGATCTGATCAAAGTGAAAAGAGGAAAAATGCAATAATGAAAAGAGGGTGGCAAACGGGGGAGGGAAGATGAAGAAAACAAAAAATAAATACAAAGTGAAATAAAAAATTTATAATCAAAATTCTGCCACCCGTAGAGATGTAATAGTAGGAAAATCATGCTTTCTAAGAGTAATCCTAATTATAAAGAAACTTCTACCCTGGGGATCACTTCTCATCTTCAGATGTTACAAGGCCAATAATGAAATATGTTTTTAGATAAATTGTATTTAAATCTAGCCAGTGTATTTAAGATAATATAAAAAATCAAATATGCATTTCAGCTTGCTAAGTGATATCCATTAATAAAACATTTTATATGGAATTTAATGAAGGAGGTAGGGAAGATAGTGCCATTGGGTAAGGAAGAAGTTAGTGTTGCCATGTAGACTGCTTTCCTGTACAGATCCTGTTGATATTACATTTCCAGGTAGCAATTGCATTGTTCAATGATCCATCAAAATGATATAAGTTGAAAAGTGAGACTTCAGAACAAAATTCGAAATTATTGATCAGTAAAAGAGAAATGCCTTGAAAACTAAGAGTGAACATACTTTTAACCTTATACTTTTTTTTAAAACCCTAGACAAATGAAATCCTTATTCTTAGCATGAATTCAAAAGAAATGATTGGTGACACAGAGAAAATAAATGCTAGGTTTAGCAATTGTGCTTATTTTTCTTATTTAACTTGCCAGTTGAGAGTAAAAATATTATTTTGAATATATTGGCATACATCAAAGAGATCCTTTCCCTCAGAAATATTTTAGTTTTAGGGAGAATTTATATCATGCAGCTGATTTGTTTAAATCCACAACCTGTCTTTATCAAAATGACTTTTGTGTCATTAAAAAAATCTATTTCCATACACCAATATCTTAAAACTTTGTAAATTACTTTCAAATATTATATGTGTATATAATACATATTGCAAAAACTATAATGGTAGTATTTTATTCTGTCAATTAATTTTCATAGTAGATAAAAAAATAAAATTTTCTTTTAGAAGACTTGACACTGAAATTATGTTCAAATAATAATTTATAAATATCTAAAATAAACTTTATCTAAAATAACCTTTAATAACAGTATGTTAAATCTATATTTTTAAATATACTTATAAAATTGCTCAACTTTGTTCAATTTAGTTCAACTTACTTTTTATTCAATTTAGCATATTTACATCCTCTCCCTTTTTTTCTTTTTCTGTTTCAATCTCAAAATAGATTATGATGTGGTAAGACTTAGAGGTTTGCTTGAGAAACATAATATACATGAATCTGTGTTAGTGGTTTGTATAAAGTAAGGGTATGCCCTAGATGTCAATCAGGATATTACCATTAATTTATTACATAAAGTAATCATGATAATTTAAGTGTCTTATATATGATGATATTTATATTGACTTGTTTCAGGCACAATGATTATGGTACAATAGTTGTTGCAATATTTCTTGGGAGGATGTGTATTATCTAATGCTAGACATTAGACATATTTCACATAAACCACTGTCAAACCAAAACCACAGGAATCAATATTATCACTGAGAATACTCAAGACTTTGAGGTGAAAAGAAATCAGAAAGGGAAGAGAAGTAGAAGCAGCATTCAAAGAGCAGCTGCTTGGAGATCTCAGAGGTGTCATAGGACAGCTCTGGAGAAAGGGGAGGTCTCATTTCAGAATTGTCCTAGCCCAGGGAAAGGGAGCTGGTGTGTGGAGCCTTCCGTGGAATTTATTGCTGGTTAAGGGAGTGGAGCTGGGTGTTAAGTCTCTAGGGGCTTAGTGTCTCTAGGCAGTGTGGGTCTTAGTTCCTCAAACCGGGATGGCCCACTCACAGACCAAAAGGTGCTGGGTGACAAGAGAGAAGCATTCTCTCAGGGCACAAATTCACCCGTAGGCACATCTGCAATTTCACTGGTAAAGTAATCCGAGGGGAGATAGGCAGAGCCTTGGAAGCACTTGCAACAGTTAGCCTGGAAAACACATGGAAGTTATCAAGAATACAAGCAACAATAAGTGTTGACAAGGATATGGGGAAAAGAGCACTCATACATTGCTGGTGGGACTGAAAATTGGTGTGACCAACCTGGAAAGCAGTATGGGGATTCCTTAGAAAACTATCATTTGACCCAGCTATCCAACTCCTCAGTCTATACCCTAAAGACTTAAAAATAGCACACTACAGTAAGGCAGCCACTTCAATGTTTATACCAGCTCAATTCACAATTACTAAACTGTGGAAACAACCTAGATGTCCTTAAATAGATAAATGGATAAAGAAATTGTGGTATATATACAGAATGGAATATTACTAAGCATTAAAAGAGAATAAAATCGTGTCATTTGCAGGTAAATGGATGGAGTTGGAGAATATCATGCTAAGTGAAGTAAGCCAATCCCCCAAAACAAAAGGTTGAATGTTTTCTCTGATTAGTGTATGCTGCTATGTAATGGAGGTGGGAGTAGGGAGCATGGGAGAAATGGAGAAACTTTGGATAGGGCAAAGGGGAGAGAGGGGAAGGGAAGGGGAATGGGGTTAGGAAAGATGGTGGAATGAGATGGACATCATTATCTAGGTACATGTATGAAAACAGGAATGGTGTGACTCAAACTTGTGTACAACCAGAGAAATGAAAAATTGTGCTCCATATGTGTACTGTGGATTAAAATGCATTCTGCTGTTTAAAAATAGATTAAATAAAAAAAAAGACATAGAGTCTAATTCTTGAAGTGAGATATGAAGAAACTGAAGCCCAGAAAGGTAAAATCATTTCCCAAGACACATACCTAACAAGTGACAAACAGAAGAGCAACATTCAAGGGTCAACTGATTCATGGCAGGACACTTTCAATGACAATGCTCAACATTAATACTTCAGTTCAATTTGTTATAATTGTTATTTCTGTGTAAGAGGCAATATTTGATTTTTGAGGTTGAATAATATTCTACCTTGTACACATAATAGATTGTCTATCTCTCCATGTACTCAATGTTGTTTCATATCTTGCCTGTTGTGTATAATACTATAAAAATTTTTTTCTCATAGCCATAATGATTTATTTAAAAATATGTAAACAAGATTATTTAATTGTCAGAAATTTTATACTATTCCTTTTATTCTTTTTTTATTAATTTAATTAAATGCATTTCAATAATAGTACATATATAGAGCTCAATTTTTCCATTTCTCTGGTTGCAAACCAGATAGAGTCGCACTGTTTATGTCTTCATACATGCACCGAGGGTAGTGATGACCATCTCATTCAACCATCTTTACTACACCCACTCCCCTTTCTCTCCCTCCATCTACTCCCTATACTATCCAGAGTTGCTCCATTTCTTCTATGTTCCCCATTCCCACCCCCCTTATGTATCAGCATCCACTAATCAGAGAGAACATTCGGCATTTGGTTTTTGGGGATTGGCTTACTTCACTTAGCATAATGTTCTCCAATTCCATCCATTTATCTGCAAGTGCCATAATTTTATTCTCTTTTATTGCTGAATAATATTCCATTGTGTATATGTACCACAGTTTCTTTATCCATTCATCTATTGAAGGGCATCTGGGTTGCTTCCAAAGTTTTCCAATTGTGAATTGTGCTGCTATAAACATTGAAGTGGCTGCATCACTGTAGTATGCTGTTTTAAGTCTTTAGGGTATAGGCCAAGTAGTAGAATAGCTGGATCAGAGACCCTATGTCTAATTGAGGAGAAAGTAGGTCCAAATCTTCATCATGTTGGATTAGGCCCCGAATTCCTTAACAAGACTCCAAAAGCACAAGAAATAAAAGCAAGAATCAATAAATGGGATGTACTTAAACTAAAAAGCTTCTTCTCAGCAAAAGAAACTATCAATGAGGTGAACAGAGAGTCTACATTCTGGGAGCAAATTTTTGCCACACGCACATCAGATAGAGCACTGATCTCCAGATATATAAAGAACTCACAAAACTTAACACCAAAAAAACAAACAACCCAATCAATAAATGGACTAAGGAGCTGAATAGAAACCTCTCAGAAGAAGATATACAATCAATAAACAAATCTATGAAGAAATGTTCAACATCTCTAGCCATTAGAGAAATGCAAATCAAAACTATTCTCCGATTTCATCTCACCCCAGTCAGAATGGCAGCTATCCAAAATACCAGCAACAATAAATGCTGGCGAGGATGTGGTGAAAAAGGCACACTCAAACATTGCTGGTGGGACTGCAAACTGGTGCAACCAATCTGGAAAGTAGTATGGAGATTTCTTATAAATTTTTTTTTTTTAAAAAAAGAAATCACTCTAAGCCGGGCGCCGGTGGCGCAAGCCTGTAATCCCAGCACTTACGGAGGATGAGGCAGGAGAATCGCGAGTTCAAAGCCAGCCTCAGCAAGGGCGAGGCGCTAAGCAACTCAGTGAGATCCTGCCTCTACATAAAAACACACAAAATAGGTTTGGGGATGTGGCTCAGTGGTCGAGTGCCCCTGAGTTCAATCTCCAGTACCAAAAAAAAAAAAAAAAAAAGAAATCACTCTAGAAGTTCCTCTGGTAAGTTTATTTCCTCATTCTTATTTTTGAAAAAAAATTTTATGTATAATATTTTTCAAGGTATTGAAAAAGTTCTAGATTTGTAGAAAATAACCATCTAAATAAAAACTAACTGCTATAAAGAAACAGTAACCAAGTTTGTATGAAAGTACTTGGGTAGGTGAAGGACAGGTAGGAGAGTCAGCTAGTAAAAAAGGCAATTTTGGTAGTAAAAGTAAAATTAAAGAGGGGAAAGTCTGCCTAATTGATAATATAAATTGAAATCATGTGGAAATGTATTTTACATTCTCAACATTAAACTGATCTGTGAATTCAGTTGATGGTTTACTCTTAGGTCATGTTGATACAAATATTATGTATATATGTTATTGTTCTTTTACCTTTACAGAAGATTAATCAGGGAACATTTTTATTAATAAAATAAGAATATCTCACAAAAGTGTATGACAGTGCTATGTGATACTAGACACGATTTTATTTCGAGATATATTTCTCATATCCTATGAACAAACTTAATCAAATGAAAATGAAACTACTTATAAATTCTGATAACGATCTACTGATCCTAAAATGGAAGACTAATTAAATGCTCAATGTGGATTTATAAATATTTAGCAGTAGTATAGTAATACCAAAAGACACTGCTGGATAGAAAATTTAGGAACATTTGTTTTTTTAATTTTCTCTCTCTCTTTAAGGTACTTTCGTCTCAAACCCACATTGTTTTCAACTGGTATCTCTATTTTTTTTTTTTTTTTTTTGGTACTGGGGATTGGAGCCACATCCCCAGCCCTATTTTGTGTTTTATGTAGAGACAGGGTCTCACTGAGTTGCTTAGCACATTGCCATTTCTGAGGCTGGGGTATCTCTATTCTTATTTTCAAAGAACTTGACCTGATTTTAAGTGAGAAAATAAAGAATTGTAAAAGCATTCCTCAAAATGACAAATGATTTAATTCCATGAAATCAGGTAAAATATAAGCACAAATGTTTTATATTACTCACTTAAAAATGCTACCAGACACTGACTCTTGTAGGAAGCAACAGAGATTATCAAATGCTGAAATATAAAACATAGCTACAAGATAAGGCTTCTCCATTATATTTTCAGAAAACAGAAAGGCTTGTTTCTGTAAATTTCTTTTTATTACCTTTTTATTCACTATTCTTTCTACTCTTGCCCTTTCGAAGTGTATCTAAATCAAGAAAGAACATTAATATAAAATTATAAAGGGCAGAATAAATCAGTAATAAAATAGTGTGATGAATTACAGGTATAAAATTGTTTTTTCCTTTAATCTACTTTTTATATTTCCATGTGTGCCATTTTTTACTGTTGTTACAACTGAACTTTTAAAATTTAACTGTAATCAAGTATTACCTTAATACCCATGAAGACTAAATTATTTTCAAGACAACAAGGAATATTGTATTTGTGGATACATATTGACTATTATTAACATAATTACGTAGCTTGAATTCTTTCAGAGCCTGTAAGTATATGACCTTAATTTATTCCTAACTTAATTTGCCTTCTCCTTGGTTTTTATATTGGCTCTTTGCAAATCTTTCCTCACTGCCCACACAGTATTTCTGCTCTGTGCATCATTATTAATTCCACATGCCTTTGTAAGGCTGTGCTGGTCTCTCTGTCATTGTTGATTCCAAATTGCTATCTTTTTAAAAAAAATTACACTTGATATTCCTTCTGGATATTACAGAAGTCTGGAATGTTCTAAGAGGTTCTTGTATATGTGAATTTATAATTTCTTTAAAAATACCATTTCTTAAAAATGGACTTTGGGTTGGCCTGATCTCTGGAATAAATCAGCCAGGAAGTCAACCTTCAATTCAAGCAGTTATTTGAATACAATGTAGTCATTTTGGACAACTCACTGTATGAGGTAAGAAGATGGTCAAGCAATGAGCATCTCCTGACAAGTAAGGTTGATTCAAAAGGATGTAGCATCTCTCTCTCCCAATACCCTACTTAGAACTGTGAAGGAGAGTTTTTACTCTTAGTAGAAATTTTGTTCCTTGCTGATGGTATTCTCAATGAATGTAATTCTTCTAAGTGGCTGGAATCTGGGAAATCCTACCTCCATCAGGGAGCACATTCATTATGTACAGCTTTGATAACCATTCTGTAAGTTTTACATCCTGCCTCATTAAGGGATGTTTATATCGGTAGGTGTGTAACCCCTCTTTTTTAACCTTCTCATTCAAATACTTTGATTTTGTGAATCTATTTCTCTAATTTCTTTTAAGGAGTTTCAGTGTGTGTGATGCTTGCTGGATATCCAAGAAAAGAAACAATAATCCAACTAGAGAATGCCTAGAAATTTCTGAGCCCATGATAATTATGATGAATTCACTGCAGATGTCATTTTCTCTTAGTCAACTGAGTCGACAGGGCATTTTTAAAGACCCATTCTTTGTAATGGTAGCTTCATTATATAAAAGTGCAGCTGTCATTTCTTTGTCAGGTGAAAGTTGATAAGTTTATAAACTGCTTTGTATCTCAACTTTCTAATCGATGAGGACACTCATATATTTCATCACAGAAGTGTTCTGCAGACTGAGATCAGATCTAGTACATGATAAATGTTCAACACATCATTATAATTCTTCCTAATAATTATAGTGATTGTTACTAATCCTAGGGATAATACTTGAGGTAAATATCGTCTTACCAATTAACACAAATATCAACTGTCTGTGTCATTTCAAAAGTATCTAAGGGTTTGCCAAAGAGAAATTTCTATCTCAATGGTGTTTAAAATTCTTCATTGAAAATGTGACAGACATTTCTGGTAGCACACTTAGACTAGTAATTATTGCATTTGAGAACAATGAGATGATTTTTTTCCATGAAAAGAAAAGACTTGACTGAATCTGAAAACTGATGCCCGAGAGATGGAATTAAAAAAGAGACTGAAGGCAGGAAGACATGCTAGGAGGGTTAAAAGGGGTCAGCATCTGCAAGATGGGAGGTGTCATGGATTATTTTGTCATGGAATAATTCTTCCAATTAAACTCCAGCTCTGCTTCTCAAAAGGTGAAAGGCATGACTTAAATCCCAATGCTGTTGTAAGCACAGCCAACACGTTGTGACTAATTATCTGACTAGGAACATCTCGCCCACATATAAGATTTTAGCTAATGCCAAGCACAGAGGTCACTGGAGACCAGCAATTAGGATCAGTCCTTGGGAGTCAGGAGATCAAAGGGACTCTGGGGCAGCTTGGCACTACTTAAGTGGATGATCAGTGATGGGATTGAGGTGGGGAATTAGAAAGGGACCAAGCGTAGAGCATTTGCAAAATTTAAAAAAAAAGGAGCAAATAGTTTATGGTAGGGAAATTAATCATAATGGCAGCTGAATACTCCATAATTTGGAGGATTTGCCCTAACACTTGATGATGTGATTTATGATTTCAATAAATTCTGCATTCATTAAGAGACTTTCTATTACACAGGAGAGGGCTGTATGTCTTCTTTTACCACAGATCATAATTTTTCTCAAATGCCTTTCTTATCATTGTCACCTTTTCCTCAATTCCATTATTGTTTAGGCACATTAATGATGACCTTATAACTGAAAATGCATTCGTGTCCTCTAAAATCACATGGAGAGACCTGAGGGACAAAACCAAAAAATAAAAAGCAGGTTCTTCCAACTAAGTTGCCAATAAACTTAAAAGAAGTTTCAACTCACAGAATTGGAATATGCGCTGTCATACAGAGTAGATTAAAGGCAATTACATTTTACCTGAAATAACAATGCCTGAAGTCATTCAGAAAGTCAATATTATAAATGGTGACTTCTCTATTGCCATTCTGAAACACTTTCATAATTTCAATTATATCATCTCTTTAGTGGTCTTCAGTATTCAAAAGCATAAAATTATATGTTGTGTAACACATTTTCCTTTCCTTTTCTTACCACAGGTGTTCTCTTTCTAGTGCGTTTTGGTAATGATAGAGTATTAGTGATTACTGCAACTATGTGATGATGCTTTAAAATACATAAACACAGTTCAGTTTTGTAAAACAGTCTCATGGTCACTGATTTCCTCTGAGAAAAAAAGATTATGTGACTTTGTCTTACTATAATTTCTTGAATGATGTCATCTAACAAGTATAACATTATCCTCTTAGCTCTTTATTATAATGCAGAACTAGACAAAATGAGTTATGCTTTTAGTGGAAGAAGGCATATATTAAAAATAAAAAGTTGTACTTCCATTGTAATAAAATTTGAAGGGCAAACATTTAACAAGTTACAAAATTTTCTCATTTTTTATTTCACGTCTATATTGTTGAGGTATCTCCTAATGCTTATGTTTTAAAAACTCTTTATCTTCTCTCTCCTTAAATCCATAAAATGCCAAAATCTCTTCTGCCTTTAAAAAAGAAATCTTGTTTTCTAATTCTTGCTCTTCTTTTTCTCCTTCTAGCCAAAGTTTTACAAAGTGCAGTCCACACTTACTTAATCTATTCTTCATTTTCCGGTTACTCTTTAATAAAAATTATCAGAAAATATTTCAGGCATATACTTATGGACTCACTAACCAAGTCTGTCAAATTTTAAAGTGCATTTCCTGTTGTTTCAAGGTTGTTTTAAAAACAGAAATAAATAATTATTGATACTGTTGAAGTATTTGGTACAGCTATCTTTTATCTCCCTTGCAAGCAATAATCACTAAATTATTTGGATACTCATCTGCCTTGTATTCTATTATACTATATATGTGTAGGTCCACAGAAAATTTTTATGTAAATGACATCATGTAGTATTATAGGTACTTCCCTTCTCTGTTGGTATTTTCTTTCGTCTCTATATGGTGCTATTCTTGTCTTTATGGCTTTTTTTTTAAATAAGTAATTTTATAGAACTTATTATATGCCAAACACAAACACTACTTCATGAATATCCTGTTTGATCATCTTTGCATGGCTTTACTGCTACCTGTGGGTTTACAACTCTCAAATGCATTGTAATGACCTCTCCACTGAGACCTAGTCATCTCTGCACTGGGGTATAGCTACTGTAAGTTTCTTATACAGTTAAAAATGAGCATGATTAACTCACTAAGCTCTTCCATCTCCACTCTGGGTCTTCCTCCTAATTTCTGAATATCAGAAATGGCTTTACATGTCAAGCAGTCACCTTATACTAGAGGTCACCTTACATTTCTAATTAGTTGCCAATAAATGATTATTTTAACTCAAAAAAATCCTAAATGCATCTCTCTCTCACCTTCCTTTTCTCCAATTATCCTTTAAGGCCCTTTCAATTTTCAGTCATTTCAATTTTGTTAGGTTTAATTTCACCCAATATCCTTCAGATATAACCCATGTGAATTAGGAAGTAGCTTCAAATAGTTCCCATAGCATGAAGCCAAAGCACCTCACCATGACAGAGTGACAGAAGGCTCTTCCAACTGGCACCTGCCTCTTTCCCAGTTTCCTTTCTGCCACTTTCTACTTTGCACTTTTTTTGTTTAACATTGGAATATTTTTAGTCCCCTATGTCTGCTTGGCTATTTTAGAACCGTGTACATTTGCTGTTCATTCTGCCTGAAAAAGATCCCAGACTTTCCTCACTTGTCTTTTTTATTCATTCTTCATGGATACATTGCTTTTATGGTAGGCAGAATTCCATTTTTCCCCATCTTATCATTGTTCATGCACCCAAACACACTATTCCTGGTGTAGCTGGGTATCTAAATGAATACAAGTGGGAAATGAACTCAATTTAAATGCACTATCTTTAGTGAATATGCATATTTTGGACACACAAAATATTTTTTTAAATATAAAGTTTATGGTTTGTCACTGATATCATTTCTGACATATGGAAACAATTTATAGTTTCTTTTAATTCCTGCTGTCATAAATTATATTGGTAGCTTAATTTAAATTTTATCCTTGAATCTTAGATGGTGAAGCAGCATAGGAGCTGATAAGAAGTTGAGTCCAGGAGACAGTGGAGGGGTTCCAATTCCTGCTTTACCACTCACCACATTTGTATTGATGGGAGGTTGACTTTACTTCCCTAAGCGTCACTTTCCTTATCAAATTGTGATAAACTATACTACAGAGCTGGTATAAACATGAAATGAGATCTTCACTCATGTTTAATCATGATATTTGCATGATTATTTTCATTTCATTCCAGATTTAATTCGCAAATACTTCACTGAAAAGTTAGGTAAACTATTTTTAAGTGAAATTTTTCTATATATGTTGTGAGGGGGCGTTGGGGGAAGCTGGCCTTTTATTTTCAGTGCTAAAGTTAGCCTAGAATTATAGAATAAATAGAAAAGAGCTAGTCAGTGCTTTCTATGGTATAGAGTAAATGAGTGAAATAAGAATCATTCTTTCTTCAATGATAGATAAAACTCAGTTACTGAATTGTACTCACAATTTTATGCTTTATCTTTGGTTCCTGAATGGCTGTGTTTGTGTGTGTGTATTCAGTGGTGAGCAAGTTTACATAGGCAGCTGCTCACATCCCTTGGTAAATTTGAGTCAATGCTTTAGCTTCTTTTCATGACTAGGAATTATATTTGACATATTTTCACTCACATTTTGCTTTGATCTTACCAGAATAATAAAGAACAGTGAAAGAAGATAGAGTTATTAAGATTTGATATTATTTAATAAATGCACTCTTCATATTTGGAAGAAAACTATTAAATATTGAAGTTATCTAAATTTGTTATAATACTATTGAATAAATTTCTTAATTTTTATACTTTGAAATTAATATATTAAAGGAAGTTTAAAGCATTACTTACTTTGCATGCTAAGAGCAACTGCATAAGTTTCCAAATTTTTTATTGCAAAGGTATCATTATAAAACATGTTTGTATAGCTGCTTCCCCAAAGTTGAGTTATAGTGAGCTGCATTTTGAAGGTGGTATAGGTAAAGGAAGGGTAATTAATGGGTTCTATCTATAAATGCTGGGTATGTATATGCTTTTTTTAAGTTGAGGATAATAGTATGGACAAAAAAGATTTTGGAGACATCTCAAACTGAGAGTATCCTCTTTTTTCTCCAATTTAAATGTGACTTTTTCTTTTAGTCCAGTTTTAAGATATCTCTCTTTCAGACTCTCTCCCATGTGTGTATGTGCATGAGTCTGTATGCGTGTTTATAGTTTAAAAGTAGATTATAAACATGGCAATGTAGAAATGAGATTGAGGTAGATATATGAATGGGCAGAATTATATATTGAAATTATAAATCTTAGATATTTAAATTTTACAGATGTAATTATCCTATTAATTGCAAGAACAACATTTTAAGAATTTTCTCTAATATTTAAGAAATTATACTCAAGGGTACTAGCAACACAAGTGATTTTAATTTTTTTACTATAAACTCACTTTAATATGTCTTCATGGTATATTACATAATAATTTTAAACTATCCATATAATAAGTAATAAACCTTACAAGTAATGCAAATAAAAATATAACTACTTAAAGACAATAAAAAACAATGGCTTCTAGTAAAAAAGTTTAAGGGAAAAAAATGTTGATAAAAATCAGATCTACACTAGTAACTAAAATTAAGTAAATTCATCATTTCTTGATATTTAATAGTTACTGACTTACTTGTACATTTCTTCACATAAATTTTACATTTCAAAATTGCACAAAATAATATTAAGACCACTTATTCATTCTTAGAGAAATGGCTGAAAAATGATAAATTCTAGAGGTCATCAACTTAATTTAAGCAGACAGTTATGATTTAAAAATGAAAGAGTAAAATTAACAGTGAAATTATTGACAATAAACAGTTCTCCTATATATTTACAGTCTTCCAGGAACAATACAAAAGTCATGGAAAATATAAAAATTTTAAATTTCTTTAAAAATATAAAGATTAAAAATTTTCAGTATCCTATGGATATAGGACAGTGCCTCTTGAAATATCTTTGTACTATATATTCCTAAAGTCACATTTGATTCCACACAAAAATCAAATAGACTTTTATTACCATCTTGCTTTTTAAGTCCCAAGAAGTAAATCCTGGCTGTAGATATGAAGGCCCTTGACTTATCACAGCCTTTTCAGGAGTCCCCTTCACTAACAGCTCCCAAGCTCTATTTGTATTTTGTCTTTGGCTGTATATGTGAGGCCAGACCTGACCTCATTGATGGCCAGGATGTGGTGGTCTGGGATTCCCCTGTCCACTGCTGAAACATGCTCAGCCAGACCTTAAGTCTTTATGTTAGTCAGCTAATTTAAACAATGAAGAGTCATTTAAAATGAAAATAGGAGATGACATTTTAATTCCTTCAAACTGGGCTGTTCACATACCCCAGACCTTACAATGTCATGCCAATGAAAAATTTTAGGCAGTGAAATTTATGTGACAAGATAAATGCTCAAATATATTGAAATAATCAGAATAGAATAGAAAGTGCTAGGTAGCAAAACCTCTGAAGGTAATGCCATTGAGGATATTTTGATATTTGGAAAAAGAATCTTTTTTTTATCTTTGAAGGCATCATTTTTTGTTACCTCTAGAAAGAAATGAAATGGCCAAAATATTGTAAGCCTGAACGGCAATTAAAATGTTATTGTAAATGCTTCACAATTATTAATTTTGAAACTTTTTAAAAAGTTTTTCTAATTCTCACATAAGAATCTGAGGTACAGACTTAAATATCTTACTCAATTTCACAAAAAATAGTAAGAGGCGTGCCTAAAATTGATATCCCAAACACCCATCTTTAGAATAAATATGTCTATCCATTGAGCAATGATGAAAACTTTGAGAGAGCCCTTAATCTGTGCAAGGGTGTGGAACTAAGAAACCCAAAGATAACAAATATCTAACTACTTTCTGAAAGAATATAAAATTATGTAAAAATTTGGAGCTCTAATTTTGATATTTTAGACCATGTATTTTATAAAACAAGCCTATCTTCCCAACAATGTCATTCTATTTATCCTCTCTCTGTTCCCTAGTTGTAGAACAGGGAAAGTGAGTGGTCTTTTATCTAAAAGTGATATTTGTTAAGTGTGTCAATACAAAGTACTCAAGTAGAGGTACAAATGAATGAAAAATGTTAATGAAAAGAAATGAAATTGGTAGGAAGTGAAAAAATGTCAAAATAAGATGGACTGGGAGAATTTGATAGGATTCAAGGCATTGTGGATGTCTATATAAGCACCTGAAAGATGGAAGTTTATGGTTATACAGAATAGGATTTGGGAGTATAAGTTTTCTACAAAATGATCTGTGTGACACTGAGATGAACACATATGGATGGCTGAATGAGGTGAAGAAGGTCATTGGAGGAAAGGAATCCAGGATGATGAGGCTTAAATCAAAATGTATTATTTTGGTTTTCCAGAAGGACAATAAGAGAATGTAAATGAAATTTATGATCTAGCCACTACTTTGGTTCATCTTCAATGATAATATTTGTATTATGTCTGAGAAAAATGAAGTTTAAATTGTTCACCCTAATTTGTTCCTTTTGCTAGCCATGTATAATTTGGACAGTAATTAAAGCTTTATTCCACAGGGACTAAAATAGTTAGGGAAAGTCTACCTGTAAAAACAAAATTAAGTAAAATTTAGACTCAATTATTTTGGATTTGAGTTTTCCCTTTTACTTCTGTTTTTGTCTTCCATTCTCCATTCCTTAATCTGTCTTCAACCTGAAGTATCTTTATATTTAGCATGGGTGTAAGTAGGAAAATAGATTTGCCTGTATTTAGCGAGTTTTTTATGCCACTGTCTTGCTTAGTTGCCATTTTAGAATTTTCATTTATTCCTTGCAATAAAACTTATGAGGTAGATACTGTTCTTCCAATTTTCAAATTGGATTATAGTATGCAAAGTTAGGAAATATGATCAAGATTACAGCCAGGGTCTGCATTCTGGATTCTCTGCTGTAAATGCCATGTTCTTTTCAATTCATTGTACTTTTCCCCAGGTAACAGCCAAGGTGAGGTAAGCTACACCTGAAATCAACTCCAGAAACACTGACCCACAACAAAGATCAGAAAATAAAAGAAATAGATCTTAGTACATTTGTTGTGCTACTAAAGGTAACAAAACTCGCATCAAATGATTTCAATTTGAAACAGTTGCAAACTCTGACAATGTTAACGTTAAGCAAAGTGAACTTTTCCACTTATACCATGTAAAGGGCCAGAAACAAGTCTTTGATCCTGGAAATAATTTATTTTGTCTAGAAAACACACTTAGTTTTCTCTATTACAAAAAAAAAAAAAAAAAAGAGCACTAGAAGAGAATGGTGATGTAATTCACCTCAATATACATTAATTACATACACAGAAAAAAGAAGAGTTCTATCATTTAAGTCCAGTTTGAGTGTTGCCAGGGTCCACTGGAGGCTTAATCCCCAGAGTGGATTTGGGAAGTGCTATGGAACCTTTAAGAGGAGGGGACCCACTGTAAGGTCCATGGGAGCATGATCCTAAGAGATGACCATGTGACTCTTTGGTAGTTCTTTCCAGAAGGTTGCTATTGAAAAGAGCAATCCTGGTCCCTCCCACCGCCTCTGTTTCCAAGCTCACTCCATGATCCTTCTTCTATACAAACACACCACTATCCACCATCTGCCATCTGCATACGAACTTTGCCAGAATCTGCCCTATGCTGTTTGGAATTTGAACCTCTTAAACTGTGAGCTAAATAAACTTCTTTACTTCATAAGTAGTATCTCAGGTATTTCATAACAGTGGTCTGATTATTATAGAAAGCTGAAGAAGAGATGAAAAATAGATGAACCAATGATGTTTATGTTATGGCTCTTAGAGTAACTCTAGCATGAGACAAAAAGGAAATTAATAATTAAAATCCTATAATAGTCAAGTTTTATAGATAGAATAATAAAGAGAAAACAAATTAATCTTTTATTTTTTCAGAATATGGGATTAAATCTGGCGGTTCTCTAACACTGACCTACATCTCCAGTCCTTTTTAAATTTTTATTTTAAGACAAGCTGCCCAAGATACGCAGCTCAAATGTGAAGTCCTCTCGCCTTATGCCTCGCTAGTAGCTGGGAATATAGGTGTGTGCTACCACGTCTGGCAGAAAGAGTCAATTTTGATTGAAAGGATTTAGAATGACTCTAGGAGATAGCAACTGTGCTGCATGGAACAGAATAGTATTTAAAACAATGGCTAAGGAAAGAGAACACACACACAATGGCTAGATCAGAGGGTGCGATGAGTATGGTTTAGTGATAAATGTGATTCAATGGGGCTCCAAATGTTATACTAAGGGAGTTGTGCATTAGGGACAACTAAATGTTTCTGAACTGAGAGATGATTATCTAAATGTTTGCAGCAAACTCTGAGATCTTTTCTCATTTAGCTTTGAAACTATGGTTTTATGACTAAAAAGGAAATAAATCATATTTACAATCTTTAATCTTAAAATATCATAGTATTCCTTTCACAGTAATTTCTTCCATCTCTCTTGTGTTGCCAGCACAAGATTGGAGAGACTTCAATTTCTGATATTAATTGATAGAATTATTTTAGCTTATGAATTGCTTTAGTAATAATATTTAGACCTAATCGCTGTAGGCTAGAATATCCTTGGAGTTGCAAAAGTCTAATTTCATTGTTTTAATTTTCTTAGCGGTACTGTTATCAATGCTCTTAGCTAAGTGCTTTTGGAGTACAAATTGAATGATTGTAAAGACTGCTTTTCTGGTCTTCTAATTGAGGAGGATAAATACCTTCCTAGGTAGCAAGTGAGACAGCAGCAATCATTTCAGTCTTTCTTCTCTAGCTTACTTTCTTTGCAGATTTAATGATGTTTTGAGTTTGAATAAAAACAGGCCAGGTTTATTGCAACAGAAGAAATACACAGCATTCTTAATGTACAATGTTTATGATTTTTAAAATGTACTTTTGTAAACACTGTCATGAGATTAAGAATTTATTGTATTGCTTTCCATAAGTGAAACACCATTGCAATACTCTTCTCAGTTTTCTTTTATTTTGTTTGGTTACATTCCATTAAACTATGCTCTGCAGAGTGCTTTTTAATATGCCCAAAGAAAATTTGTAAATGACTAGGCTGCATGTGCACTGACCTTCGCTCTTCCTTTGAATCTGCAGTATGGCTCATTTTAGTCAAGCTGTTGAAACATTTGTGGCATAATGCATCAAATTAAAGCAACCAGCTGTGATGTTTAATTTAAGCTAAAAGTTTATGATCTACAACTACATAATACCTTAGGGAATAATTGATATTGTATGTATCTGCACTACAGTGACATGCAAGACTTGTTACAAAATGCCTATGAAATGTCACATATTTTATCGTATTAAGCCATTTGGACTTCAGGTTTAAAAAGAGCACCATCATTTATCCAAAAATGAATACCAGAGCATAAATGAATAGACTTCAACATCATTCTCTAAATATAGATGAGATATGAAGTCATTTGTTCTCATGTGTCAGAAGAGAGGTTCATTGTTTTAGTTTCCATTGTTTATAATGAGGTCTCTCCATTATTTACGGACGTTCTAAAATTTGGAAATGTCATTAACCATGAAACTCAACTCTGTTTATCACATTCTCATTGAATGAAAGTAAAGGCATTTAATAACCACCAAAACAATATGATTTCATTTATCATGTTCCCTTTTCTTTGTTCAGTGTGATGCACAACACATAATTGCTCAAGTGGCCAAGCTGATACCAGCTGCTCCATGTCATCTATCATTAGAGAACTCAAGAACATGAGAAAAACACTAGATAGGTACGTTGGTAGGTAGGTGGTTGGTAAGGATAGATAGATAGAGATACACAGATAAATTATTTGTGTTCAAGAATAGCATGTATTGGGCTGGGGTTGTGGCTCAGTGGTAGCGTGTTCATCTTGCATGTGTTATGCACTGGGTTTGATCCTCAGCACCACATAAAAAATAAAGAAAGAAAATTAAAGGTATTGTGTCCATCTATAACTAAAAAACATTTTAAAAAAAGAATGTCATGTATTGGGTTTTCTCAATGACTAAAGCTGATTGAAGTAAAAACAAATAATTATAAGTATCTCCTTTAAAGAAAATCAGCATGGGAATACCAAAGTCATCATTGAGCATTTGTTGAATTTATTTTTACGGCATTTTTTCTATTTTTTGATAAAGAGAGGAAAATTGTGTTACTTTCTCAAGGTTTCTTCGCAGGGGTTAGGGTGGCGGAACAGTAGCAGCTGCTGAGGTGTAGTACATTTGATGACCTGGCTAAATGCCCCATCCACAAGACTAGCATCAAAATAGACAGCCTATGGGGAGATTGCTTCCTAGGAAGAAAAAGTTTCTATGGTTTGGAAGACAGAAAATACTTTTACAAGTGTAGGGAAAATAGGAACATTTCAAATAGGTTTACAGGTTTGCTACATAGCCACTAGCTTTATATGCTTATTTTAAAAACTTCAAATACAAACCCTTGAATGATTTGTGTTTGTAGATAAAGGATTTATGTAATCGTATCATAAGAAAATATTTTTGTAACTTTTAAAATATTACCTAAAGCTGTGGCTAGAGATAACTGGAAGCAAAGAGCAACGAAATGCTTCAACAGCAATTTTAGGTAGAAGAAAACATTATTTAATGCCTCTGACTAGGTACATAGTTAACTTTTTAAGCTGAAGATGGAAGGAAAACCAATGGGAAGGAATCATTCACTTTTCACTTCACCAGCATGCTCTCTCACCTTGAAAACAGACCAACGAAGGAAAGGTTGAAAGTGAATTATTACCACATCTACTAGCATAGTGCTATATGTAATTATTTACTTACATTTTTGAAAACAGAATTAAAAGAGACTCAGTAAATAATACATCTTGATACATCTGAAATATGGAATAGCTCATTGGGAATATAAATGCCTTCTGTTAGCATTAGGGACAAAGCATTAGAATCAGGATAAGGTAAAAGACCTCCAAATTTTAAGGTTGATATTGATCCTTTTTGTTCAAATGTTTGCTATAACAGTTCCCTTTCCTCTTTCATTCTGTCAAAAATGCACACACATGTATCCCCACACACACACTTCAGCAAGTTATTTTTATTTGCTTTGATAACTCTTAGTAACATGATCTGTGCGTATTCAGTAAGATTACTGATCAAAGGGCATAACAAGTCATGTAGTTGCTAATAAAATAAAAATAATGATCAGAGAATTGATTTGGAAGGCAAAATATGCATGGGATTTTAAAGGTAAATAATTTTTTTAAAGTCTTGGTTTGTTATTAACAAAAATTGAACATCCAAATGAAAAATAGACATAAACTGGATGAGAACTTTTAAGGGAGCATGAGTCCTACTTGGAGAATGTGAAAATCACAGCAAATATTTAATAATGGATATATTGTTTTAAAATTTTTCAGAAGTTTAGACATTACCAATTACATTGCATAGAAAAGCTACAGCAAGTTCTAACTATGAAAAGCTTTATAATCATGGGCTCTTATTTATAGTTTGATTAGTCGAGAAGAAATTATTGAACATGTACTATTCCTAGGATTATTTGAGCCCCAAGGGATAGAAAAAAATTAATATATAGTCTGTGTACCTCAGCAATGTTCATTCTGGATGAAAAGAAAAAAATAACAAAAGTGATATAATAATGATTAGTATAACTATGTAACCATAAAATTAGTTGCTAAATCATAGGAAAGATCAATGAAGGCTGTAATAATTACTTAAGTTTTTATGGAGTTAGGATCATACTGATCAAATTTTTCATCCACAAATAAAACACAAAGCCCATAGAAATTGATTCATTTTCTTAATGAAGATAATTCTCAATATACCATCTGAAAGTACAAATAGGAATTGCATTGTTAATTTAAAATGTCAGTCATTTCCAAACAAAATGATATGCTCAGTTAAGTGTCTTCACTCACCATCTCTCTAATATTGACATGAAAATCTAAAGGCAAAATCAAAGTTTCTATTCTTTAATTAATTCACTGTATGAAGTCTCATATTTTTCTCTGCTCATTAAAATGAAATACACACTTAATTTACCAATATATGACAAACAATTATTTTATTGCTATTAGGAAGGCAAAAGTTAATCCAGCTGAAAATGCCACCTTGGGACTGAAAAAGGCTCTTGAATATAATAATTTACAAATGCTTTTCTGCCTTTCATCTAGAAAACATTAACCTGTTCATAGGAAAATACAGACCAGTGAATGTTTTTTGCAAAGTTAAGGCAGTTTTTAAGTAAACATTACAGTTGCTATATTTCATTCATTTCTAAAGCTAACTATTTAACCTTAGTTCCCTCTCCCCTCTATAAAATAGTAGCAGTTAATAGTTTATAATTAATTGAGCGGGATGATGGTAAAAATAAAAGGATTTTAGAATTATCATCAGTACATGATAAATGCTGGATATTAGCTACAGCAATAGGCTGGATAAGTGTCTCCCAAAGGCCCATATGTTCATGCAAGCAGTAGCCTGCGGCACTATGGGGGCAGGGTGGACTTTCAAGTAAGTAGTGGATCCTATAGGAAGAAGTTGTGTCATTTCAGGAGTTCCCTTGAAGGGGATATTGAAAGCACAGCCCCTTCTCCTTTTTGCCTCCCAACTGCAAAATCAGGTGAGCAGCTTCCTTGGCCACATAGTGAGAACTTCAAACCTGTGAATCAAAATAAACCTTTCCTCTTAGGTTGATTTATTTCAGGTATTTTTTACAGTAATGTAAAGTCATCTAAGACAGCTAATATTAACATTACTATTTTGATTGGCATTATACAAAGTAATTACTGGTGCTTTTAGCAGGAAATAAGGCACTAGTAATAGGTATACTCTCGTTCTTATGCAGTATATTATAAAATGTAGAATATTGCTTTACTCTGGAACTTTGGAAAGCCTTTCTATACCCATAACATAATCTAAAGGATATTTTTCTAAATGGGTGTGTATGTGTGTATGCACACACCATGTGTGGGCATTTAGGTGACTTGTGTATACAGTTTGCACCGACATACACAATACAGCAATATATAAATGGTTTAATTATAAATCTGTATTTTTAAATGGGACAAACTAGGAATGTGCTATTATAACTATATTTTATACATTTAAACTCTTAACATCATACCTTCTACCTACTTCCTTTGTTTATCTGAACTTCTCAAAGATACATATATATTTTTCAACATATCTATGAAGTACTGATGACAAAGATCTTGATTCCATTTTTCAAGCATCATTTTAACTATATACTCAAAAGAAACACAAAACAATGAGTTTTTCAGTTTCAATAGCATGTTTTAATAGTTTTGTTGCATGTTTTAGTATTATAGTATTGACTATCATTTTTCATATTTCTTCCCCACAAGCAAATAAAATATTGACGTATACATATTTTGTTAGCTTGCAAAAAAATAATACTAATCACTGATAATAGTTGGCATATATTGAGAATTAATGGTGTGAATCAGCCCATGTGACCTTCACAACAATCATGTGAGATAGGTATTATTTCCACCATTTTTCGTGTGTGATTCAGGCAGTATGGGTAAACTATCAGTGTCACCCTGTGAGAACTATGAGAGGTGTGATTCAAACTCAGACTTATTTGGACAGATATATTTGGAAGGTGCTGTCTTAACTACTTTGATAATATGTTTTACTCATCCTGTTCTCCATCCAAAGCTTTCCAGAGAAGAGCAACTGGGAAATAGCCGTCTTGCTAAATAATGTAAATATTAAACAGCTTAATAAAAATATCTGAAATTAGTTATGTTAAAAATTAAATATAAAAATGAAAAATTTGCAAAGTTTAAATAATTATGAAATATGGATGAAGTATGAATTAAAAACAGAAATGTGTTCAGTTTTCAAAAATAAGAAGATTGAGCTGAGGATGTAGTTCGGTCATAGAGTGCTTGCCTAGTATGCAGAACTCCAGGTTCAATCCTTGGTACCACACACACACACACACACACACAAAAAAAAAAAATTAATAAAATTACCCTTTACTGGTTATTAGTCATACAAATGTTTTTGCATTTCTATGAGTTATAGTAGCAAATCAGCACTTTTCTTTATTTAAAGAAGTTAACTATTTATAAATATTTCAAAGAAGACCAGCTTTAATTTGGCTTCTTATTCCTTTGTGTGGACTTGTAAGAGCATAGTATATGGGGATCAGTGGCAGGAGATAATGCTACTAAGGTGTTCTGAGGTTTTGTTATGAAGAGTCTCTTAAGTCTCTCACCTATGGGCAATAGTGAACCATCAAAAGTCCTGTGGACAGGATAAAACATACTGCATAAAATACAGTGTCAGAGATGAGGTATGGGTATGGCTAGAAGGAGACCAGCTTATTAAATGATGATGATGGCAAAAACAAAGTGATGTTTATCCCATTTAAACTCTTGATCAGCTTCATGACACCTCAGGATATTGAATATCCATACTATTTCTATCCCTTAGAAATTTTCTTTATCTTCAGATTCAACTTGTACCCTAAAATTTAAATCTAAATTTGATGGGTGACCTTAACAAGAAAAATAAATGATATTTGAAAAAGTGAGAGGAACCCAATAATGAGATTCCAAATTGTAAGCAAAGATCTTGGCTAACGCCTATGCAAACACTCTTGCTGCTCTTCCAGTTTAATTTTATTTCATATGCAGACACCCTGTTCTGGGAAGTGACTATAAAGACCTTTTGTAAAATAAGATTAATGTTTTTTGCCTTGGTAATTTGCTTCATTACTCCAACTACTAACTCATTTATAACATGCTCAAATATTTCATCAAAGCAAATTAGTCACATTAGTAAATTATTTCTAATTTTGAGTGGCTCAGTGATGTTTGCCATACAGACCATTGACAAGGAGAATAAGGGAAGACTAAGGGGGAAAAATGGAAGAGTAAAAGTGTAAGTGAAGGACACTTAAGGCAAAAGGACATTAAGAACACAGAGTTACATCATTGTGGGGTTAATTGTACCCTAGGAATTTAATTAAAATACATGAATTATAATATTTTTCATACAGAAGTTATTATGAGAGTTGTGTAGGTAGGTAAAATAAAATAGAGTATGATGTTAGAAAGATAATATGAATCAGTCTGTTGATGTTGTATGTGTTTACTGGCTGCCCAGATTAGTGTAAGAAATGCTAAATCTTAAGAGTGATTTTTCCATACCAACAGTAAATCATCAAGGAAGAAGACAATTGCATCAGATATTAGAGTTTGAAGGTACACATTTTAAAATTTCCATAGATGTCATTTTTGCTCAAGTCTTGTTGTCATATGACTTCCTAAATTCTAGTTGGTATGAATTAATATTCAGTTGAAGACAAAATCATCTTTTCACTGCTCAAGAGGTCACCTCTGACTAATAAAACTATGCTAAATGGAAATGAAATAATCTTAAAGGAAATTCAAAGAGAATTTTTACTCTTACACTCTTCATTCTCTGTTCATATTTATACCTACAGTAAAGGCATATGGTTTTAAGTGAGCAACAGAAGACAAATTCTAGACTGTTCCTACTAGGATACTTCTATATCCTTGGGGAACCAGTTAGTCTGTATTACAATTATTCTTTCTATAAAGGAGAATCCATTTATATGATATGCAAATTTCTTAAAGGTAAAAAATAAACTGCAAAAAGATAGATTAGTCAAAATGAAAAATTGTTTAACAATTTTTACAAAACCAAAAACCTAAGGTGTTTTTTTTATAACTTTGAAATATGTGTGGACATATGTAAAAAGATATCACTTGATATTTAATATTTAATAGTCAAAGACTCTAGAGAACACAGCAACCATCATAGAAATGTCATAAATTTAAGTCTTTGGTAACATTATGTAACAATATTGGTGATAGCAGTAGCCTCAAAGAATATTGCACATGGCTTATTTTAACAGGTACCCTATTTGATCTGCTATAGATGAGGCCCAAACATTCATTGACCCAGATATTGTGCTGAGGTTTCTAGGAATAGCAACGAACAGGAAAGAAATAATCAGTGTTCTCTTAGGTTTTCAGGGAATGTTACTGTATCCATAGATCTACTTTTCATTTGAGATCCAAATAAACTTTTTTCCTTTTTTCCCTCTCCAACATAGAGGTAGGAATAAAATGTGTGTTTATTTGAGAGGTATAGAAAAAGCAAGGGCAGGGAGATTAGATTAGAAAAAGAAGAGCAGCTTTAAGTATGTGGAAGTAAGCAACCAATAGTCTGTAGAAAATATGGGAGGATGAAAATGTGTGAAAACATCAGTGGGAAGTTTGCAGGAAGAAAAGGCAGACACAGAACTCTGATACAAGACAGAGATGTCTCAGCACAGATCACTGTGGTAGAGAAAGCTCATGAAATGTGAGGGCTAGTATTAAATATAGAGGAAGAAAAATAGTCCCGAAAGGATTCTTGTGGCTAAAGGCTAGAACTGTTTCCTGGTCCTTCAATCAAGCCTTGTCACATGAATTCCAATTCTGCTTCTCAGAGTAAGTACAACATAGGTATCAAGTTTGACAAAATGAAGATTTAGCAAGTGAATTTTCCTCCTGTTCCTCCTTTCCTCCCATTTATTTTTTATTCATTATTATTTTTTCTAATGGGTACATTACAGCCTTCAGATATATAGCATTATTTAGGATAATTACAACAATTAATATTTAACTAAAGTTATAGTTTTGTTAAATTGTTAAAGGTGACTAAATAAATCATTTTGCTATTTAAAAAAGAAATACAAAGAAAAATGGGAGTTAAGGAAAGGAGAGAGATACATAATAGGAATATATATGATTGCATTATTCTTGTATTAGCAGTTAATGATATGTGATATGTAAAAGAATCTATCATCCGACTGAAAAATAAAATGGTTATTGAAACAGTAAGGCAGAAGAAAATGATGATTTCTATGAATAATACATGTTGAAACATTTTAGGAACTTAATATTCATAATAATATATTAATAAAATAATTTGTAAAGATTTGTGTTATTTTAGGGATTCACTAGTATCTTTCAAGAATAAATGTTAAAATAGTAATTCCAAGAAGAATAAAATAAGGGCAATTGTTACATCATGTATTCCTTAAAAAACAAAAATATTGTGCTCTTATATTAAAGGTTGTTAGATGCTACCATGTTCCTATGTTCTAAATTTACAATTTATTAATTAAAAGGAAAGAAAACGCATGGAAAGAGAAAACAGTGGTCTCATTTCCAAACCAGGCTTTTTTGGTTGTTGTTGTTGAATGCATAATATGTTGTGTAGAAATGGTGTTTTCTTGGAGCCCAACATCATAACATAGAATTAATACTCATCTCTATCCTGCAACTTCAGCTGCGAATCAACAGCTTCAGAATCCTCGTAATATATTATTCCATTTCCATCATAAGGCAAGATGGTTATGGGGAAATATCTTTGTTGAGTAATATAAAAGTGCCATTGACATTGTCTTAAGATGTGAAGAGTTGCCTCATGCCTGATAGAATTAGCAAAGGGCACTTTATTAAGGGTACTGTATTATGACATTCTGTTGTCCTTACAGAAAAATTTAGACATACAGATAGATGAGGCATGAGAGGGACCATAAATAACTAGGGATACCCTAAGACAAAATGTCATTCCTGAAAAAGAAGTGATAACTTTTGATTTACTTGGGAAGCAGCCAAACTGGTGAAATATTTCATTAAAAAATAATTGGCTTTCACTTGAAAAGAGGTACCAGATGGTATGTTGTATCTAGATTACATAATTATTTACTAGTCTTAGAGACAGAGTAGCTGTTCAGATATATTTTAAATTCATGTGATAACGTGATCTAATTGCTAACATATTTTTACATAGAAATTCCTGAGTCTCTTTGTTTGTTTTTTTTTTTTTTTGGTACTGGGGATTGAACTCAGGGGTGCTCGACCACTGAGCCACATCCCCAGCCCTATTTTGTGTTTTATGTAGAGACAGGGTCTCACTGAGTTGCTTAGCGCCTCGCCATTGCTGAGGCTGGCTTTGAACTCGCGATTCTCCTGTCTCAGCCTCCCTAAGTGCTGAGATTACAGGCTTGAGCCA
>CM053408.1:55042259-55060406 GCA_028644305.1 Xerus rutilus
TTTTGGTACTGGGGATTGAACTCAGGGGTGCTCGACCACTGAGCCACATCCCCAGCCCTATTTTGTGTTTTATGTAGAGACAGGGTCTCACTGAGTTGCTTAGCGCCTCGCCATTGCTGAGGCTGGCTTTGAACTCGCGATTCTCCTGTCTCAGCCTCCCTAAGTGCTGAGATTACAGGCTTGAGCCACCGCGCCCGGCTGAGTCTCTTAACAAATAACTAAATCTTCCTTGACAAAATTCTTATAAGGATTGGTTGAGTAAATATATAAAGTGTGCTCATAAATATGTGTAATAAATTGTTTGTCTTTTCGATTTTTCACCTGTTAGACTCTGAACTACCTGCTGATAGACTGAAAGACGGACTCTAGGGTGCTTCTACACATCATTCCTGTTAGACTTTTGTCACCTCCACCCCATGGCTCCCACCCCCCAATGCCACTGCTCAGTCCATGTTATTCTAACAACAGAATGGATGGAGTACTGTACCAGGAGATCTGTGGGGATCCTGGTTTTCTAAGAAATCATCCAAATATGAGACATTACATTTAATCTCATGTTCTCTATTTCCTTATCTGTAAATATGGAGAAATTATAGCTGTACACTCTATCTCACAGATTTTGTGAGAGTCAAATGAGACATGGTGCTCAACAGGTACATGAAGTTCAACGACATATTCAAATTTAAAATGACTACTGAAGATTCTAAACTGTTTCAACTCTAAATTATTCACATCTGTTTTCTTATTGTCACTTGCTTGATTAAATGGTTATTGTTTGTAACTTCTCCAACTTCATCAAAAAAAAAAAAGATAACTCATTAAAAGTAGTCCAAAGCCTATCCTTTTACAATGGCAGATTTCTAAAGTATGCCAATTCCAAAGCTGCATAAATGTGTACTTACAGATTAATTATCTATTCTAAAATGTATTCTCTTAGTTATTTAAATGAGTAGAATAAGTATAATTCCATAGTTGCATGCCTATATCACTAGAACATTAATCATTATACACAGTAGCATATTGATGATTTTGAAATGATTTTGATCATATTAATGATCATGAGCACAAACTCTTCAGGAACTGATCTAAATACACATTACATCCCTCAGTGATAATACTACCTTTTTTTTATTCAGTTAATTTTTTAACTTCTTACATCATGAGAAGAATATTCTACATTTAATTCTAAGTCTGAAAACTCAAGGTCTGCTTTTTTCCATCTGAAAAACTCAACCTACTTTACTCTCTAAAATAGATCCCTGTTTATTACTATCTTTGTATCATATTTATTTCCTGAATAACTCATATCTCAATTCAAAAATACTTATTTGTTTTTATTATTTTATAATAGTTTTTGAACTATGATTCATATAAGATGCAGCCTATCAAATTGTCCAACTGAGTGCTTTCTGGAATAGTCACAGAATGGTGCATCATCACTATTATGTAATTCCAGAACATTTTCTGCACCTTAAGGTGGAAATTCCATTCCCACTAACAACAATTCCCTCTCTCCTCTTCCCCCAAACCCTGGCAAGCACTAATCTACTTTCTGTCTCTACATACTTGTCTATTCTGGACATTTTATGTAAGCGAGGCAATACAATGTATCTTTACTCTCTGCCTTCATTCATAGCACATTTTCAAGTTTCATCTATGTATCTGTACTTAATACTTTTCATGACTATATAACATTCTACTATATTAAGAGTCCACATTCTGTTTAGCCATTCATCAATTGATGAACTTTTCAAAAATTTTTTTCTTTTGGTCTAATATGAATAACATTGTTATAAGCATCATTTATAGGTTTTTGATAGACATATATTTTTAATTAGTTTGAACATATTCACAGGAATAGATACTGCATTACTTGCTCTATATTTAACATTTGGAAGAACTACAAAACTACTTCCAAAGCAGTTGGACTATTTTACATCATGAACATCAAAGTATGAGTGTTCTAATTATTCATGTCAACATTTACTTTCTGTCTTTTTGATTAAAGATATCTTGATATCAAATGGTGGCTCACTGTGGTTTTGTTTGCATTTTTCTAATGACTAATGATGCTGATCAACTTTTTTATGTGCTCATTGGCCATTTGTATATCTTCTTTGGAGAAATGTTTATTCCAATTCTTTGCTTATTTTTAAACTGAGTTACCTTTATAGTCAGATTATAAGAGTTTTATATTTCCTGCATACAAATCCCTTAGATTTATGACTTGCAAAAAAATTTTCTACCATTGTGTTGTCTTCTCTGATAGTTAACTTTTGATACACAAAACTTAAATTTTGATGCCAAGTTTTACATTTTCTTCCCTCAATTCTACTAGTATTTATTACTTAAGTTCAAAATTATTTGATTATAAATATACCACATTTTAAAATACCAGTCTTACTAAAATATTACTTTCTTAAGAATTAAGCCATACATATGAAATGCTTTTTAAAAAACATGAGATTTATTCATTTCAATAGGACAAATACCAGAATTATTCAGTGTTATTTTTCATGTGATAATAAGCCTTAAATACATTCAAATCTAGAAAAGCAATGTTTTTGATAGAAACATCTGGGTTTGTACCCTTAACTTGTTAATGAATACTGGATATTAATACTTGTAACGTACACAATGAGGTCAATTAAAACAATAATTTGAGAACTGTTATAAATAACAAGTTATGTTAATCACAATAGCAGAGTGAAATATATAATTTAAATTTAGATTTTATGAAGAATATTCCATTATTTTTAATAGCATGGAAATAACATCAGATGATTAAGGTGTCTCATTATTTACACAAGTCATAACTCCTTAAAGTTTGTTTCAGTGTTAGGTCAATAAGAAAGCTTCATAGAGTAAAGAGCTTTTCTCCCATGAAGAAATAATTAAGTGTAGTTTTAAGTTACATCATGATTTTTAATTTGTTAAACACATTATCAAGATACTTTGAACATTTTCATGTATGTTGAGTGGACAATAATATTTTCTTCACATCCATTGTGAAATATATAGGATTTATAATAACTAAAATTATATTTTTATACATTTTTCCTTGAGAATAAAATTACAGGTGAGATTAATAAAAAGAGAAATAAAGTGAATTCCATTCAATTATCAAAATACTGGGTGTCAGAAATAAGACTAGAAGTGATTCAATTTCTTTGTTCCATATAGGAACTCATCCTGGTCACCAGTCATTTCTGTCACTTTGAATATTAGACTTATAAAATTACACATTCACTTTTCATTTTTATCTTTCTCTTTCAAATTTAAGACACAATGTCAAGTAGGTGCTATAATTTTGTGAAAACCATAAACACACTCCAAAATATCTTTTTATCTCTGTTATTTCTCAAGAGCTGTATGTAGTTGCTTTCTATGCACAATCTGATAAGTCATCATTTCTTGTAGCTCATGCATTATTTGTCTTTCTGTCTCTCTCTTTCAAAGCAGGGAAGGATGATAAGCAAACATGTAGGACAGAATCATTTCCCAGGTAAAATGTGTCAGTTATATCAGTTCTGCAGACTACTTGAATAGATTAAATGCCATAATGAAATACTTCTATGGTATAGAGTGACATCAGATTAGCTTCATTGCTATTGTGACTATAAATATGGTCAACTTAAGAAATGCAATCTTTATGTATCATTGTGATTTATAAATACTACTTTGAAGTGGAAAAGTCACTTGAACCTACAAATAACACTATTTCAAATATTGCCTGTGGTATTTGAACTAAATATTGAAATATATTTCTAATTAAAATTATTTAGCATCTTTAAAATAAGTAATTTTATTTTGTAGAAAACAAATTTAAAATGATTTTAACTTTCATCTATTACCACTGGGGTTTAGGTCTTACAAATTGTCTTATTTGATCTAAGTAGCAATTATCATCTTTGTGTCTGTAAAATGGAGAAAGACAGGTATGCTCTGCCATTCAGGGCATCCTTTTTTAGTTAAGTAATTTGTGAAGCTTTGCTCAAATCATAATGTGGAGAACTATGTCCTCAAAGGGGCTCCCTGATATTTATGCCCCTTATATGATCTGCCTTTCCTGTGAATGCAATGAATTTAGTGACTTTGTTCTAATGAACAGAGTATAGAATACAAAGTGATGGGGTGCCACTTTGGAAACTGGGTCATAAAATACTGTCATTTCTGCCCTGCTCATACTCTAAGTTCTATTCACGTGTTAGTTTCGAGGAAACAAGTTGCATTTGTCAGCTGCCCTATGGAGAAGCCAATGTGCCAAAGAGGTCAAGAGCTAGTAAGGAACTATGGTCTCAATCCAATAACCAGGAAGAAAATAAATTCTGTGATAAGCCACATGCCTGGGCATAGAAATGGGTCATCCTTCAATCAAACCTTGAGATGATTGCAGGCCTCATTTGATTATAGTTTTTATGAGACCCTGAGTCAGAGGATTCTGCTAAGCCACTTTCAGATTCCTGATTCATAGAAACAGGGAAACCAAGTATAGTTATTTTAAGCCAGTTAATTCAGGATAATTTTTTACAAAGATAGACATAACTAGTATAACTTGTACCTCAGAATTCTGTCTCCACTCTAACCTTTTCAAAATAAAAAATAAAACCTAAGTAAAAATTAGTATTCTTATCATGGTATTTTTAAACCAATCCCCGAATTGACACAAACAAGGGAAAACAACAAAAACAAGTTTCTAAGATCAAAAACTCATGGTCTTAAAAAATAAAATCAAACTGTATATGTATCCTTAGATTCAAGTTCCAACTGAATTGTCACTTATTAGCTTGCTCATATAGAGATGCAAAGTCTGCTATTGACCTACTCTCATGGCAGTCTATACATATAAATGTACATTTTGGATATTGTTTCATTTGATTTATATAACCCTTTAAAGCATTTGGAAATATCATTGCCATTTTACAGATGAAAATTGAGGAAAAAAAGATAAAGTGAGTTCCTTATTGCCATAAGCTAATAATCTGATATGAGTTATAAATGAGGATTCATCTTAATACTGTTCCTAGTGCAGAATTCTGTTAATATACCATACTACATTTACATCTGGGAAGATAGTAATTTCCATAATTATACTATGTTACAAAACATGGCATGCTACCCCAGTGGAATATATAAACTAATCAGACACTTCATTCTCTGTAAAACTCGCTTAATTGCCATACTTAATTGCCATATTTGTTTTACATTTCAAAATTATTTTATATACTTTCAAATGGCATTATAAATGGATAGAAAGTAAATATTTTTAAAGATAATTTAAAATTAACTTTATATTTTTAAAATTAGCATTTATGCAATTTCCAAGATTTTTCTTAATGAAACAGCCCTGTAACATAATTGTAGTAAAGACATCTTCCAAGTAAACCAAATGCTTTAGAAGTCGACACTAAACATTAGCTCATACACACGAAAAAATCTGGCAAGGGGGCTACCTCATGAATTGAGGTCATTCATCAAGGAGCTATAATTTAGAATTAGCACTGAAGAAAGACAAAAAAGAAAGATGAGTTCAACTCAATTCAAATTGAGTTGAACATGTACTGAATATTTTGCATAGTCATGTAATTTAATTTGAGGAGTCCCATTGAGAGTCCCACTATTATCTATCTGTAATGTAAATACCTTAAAGATATTGACCAACTTTTGTCTTTTCTCTGAACTGGCTGCTGCTGACCTCAATCCCTAAGTAAACTAGTTGCTGCAGAAATGGTGAATGACTAGCATGTAAACATGTCACTAATCACATGTGACAGATGAAGACAATGAAGCAAATAGCAGTCAAGCATTTTTAACATCACAGCTAATAATAATTGAAATTTGACATCAAAGACATTACCTTTCCATTTGTATAGTGGTCTCAACTAATTGTTTCTGATCATTATTAAAACCTAGACCTAATCAATAGAAATCTAATTGATTGTGAAGCCAGAACATGAATACTAATTAATATCATGTATCTCCAAGAAAAAAAAGGGAATGACTTTTCTAACATACTTAGAGATTAAAAAGCTGATGAAAAATAATTTTCATAAAAATGAAGAACTCTATAAATGATTATACTGTGTTAAATTGTAAAACTTTTAAATGAGGAAATCAGTTATGATAAGATTTACTTTCAAACGTTTTTCCCCCCAGAATTTCTTTGGCTTTAATTCTTGCTGTAGTATTAATGCTTAATAATTGCATATTTACTCCAAATCTATACTTATTCCAAAAATCAAAGCTCAAAAACACAGGTTGAGCAGATAATAGTGGGACTCCCAAACTCTGCATTTTAAAATTCTTAGACTTCACTAATGATTGAGTGAGCAATAACAGTGGTAAAAGCCAAGTAGTGTCTTGAGATCTTAAAGGAATGACAGAGAAAGTTATCATCCATTTGAATTCAGATTAGTCATCTACTGGCCTAGAGCTTATTTAAATTTTGAATTTAAAGCTAATGCTTCTTGGGGCTGGGGTTATGGCGCAGTGGTAGCGTGCTCACCTAGCATGCGGGAGGCACTGGGTTCGAACCTCAGCACCACATAAAAATAAAAAATAAAGCTATTGTGTCCATCTACAACTAAAAAATAAATATTTAAAAAAAAAAATAAAGCTAATGCTTCTTTTCAGGGCAGAAAATGGTAAGATAAGAAGGCTGCATCCTCATATAACTGCACAATTAAGTGTGGAAAATGAAGCATCTCATGGGATAGAGAACAGAGAGGGTGGAAAAACAACCTGAACTCCTGGGTCATATGTTATCAAAAAGAACTCAGAATACAGGGCTGAAGCACTGTGTATTGGACTTAAAAAAAAACTTCATTATATTTTCTTGGCAGTAGATAGCACATGAATTCCTAAAATAAAATGTAAATAAAGACCTTAGGCATTGAGAAGATTATTGCTTGTAAACATGATCTGAACAGTAAGAAAGCAACAACTGCTTGAAATTTTCCCTTTCAGAATGTGAGTGAAGCAACTATTTGTCTCCTAATTCCCATATGGAAGATGTACCTTTCCAGCTCACTTTCTTTCCAATGCCCTTATTCAGGATTTGCACACCAGCCAAATTGGTTCATTCCAAGTTTCCCGAACATCCTTTTGAACCTGTGTGCCAGTTAACATTATTAACTCCATCTGGTTCTTCTAATTATGTAACTACAGATGATCTTCTCTTCAACATCAAACATAGATACCAACATAGCCGTGCAATATTTTGTTACACTCACATCAGAAAAAAATCAACTGATATGTAAGATTTCTGTGTTTGGGATTGGGGTCTCTGTTGACTTCATGACTGTGGCATGCTTGGTATCTAGCGGGCCCTATACAAAGTATAGGATGCCTAGCTCCTGGAAAGGTTCTTGTACAAAGTGTAGGATGGCAGTGACTTGGAATATTTCTATGCAAAGTATAGAATGCTTAGCTGCTATAGCATTGCCCTTCATGAAGAGGCTCTGTGTTAGAGCCTTATCAGCCTTGACCTTAATCACAGGCAAATAGCTCCTTGGAATGAAGGAACTAGTTTGCTAGATAACTACAGACCTACCCATCTAACAGTAACTTCAAACAATGGATTTTCTTAAGAGCTACATAAAGCTCCTAACATTGTATATCATAATGATAGAATGTAACTGAGAAATAAGCTACATAATGTTAATTGTGTAACCTGCCTAATAATACAGTGAACAATAATGTAGTAATGATCCCAATAACCTAAAGTAACCTATTGATATAAATAAAGCTAGCAGCTCAGATGAGCAGCTTTTTCTCTTTGCCACTGTACCTTGTCTCTGTGTCTCCCTTTTTTATTTCTTTACACCAATATCTCTGTAGAATGTTGGACCAAGTCATTTTTAGTTTTTTAATCTTTAAGCTCCTTGAAGAGTTATTAGAATACATCAAGAAATCAATATGCATTTGTTAAGCTGAAATAAATCATAATTCAAATTTGATAAGTTTAGTCAAAAGTCATATTACATACTTTTCGGAACTCTTGACAAAGCAGATAGAAAGTGCTAAAAGATAGACAGTAAATGAATGCATTTACTGGTAGAACAAGTAGACTGCAAACTATCTTCCATTTTTTTTTTGTTCTTCTTGTTGTTTCCTTGAATTTCATGAGTAAATTTATTTTCCAAAACCAGCTGAATTAATTTCACTAACAACCATAAAAGTAGTACTAATATGGAGACTGCCGTTTATGAAATATTATATGAAACAAATGATCAGAAACACTATGCATTTTTGCTCAGAACTTTCAAAAATATATATAGACTTGTCATATATATACATGTATATATTTTGGTTTTAGTTTAAACCAATATGTTCATTTCCCAGCTTTTTCATTTTCATTAATAAAATTTTTATTCAACTAAATATGATCCTTAAAGTTATTGGCTTAAATAGCTAAAAAAGTATCTTTCAGTTATAAAGGTAAAAACAACAGCATACAAAAACCATAACATGGTACTTGAAATGGATCAGTAACATTGATCAGAAATATTTCATCCTTAGCTTAAATGTTAATTTGGAATTTTAATTAGAATATTATTTATACTTACATACTGATTTTGTTGTACTTTTATTAATTAGTAAAACAAATTATAGCAGGAATGCTTTGGTTCACTGAGTTTTTTTTTTTTTCCCCAAAGATTCTGTTAGTTTTAAATTCTTGAAAATGAAGCCTACATTAGGGAAAAAAAAAATGTGTAACTCCATTTTAGTCAGCTTTTTTACTGCTGTGACTGAAAGCCCCAATCAGAAAAACTGTATAGGAGAAAAAGGTTATTTGGGGCTCACAGTTTCAGAGATCTTATTCCACAGATAGCTGGATCCACTCCTTGGAGCTCCAGGTGAGGCAGAACAACATGATGGAAAAGTGTGGCAGAGGGAAGCAGCTCACATGGTTCTCCACTTGCTAAATACAAATATACACTCAAAATCCATGCCCTGAAGGACCCATCGCCTCTGGCGACACCTGCCTCCAGTTACCTATCAGTTAATCCCATCAGGGGGTTAATTCACTGATTGGGTTAAGGTTCACCCAACCCAATCATTTCCTCTCTGAACCCTCTGGCACTGTCTCACATGTGAGCTTTTGGGGGACATCTCACATCAAATCCATAACAACTTCCAAAAAAATGTATCATAAGAAAATCACCCATTCTATGCACACACTTCCATTCTATTTTTTTCTTTTTCTTTTGGTACTGGGGATTGAACTCGTGTACTCGACCACTGAGTCACATCCCCAGCCCTATTTTGTGTGTTTTTATTTAGAGACAGGATCCAAGTTGTTTAGTGCCTCGCCATTGCTGAGGCTGGCTTTGAACTCATGATTCTCCTGCCTCAGCCTCCTGAAGTGCTGGGATTACAGGCGTGTGCCACCACGCCTGGCTCACACTTCCATTCTGACTACATCTGTCAGAGAAAGATTATAGAGAAAAAGCAGCCAGTGAATTAGTAGGATAGGCACAGAGGCAAGGAAGGAATCACAGGCTTTTTTGTGTTTGCCTTCTATTACTGTTGTGGCTTACTCTGTACATGTGGAAACCTTGGACTTCTTTATTTCATACTCAAAGCCTTCCAAAACCACAGTGCAATTGCAGTTGTTTGATTCTGAAAGTCTGTAACAGGATTTTGCTTCAACTCATTTTCTTTCAACTTACTTTAGTCAGCTTTTTCACTGCTATGACTAAAGGATCTGAACAGAACAATTTATTTTATTTTTTTAGATGTTGATGAACCTTTTGTTTTATTCATATGCAGTGCTGAGGATCAAACTCAGTGCCCCACACATGCTAGGCAAGTTCTCTACCACTGAGCCACAACTCCAGCCCCTGACCAGAACAATTTTAAAGGAGGAAAAGTTCATTTGAGGGCTCACGGTTTCATAGGTTTTAGTACACAGAAGGCTGACTCCATTCCTTGGGGCTCCAGTTAAGGCAGAACATCATGGCGGAAGAGTGTGGCAGAGGGAAACAGCTCACATGTTGACCAGGAAGCAGAGAGAGAGAGAGAGAATCCACTCTCCAGATATAAAATATATACCCCCATAGCTACACCTCCAATAAACCACTTCCTCCAACCACACCCCATCTGCCTCCAGTTACCACTTAGCTAACCCCATCATGAATTAATTCACTGATGAGGTCAAGACTCTCACAACCCAATCATTTCTTCTCTGAACCTCACATGTGAGCCTTTAGGGGACACTTCATATCCAAACCATAAAACAACTTCAAATTAATGCTTCATTTCCTGTTCTGCAAAAATTAGTTCAAAGTTTTGAATATTCTTTCTGTGCCAGGTAACAAAATAGCAGGAAGTTAAAACTTTCTAAGAAGGAGGAAGAATAGAGACCTGACTAGAGGAAGAAATTATTCTTCCCCCATTATTGCTCCCTCAATAGGCTCCTGCAATATGACCAGTTTCTCCAGCACTAGGCTTCTGGAGCACCTGGCCCCTCACTGTCCAGTTGCTGCAGTTTATGATTGCCAGCAGAACTCATTGGCCAGATATCTCCCACAGGAATGAGTTTACATTGTCTTGTGGAAAAGTGCATCTACCAAGACATCCCTTTTCACAGCACTCCTCAACACTGTGAAGGATAGATAGATAGATCTTCAGTGAGTACCCGAGGGCAGCCCTCCAGTAAATTCTGCCAGTAGAGTACCACATTGACTCTTTTGCCATTCAGTTATCCATAGTTCTGTTCTCTTCAGCATGGTGTAGATTTTAGCCTTGGAGAGAGTGGACTCCTCTATGGTTGCTCTACTTCAGTCTTGGGACTAGTGTCTGTTTCTTACATCTTCTATGCCTATATTCTTTAGAGTTCTCTTTATAATGTATTAGCAATTGCTGTATCATCCAAATTTACTAGTATAGTTAATAACTTTTTTGTGTTAAATATTTCCTGTTCAAATTAATATATGATTTCTATCTCTTGATTTATGACTCATGCAGAGGATTTGAGGTTTACATAGATGTTAAAAGATTAAATAAATATCTAAGTGTTTTGGAGAGAGTTGGCTGGGCAAATCAAAAAAATGAAAACATGCCACACATTTATGTACAGTTGGCTGCATATTTAAACTAGTGATCAATACTTTAAAATAAACATGTCCAACTTTAAGATTTATACTAACAGGGCAGTCTAACTCAAATAGCTCAACTAGCTTAGTGTTAGTGAATAGGCTCCAGTAGGCTGAACTGGATCAGATGTAAAAATCTGATCATGTAAAGGAATAGACAGACTTCCTTGTGCTTCAGGTAAGTCCCCATAAGTATATTTAATACAATGATGGGCAGAAAATAGGTCAAGGTTTTCATACTTGATAAGAACCTAAAATTCCAATTCTGTGTTCCCAATGAGGGCTAGAATTTTGAGGGTCTAAATATGTGCCTGTAGAGCTATTTTGAATTTCACCTTTGTTACTTCAGAGATCTAGCCCACAGAAACATTTTCTGAAAGTATTTATCATAATGGTGAAAGGCCATGCATCTGACTGTAAAATATCACAATCTATTGATGGATCATTACTAGATTTTTGGATGAGAATTAATTCTCCCTAGCAAGAATGATCTGTTGGTAAATTAAGAGCATATTAAATGAGTTCATAACTAGATGTTTTAGATTTTTAGATATATTGGAAAACTTTGCAAAAGAGATTTCATTCACTGTATTCTTATCTTGGAGGAAGAAATAAATTTACCATTAAGGTATTTATACTACCCTTTTATACCATTTAAATACTTCTACTACTATCATCTATAATTTAGGGCCATATATCTTCTACCCTTAGCTTCCTGCAATGATTTTTGCAAAAGTGACTTAACATTTGAGTGCCATTTTTACAAGGAATTGATGGTTTTTACTTTTTCTTTCTCTCATAGTTTTGGTCCATAAAAACTAGCATATAAGCCAATTGTATTGGTCTCACTTTTACTACGCATTTATGTTATGAACCACTAATTCCTATTAGCTAACATAAGCTTGCATTTTCCAAACATAAAATCATGAGTTATTCATAATTGGAAATTGTATAAGAAAGCATAAATATATCAAGTATAAATTACAATCCATAAAAGTTTGCCTTAAAAAACTCTTGATAAAATTTGACACACAATGAAGATGATAAGAAACAATGAACAGAATATCCAGGAACTATGGGATAACATGAAAAGACCAAATCTAAGAATTATTGGAATAGAGGAAGGCACAGAGGTACAAACCAAAGGAATGCACAATCTCTTCAATGAAATAATACCAAGAAATTTCCCAAACATGAAGAATGAATTGGAAGATCAAATACAAGAGGCTTAGAGGACACCAAATGTACAAAACTATAACAGATCCACACCAAGGCACATTATAATGAAAATGCCTAACATATGCAATATGGATAGAATTTTAAAAGCTGCAAGAGAGAAGGAGTAGATTACATACAGGGAGAAACCAATTCAGATTTTAGCAGATTTCTCAACCCAGACCCTCAAAGCCAGTAGATCCTGGGACATCATACACCAAGCTCTGAAAGAAAATGGATGCCAACCAAGAATCTTATATCCAGCAAAATTAAGCTTCAGATTTAATGATGAAATAAAAACCTTCCATGATAAACAAAAGTTAAAAGAATTTACAGCAAGAAAGCCTGCACTAGAGAGCATTCTTGGCAAAATATTCCACAAGGAGGAAATGAAAAACAACAATGAAAATTGGCAAAGGGAGGAACTACACTAAAGGAAAAGCCAATCAAAGGAGAAACCAAGTCAACTTCAAAACCAAGAATAAACTAAAATGAACAAGAATACAAGCCATATTTCAGTAATGACTCTGAATGTTAATGGCCTAAACTCATCAATTAAAAGACATAGACTTGTAGATTGAATTTTAAAAAGACTCAAATTGTGGAACTCACATGGATGGTGGCTCAGGGCTATGCCTACCATGGAGAAAAGGACTGTGTTAGGAACATCAGCTGAAGATAAAAATTGGTTAGTGTGCTATCCAATGAATTTCTTATCCTTATTCCTCTACAGCTATAAAGTAAGGCAATTATTTTTCTTTCTTCTTTCAAAACTTTTTCTTTGTTTTTAGTTGTCTGTAATTTGAATATGAGATGATTAGGTATTACTTTATTTATTCATCTATTTATATTTGGTACTTATCCTATTTGATATTCTCTCAAATTCTGTGCTTTTTATCTCAGTTTTTGAAAAATTTTCAGATAGTTTTACTTCAAATACTTTTTCTGCTCTGTTTTCCTTTCTTCTTTTTGTATTCTAATTATGTGTGCTTTATTCTTTGATATTGTCCCACAGTTCTTGGATTGCTTTTATTTCTTTTGTATTTTTGTTTGGGAAATTTTTAATTAACTTATCATCAAGATCATGGTTTCTTTCCTTGGCCATAATGTAATTGATAGCATCAGAAGGCATTCCTCCTTTCTATTTCAGCATATTTGATTTCTAGAATTTTGTTTTAATTCTTAAAGTTTCCATTTTCACTAACATAGTTTATAAGTTTTTGCATGCTGTATTAATCATACTTACTTTAGTTTTATTTTTAACTTGGCAATTCATACATGCATGATATGTTTGAGTATGATTTTTATCTTCAGACTACATTTTAGCATGTCCTCTGGCTTATCTTGTAATTTTTTGTTGAAAGCCAGACATGTTTTATTGAATAATAAAAAATGAGATAAATAGGCCACTAATAGGAGTATTTCTTATATCTGGTGAGGACCTGTATGGTGTTTAATGCTTGCTTGCACCTAAGGGAATACAGGCTTTAAGTTTTCATCCTGTACTTTTTTTATCTTACTGTTTAAGTTTCCTTAAACACTATTTCAGGGAGAAAGAATCTGTGTATTACAACTCTTTCAGTTGTAATTGATGGTTATTATACCAAATCCTTGCTGTTTTGCAGGTCAGATATGGGACAAAGGAGTTTTTCTTAATCTTATCCAATCTTTAAGTGGGTCTATGTCTGAGGACTATGACTTTCACAAGTGTTTCATCAACGTGTACCACCCCCACTGGCACCCTTACTCCCATCTCTGATTGCAATATTCCCAATATTTTTCTTTGCAACTTTGTCCTTAATTGACTTTTTAAAAAATTCACAACCTAAAAATTGACTTTTTAAAAAATTCACAACCTAATCCTATAAGAGACATGAGGTCTTTTTGGAATCTTCAGTGGGAAACTATCAGGAAGGAAATCTGTGGAACTGTGAGTGTTTCTTAAATCTATAAGACCCCAAGGTTTCCTTAATCTCGAAGTAGCCCATATTCTGTCTCCAGCCATTCTTCAAGATTATATATATCAGTTGACAGCTCTAGCAGTACATTGTTGTGTTCAAGAAATATAATTTGATTTTCAGACATTTTTGTTACTGTAAGCATAAGATTGATGATTTTTGATTACTTAACATATCAGAGATGAAACATGAAGTCAGTTTCTTAATTTTAAAACGTTTAAAAACTTTTTAAATTTTATTCAGTTTTTCATTTCTATACTTTTTTCCTTTCTGATTTTCTATTTTATCATCCATTTTATTAGAGAAATGCTTTTGTTGAATACAGAACACCAATGTGATTAATTCTATTTCATGTTTTTAATGTTATTCCTACATCTTCTGTAGACTGTTTTTAATTTCTTTATATAAAATAATTTATATACATTTTTATATATTGAGTAGTTTTATAAACTGAATAGTTTACAGTTTATCAGATCTATATTGTATTGTTTCTACTCATTCTTTCTTAAACAATATACATAGATTCTATTGGATAATTAAAAATTAATAAATAAATAAAAAAAACTCTTGATAATCAAACTTGTGTTTGCAGTATGATATGACTACCATGAAATAAGACTGAGAAACAAGTATGGTGTTAGAACATGTATAGTCACAAATATCAGTGGAGGTCTTGAGTAATAGGAATCAGAGAAAAACTTTATCAAAAAAATAATGCATACCTATAACAAAAATATTAAAAAAAACAAATCAAAATACACAAAATCTGAAAACAACAATTAGAAAACTCATAACAATACTGCATCTCTACAGTGTCTATTTGATTTGAATAACATTATTTTCATATATTTTTCTGGAGTTCTTGTAACATTTTTTCTTGCTTTTTAATGTTTGTGGAAGTTTACATTAACATCTGTCAACCAAAGAAAGCCAAAGGAAAGGCTGATAAAAATGGCCTTGAGAGTGGTGAAGCAAATGTTATTGTTAGATGGAAAATGGGTTAAAAACAATTTTTCAAGCAAAATTCAACAAAAACAAAATGAAGAAATGGGAAGAAGAAATAAGATCATAGACATGTAGGATTGAATTGAGGAAATCTCCAGGAAAAAATATAAAAACAAAAACACTGTAGTGAGGAGCAAGGTCAAGATCCAGAGGCAGACTTTTTGATATGCTAAGTGGCAAAGCTGAGGTTTCCCCACCACAATCAAAGAGACACAGTTACAGACTAACTTAGATGCTCACAGACAGATCCACATTCAAACCACGCAGAGCTCTGCTACAGCATTCATCACAATGAACTGAAATCACTTGTCTACTAATATATATTTGTATGTCCTTCAAGACTATAATGGTTTAAGTGTAAAATTACATTTTATTCTTTATTTGATTATAAAGGTCTGACACAAAGTAAGCACTCATAAGTGTTGATAAATAAATACTTAAGCAAATAAGTGAATAAAACCTTTGTAATAACAGCAAAGAAAATATGTGTCATCAATTAAGTTAAATCAAAAAGTATTTTACAAATGTGGGAATATATCAAAAGAAATAAAGACACTCTATTATAGAGGACTAAGCGTAAGTAAAACAAATGCTTACTGTTTTAGTCAGCCTTTGCATCACTCAATGGCAACAGTTGCACAAAATGAATACTCCCATTCCAAAAGGTGGGAATGGGACATAAAAAGAAGTGATAAGATGTCTTAACTCTGCCTATAACTCCTTTTATAGCATCTGAGACTCTTGGTTGTAAGATGTTATTTCCAAAGGATTTAGGAAGCTTGGCCCCTTTGGCCTTCCCAGTTACAATGCACATAAGCTCCTTTTAGCCTGGCTTATAGTCAGCAACTTCTTTTTTTTTTGGTAGACAGCCAATGGTACTGGCACTTCTTAATTCCTGATGTCTCCACGTTAGCTTTAATTTTACCTTCAGAACATTATGTATCTCTCTCTTTGAGGCAGCCCACAAGAATCCTGACCCTGTTATGTCTTGCCTGGCCTCCTGGGCCTCCCTCTGAAATCATGGTGGAAGCCTCCATGACCCCTTAACTTTAGCATCCAGTATTCATGTAGAATCAGCATGATATGTAATATGTCAAAGTCTGCTGCCAAGTCACACAATACCTGGGCCAACTAGAAACTCAGATGCATAGGCTTCTGAGCGTGTGGTGGCTGAGCATGGTGAAATAACTTCCTAGGTCCCCCTGTTCAAAGAGGGGCACACCCAAGATTTCTTTTCAAATGAATTTCCCCTTCTATACCCTTGAGCCTGTAATGGGCATGCTCTTTCAAATTTCTAAGATACCCTTAAGGCCTCTTTCCTATTGTCTCTGTGAAGCACATTTAGCATCTCTTTAGGAGCTGCAATCTCTTCAATAAGCACAACTTGCTTGGCTCCAGCCTTACATACATTTTTCTGGTCAAACTGCAAGTTTTTAGAAGATTTTATTGAGATCTGCTGTATGCTCCCAATATTCACAGTAAACCTGGCTAAAACCTGCCAGAAGTATTCATGCCACTGACTGAATGCTTTGCTACTTTGAAATTTTCTACACCAGTTCATAACTTTAAATTCAGCCTCACACAAAATCTCAGGATATGGGCAAGTCCTTTGTTAGAATGTAACATGAATGACTTCTAGTCCAATTATGAATAGTCCTCATTTCCCTCTGAGAACACATGAGCACAGTTTGTATTCCTATTGACTTCTGGACTTTTGAATTCCTACCAGAATCACCCATTAAGCTCTGATTTCAACATTCTATATCTTTTTCATCCTGAATCTCTAAATTTTTCAAAATTCCTCCTGCAAACCACCTAGAAGATTTCTGAATCACATAGTCTGATTAGCCACAGCAATGACCCAACTCTTAGTACCATTTTTATTTTAGTCAGTTTTTGTGTGACTGTGACCCAACTATCTTACAAGAACAACTAAGAGGAGGGAATGATTATTTGGGACTTATGAATTCAGAGGTCTCAGTCCATTCCTCCAGATTCAAGGTGAAGCAAAAAATCATAGTGAAAGCACCCAGTGGAGAAAAGATACTCAGCTCATGGGAATCAGGAAGTAGGCAGGGAAGGAGGGAGTGAGGAGAGAAAAGAAAGGAAAAGAGAGAGGGAGGGAGAGGAGAAGTGGTCACAGGAGGAATCAACTTTCCAGAGCATGTCCCCAGTGACCTTCTTCCTCCAACCATGTCCCACCTGCTTAAACTTAGTAATAGGTAATAGATAGATGTGAATGGTGGGAACATGATCTATCTCTCACCTTGTACAAAACTCAACTCCAAGTGGATCAAGGACCTAGATATTAGGCCAGAGACCTTGTGCTTACTAGAAGAAAATGTAGGCCCAACTCTTCAAATGTTGCCTTAGGAACTGACCTCAACAAGATTCCCAAAGCAAAAAAAGTAAAACAAAAAATCAACACGTGGGATGGAATCCAAGTGAAAAGTTTCTTCACTGCAAAGGAAACAATGAATAACTTGTAGAATGAGGTAAAATCTTTACCACGTGCACCTCAGAGAGAGCACTATCTCCAGGTTATAAAAAGAACTCAAAAAATTTACTATCCAAAAAAAACCCAACAGCAACAACAACAACAACAACAAATAACCCAATCAATAAATGGGAAAAGAAACTGAACAGGCACTTCACAGAAGAAGAAATATAAATGGTCAAAATATATATGAAAAAATGTCCAACATCTCTAGGAATCTACACTGAGATTCCATCTCACTTCAATCAAAATGGTAATTATCAAGAATACAAGTAACAGCCGGGCGCGGTGGCTCAAGCCTGTAATCCCAGCACTTAGGGAGGCTGAGACAGGAGAATCGCGAGTTCAAAGCCAGCCTCAGCAATGGCGAGGC
>CM053408.1:55060506-55100677 GCA_028644305.1 Xerus rutilus
AACTGGTGCAACCACTATGGAAAGCAATGTGGAGATACCTTAGAAAACTTGGAATAGACCACCATTTGACCCAATTATCCTACTCCTTGGTCTATACTCAAAGGACTTAAAATCAGCATAGTATAGTGACATAGCCACATCAAGGTTTATAGCAGCTCAATTCACAATAGCCAAACTGTAGAACCAACATAGGTGCCCTTCAATAGATGAATGGATAAAAAAGTGTAGATATATACTCAATGGAATATTACTCAGCCATAAAGAAGAATGAAATTATGGCATTTGCCAGTAAATGGGTGGAACTGGAGACTATCATGCAAAGTGAAATAACCAGTCCCCCAAAACCAAAGGCCAAATATTGTCTCTGATATGTGGATGCTAATCCACGACAAGGGAGAGTGGGGAGGGGAAGAATAGAAATCCATTGGATTAGACAATAGGAAACGAAAGGAAGGGAAGAGGAAGGGGAATAGGAAAGGCAGTTGAATTAAACAAATATAACTTTCCTAGCCTTATGTCTGACTACATGACCAGGGTTACTCCACATAGGAGATACACACTTTCTTGTGTAATTAATAGGATTCTAATTAGAATAAGTTATATTCCATGATATGACAAAATACTTTCTACTGTCATGTATATCTAAAAAGAATACATAAAATAAAAAAAAATTAAACCAATTTATCTGCAGCTCTTTCCTAGCTTAGGTCATTCTGTTATATTCCTTAAGAATAAAACCTATTATCTGCAGGAAAAACGTCTGAAATGTTGAGAAAAAGAATACAAATTACCCTGAAGTAGGGGAGGCATTTTTGTGACCTTCACACAGACCAGGTTCCAGAACTCACAGATAAGGATAATTCTCTCTATCCATAAAATCTGTAAGAATTGGTCCCAATAAGAACCAGTCATCTTGGGCCAAAGTAAATTGCATTTGTCATGTACAGTGGGGACTTGAAAGCCTGATGTCATTCTGCTGTCTCTCATACATTGTCTCTCATATTCTCATACATTTGCTGTCGGTCAAAAGCCAAGAGGTGGAGCTAGGAGGGGCTCAGAAAATCCCTGAGACCTACAATCACACTGGAGAACAAGAGGGTTGTGCTGTCCTTCTCTCTTATAGGACATATTCTCTCCCTTGAGAATGTCCTTTTCTATCCCTTTTAATAAACTTATACCTGCTACTCTGAGTGATATGTCTGAAATCCTTCTGGCATAATCAGAAGATCCAGTGAAAGAGGACTGCAGGGGCTGCCTCAGCCCCATGGCTAACACTTTCCCTATAACAGTTACAGTTCACTTAGTCCATCCAAACTAGGTTGGACTGTTTAGTTTGCATCTTTAATAATGTAATCGGTTAAAATCTGAATATTCCTGCAGGAACACAGGAGTTTTTGGGGGACACCTCATATTTAAAACATAACACATCCTATACATATTATTTCAGGACATTTATTATTTAAATGTAAATATCTTAAAATAAAATTGTTTCAAAGGGTTTTAATAAGGAGAACAAATTATCTAATCTAGTATAATAATATTTGTGGATTAAAGACACTCATTCTGTACTGATCTCAGAAAAGAATTAATAAACACCTATTGATACGACAGAAAATAATTAATTCCTTCAGAACAAGCCAACGCACATCAATTATTTATAAAATTTTTCTTGTGTCTTTTATATATTACTATTTCTAAAAATTAAAAGCCAATTGCTTTTTAGCAGTTCCCAAATGTACAAACTCTGGGTGATTATCAGATTTTTTTTCTGAGGGTGACCAACTGATTATGTGTTAGTATATGTCTTATTTTAATTTAAATGTCCAATATAATTTCTCCATGGCAAATATTTACAACAATGTGAAAACACATCTACCTATCTCCCCCATTTTTCTTTTTGTGGTACTGGAAATTGAACCTAGGGGTGCTCTACCACCAAGATCACTAATATATGTACATTCCCAGTTCCCCCCTCCTCACTTTTTTAAAAAATATGAGACTGAGTAACAAAGTTGCTGAAGCTGGACTTGGCCTTGAACATGTCATCCTTCTGCATCAGCCTCCCGAGTACCTGGGATGACCAGCACGCATCACCATACATAGCATGAAAATAGATTTCTATAAACAATTTTTTTCCAATTTCAGCAAACAGAGTCTGTGAGGCAGATTATATACCTAAAGTTTTTATATGTCCCATAATTATACATTAATTCATTTCTTTTTTTAAATAGATATACTTCACTCTCAATTTTGAAGGGTTTCTGTCTACACACACATACACACACACACACACACACAACTACTCAGAGCAAACAAATAATCACCTTGAAGCTCTTGAACAATGAAGAAATCTTCCTAGGGTTATCATAAACAAAACGATCTAGTAAAGTTCAAAAGGTATTGATATATGAGATGATGAAGCAATTCTCTAGTTTTGGGTGACTGAGTCATCTTCACCCTGTTATGGTATAGACTAAAGAGTGTTCTACTCTGTTTAAAAAATCTACTTTCTGTCATTTATTCATATTGTGCCTTTAGGATCAATGACACTTGTGAATAATATGTATAAATAGACTTAGAGCACTATGACACAATTCAGCATTTTGTGGCTTACAAATGTGCTCCGCAGTGAGGAAATGACAATTTCAGCTAACACCCAGCATTTCAAGTTTACATCTAACTCAAGAAATAAGAAAACCTATTATTCATGCAGTTAAAATAAGAAAGAATATTATGCACTATATTGAAAAAATACTTGTATTGTTCAGGAATTAAACTTAAAAATAAATGGCAACAAATATATATGATGCAAATACTGAATTCCAGATTTTGTGGCTCTGTGGCCCAGGGCAGCTTTTTACTCCTCATTATGATTCAAATAACTATTGTATCCTAGTTATGTTCATACTCCAGAACAGCTTGTTAGCCTTGTAGTTTTAACTGAATGAGGAACATTATTGTTTAAGATGGAAATGTAATAAGGGCAGGTAAATATTTTAAATAAAAATAATGACTACCAATTTTAGAGTGGGAAAAGTGGTAAACTTCTTAGGTAATTTATGCTCATGTCTTTACTACACTGGATTTTCATATATCTATTTCTTTCATTCAAAAAATGTCTTAAGAGCCTATCATGTACCAGACATTATCACCAAACTATGGGGTATCAGTTAAATCCAGCCTGCAGTCTGTTTTTATAAATAATGATTTATTGGAGAACACAGTCACACACATTTGTTCAGAGGTTATCTATAGTTGCTTTCAAGCCACAATAACTAAGTTAAATGGAGACAGAGACACTATAGCTGATGAAGTCTGAATATATACTCCAAAATTTGCCAATTCATTGTCTAGAAGCTAGGATACATGGGTGAGCAAAGGCAATATTTGTCTCCTGGAACTTATATGTTAGGCTAAGGTGGTTAGAGAGTAACCACAGATATATAAATACTCAATTTTAACATCATTTTTAAAAGGCAATAAATGCTACATGAATAAAGAGAGCAGGATAATAGGTTCAGAGTATAATATGGGAGACAGTCTGTAATTGTAAATATATTAGTTTGTGGGAATTTGAGAAAGTAACATTTGAACAAATTTGTGGATAGAGAAGGTAGTAATCACATGATAACTTGGGGGAAGAAATTTTGAGTCTCAGAAGACAGCTAAGACAAAGAATCTCAAGGAAGAGCACACTCTGTGCGTTCAAGGAAGAATAAGGAGGCCCATGTGACTATGGTAGAATAAAATAAGGGGAGAGCCATTCATTCCTACAGCAAGAATTGTCTTCATTCTCCAATGGTACCAACATTTTCTACTAACAATAATTGCAGTAAAATTGTGAATTAATGCCCGGAACATAGAAATTATTATGTATCCTATGTGAATAGGATAACTGTCTTCTGAGACTCAAAAAATTTCTTCCCCCAAGTTATCATGTGATTACTACCTCCTCTATTCACAAATTTGTTCAAATATAACTTAAGAAATATAAAGTACAGTGTTAGTGTAGTAATATCCAGTTACTACATCTATCTCAATTTATATATACAGTCTATACATCACTGGATAAGAGAATGAATATTAACATGATTTATAATAATATCTTGGAGAACATCTTATGTGTAATAACATATGAGGTCACAGCATGTTTAAAAATTTCACAAGATCTTAAGATTTGGCTAAATCTTAAAGAGTTCTGAAAACATAAGCAAATGCATTATATATTGGGACCTTTATGCTTCAAGAGACCAATTAATGTTATCAGACTCAGACTCTTCAGGTAGTTACATTTTCCTGCAAGACTACAGTAATAATTATAAAGTAAATAATTGGTAAAACAAACTCTACCTAGAGAGAGGACTATAAATCACACACTCCTCCAATTCTTTCAACATACTGTATTGTCAAGAAATTTAAAGATCTGCTTATGAAAAAGCTTTATACCAAATGGCTTCACCAGATTCCCAACACAAGGCACATAAAAATTGGAAAATATGAAGCAAAGGATGAATAGCCATGAGAAAATGATTTTGCTTATTGCAACTAATAAAATATGAAAATGTCCCACAATACACTATTAAAGATATGCTCATGTAGAAAACATGTTGATATTGAGAGAGAAAAAGGATTAAATTTAAGAATGGATCAAGTTTCAAAATTTTTAAATCATATTCTAAAGTATTAAAAGCAAATGATATCAAAAATTCATGGAACATGAATTCTAGAACACATTTCTACTTAGCATTTGTACAATGCTCTGGACTATTTTAGGCAACATTGGTCAAAGGTCTAGTTTATTATCACTTTCTCTTGCAGCCAAATTTTAATCCAGCAAACCAAAGAACAACTGGAAATCTATAAGATGTAGATTTCCTGGAATCAGATAGGTGCCACCTTTGTAAGAAATAACCACACTGTTTTAAGCACTTCCTTTTCCCATTCATCAGTTTTATTTAAGTAAATATTATTTTTGCTTATATACTACAGACAAGAAACAGAGGAAATGAAATGTTATACAATTTATTTAAGGTTATGCGAATAATGAATGGTCGAAAGCTGGATTTTAAACCATGCAGCCCAATTCCAAAGGACTCACACGTAATAGCTAGCCTCTATGGACTGCTTGTGAGATATGTCATCCTCTTAAAACAATGAAGTCTAGAAATTGTCTTCAGTTGTTTACCCAGCCTGAATTTTTATTCCCAAGAGATATACATACATACATATATATATATACACACACACACACACACACACACACACACATATATGAAATTTCATAGTTCTATAAGAAGCCTCTTCATACACCTTTTTATTATACAATGTGAGCATATAATATATTATGAAAATTATATATTTTTAAGAGAAAGAGGACTATTAATAATGACAGAAAAATTCTTTTGTGAACTGGCATTTTCTTGGGTAAACCAGATGTGGTTACCCTAAACATGGGGATTTACTAACCCATTTCCTTTGGATACTCGTTCCCTAAGAATCCCTGCCTATAACCTATCAGTGGACAATATTTTTCTCATCCATCTCTTTTCCTATGGGCTGTTTTCCCCAACGTTGAGACTGTTCCTATTTGTGTTTTACTTTCTCTTAGTTCTTTTTATCATATGCCTCAGACCATTTTCATAGTCTCTTTTTTATATAACCAAAGCCACACCCTGTCCTGCATCCCCAATGATCTTCCTCAATAACTTTCCAACTCCAATGCTTACCTGAAGAGTCTGGTTTCCTGTAGGATGGAAATATTAGTTCATCCTTGAGGTCATAATTTCTCTTCCTATTTTTCATCCTTGTTCCTGATAGTTTCCTATTTTAATATTATCATAGTTTGTGTGTCTATAATAAAATACCTGGGACTGGTACTTTAGAAAGAAAAGAGGCTTATTGATCTCAAAATTGTACTGACTCAAAGTCCATGATGGGATGGACTCATCTGTTTGTCCTCTGCTTAGCCATCTGACCTGTCACAACATGGCGGCTGGCATCACAATGGGGGGAACTTATTCAAAAGGGGTGAGCAGTGTGTTTGGAAAAGCTCACATGGTGAAAGATGAAACAGGAGGAGAGGGAGAAGCAAGCTCACTCTCTTACAGCAACTCAACTCTACTTCTCACAGGAACTAATGCACTTCTATGAGACCTAAACCACTTCACAAGACCAGCCATAATCCCTCCACGAGAGAAGTCATGACTCAGTTGGCTCTCACTAGACTCTACCTTTTAAAGGTCCTACTACCTTTCAACACCATTACATTGGGAATCAACCTTCCAGCACATGAATCTTTGCGGCGGGGGCAGAGGGCACATACTCTAATCATATCCAAGCCTGAGCACTTCTCAAAAAGAACTATCAAACAAAGAGATGGTTATAGAACTAACTCAACCAAGAAATTATAGTTGCAGCACACAGAATAATTTATCATCTTATTCCTGGTATAGGAAAAAAAATCAAGAGTTTTAATGGCATTATTAGTTTAATAAACATGTTTCTTTTTAAAAATTAGAGAAAATATGTGTTCTTGCTTTCAAAATAAGTTTGTTTAAAGATTTTTTAAAATAAGAAGCTGGTGAGAAGAAATAAGCTCTGTGGACTAACAAATTAGTGCAAGGAAAGCTAGCAAGGTGAAGTAATTAATTTTACTGGGCACTCACTCATGCCAAGCATTATTTTTTAATGGGAAAAAAGAGAAAAACCTTTACATAGGCCAATTTTAGGAGAGAGGAAATACAAGGACAGTGGTCACACAATTAAATACAAGAAGTTTCCATTTGTGACATGTGCCCAAGTTTGCATTCACTGGACAAGTCACAGAACTATGGGGTAACAGACACCACAATCTTTCTACTTAGGAGTTTGCACTATTGTTAGGATAAGTGAGAGCTGGATACACTTTCAGAAACAAAGGTACTACAGTTTCATCTTGATCTATAATGTGATGCAATTCAATCTATCCTTTAAAATTCCATTGTCAGAAGCATAGGCAAAAGAAAAACGTGAGGATAAATAATAGTTCTAACACAAAAATTTCCTGAACCAGGTGGTCAGGGAATGCATGTGAAATATTTTCCTGTTTATTAAGCACTGATTTTGAAATTGTTTTTTACACTGTTCTCTAACATTTTCTTGTCTCAGGCATGCATTTTCTGAGTCACAAACTAATATTTTAATAATAAAGTTCATTTTTTAGAAAATGTATGTCAGTGTCAAGTTTCTATATTGGCTATATGGTTGTTAAGACACTGATCCCATTTGCCACAGGGGAGGGAGAATGTCACTTGGTAACGGCTGACTCTAGCTGCTGAATCAGTATTTTTAGGATAAGAGGTAAAACTCCACAGTGGCATGGCAGAGGCATGGTGTTTTAGAGTGGGAAGAAATCTCAGGTGATCTCCCCATCTTAGGTAAGTATTCTACAGCAGCATGGTACTCAACATTGTCAGTTTTAGATTTTTAAGGCATTGAAAAATGTTCTATGCTTTTTTATTAACACATATGCCATTTCATCATGCTGAAAAATAATTTAGACTTTGATGAGTAATGCCACAACTGCCAGAAAAACTCACAGTGACTGGCAGACAGTTATAATTGTTTAAAAAAAAAAAAGTGAGATGTATTTTACCTTTCATGGATGAGGCTGCTTCTTTTTGCAATATAATGTTGTCCCTTTGCTGTTCTGCATTAAACTATACACATAGGCACTATGGTCAATGAAGACATAAAATATATGAACTATGAAACATTTTAATATTGACATTTTAAATTATTTTTTTAATACTCATAAAACCTTACTCCCGAATTTGCTGAAATTCAGAGCTGTCTATTTCAGTTCATCAGATACCTAGTGGGAGGATATAATCACAAAGCCAGAAAATGTGAAACACTCCAGGCTAGACATCTTAGGCTAATCATAATGTAGGAAAGTTCTTCAAGGATTTGAGCACACAGCACTTCATAAATAGTGCTGCTACCAATTAATTTCTCTAAAATGAAGATTACTGATTTCCCATGGTGAAATTAATGTCAGAGAGTCAGCCACTTTTGTAACAGAAAATGGCTATTTTGTCTCCTTTCTAATTCTGAATTAAGATACACACTTTCTCCCACTCTTCTCGCCCACACACATTGAGTATTAGATGGTGGTGGAGCTGTTTTAAATTTAACTCCAAAAAATAAAAAATTCTCTCAGATACAAAATAGATAATGCTCATTTTAATAGTATATTTAATAAAATCATGAATCTCAGGGTATTCAAGCAGAAGTGATCCAAAGGAAGCCTTTAAAAATATGTCATATGTTGCATTATATGTGCTATATAATACATGGTATCATATTAATTATATTTTATAACTATATTTTAACATTATACCAACTATATCAATTTGTTATAATTAATCCAACCCATTCTGTTAGAGATCAGAATATTGTCTATTGATGATAAGATGTGAAAATAAGGAAACAATTAATGTATCAGTCTCATATTTATAATTCCCTCTGGGGAAGCATTTCCTTTCTGTTCTAGTGTGCCTATCTTAGTTTGTAAAGTGTTATGAAGCATGAACTCTCCTTCTGGAAGCACGAGAGAAGGACTTGGAGGCTTTGCTCCATCCTCATCTACGCTTCAACAACAAAGAAATGTCTTATCAAATTGCTGAGATGGAGCAAGAGCATTAACTATGGAGACCTCAGTCTTTCCAGTAAAATTCTTTTCTGTGATAACCTGATGTGTAGATATGGGCTTTTTGCTCATGTTCCTTCTTTATATAAAAACTCTTGAACCAGGGCTCAGGGCCAGCCTTCTAGAAGTGTCATCTTTCTTTAAACTTCCACTTTGGGGTCTTAATGGATGCAAGGTGCAACAAGCCCGTGGCAAGCTGCATAAGCTCACGCTCTGCTCTTTGCTCTTCAGAGGGAGCAGCCCCAAGCCCTGTCTGTTCATGTTTAGGTTTCAATTGTTTCAGAACCTGTAGTTGAGTCTGAAGGTATATAAAAACTCTCACATTTCTTTACTTATTTAAATATTTTCTGCTTATTTAAATCTATGTTCACATATGTGTTTGACAAACTGATCATTTTAGGTATGCTATAGGCTTAACTGAGAAATGTGTGATATGTGACACTGTTCACATCTGTGTCTTCCAGATTCACAATTTGGATAACAGTTTTTCTTAAATGAAGATCATACTACTATTTCTTAAAATAGTTAGCAATATGGAAGAAATAAACTGAGCAGTCTTTATAAACTCAAATGTGCATTCAATAGAACAATAAACATCATTAAATTTACATGCTTTAATAATTTATTTTTAATTATTGCACTACTGAATTAAAATGCACAACAAATATTTTTATGATTGCAATAAAGTTTATGGCTCAGTTCCATTCCAAAAATGAAAGTATCCCATGAAAAGCTCTTAGCTAGAAAAATTACTCATATTCTTGAATTTTGAAAATATCTTTGTTTTAACTATTTATTTTCCTATGTAGATATATATTCCATACTGTTAAAAATTTACAGATAATTTTAAAAATTTTAATAAACTAGACAGATTAGACTTTTATTTTACCCTCTGAATTATTTAAATTAATGATTCATTAAATTATTGGCATACTTTATTCTATATTTATTTTATTTACTGATAATCTTCCATAAACTTGGAATTATAAAACATTTTCATTTATAAATATAATTATTATCTGAAATTTATCCTCAAATATATGTTCTTGATTTAAATATTATTCTCATATAATTTCATTTTTTACTTATGGTTAGAACTACTTCTGAGATACTGAGAACTAAAACCAATACTCTATCTTTTTCTCCTACATTCCAGATTTGCAATCCAAATATCCAGTAGCTATGTCCATTTAGAAGTCCCAAGAGTATCTCAGTTTCAGCATAGATAAAAATGAATGTTTTTCCCAATACTCTTCTTCCTTCTAAACCATTTCAGTGCCTCAATATCTTATGCTGCTATTTCATGATTTTTTAAAAATGGATTTTATCATACTTACTTAGCAACCTTGACATAGGCTTTTCTAACAGTTATTATTTATTTTTATTCAGGTACTGTACTAAGCACTTCAAAAACATTTCACTGCACTCATATTAGTGTGCTAAGGTGGATATTCTGATCCCCTTTAAACTGATAAAGGAACTTGCAGAGGGTTGCACACCCAATGATGTGAAAGCCATGAGTGTGATTCTATCTCAACAACAAAAGACACAAAATGTATAGAGAATAATGAGGAAATGCAGTTCTTCAGTATGGATCATTCAGTTGGATTTTATCAATCTGTGTGGAGTCATGCTTTTGGGTCTATATATTCTTTTTCATTTTGATAGAAAGATGAATATTATTTGGAATGAAAGAAAAATAACAGTTTAGAGCTGCACAGATTCCAGAAATAACAGTAATTTGAACATAAAAACATATTATGTCACTTTTATATTAATTGATCCTGATCTATAATATAGCTCCGTTTTTAGCTTTGACTTCATGTGTTTTGATCACAACTTAATATGACAATGGCTTTTATATTTCCTGTAGGTATAATAGAAGGTAATTCAATGAGGCCTCTGGCATGGTTGGTCAAGTTTTATTTCTATTACACTAGTACTCAGGTTTGTTCCCCATGGGTTCATACATGTGTTGGAAGCTTGTTTCCAAGTGTGGTAATGTAAGAACTGTTGGGACCTATAAGAAATTTGGCCTACTAGGAGATTAATAGGTCATCTGGGGTATGCCCTCCTGGGACTTTGGTTAGTTCTTGCAAGAAGATTGTTATAAAAGAGCAAGACTATATCTTAAACCTCCAAAATTGTGAGCTAAATAAATTTCATTTTTTTATGCATTACCTCACATCAAGGTTTTTGCCAGAGCTATAGAAAACAAGATAATATGAATAGCATGTAAAAGTTATTGCAGCTTCACTTCTGGTCCCTACTAATTCTATCTCTATATGTTTTTACACCGCAGTTTCTTCCTGCTTCTTGGGAAGAATGAGGAACAGGTGGCCATGTGCTACTGGTTGTGATATTCTAGGCCTCACTCATCTTATTTAGGTCCTTTTCCTTGGGGTCAAAAATAGGCTATCAACACTTGGTGAAGTCCTTCAGAGGCAAGTTATCTCTAAAGATCCTGAAGGATGTGGGACTGATATCCCAATGATCCCACCCAGTCCAGGGTCCATGTCAGGGCTGGTGTAGCAATGCCTTATAACTCCATTGTGGGTCTCTGGCTGCTGCTCCATACTGCAGCTTCCTAGAAGAAAATCAGATGTCTTGGGATGGTATCATAGTCCATTCTGCATTGATCTAAAGAATATTACAGACTAGATAAATTATAAACAATAGAAGTTTATTTTTTTCACAGCCCAGGAGGGTGAGGCATCTAAGATCCAAGGGCCATATCGGGTAAAGGCATTATTACAGCATCGTAAAATGATACAAAGCATTATATGACAAGAAAGTATGTGAGAGAGAGCAAGAGAGGCCCAAACATGCCTTTATGATAAACCTACTCTTCCAATAATGACACTGATATATTTATTAGGAAGAGCCCTCATGGCCTGATCTCATCTCTCCACTGTTATACCGCATATCAAGATTCAAACTCATTAACTCTTAGGGATACATTTGAAGCATAGTAAATAGGTATAATATTTTCATGGTAAATTCACTTCCTCTGCTTTTCATAACCCTAGAATTGGAAATTTATCTTTGTGTTTTAATTATTTTGCAGGAACGCCAAGAGTGAGTTGAGAGGGCAGAGGAAGGAAAGTGACCCACACAGCAAGGTTTATAAGTTGAGGAGGCTCAGCAGAACCCACGTCTGCTCATCCATTTTAAGCCATTTACAAAATCCTCTCTGCAGTTTCTGACACTTGACTAATACTCATACATCAGAATGACAGATTCAAAGGTCAGGTTGATCTAAGCTTCTCTTTTGTGGTCATACTGATGGTGTTTCTAGTCATCAATATCAGAAATTTAAAGTAATAAAGGGCACGGATATGGATGCATAAAAACCCCACTTGAATTTTTACCCAACCATGCCACAAAACATGCATATATAAAAAATGTCAATGACTTCATGCAAGTCACATGAGAAGTCTATCTCAGAATGTTTGAAAAGAAGGCCAAATAGAAGTACAGGAATGTACCCCCAAATCCTAAAATAATCTTAAGGCATATACAAAGGCACCAGTTTTAGATGTTGGAGTCTCTATCACTAGATTCTAGACTTAATTTAGTATGGTGCAGCCACTAAGAAGTTAGAAAACATGCACTATTATGTTCTACACCTTGTGTTGCCTGTAACAAGATAAACATTTCTCAATGGCATGAGACTTTCCAGACTGCAGCAAAAATCTCCAGGATGTCTTGCATAAAATTAAAACTAACTGGTATGATCTGTTTCAACTTGGCCAAATTAATACTATATTCTACTTGGATATGTCTCTCTGGGAAAATTCAGTTTTCCTAAACTGTCACTTTCAATGAGCAATCCAGGTGCCACTAACAAAGCATTAAATGCTAGCAATGATATATGGAGAAAGAAAAGAAAATGTCTACAACCATATTTAAATAAAATATGCTCAAGGAGGCAAATCCCAAGTACCAACTGATAGTAATTCCTGACATATAAGTGAACTGATATTACTGTCTTGCAGGTTGTTCTCATAGTTCTAAGGTAATAAACACTATGCACTTTAAAAGACAGTTTAAACAATAAGTAGCAAATGTGCTTAAACTGATTAGATTAAATTTAAATATGAAGCTGTAATTGGTTGCTTTAACTTGGAAAAAGGCAAAATTAGAATACTAAGAAAACATGTTGGTTAATACTAAAGAAAAAGATATTTTAAAATATTAGAAGTAGTTTAAATATGGCATTTTTACTATAAACACAGTTCTTAACTCATATCAGTGATCAGCACTTGAAAACTATCCATTATTACTCACTCCTAGAATGGAAGAAACATTTTTTTTCTATGCTCTGTAATTTGCCAAGGAATTTTAGCAGGCAAAAGGGAGATTATATTGAAACTATTAGTTTGAGTAGAATCTAGCATCAATATGGAATTGGTATCAATTATTCATTCAATTTACTGAGGTACTAATAATACTGAAATTACTCTTTGCAACATGTATGAAATTCTAATGACTTAAAAAGAAGTCAATTATTCCTAACAAGAAGTAAGTTATTTACTTTGAGGTTGCACTGATCATTAATAATTACCTTCTTAGTACTAAAAAGGGAAATAGGCTTGAGACTTCCAAGATAGAGAACTGAAAGGGATCTTACTGAGGACTGCCTTTACCATGGGAAAAAAATGTTTAAAGTTGTATACACAACACATTTAAGGGATTATTTGTTTAAATTAATTGAGGAATTAAGGTTTTACTTTGCTTATTAAAATAATATGTTCATTTATGTACTAAATAAAATTTGCTAATTTTTAGTATACTGCTTTGTGCACTGGGGACTGGATGATACTGAATAAATAGAATGCATTTATAATGATGTGTAAATACCTTAGTATAAGCTTTTTCTTATTTCTAGAGAAAAATAGGCATAAGAAAAAGGCATAATAAGAGAGTTATAGTAGTCCCCATAATTCTTGACACTGTCCTTGTGTTAGAAAGAGGTAACTGGGAAAGTGCAGAGTAATGAAAGATTCATTGCCTTTAAAATGATACTAATGCACATCCTCCTGCTTCCTTGCACATTGAGTATAAATAGGATAAAATGCTTATCTATCAGTAGGTTTGGGTCTTCCCATTTATCCATAGGAAATGCATTCTTTACAAAAGTGAGCTTAATATTTTATCTATGGAAGAATGTTATGAATAAAGTTGCAATTCCCTTGTCCTGTAATGTTTTATTCAAGGAGTATACAACATCACCATTGAAGGCTAGAAGGTCAAATCTATGAAATGGTGGGAGAGACTGGCGCTGTCAGTGTTCTTTCATGAGAAGTTATAATAAATATTTCTGAGTAAAATAAGAATATGGACAATTTTTGCAGATTCTGGAATCAATCAAAGCAATAGTTATCATTTGTGTAGTAACAAACATAAAATGCTTCCATAAAGCACTATATCTTTTATTCATAGAGCTTTAACATGTTATATTTCAGTAATCATAGTGTAGCATACATAAAAAGAGAGGAGTCATCAAACAGGAAAAAAGATCAACTCAACACAATTAACACACTTGTGTCGCATAGTTTTTAAGGAAGCAATTTTTGCACTTGAGAGAACATGACACTTGATTTTTTTGTGCAGTTTGCTCATATGCTGTGGCTCAGAAGGTAGCTGACATTTTTGATTATGTTATCAAATATCTATACCTATTATGTGGGGCTCTAGCTGAATATCTGCAACCAAAATTTTAAATGAAATGACTCATTTTAGGCATTTTTAGTAGGGACAAACAATTTTAAAAATAGATTTACTGAAATTTCATCATTTTGTGAACAGGATCCATGTAATAGAAGCTTGTTTGAATACATAACTGGAAAAGGAGATATTGCTAGTAAATATTTATATCAAAAAATTAGGAAGGAAAAGAAATACTTGATGATTGTGAAAAAGAATGTTTGGCCTGCCTTTAATAATAAGCTTATTCTGAGAATCTAACATTTGATTTGAGAATATATTTTTAGAAAATAATTAGACAGTTAATTGTTTCTGAATTAAGATACTTAATTAAGAAAAAGTAGAGCATAACATATATAGTTCTTATTTCAACCACATGAAAATGGTGGTTATGTTAATACCTGAATATTCCAGAAGAGTTATGGTGGGGCAGTGGAATAATTGAGAATTTGGTTTCTCTTAAGCTACATTTCATTTTAAGGAGATTTAAAAAGTATATTCAAAAATAAATTTTACATGTTTAGTCAGAATTATTTTTATCAAAAAAATACTCTAATATGCAAATAACAAACATCGTTTAAGCAGCATTTGTTGTTGATATAATGATAGTTGTGTTTGTAAAGTTTCAAAGATGAAATAAAGTGTTATTCTTCCAACCTTAAGTTCAATTACATCAGATGAATGGCTTTAAACTTGCCAAGTATCTGCCTTTTGCAACATATTCGGGATAACAACAAATTGTTTAGCCAATCTTGAGCCATTTAAAAGAAATATTGTTACCTTTCTAGCTGCTTATCTATTTTTCCTAAAATAAATGTGCTCATTGTGACAAAATTCAGAGGAGGAAAAGATATATAGACTCTCATCCATGGGAAATTGTAAAATGACACAGTTTCCTTAAATGACATGTTACAAGATAGGATATACAACCTAAAATTTCTGTGTGCAAAATGATAGAGAGCTATGAATACAGCCCTATTAGTTTTAATTTTAAAGGTGAGATTTGTTAAGAAGTAAATATCAATTAGCAAATACCTTTTCAATTAATTTGGCCTTATCTCTCTCCTCTATAATGTGGCATCTCTTTGCCAGTAATAAGGGAAGTTAGGGTAGAACCCCCTAAAGCATCCCTCAGTCATTCCCCTCCTATTTGTTAGCTTATGGAAAAGTTCATTAATAGTGCTAAACCTTGATTTCCCTGTTTAAAATACAGTGTGAACAACAATAAAACTGACAAGATGCACAGTTGTTAAGAACAGTACTGAAAGACAGGCTGCCTATGACTAAAGATCAACATGAAAAAGGACAGCAGGAGGGGGCTCACATGAAAGACATTGTTATGTTGGTGCTAAATATATTTCACTCCTCAGTACTAATTACAATTCACATCATTTTTAACTAGCAATTGTGTGTTGCTACCAAACTAGATTGTTCACGGATCAAGGGCAAATGCAAAAGTTATGCAAACTGAGAGAAATGGAAGATTTATCACAGCAGCCTCAAAGTCTGGGAGCCTTTATATTCTCATTCAAGTTCATCTTGGCTGGCTGTGTAATAAACCAAGAACTGCAAAACGTGCTAGGAACTGGGAATTTAGTAAAAGGAAAATTGACTACTGCATGTAGAAAATTATAAGAATATTAAGAGTCTCTCATTCCAAGGTAACCAAGTTCTGTAAACTTCAATAGCTCAGAAAAACTCATAATCACCAATGTGACAGTTTACATTTTCTCTGTTTCTTTCATCCATAAGTCTGTACATCCTACAATGGGAAATAATTTTAGTACAGACCTGTAAAGTGGAGCATTTGTACTCCTCCACAGCAAATGGTTGAATTTACATATACATACACATCTTTGAGCTCTGGTTTCCACAATTATAAAAAAATATATAATTGAGGGTAATGTTAGACAGAATGAAATTACCTTTAATAATATTGACACATGATATGGGCACTTATTTGCCTCATATATTTCTTAGCCTTTGCACTTTAATGAATATACATTCTAAACATGTTTGCCATTTTATTTTACTTTTGGAGGGGTACTAGGAATTGAACTCAGGAGTAGTTAAACACTGAGCCACATCCCCAGCCCTATTTTGTGTTTTATTTAGAGACAGGGTCTCACTGAGTTGCTTAGCACCTCGCCGTTGCTGGGGCTGGCTTTGAACTCGTGATTCTCCAGTCTCAGCCTCCCAAAGTGCTGGGATTACAGGCGTGCACCACCGTGCCTGGCTCATGTTTGCCATTTTAAAGTTACGTTTACTCTTCCATTTTATTTATTTATTTATTTAGTTTTAATGTGATTGCTCTTTCTCCAATGTCATTACTTTCCTACTCAAAGCTACTTACTAACTGTTCACATTACAGATGCTCTTGGACGGGGTTACATTTCAAGAAGCCATTAAAAAATTGATAATATCAAAAATTGAAAATTCACTTAATACAACTAAACTACCAAACATCTTGGTTTAACCTATCCTAACGTGTATGCTCAGATCACTTACATCAACTACAGCTGGGTAAAATGATCCAACACAAGCCCTATTTTATAACAAAGTGTTGAAAATCATGTAATTCACTGAATACTATGCTGAAAGTAGAAAACAGTTTGAATGAGTATGTGTTCAGGTATTCATAAAGTGAAAAAAAATCATTAATTGAATCATCATAAATTGAGGACTGTCTCTATATATTATTTCATCCGTAAAAATATATTTTTTAAGAGGACCTTCAAATACTATTTTATCAAATGATTTTTCTTGTGAAGTGAAGAAAAGCAGATGATATTAGTATTACCCAAATTTTTGAAAAATTTTCACTATTTTGTTTACTGTTTCTTTAACTTTTCTTTGATTTCTAGAATATGTTAGATTATGATCAATTTTGACCTTTTCCTTCCTCTTTGTTGCTATAATTTCTCTTGATTCCTGGTCTTCACAGCATTTCATAGTTCTCTTTTCTCTGCCATGTTCCTTGTCATTGTTTGTGGGGGCAGCCAATGGGCATTGAAGTTCCCTACTTTCACATCCCCTGGCTTGTTTATTCTCTACAATCTCCTAAAGAAATTAGATTGCAAAACTCACACCTTCTTCCAATTTCTTTCTATTTTTTATTTCCCAAATTACACAATTTAATAATAATGCCACTACCTTGCTTTATTCTCCAAAGGTTTTTCTAACAAATATAAGAGCAAGATCTGTGATATAAATTTCATTTCATTTCTCTATTTACAACTTTGCTAGATACTGAGACTGTAAGGATGACAAGGATCCATTATTAAGAAACTTGTCAATAAATGAGAAACACAGTAAAGGTGAAGCCACAGTCAAGTCTGATCAGGGAATCCACAGGAATGGGGTACTTAAGCCCCATCTTCTGGGTAGGAATCATCACTGGTCACGTTTTGAATCTTCCTAACCATTCCTTATAGAAACTAAAATAGTCCTAGAAATAGTTAGTCAAATAGTAGTGAAGTGGGATGAAATTAATTTTGAAAACACCGTTCTAGCTCAATTATTCATGTTTTGTTCATTAAACAAATGAAGTATTTGATCAGAAGAAGATACCAGATGCTTGATGTTTGTTTAGATGTAGTGCTTTTCCTCACTTTTTACATTTTTCTCCTTTTAAATTTGGTTGATTTATTGGTGATGTGAAATAGATATATGCACAAATGTATATATCTGATTTCCCATACAGATATAGAGATATTTAATATCATTAAAAAACTTGTTTTCTCAGCTGCAGAAGTTCAGGAAATGCTGCCCCTAAATATGGGCCTTTGAAATACGGATTACTTTGAACTGAGAACACTAAGATGACAGTGGATATAGGAAGAGGTTTTCTTTGAGTTCACCTTAACGACCTAGGGATGAAACTTCCCAACAGAACAAATTTGTCACAACCCCTTCCCTAAGGGTTTTATCAAACAGAAATGATTAAGGAAGAATAACTCTTATTACAGGAGAGAAAGACTAGAAGTCAGAGTTAAAGCACAAAGTTTGTTGTAAACTGTCATCTATTCTTCCGATGGCCCATTCATCTTTTCCAAAAATCACTAACTCTTCCCTAAATTGCCTATATCCACTCTCTTTCCTTTCTTACAAAAAGGGTATATGAATCTCATTAGGTTTTAGGGCACTCACCACCTGTGATGTCCCTGTGCACATAATACATTTTAATGTTTTCTCCTGTTAATCTGCCTGCTGTCAATCTATTTCATAGACTCAGTTATTAAACACTTGAAGTGTAGAAAGTCTTCCTTCTTCCACAACTTAAATTATTTTCTCTTCATTGTTCTAATAATGCCAATTTGTGACTTGACAAGTACTTTTTAAAAATGGGCTGTATTTACTGTGCGCAAAGCTTAGATGAAAGGATTATCCATGAAATAGGTCATGGTAGCAGAAATGACATTTAATTTTTAATATCTTTTGCCCTTTCTACTGAAACCCACCATCCTTACCTTGAAGGCTATGAGTCGTTACTGTAAAGTGATTCCTCTGAAATAAGTCTGCCTTGTGGCCCTGGCCACTCACTTCTGACTATTACTACCAAGCACTAGGTAAGCAATCTATAAACAATAGCTATTATTTTTGTTATAGTATTTATATTCAGCAAAAGTATATTGGGTTATGCTCTTTAACAGCACAAATCTCAGAGTTTTGTAATTTAACAATGTTTGAAATGAAGGGAAACCTGTTCAAGAAGTCTGACAAAAGTTACTCAAATCCTAGTCCTATCACTTATTATGCAGGCTTGAAGAAATTGTTTAATTTCTATGAATTTTAGTTTTATTATGGGTGGACTGGGAGTGATAACACTTCTCAATTTGACTATAAAAATTAAAGGCAATAATAAACCTATGGTATTGAGGAGAACACCTATCAAAAAGAAGGTGCTAAATAATTAATAGTAATTAATAGCTATTCTTATTAAAATTATCTGTTTCTGCCTGTCTTCTTCATTTAAATGTTGGCTTCTTTAAGACAGGGCCTTTCTTTTTCTTGTTAACCCTTGCTCCAATCAAAGCCTGGCTCAGATTGGCTTTCAAATATTTAAAGGTAATCTATTGTGCAGTAGACCATGAGGTACATATTTACTATTAAATAAAACCAAAATGTAGTCACTTAGTATAAAGTTCCACAATATCAAACTGAAAATAAGATTTTCTTTTTATTTGACCTTCAGAGAAATTGGAGAGATGATAGTCAAATTCCCAAATAGTCCAAATTTAGTCAGCATAATAAGGAAGTAAGTCCCTTTGCTTTAATCCTTACAAGGGAATTAACCTGAAGTAATCTGATGATAATCAATGCACTTTTTGGATTATGCTGTTTCTTGTTCAAGCAACTTTGTAAAAACTCTGTGTTCTACCATGCCCACTGAGGGCCTTTTCTAAATGTTTATTTGAGAGTTGTACCTGATACATAAATGGCTAATAAAAGTTATTTAGATATTTAAATCTGTTGTAAATTTGTTTCCATAAACCACACATGTGTATGTGTATTACATATATGCATATGTGTATACTTTTGCATATTATTAACTTCCCTAATAGTTCATGAACATGATTTGTATTTCCCCCTAATTTTATATCTTTGACTATCATTATGTCTTGATGACTACTTAAATAGTTGTGTTTGGTAAATTTTCACTTTAAGTCCTTGAATGTCAATTGATATAACAAAAGAAAAAATTAAAGTAGTTTAAAAATTGTATGACCTCCCTAATAGAATAAGTGAAACAATCCTCAAAACATTCAGTGACTTAACTATGTAAAAATTAATTTCAGCAACATGCTCACTTTGTTCACAGTGTGGTGGCATCCTCCTTTTAAACTCTATTTATGTGTTAAAGGTAAAACAACTTCTATTGGCATTTACATTATGCAACAATTATTTCTCTTTATCCTTGACATACTGCAATATGACAACACTTTGTGATAAAGACTTAAACAGACATGTAGGGTTGCTACAGCAAATGCCACAATATTAAAGATTATATCTTTTTGGCAGCTCTTCATCAGGGTACTAGAGTATGTAAGGAACTAGAAGCTAATCCCCATTATGCATCATAGGATACTGTCACATTCATACTCTACATCTGTCTCACAGAGCTGACTAGGAGAGTAATTACTGCTGAGATAAGCCTTTTCTGGAATATATGCAATTAATTCTCCTGAAAAAAGAAGGAAAGTAGCCTGACACTTTAATAATGTTTAAGTATACCTAATCTATTTCTTTTCTGTTCCTAATGTTTCCTAAATATGAGAAAGAAAGAGGATTTGAAAGTACTTACAGCTGTCTGTTCTTATGTAAATCATCCATGGGGCTGTAATATTCTATATTAAAATGACTGGCATGAAATAATACCATAAATTATAATAGAATGTAGAGCAAGTGGGAAATTACTTTTAAGATGAATTCAGGATATGATTTTCATGCACAAAGAATGTTTCTCTTATCAAGTATGAATTATTCTGTTATTAAAGCTTCAAGGGTGTACAATTTTATTCAATTTGAATTCTGAATATATTTTTAAACTAAATCAAAGTTACTCTTCTCTCTAGATTCTTGATAAAGTGCTATTTAGCTATATGTGTTTCTTTGTGGGTCTTTTATTTTTAGTTCCCTCTTTTTTATTATGCATAGTAACTTGATTACACATAATAGCATACTTCTGATTTTTCAATTGCCTTCAATTTTTCAAAAAATCATCAATTCTCAAGCTCCTTTATGCAGTCCCATACTTTGCTATTCAAATGTTAACCAATGAGCTGAGAGCTTGGCTTACATTCAAATAGGCTAAATGGTGTTTTAAAGGGCCTAAGAAAAATGATTGTTTATATGTTTACTTTCACTCAAGTAAGAATATAATTTTCAATATTTGCTTTGAATGCGAACAAATAAAGTTTAAAATACAAAAAGGTATATAATCTTTCTAACCTATTTTATGTTACCTGGCTTTCTTGAGACAATCTTTACATTACTGGAGAAAAAGTGTCGCCAACTGTAATGTACCTGCTGTATTGAGCACCTGGACAAGAACATTTTAACACCTTCCTCTTCTATAAAAAAATAAAAATTATGATGAAATAATAGTCATAACATTGAATTAATAATAACAGAGGACAGAAAATAAATGTAGGCAGCAAGTACTTTGTTTTACGGAAGTATGTAGATGTAAAATGATCAAAAACAAGTAAGTTTGATAAACATAATATTGGTTTAAAAAGAAGACTAGAGTCTGTAAGAGATTGAGGCAATCACTAAATCCTGCCTCTGATGTAACATCTATGTTTTTATTAGTGCATTAGTTTTATAGAATATAATTAATGCTTTAAAGTGAAAAACATCTGTTTTTAAGATTGTATTAAAACTCAGTAAAATATTTAATGTATGAATTGAAATTTCCATAATTTCCTCAAAAATATGAGCTTCACAGTTCATTCTTTGTTTCTTTGCTTTAAATCTTAAATTCAAATAAATATTCCAAATGGTTGCATCAAATAATAAAATTTAGTAACTCAAGTTCCACTCCTTCATTCCCATAATTATGGTTTCACTGCTTACTTTGAATCTGTTGTTGAGTACAGTGGTACTTAGTATAATTAGGATATGAATGTAAACTGTATTTAAAGCTGGCTGAAAGGTTCTATATTTTTATAAACTTAATTCTCTCAAGAAAACTTATATTTGAATCTCTGTGTATGCTTCATCTCTAGGACTGAAAGTTCTCTTAGTTAGCTTTCATTTAAAAATGTATTTTTTATTTAAAAAATGACTATGGGCCTGGAGTTGTGGCTCAGTGGTAGAGTGCGTGCCTGGCATGTGTGAGGCACAGGTTAGATCCTCAGCACCACACAAAAATAAATACAAGGTAAAAAAAAATGACTAAAAAATGTGATTATCGAAATTGTGTTTTTGTATAAACTTAAAAATCATAACTTATTAGAATTCAGATCCACAGCAAATCTTTCCAGGGAGGAGTATCTTATCATTGATAGTTTTAAAATTTTGATCCATGAAAACAGTAAGTACCAATGAGTTTTAGTCAGTTTTATTATTGATTTTCATGCTCTACAATCAAAGTGCCCTCTTATTGTTTAACTTAGAAAGATGATATTTAAGGACAGTGATGGTTTTCTGCTTCCTCTTGACAAGTATAACTGTTGTCATATTAGCAAATAGAAGGGGATGAAGACAAACCTGAGAAGAGTTTGTCTTGTTTTATTTTTATTTTAATTCCTTTAATAAAGGTTATATCTGCATCTATTCTTAATTTTGTTTCTTTAGAAAATTTATTTTATTGGGGGGGGACCCATTTTGACTTTCCCTTTAAACAGAAATAAGTATTTTGGAAAGAAATACATTTTAAAAAGCTGTACTTGATGCTTTTTATTCAGATCAGCTAGGAAATGAATAAGAATGCCCGAAGAGATGACTATGAATGGTAGAATTCATTATAGTTTAGAATCATAAACTATCTACAATTCACCTTTGCCGATGTGCACTTCTATATAAATACATTTAATGTTTCTACAGAGTATAAATAGTAGGTGATCCAATTACTAGAAAAACAAAATCATAAATTCAAAGCATGACTGACTCAAATTAAGACAGTTAAATTTTGTTCCTCATGAAGAATGACTAACTAGAATTTTATTTCATGTCTAAGTTACTTTTGGCTTACTTAAAAATATTTGGACTAATCCCATAAATAAATGCCGAGTATACTTTCTTTAATTTTTGATATCGTGTGGGGCACACTTTTCAAGCAAAGTGTGAAATGACTTATAAGATTTCTGAAACCACTTACAAGATTAATAATCATTTAGAAGAAATATCCATTTCCCCAAAACGCAAGGCTACATTTCACCATCAATATTTTTGACAAATCTCTCAGATTTATTTTAGCCACATGAAGATAATGTTTACAATGTCCCTCAGTTTCATAATAGCAATAAAATTGCATGGCATTCCTCAAAATGACCTTCATTGTATAGCAGAGAAAAACTCTAAAACTTTTTCATCAGTGAGAGAAATATTTGTTTCATATCATTAAATTTAATAAGCATATACAGATATTTTCAATAACTTACAATATTATAATTGATTCTGATTAAGTATGCTTATATGTAGTTATTAAGTTTAGACTTGGGGGCTCAGCTTAAACCTTGCATTAAGTATTTTAATAAATGAGTAAAATGCCACAATTTTTGTATTATGTAGGAGAGTTATAGTTCTAACATTCAGTAAAGTCTAATATGGCCTACAAAGAAAATATATGCTTATATTTAAATATATATGTAAATATTATTTAATTATCATAAAAACCCTTCCTATCAGTCCTGATTCCAAATGTTGGTTCTGTTCCATACCCTCAATTAGCTAATATCCTCCCCAATCAACATGATGTTGATTAATTCTCATAGAGGTGTATATCTCAGCTTTTCATCTCACTTCCTACTCTTCTAATAATTCAGAGTAGCTCTTAGCAATCATCTCGTTCAGTTATTTGGTTTGTTTGATTTTATTCTGTGGCTTCTTATCAACTAAAATTTTATAGGATATAATAGCATGCAAAAACAACAAAATAAAACAACTGTTGTTCACTAAGTACAGGGATGTGAAAATCCACAAGAACCCACTGATAACATCATTTCACAGGAATAAAATCACTAAACTCATTTAATTTCTTCATTAATTTTCCAAAGAGAGATCTTTGATATTTTTTACTGAGTATAAAAGTGATGTGTATTTTTAAATAAAAATGAAACACTACTAAGTTATAATAAAACAAAAGTTAAACATTTTCCTTATTGAAAGATAAGTACTATTAACTATTCTAGACTTTCCATCTATATATAGATTTTACATTATGTTACCATACAATATGCAATTCAAAAATCTGATTCTGCCTTCCACTATTTTTAATATTATGTTGTTATGGTCTGAATGTGTCCCCTAATGTCCACATTGGAAATTTAATCACCAATGTCACAGTGTTGGGGGTAGGGCTAATGAGAGGTGCTAGGTTTAGGAATAGATTAATGTTGCTGTAAAGAGGGCTTTAGGCAGTATATTCACATTTTTCTGCTATTCTAACATGTAAAGACATAGCATTCTTTCTCTCAGGATACAGAGTTCAAAGTGCCATTTTGGAAGTAGAAATGTCAGGCTCTACCCCACTGGTGCCCCAGTTCTGGGCTTCCCATCTTCCAGATCTGTGAGAAATAAAGTTCTGTTCTCTATAAATTGCATGGTCTGTGGTATTTTGTTAAAGCAGCACACAATGTTCTAAGCTATATGATAATATTGTTTGAAAGCTTAAAAAAGCTAATGCCTGAAGAGAGGAAAAATACTTTAATCTGGTCCAAGGTGATTAGAGTTAGCTAGAAACTCATATTCTGATTTTTTATGCAGTATATGCACTTATTTTTCTCTTCAAGTAATGGTAGAGCCACAAGGAAGAAAAGAGAAGAAATACTTACATTCTTTTATTTATTTTTTAATCTTTAAACCCAAAGTAAGATGGTCAAGCCTGGCACATGCATCTAGGCTTTGTGCAAAATGCTGCCTCTGAACTCTAAGAATTATACTGGTGGGGAGGAAGTGGGGTTGAATAACAGGTACTAGTTTGGATTTTCTCACTAGAACATATGAGAAGAAAAAGTCTCAAAGAAGAGGGTATCCTGATTACAATTCCCCACATCATCCTCTTCCAAGGTCACACTACCTACTTTTGAGTTGAAGCAAAGCCTGGTGAGTGCAGGCAAGACTTGGAAGCACATGCTGGAGAGTTTACATTCTCTTGAGCATTGGGAGGAAAGAGAAGGCTCACAGCTTTGTTCTCTTTTGTGCTTAACCAGACCCCTTGGGCACAGAGCCAAGAATCCTGGGTTGGTGATAAGAAATCCAAATTTCTGAGGAAAGATTTCTGATTAAATTTATTTATCCTTGAAAGGAAGAGTAATGTTTTTCCCAATTTTTGGTCCATAGAGTACCTATCGAGTATTTTTGGCTGAGAAAACATGCAGAACAGCCCCCACATTGGCTGGAAGTGTTCTAATGTTTACAACTAAAGAGAATTCATGGTGTTATAAGAGAAGTCGGAGGACTTTCAAGTTTCTTCACTGTCACTAGGCAACAGAGATAAGAGTGCACTGTGCCTTTGACCATTTTTTGATTTTTCAAATGAATGCTGAGAATGAACAGAAAAAATGAATAAGTAAAAGAAAGAAATAGTGAATCTTAAGATGACCAAAGACTCTAGGAAAGAAGAACAAGAAAAACACAAGGACAGGTCAAGTAAAGTAAAACACAAATACTATGAAGACCGGTGGCAAATTAACAAATAATATTCTAAAATACTTAAAAGTGTACATTTAAAGTCTCAAATTATTTTCTGGAATTAAAATAGAATTCTCAATTTGAATATATGTTCTACTATGAAAGATAGTCCTTATTGAGAATTAACTTAATGACTTACTATAGTTAAAGAAATATCTCAACTAAAGATAAACCCATAAATACTGAGGGAAAAATATAAAAGGAATTAGAAAGATAGATTGAGGAGACAAGAGTTTCAGAAGAAAAACTTGAGTGGATTGTGTTACTGAATTACTACTGCTGTATATGTGCCATTTTTGTATGGCACATACACCTGGATAAAACATGGAAAATGGCACTTATTCAGCACCAGAATCTAAAACTCAGCAGGGTATCATCTATTAAGAAAAAGCACCAACAATTGTAAAATGATGGTTAGACGTGGTGCCTGTACTAATTGGCACAGGCTATTACAAAACACCATAGACTGGGTTACTTAAACAACAGATATTCCATACTTCAGTACGGAAGTCTGCGATTGGGACACTGGCATGGCTGGGTTCAGGTGAGAACTCTTCCTGGCTTACAGATAGCTTGCCTTCTCACTGTGTTCTCCCACGGCTTTGCAGGTGAAAAGAGAAAGTGAAAGGAGAGAAAGGGAAGAATCTTTCTTTTCTTCTAAGGCTATGGTTCTTCACTATCAACATGAAAATATCCTATTTATATAGCCCATGTCACATAAATAAGACTAGCAATACCCTTCACTATACTTTGTAGTAGTGCAGAGGAGATTATGTTTTACTATAAAATAGTTGGAAGTAGATGTCCTATGCTGTGAGCCAGTTCTTTTCTGTTTGCCAGAACACAACTCCTGGCTGCATATTATGTTTTTTGTTTCCTCCAATTAGGTGCCTCACCATGTATACAACACCAGGATACTCTGATGATCTAACATTTAATATTCCTTCAGACATAATAAAATAATTTCAATGATTATTTTTACATGCAGAAAACCAATAAAGCTCACCAAAAACATTCATAGATAATAATTTCAGACTTCTTGAAATTGTTCCTAAGAATATAAAATACTGATTGTCTTCTTTTTAAAGAAAACAGGACTAAATTAAAAGTGTGGTTATAAAATACACACAAGTTAGAAATGCAACTAATAATGTGGAGACTTTGTCCAAATGATGTAAATATATAATCTAAAATCAAAATTATTATTTTCAGTTTTGTAGTATGTTTATACTTTGTGAAGTCTACCAATCTAGCCAACAAGAAGTGTTGAACTAAAGTAATAATTCTGAAATCATAGAGCAGAAAAAGGAGGATAATTTTTGAAATGTGCATTTAGTGCTTGAAAAAGAAACATAATAGCAATCTCTAGCCACAACTCTACTTGCTAACATTAAACAAGCATGAATGAACATAAATAATATGTTATTGACTGCATTGTGCCCTCCCCATTCATACACTGAAGTTCTAACACCCAGTGTGATGGTATTTGGAAAAGAGGTTTTGGAAGGTGTTTGGGAGTAGGGAAGGTCATAGGTACAGGACCTTCATGATAGGATTATATGAAGAGGCACAGAAGGCTTGCTCTCACATTCACTTTGTCTATGAGCATGCACCAAAGAAAAGCCACATGAACACACAGTGAGAAGATGGCCATCGTTAAGCCAGGAGAATCCTCACCTGAACACAGTCATGTTGGCACCCAGATCCCAGGTTTCCAATCTTCAGAATTGAGAAATTAACTTTCTGTTGTTTAGGCTATCCAATTAAAAATATTTTGTTATGGAATCCCAAGTAGACTAAAACACTATGCAAATAGCTACATAAAATACAACCCAAGGAAAGGGCCATCCCTAGGACTTGCTTTTCCTGGGTAGAGGTAAATCCTGTAACACAATTTCTTTTAGGGATTATAATGTAATCTGGCACCACTAAAGTGATTTTTCTCAATTGGGAACAATTTTGGCCCTAGAGGATATTTGGCAATATCTGCAGAGTGCACACTGGCATCTAGTGCAGAGTGTTGGGGAGTCTTTTAAACATCCTACAATATCCAGCAAAATAAACCACTCACAACACCACCACTTAAAACAATCAACAGTACTATTGTTAGAAACACTGACCTAAAAACAAATCACTGAAAAAAAGGCATATAAAATGACCTTTTTTGCCCCAAACACTGATTAACTTTTGCCAACCTCTGAAACTATCAAGGTAAGGCTAAATAAGCAACCATAATCATTTTAAAAACATTTCTTAAAGATCTATTACAAAATATTTCTTGGCTTAATTAAATCTAAGTTTGTTCTACCATGCACAAGTAAATAAAATTGCTTATAATAGCATGGCAGCATCAAAGAAGAAACTCAGGACAAATACTAGAAAATGAAACTAGTTCTAAATTATTATAGATTATGAATCTGCAATAATAAGTAACAGCTAAACTGGTTCCGAACATTGTTTAAAATTTTCGAATTTGGGTGAACGCAAAATTTAACCTCCATCTTAACAAAATGTCAGAAGTTATTTATTACAAGGATTGAAAATTCTATGGATCTTGGTGGACTATAAGTGATCACCATCTCTCTCGCCTACTCCAAAACTAGTTTTATTGATGCCTTTTCTTTTTAACGTTTCTTCTCCTAAATTCATAAACATCACAACACAATTTCCTACTTGGTGACAATTCTCTTTAACAAAACAAACTAAATTTTCAAAGGTTAATATTTTCCTTTATTAAATAATCAGGAGGATTATTTAATGACAAATGACATGGCATAAAAATTAAAATGGTACCTTGGTTACTACCTGGGAAATTTTATAGAGTAAGGAGCCAATTTGGGTAATTCCAGTTTAAAGAAAAGAAAAAAGAAGATAATAATTTCCATTTATGCCTCATTTTAGTATGTCAGCCAATATAAGACTTTTTTGGAGGGAGGGGTGTTGAATTACTTTAATTATAGTTATGTAGCATTGGCTCTGGAAGTAATCATTTTCTTTTTCATTTCATTCAACAACTGAAGGTCTGATTTCTTGTATTTGGTATGTTTTAAATCTGATCACAACTAATGTTAAGGGGAAAAATGAATACTTCTTTCTGATTTAATTATTCAAAATAAGTACTTTCTGGCAAAGTGAGTGAGTAGATATTCTTCTATGTTAAAATTAATGATTCCAATCTTCAATAAACATTTATATTTGATATTCATTAAACTCAAAGATATTTTTGTATACCACATAAATAAAGATTGGTTTCATAATATATTTCTAGAGGGCTGTATCAATATAAAATGCTTTCAATATGTAATATATAAAATTCATATTATATTTGTTACTTATATGTTTATAAACAGTTTTTTCAGTAATGTAAGATGTGTTCCTTTTGTCTGTAATATTATTGCTGTTTTTAGTAACAGTTCATAGGCCTCTAAAAATCACAATTATATGTCCAGGAGATGAATTAAATACCATAAATCCAATCACAGAGCACAGTCTAAATAAAAGTCAAATTTTGGTAAAAACACTGTCAGTTATCAAGAGTCAATAATAAAATATGCTCTAAATTGGTCTCATATCTCATTAATGTTAGGAGTTCTCAGAAGCATTGTTCTTAGAAAATTTGTGTTATCATTTAATTTTATTTAACAATTACATAATATGCTATGGTCAACATAGCCAAATCTAAAACAATCATGAAGAATTATTGGCTAGGATTTGGTTTTTGACCTTGTTGATGAATCAGTTTGTTTTACTTTACTCTCATTATGAGAAGCCTTGATGAGTTTGAAAAAAATCTTTCTTACTTCTTCATTCTTGTTTTATAGTTCCATGAGATTTATGTATATGCAGATTGCACACATTTTATTTTAAACTATTGTTCATAATGCAACCATAATTTGAAAACACATAACTTAGAAAAATAATGGCCATGGCTCTTCCTGTTATCTACAAATATATTTCATGTTGTGAAGGTATGATTCTTTCCTGACATTTGTTTATAATGTCATCTAAAATAACTGAGACTATAAACTATATACATTTTTTATTTTATATAATTTTACATTATTTGTGAATTATATAATATGTGAATAAATAGCTACACTTGATAGCTTTATGAAAAAGTAAAATACATTTTTGTTTTCAGTATTATCGTGTACTTTGCTTCATAAAAGTTATACCATGCACTTCACAAAATATAATGTGGCCTTTGTCTTCAAATTTTTGATAGATAAACTGAAATGACTAACCCTGGTTTCATGATCTATTTCTAGAATTACTGAAATTTTTACACATATATATTCTATTTCCAGCTTGTCAAAGACTAACAGTTTGTATTACTGTAGAATTATAAAGTTGATAATTAGATTGAATCATTAACTGTATTTATAAATAAGCTATAGTGTTAGTATTAATAGATAAGGGTCTATAGCAAATAACCTTGCAAAGAAATTGCATTCTGTTGGCTAAATATTGTTGTCACTTACCAGCTCTTCCTGAAGTTGGGAAATGAGTTCATCCCTCTCTTTCAGCTGTAACTTGAGCATAGAGCATTCATCTTTCATTATATCCTATAAAAACATCAAAGAGACAGTATAATAAGCTTAGCCCTTTCACTTTGCCCTTGATAAAGAGAGTCAACTTCATACAGTGAGAGATAATTGCATCTGACTAATGATACTCAAATTTCCTCTATAGCATATTTTTCATATTATATTCTGAGTTTCAAACAAAAAGCAAGCTAATGTGTCCAATAACGTTATTCTGTTATACATGATTGCATATAAGAATTATATATATATACCATTAGAATTATATATATATATATATATATATATATATATATATATATATATATATATATCATTAGTCCATTTTGTTGCTTCAGACTGAAACAAGTAGTAATTCTTGATTATTTCCTCTTATTTTTGTGCACATATAATCAGTGGAATAAAAGTAATTATACTCTAGAAGAGACACTTTTCAATTTGTTCTCCTGTTTTAATTAAATATTAATTTTCAAACCCGTGGCCATTAAACCATCTCATCATCAATGATATCTGACCCTCTCACTGGAAATCTTTGGGCATTTAATCTCACTGTGTAGGCTATACTCAGTGATGGCCTCTATGTACACAATGGATCCATATCCATGGCTCTGCCCACTCTGTACCTCAATTCAGAGTCCCCTGACTCTAAGTCACAGCTCATTAATATTTCTAATTCCTGAAGAGGTAGATAGCACTGTCCCACACACGTCAACGCAACATGCAGCTCTGCTCTTGCCCCACTCTGAGAATTCACGTCTGCTTATTTTATGTTCCTATTTTCTAAAATAACAACCAGGAAGTCACCCAATACCCTCAGCTCCTCACTATAAACCAAATCTGATATCTAATTCTTTAACCTCTACCTTCCTTCACATTTCTTAGACTTGATCCTTTCTAGTACACATTGATTTACTCTAGGCTTCTTACTTGAATTTCTACAATAGTCTCTAAATTGTTTTTTCCTCTTTCTACCACTTTTTCTATCAGTGAGATTTTTCTAATTGGGAATGAAATCCATCCCGTCCTAATTTAATAGAGAATCTTTTTTTTTTTTTCAGGAAAAAAAAGAAAGCCAAAACTCTTTGGCATGGCATGTTGTTCCCTTCATTATCTTTTACTTGCTTATTTCAGAAGCTTCAGAATTTATTATTTCCAATCTCCTTTTAATCTCTGCTCACTCCTACAGATTTATAACGTATTGATGTTTTACATCCCCTTGCTTTACACATGAACATCTCTAAGTTTTACTACCTCTTACCATCTCATCCCTCTATTTCACACAACATCTTATACTCTAGGAGTAACCTAAACTACTACTGACCTCACAGGGAAGGTTTCCCTTAGTGGCTGAGTTATGCATTCTTTTGGGGAAAGAGGATAATCCATAACAACTAAACCAAATATTATTTCATACAAAACTTCTTGAGTTCTTTGTTTTTCCTCCAGTTTCATTGGATTACTTTTATTACTTTTTCTCCCCCCTTGAGCAGTTAGACTATTTCTTTGGCATATCGTTAGCACCAAACATAGTAAATGACACCATAAATTCATCTTAAGTTCCCCTAAAATTGCTTTCATTTTGTTTGTTAGACAATGCTAATGTAAATGTTGCCACTTGTATGTAGGACAACTAAAACCAAAATTTTGGGTCGCTAAAATTTATTTGCAAAGTTTTTGATAGAGAAGGCTGTTATAAATTGTCTTCTGATGGCATATAATAAATATTTAGCATGTGTTAGTCTGCGAATAACTGTAAATAATATACTAGTATCTACCTATATTAAACTTGTGAAACTGTGAACTTCATGAAAAATTTCCCTGGGAATAAAATTTGGGAAATTTAAAAGTGAGTATATTTTCAGACAACTAAGTTTCTTTATAATACCAAGTAAACAAGAGAGAAGCAAATCTTCCATTTTAAACTAATTAGTCAACAAATGTTGATTAATGAAAATACTGTTGATAATCAATGACAATAAAGAACTTTGTGGTAGATACAGATTCAGTCTCAGGTCCCATTGCAATGAAGGAGTCACTGAGCAGCTTTGAGGCCTGTGGTTAGCTGACTACTTCCAGCTGTTAGCTCTTTCAGCATCTGCTTCAGCTTTCTAGCAGAAGTCCAAGCACATTACTGGGTGGTCTGACAAAAAGGACTGATTCAAAGCAGTGGTACCTGAGATCTACCTATTCTTGAGACATTCACCAACCACAGACTGCACGAGAGCCTACCCATTTTCCCTCATCATGGGATTATTCTCATAGGCTCTTGGATCTAGAGTTCCTTGTTCAGCTGAAAGAATCTGTTAGATGGAGACTAATAACAAGACTCCCTCAATATTCTCAATATATCTGCAAAACTCTGCAGCATATTTGGCAAGATGATGTACTGAGTTTGAAATCATACTGATGTGTAGAATTAAAAGGATATTAATATTCTTGAGTTTCAAAATAAGATTATTCCATTAACCTGTGGGCTAATGTAACCATTTAACCTTGTGATTTTTAAAATGCACATTAGTCATAGTTAGAAAAACAGAATTTAATAATAATGATATTCTCAGTTTCTTATTCAAGTATGATTAATTTTTAGGGCCAAAATTCTATTATTTCCTATTTCAATAGTATTCATAAATATGGCACTCAGTATGGTAGATTAAAAATGGCTGTTAATCCTTGATAGTAATGCTCCTTTCCTAAGATCTGGTTTGTTCTTACTGACTCACATGACTAATAAAACACAGTGGAAGAAACTCTACATGACTTTCAGGGACAGGTCAAGAAAGGGCTTTTAGCTTCCACTGTGTCACTTAGAATGCTTCCCTTCAGACTAGTCCTTTGCAGAAAGAATCTAACAGATGTGCTGATAAGTACAACCACATGATGCTCCCACTGAGAGCAGTATATGAGCTTCCAAAGAACACCCAGCATCAACAACTAGCCATGAAAAGGAGCCACTTGGACATTTACCCTTCAAGTGACTGCAACCTCAGCCAACACCTCACTTTGCCTAAGTAACCCAAGAGACTCTAGGCTAGAATCACCTAGTTGAATCATTTCCAAATTCTTGACTTTCAAAATTGTAAATGAAATCAATGATAGCTTTAACTCATGATGTTTTGTGATGATTTGTAGCAGAGATCACCAGGACATATGGACAACTTCCACATTATTATAACTAGAATTAGTATGAATTGCAACTTACTGTAATTGTATAAAAATGTACACAATGAACTTTTAAAATAAAATATTCCATAAACTAATTTTTGAGCCAGAATTTAATTTTAACATATTTAGATAAAAATAAAAATTAATTACAAAACAACTAAAGTAGTAACATGTTAAGTTAGGTAGGACTCCACATGCTCTTACCTGTGGATTGTGTGTGCTAATAGATTCCAAAGACAAACATGACAAATCACAATAAAGAGAAAAAAGAAAACTCACTTAAGCTAAAGCTCCAGTTACATCCACTAACAAATCCTGTACAGAAAAATTAAAGAACAATAAAATGACTGCTCTTGTTTGATTTTTTTTTCTCTAAAGTTTACTTGAAGTTGAAGGCAAGAAGGTAGACTCTTTGAGTAGATACATGAAAGAGGAAATTTTAAAGGCTTAATAATCTGCATTTAAATGACGCCTTAAATTAATCATTAATAGAATATAACTTTTAGTCAACTTTAATTAAGATAACTTTATTTGGCTTCAGCTTCACCCTAGATTTCACTGGATGCACCTATTTTATTAATGTGTAATGTAATTTTTTATTTTTGTGATTTAAGATATATTTAGAATGATTTTCAAGTAGCCCATTTCAAACAGAACAGGGATATCCAGGTTCTTATCATATAAGCTAAGGAACTCAGAAATAAACATGTATAAGCTATTTTATTACTATACAATTATTTTATAAATTTGGAAAGTTTGTGATAGATAACTAGATACTAGGGTAATTTGTCCTAAATTCGGTTTCCTGACTTCAGTCCCATGCATTTTATAATATATTTTCACCTGTAATTAGAATCAACTCATTAAGACTGTAATGTAAACAGAAATCAAGCATCAAAAAAATAAAGGCAAGTAGAATCTGTCAATCACCTGGAAAAAATCATTTTGAAATTAGAAACAAAAATCAAAAAATCAAATACTTTACTTCATGATTTACCAGCTGTTTCCTCATTCTTGTAAACAAAAAGGTCAAAAGATTATAAAACTAAGGAAACAGGCAACTCTATCAGTGGCAACGAAAACAGAATATTTATGAACAAGTGAAAAAGTAATAGAAAACAGAAATATGTCAGGAGAGGACAGCAGGTCAGAGATTAGAAAACACAAGAATGCATAATAATTGACAATGTATTTGGCACCTCTTCCTAAATAACTGTAATTCTTATTTCGAAGGAGCTTTAAAGTAGCACGCTACCTTGAATGACACTGGGTAGCTAGTGAAAATAACAGCAGTGCAAGTAAGCAAGTCCAGGGGAAGAACAGCCTTTCAATCATTGAAAACTAGGACAATGAAAACATTTTAATTATTTATTATTTTGTTTAAAATAATTGAAAATTATTTCATAATCCATTTCAATATTAATAATTTACATAATTAATAATCATGATTAGTAATCATGATTACTAATCATGATTAATAATCACGTAAATTAATCATGTAAATTTAACTTTAAAATTTTTTAAAATTAAAAATTTTAAAATTTTATTAAATTTTTTATAAACATTCAACAAATTTATAAATCTATCTTTACATGCTCACTAACGAGAAGAACTAATATGCTATTGATCTATAAGAGTTTGTTTTTTTATTTGGTGTTGCTTTCCTGGAAATATAAAAATAATAAAGCATTATATTTTATTGTGCTTTAAATAGCTATAATACAGGTTGAACACTCGAAGTGTTCCAAAATCTAAAACTTTTTGATGCCACAAGTGGAAAAATCCATACCTGACTTCATGTGAAAGCTTGTAATCAAAACTCAGCAGAACTAAAAAATAAAATTATTGTCAAACTAGGTATAACAGGTCACATGAACTATAAATATATTTTGAGTTTAAAATTGGATCCTATTCCTAAGATATTCCATTGCATATATGAAAATATTTCCAAACCTGAAATATTTCTGGTCCCAAGCATTTCAATAAAGGATATCCAACCTGTACTATATAACTAGATATAAAATGCACATAGCCTGAAATTATCTGTTTTCTTTAAGAACAAGCAAATGTATTAGCAAAGAGTACCACAGATTGTATATCCTAAATCATTTTCACAATTAAAACTGAATGATTCTCAGGTATTACATATATTTTGCTTTACTCCAGTATTCACAAAATGGTATTGGTGAAGCTTATAAATAATACACAAAATATACACAATTTTTAATTATATATAAATAGAAAATGTTATTTATTTTGTATTAAAATTGTTGGTAGCTACTTTTTCAAGGTAAAGTCAAGAATGAATAGATGTTCAAAGCTAGTATATCCTTTAACAATAACGCAGTGATATACACACACATTTACACACACAAACACAAAGAATTGTGTTTATGTATGTGTGTGTGTTACTACAGATTTAATCCAGGGGTGCTCTACTGCTGAGCTACACCCCCAGCTCATTTTTATTTTTATTCTGAGGGTATTTCTTAGTTGCCTAGGCTGGCCTTAAACATGCAATCCCTTGAGTTCTTGAGATTGTAGGTGTGCACCACCATGCCCAGCAGATATCTAGTAATATTTTCAAGTAATTAAAGAAGAATTTTGGGAAACCAACATTATCTTTTCATCTGTAAATGGTGCTCTTAGGAAATCTTAAGAATTCTTACTGATCTCCATCACTGAAAAGATAACACCTTATATTTATATAGTAGCTTTATAACTTATAAAACATTTTGGGTATAGAATCTTGTTTTTTACTATCAGAATCTTTCTTGACCACCTATTGAACAAAATGGTGAAATTCCAGGATGAATCAGGCTTTAGGCACAAGAAATGAAGCAGAGAAGACCACTGATGCAAGGCTAATTAAAAGGCAAACACTCATAATAATATGAAGAGACTGAAACTCAGTTCATCACCTGTCAACAAAATTCACTGTAGTCCAATATTTTTTGGAATACTTTTAAAAATTAGCCTACACTGCAAAATTTGATAAAATGTAAAATTTGTTTCATGAAACTATAGACTTGTCATATCTAAGTTGCTAGTGTTCTCTTTGATTCACATACACTAAAAAGTCAAAAAAATGAAGTTGTAAAACTTGTTTAAAAAATATATTCCAAGCCGTGTGCAGTGGCACACGCCTCTAATCCTAGCACTTTGGGAGGCTGAGACAGGAGAATCACAGGTTCAAAACCAGCCTCAACTGCATATATGTTGTGATTCTATACAATTTACAACTAGAAAATTGATATGTTATCCTCTATCTATGTACAATGGATCTAATTGCACTCTGTTATCATGTAAGCCTAAATAGAACAAATAAATAAATTAAATATGAAAAAAAAAGGACTGGGGATATAGCTTAATGGTGGAGCACTTGCCACAGCATGCAAGAGGCCCCAGTTTAATCCTCAGTACTGCAAAAAATAAAAAAGTAACACATTAAAAAAAAAAAAGACTCAGCAATGGCAAGGCACTAAGCAACTCATTGAAACCCTGTCTCTACATAAAATGCAAAATATAGGGCTGGGGATGTGGCTCAGTGGTCGAGTGCCTCTGAGTTCAATTCCCGGTGTGTGTGTGTGTGTGTGTATTTTTTTTTCTCCTTCCAGCCAAGCAAGGTGGCAGCTCATCTCAGCGGATCAATCCCAGCAGCTCAGAAGGCTGAGGCAAGAGGACTGTGAGTTTAAAGCCAGCCCCAGCAAAAGCAAGGCACTAAGCAACTCGGTGAGATTCTGTCTCTAAATAAAAAACAAGACCAATATATTCCATCTTATTCAATTTTTTTCTAATTATACAGAAAGTGGACATAGCATTTTAATCTAACTTGTGATCCTTATAAGAAAATTACCAGACCTTTCACTTTTGTGTTGTTTCATCCAGTACATTTGTGAAAACTGCAATTTAAAAATAAACATTGATGTTCAGTTTTCTAAGGCTATCTTAAAATAAAGAGTATTTTGCTGATGGAAATATGATAAATTTCTCAGGATCACTGAGAGACTTACTAGGCAAGAAAAATTTGCTTTCTGATCTCCTAAAGCCTCTGGGATTCATCAAAATTAATTTGGGCCAGGCATGATGGCACATGTCTGTAATCCTAGTGACTGAGGAAGGATGACTACAAGTTCAAAGCCAGGCTCAGTAATTTAGTGAGATTCTAAACAACTTAGCAAGATCCTATCTCAAATGGGCTGGGCATGTGGTTCAGTGGCTAAGTGCTCCTGGTTCAACCCCTGGTACTAAAAAAAAATCAATTTGGAACTACACTTAAGACATAAGTGTCTTTATAGATTCATCATAATGAGCTTCTTAACAAAGAATGCTAACAAGTTAAAGTGATAAACAGATTTTATTGTCCCACAGGAAACACTTGGAAGGAATTCTTGGGGTAAGAAAGGTCCTTATAATGTGTCATGAAATTCTCTGATATAGCATTTTTTTTCCATCAGAGAAGATAGGTGGAATTGTCATATGTGTAAACAAAAAGCAATTATTGAAGTATACCTTCGCACAATGTAGATTACAGAAAGAAAAAAAATTCAAATGGTTAAAATCACCCTGTTGAAAGTTCCTTTCTGTTATACAGAATACTTAAATTTCTTTTCAGGCTATAAACAGGACTAGGAAAAATCTTGTGTTTCTGCATCCTGGATTTTATAAAAAAATGTTTGAATGTCATAATTATCTTACTTTCTGGAAGGTAAAAATGAATCAAAGACATCAAACACATCTCCATTTCCCTCACTGAAGTGTGTAAGAGCTGTTTTTGTCTCATTTTGTTTATTTTTAAAATGCTGTCTTGATCCAGTTTTGAGGTCCTAACAAGAGGCCACTTAGTTCACTTTCTAGAAAAACTGATTAATGTCCACTCCAAAAATACTTTCCTTATCAGACCTTAACTCCACTCTATCCAGGCCAAGTTGCAGGCAACTAGGATATCCCCTAGGCCTCAGAGCCGATGAAATTATCCAAATTAGCCAGTCTACAGTTTGCCTGTGAGCCCATCCTTAACCCCATCCTGCTTTCCATGACAGGCTATTCCCAACAATTCCTGCTTGCTGCTATTCTTTCCCAGGGGCAATCTTTTGCAAGGTCCTACAGGTCAACCTTTGCTCCTTCGGTGCCATTAGTAACAAACAATTCTGTCTTTAATCTATCAGTGTGATGTGTCAGTGTTATTTCTGTCCCACCACCTAAAGCATTTTTAAATGTAATTGAATATAGTGCCAGCAGGAGTGTGTCTGCTGGTAATGGTCACACTTCTGCCCTCCTCCTGGGATGAGGGAGCCAAGCCATCTCTTGGCCCCTGAACATTTACCCGACTGCATTGCCAAGAGAGACTGTGCATAATATTGGGGGCTGCTTGATAGTACTTATACATTCTTTGTTTTAGATAAAAAGGGAAAGTCATGCCCTTATGATTTTATCTGTTAATAAAGGGCAGTAAAAATCAAAGAGGACAGACTTCCCTAATATTAATAGATCCTAAAAATGTGTATTATTTTGCTTTATGGGGTGCTGAGTTGTGACACTGTTGAAGAATACAGAAATAAGTAATGCTTTAAAGATGTTTCAAGGATTCTGGCATAATTATAGAATGTTGGAGAGGAGGAAAAAGCAGAGTTCAATATTGTGCTGTACAGGAATTACAGATAATGTGACTCAATTTAAGTAGTGGTGTCAGGCAGTCTGGGAGGTCAGAAAACTAAACTGCAAAAAGGCAATGAACATTAGCTGAAGCTAAGGATTACAGTTACAAAACATAAACCAGTATTACATAGGAAGGGAAGAAGTAAAGGTCATGCTTTGTTCTTTTTTAGAGACACTAATGGATAGCAAAAGCATGCACAGTAGTACATTCGTATACTCATTATCTGTATCATTGTAAAGCAGGGGTCTTTTAAGATGGCATATAAATGAATTTGGTAAAAGTAGTTTTTTTCAACATATGAAGTAGATGCACTTTGAACAATTGCATATGTAGTGAATTCCTGCACACATTCAACTATGTAATTAACTACCATTATAAAACAAAATCTTGGGCTTAAATAAAAGCAGTGACAAATCTCAACTATTATTAAACAGTAAATTATCCTTAAAGTATCTTCTAAGATAGAAGAAAATCTACAAATCTAGCAACTATTTTATACATTACTTCTTGTTCTTTTCAATCTAGGAGAAGACTCTCATTTAATCCATGTTACATCAGAATTGAGCTATGTAACTTGAAATACATCAGTTACTACTAAATAATCTATGATATATTGAAATTATGCACTAATACCAAGTATTTTGATTACATTATCAGAGAATACTCACCTTAACCAAGAAGGTGTAAGTAACCACATTTGTCAGTGTTTTAACAACTTTCTCATAATCTATGTCTACATTGTCCCAAACTAGTATACCTCAACGTTGATTTACACTACTTTTCCAAGGTTCAGTTTTTCTGATAAAATTGTGTTTGTAGTACATTATTTCTCCAATAAGAAGCATTCATATGTTTCCCATTCCCACCTCCCTTATTCATCAGCATCCACTAATCAGAGAGACCATTCGGCATTTGGTTTTTTGGGATTGGCTTACTTCACTTAGCATAATGCTTTCCAGTTCCATCCATTTGCCTGCAAATGCCATAATTTTATTCTCTTTTATTGCTGAATAATATTCCATTGTGTATATGTACCACAGTTTCTTT
>CM053408.1:55100777-55125575 GCA_028644305.1 Xerus rutilus
TTTTCTGTTATGTTCGATAACATGTATTAAAATGCAACTTTTGGGGAAAAAAATAAAGTAAAATAAAATAAAATAAAATAAAATTCTACATAAAAAAAAAGAAGCATTCATGTACATGTAAAAGGAAAAATCCTATTAGGTTGTGGTACACAGAATGTCTAAAGTGGCCCTCAGAGTTGTCCTGCCCATCTCCATCTGTCAATATATCAAGATATTACTCTGATGGCTATGTTATATGGCACAGATGACCCTAAAGTAGGGAGATGATCCAGGTGGGCCTAATCCAGTCACATGAGCCCTTCAAAGCAGAGGCCCTCCTCTGGCTGGAGCAGAAATGAGAGATACTTGAAGCATAAGAACTGACCACTGATTCTGCTTTGAGGTTTGAAGAAGCCAAGTAAGAAAGAAAGAGGAAGAACTTCAAGCCATGAAACAGGCTTCCAGCTGACAGCCAGCAAAGAAATGAGGACTACAAATCGGCAACCACAAGGAAGTTAATTTTCCAATAGTAAGAAAAGTCCCAAAAGGATCTTGGGTGTTAACTTCAGACTTGTGAGAATGATAAAAATACAGATTTTTTTCTTTATTAAGTCATCAAGTTTGTAGGAATTCGGGTCACAGGGATAGAAAATAAATAAGTACATGAAGGCAGCAGAGTCAGACAAAGCCTTCATGATAAAGAAATATCTAACTAGAATCCCAAAGGTTAAAAGAAATGTGTACATGATAAAAGAAAGGAAAGTGATTTCCAGAGAAAGGCAGAATGAAGATTCCCAGAAGCACAAGTTTAGGGTTTAAGTAATATTTTGATATAGTAGTGTACAGATACATGCATTGACAAAGAGAGAAAAAAAATAACAGTATCACGAAAGTCACTTATTCCATAATAATAAATTCAGTGTTATTTAGAAAGCTATGGTACATTAATTATGAATTATAATCCATTAGAGAGTATGATGGGATTTAAATACAGGCAGCTTAGTCCTGATACGGTACTTGGAACAGCCCCATGGAATGGAGACTAGAGACAGACTAAAGACTATTTTAACAATCTATGTAAGAAAGAATTAGAATTTAAACCAAGATGGGGCTATGGAGTGAATTTGAAAGCTACTCAGATGAGTAGAGTAGGGAAAGAAAAATGAGGGAGGAAAGAGTGAAGGATTACTCTATTTTTTGGCAGGTCTACTGAGGGACTGGAAGTACTCCTTACTTCTGTTGAGAGCTACAAATTTCAGGTAGAAGTTTAGGATGAGAAGTATATGAGTTCCATTTTAATGTTCCTTATAAAATTCAGCTGAGGTATGTATCAGTTAATTATTTTTAAATGAGAAAAAATCCAGCTAAATAATATAACAGGCATTGACTACATGGTATGAGCTTAGAAGAAAGGGAGATCTGGTCATCAAATGGGGATTTGAGAATTATCAGCATATTGATCTAGCAGAAAACTAAAAGATTTAAGAACCCTCAGCATATGAATATGATAAAAAGTAAAAATGAAATAATTGTGAAGTAAAATAAAATGAATAGAGAATAAGGATAGTGTCACAATGGCTTAGGAAGAAAATAACTTACATGACTTCAGAATCAAAATTAGTAAAATAAAAATAATAATTTTCATTGAACTTATCAAAAAATTAAGTCACTGTTGACTATAACAACAGTCTCAGGGGGTGTGTGGGAGGCAAAATCTAGATTAGAGAGAGCTAACAAATGAACTGAAAGTCAAGTAATAAGCTCTCAACTACACAGTTATCAGAATGCAAACCACTTTTAAGAAACTTGTGAATAGCAGAAATGAAGAAGAGTAACTGGCTTAGTCTGTTTGTGTGGCTATAACAACACACCTGATACTAGATACTTTATAAAGAAAAGAGGATTATTTATCTCAGCTCTGGAAGTGGAAGATCATAATGTCAGCATCTGTTCTATTCTGGTTGATGGCATCACAATGGTGTGGAATAGAGAGGTCACATGACAAGACAGTGAGAGATAGGAGGGGCTTGGTTTCCTTTCTTTATAACTACCTAATTTCATGGGAAATAATTCACTTCTTTTGTTTTTTTGGTACTGGAGATTGAACTCAGGGGTGCTTGACCACTGAGCCACATCCCCAGACCTATTTTGTGTTTTTTATGTGGAGACAGGGTCTCACTGAGTTGCTTAGTGCCTCGCCATTGCTGAGGGAAATAATTCACTTCTATGAGATCTGACTCACTCCCAAGAGACAGCGTCAATCCATTCATCAGGGTGCAGTCCCTATGATCTTGTTACCTTCCACAGTTCCACCTCTCAAAGATGTACTACCTTTTAATACTGCCATACTGGGGGCCAAACTTCCAGTCCATTAACCTTAGGAGAAAATCATATTCATGCAATTACAATAGATATTAGGAGTGAGGTGGCAGTAATGATGTGCACACACGTTTAGAAAAGCAGAAGACTGATGAAAATAATCCAGAAGTTAAATATACAGGTGAGAGAATAAGTAAGGGAAAAAGATCCTTTATGTGTTAAGAAAAAAATAGGAAGAAAGTATAAGCTTTAAGTAAACAGAGAAGTATATAAAAACAAAAAAATTAATATTTTTCTTGATGGTGAGTAAATGGTAAGGAAGCTCTTCTCTAAAGAACTCTAGATAATAGATTGCAACCATTGAACTATTTCCCCAAGATTCATATGCTGAAGTCATAAACCCCAGAATGCTGATTTATTTGGAAACAGGATTAATACAGATGTAATTAGTTTAAAAAAATCAGAGTATACTGGGTCTTTTTATAATGACTGATGGCCTTATAAAGAAAGAAAATCTTGAGACAAATGAACACATACAGGGAGAATAATCTTGAAGATGGGAGTTACATGTCATAAACCAAGGAACTGCTTGAATCTGGGAGTGATGCCTGGAACAGATGCTTCCCAGAAGCTTCTAAGGGGAATGTCCTACCAAAGCCTTGGCCTCAGAATTCTAGGCTCCAGAACCTTGAAACAATACTGTCTGTTCCAGACACTCAGCTTATGGTACTTTTCTATAGAAGCCCTAGGAAAATAATATGTAGATACATCCTTCATTTTCAATGGCTACATCATCTTACAAATTATATATAATGTATGTAATTTATTACACATATATATAATTTAGTTGACATGAGATTTTTTAAAAGTAATTGATAAATGGGAAGAGAAAAGAAACAATGGGAAAAAGACTACATAAAAGATAACCACAAGTTTGTCATTATTAAAGCCTCTCCAAGAACTTATTCTTATTTTTAACATAGAATAATATTAGAAATGGATAGACTTACTAGTATGTCTAATTAAACAGGTTTTTAAACTCCTTTACATTATAAAGTACCCTTATCTGTACATATTTTGTCACTACTTGATTCCTAACAGTTGCCTACTTAATTCTATATCTGCTGAATATTTTCACCTTCACATCACACTAATCATTCAAATGAACTACAAAAGTTACTGTCCTGAACTCTGATTTGTGCAGACAGGAGGACAGCCACCACACAGGAAGTATCACCGCATTCAAGCACCTTGATTGCTCATCAAAATTTTTAGATAAGTCAATCTCATCAATGTCAAGGTCACTTTGTTCTCTAGTCAGTATGTGATGAAGTTCACAGAGACATGCAATTCTCTAAATTCTTTTGCACACATAATTAGCTTGCAGTGAGAGAAATATCACCCCCAGCCATGGGAGAAAACATAAATAAATACTCTGCTACTCATATATCATTTCCATTCCATCTGAGCCCTGTAGATAAAACAATCTTAAGATTGAAAATTAAGGGACTATACCACAGATACTTATCATTTTAATGTCTAAATATTGAAAGCAACCTTTAAGTATATAATAATTATTATTCAGTGATAATAAATCTATTTAATGAAATATTATGCACTTTTTAATTGATGATTGCAAAGCTAACATGGGAATGGAAAATACACTTTTCTGTTAATGAAATTTTTCAAAACTGCTTATTACAAACAAATTCTGAAGAATTATGATGACAATTTTGTTAGAATTTTGGTTTTGTATGTGACTTAATTTTTTTAAATTTCTAAACTTTACTTACATGCTTATAAAATTAAAGGCTCTATGTTCTAGAAAAAATATTTATAGGAAGCAAAATGTTTATCCAAAGACATTAATAATCATGTAACAGATTGAATCTATGGTAGGCCTGGTAGAGTTTCAGAGTAATATCATACTCAAAAGAAAATATTTAGCCCTAAAAAGAAATTTTCAGGAGAGATTTTCATATGTATATCTTGAACATCATTACCAGAACACATCCAAAGAAGTAATTTTTACTAAATATTACATCTTTTCCTATTTCAGTTTCCCAGACTCATTCAGCAGTTCTTTCAAATGCCCTAACCCCGGTCTTTCTATTTATCCACCTTGCCTTCTGATTCTGCATCAGAAAAATCCTGAGAATGAATCTGACAGAGAACACCACTCCCAGCAGAGAGCAGGGATGGAAAGACCAGACATCTGTTTTTGTTTCTGTTTTGTTTTTTTTTTAAGTGAATAGGGAAGAGGTAAAGTTTAGAACAATTTCACATAAATATTCCCAGCTCCACAAAATTAAAACTATGACTCTTTACTAAGTAACAAATAGGAATTAAAAGGGCTAAATTGGAAGTATCTGCAGTGAAAAATGGCATCTTTCAATCTTTTTGGTACTAAAAACTCTTTAAAATAGGAAAGCATTAAGCGTTTTGTTAATTAAGCTTTATAAAATATACAGTATTCAAAAAGATGTTATTGTAAATCTACTAAAACATTAAGATTATAAAGAAATGGTAACTTATAAAAACGTACAAATTTAACAGTTTTAATGGCATCAGACTGAGATTTATTTAGAAAGTAGAGTATTATGAAGGTGAATGGTTACCTTATTTCTATCAATAATTTTAAAGTTATTTTGCTTGAACACAGAAATTGTTATTGTAATTTCACAAAGTCTTTACCCTGAACTTGTCACATTGAGAGATCTGCACTTAAATGGTATTTTTTTAAAATATTTTTTAGTTGTTGATGGACACAATGTCTTTATTTTATTGCTTTGTATGTGGTACTGAGGATCGAACTCAGGGCCTCACGCATGCAAGGCAAGCACTCTACCGCTGAGCTACAATCCCAGCCCTAATGGTATTTTATTATATTGAAAGTAATAGACCTTTTTGTTCACTTTGACTATGAATTTAAATACTATTCCTATTCTTCTGTTGCTACTCTAATTTTGTCCAGCTGTTCAATATCTAACATCATAAAAAGAGAGCCAGTAAAGGCACAGGATTATAATTAAAAAAATAAAATATATATTGAAAGAAGTCAATAACAAAGCATGTTTGTAACAAGATAGGAATGGTTTTCAACAGGGGGTGGGTGCAGGCTTTATCTCAATCATCTGGGAAACATTTCAAAGATTCACAGTACCTTTCCTTTCCATTCCAGGTAGGTTTATGAGAAACAGTTGGAAATGCAGATTCGAGCTCATCATTGTCATCAAAATGAGCTCACTTTTTGAAACACACTTATTGAAAATCAGGTGACTAAAGGAATGATTATCGAAATAAATAATGAGTTTTTGCATTTATGATAACTGGTATAATGTTTGCTCTCTGTAATAATAACGTGCCATCAAGTGTTTTCATGTGGAAAACACTTCCCATCATCTAGAAGGTTGGGAATAAAAAATTTTCCAAGAATTATTCAGTGAGTTGTACATAAAATATTGAGCAGTATGGACACAGTTAAACACTTGTTCACTGATACTAAGAATGTAAGAGGAAAGTCCTCTTAATTTGAGTAATTTTCATTTTATTTATTCTCTACTAGTATTTCTTTAAAGTGGCTTAGTTTCTTCCTTTCCTAAAACAAACATTACAGCAAAAAATAACAACACGTTTGTCTATATCTGACTCTTAATGAGAATGTTGGAAGACATACATAACATGTACATAATCCATATCCTCATTTGCAATTTATACTAATAATTGTTCAATCTTCCTATCTTTGAAAGGTAGTTTTCCTTCTAGTCACTTAACTGAAATTACTCATGATTATTAAGTAGAAACCGTGTATACAGTCCCCAGCTTGATCTATGCTTTTGATTTGGCAATACAAAATCCCTTCAAGATATCTCTTCCTCCTGGACTTCCGTACTTCCAATCAAACTACCTTCCTTTCATTTCCTTTTTCTCTCCCTCTCTTTCTCCCTTCTTTCCACAGGAGTGCTCCACCACTGAGCTACATTCCCAGCCCTTTGTTCATTTTCATTTTGAGACAGGGTCTTCCTAAGTTGCCCAGGTTAACCTCCAGCTTGCAGTTGTCCTACCTTGCTCTCCTGAGTGGCTGAAATAAAGGGCCTATGCTATCACACGCAGCCCAGTTTCTCCTGTGGTATAGTTTGAATCCTCTTCAAACACTCTGACAACATTTTTTCTTTTACTGTGCTTTAAATATTAGTATTGCTCAGGTTTCTGTCCCAAGCCCTCTCTCATATCTCTTTCAATGCTTCACCTCAGCAATTTATTGTATAGCAATGACCTATAAATTCTTGAACAATATTTATCATGAACTCCCTCCACATGCTGAAAATCCTGTGCCAAATTTTTACCTTCCTTCTGGATACCTACACTTAACTATATTCTATGTGGATCAGATTTAAGCTTCCAAAGCTAAAGCAACAACAAGGTGTTTTTTCTACACTTGGGAAGCAGTTAATAATATAATTTTCCTTACAACTTAATTGAGAAACCTGATTAATTCTCAACGTCTTTTGAACACTAAGTATTTCACTCAATTATCTTTCTGGAATGGTTTCTAATGAGAAATTTTCTTATCCGTGTTTCTATATAAGATATTTTCTTTCTCTGATTTCTTTAAAAAATTTCTCCTTATTTTCAATTTTCTGCCATTCTAATACAATATATATAGTTTTTTTTAAATTACCTTGATTGATGTTCTCTGAACTTCCTAAATCTGTGATTTGGTGCCTGTCATTAATTTGGAAAAATACTTGACCCTTAGACTTCAGACATTTCTTCTGTTCCATTCTCATCGATCATTCTATGGTATTCTGTTATGCTCCTGTTGCAATCATTCATATTACCCTAGAATCATTCATTACAGATTCTTTTCTGCTTTTCTTTTCCTTTTCTTTCCTTTTTATTCTTTGCATTGCAGCAGAAAGGTTTCTATTGACATATCTTTGAGCTCACTTATTCCTTAGTAGTGTCTATAATGTACTGTTGAGCTCATCAAAAATATTCTTCATTTATTTTAATGTTTTACTTCTTTTGATTCTTAGAATTTGCACCTCTCTGCTTATATGACTCATGTGTTCAGGCATGCTATTTATTTTTTCTATTAGAGCCCTAAAAATATTACTTATATATAATTATCTTAAATTCCTTGCCTAATAATTTCAAACTCTGTGTCATATCTAGTCTGGTTACATAGCTTGTTTTGTTTCTTCAGTCTATGTCTTTTGTACCTACTTTTTAGCATGTTTTTTAAAGATGGACATGATATGCTGAAAAATAATAACTGAAGTAGCATGGAGTTACATGTTAATCTTACAAGAAGTTGCTCTATTTAATATTTGATGGCACTGTAGATACCAGAGGCTGAAAATTCTTCTACTTTCAACATTTGTGTCTTCTCTAAAAATTTGGGTTACTATAGAAATTCCTTCTTAAGTAGAGTCTGTGTCTTGTAACTCTTGTAACACTGTTGTGGATTCCTGGATTCCTGTTGAAGTGGTGATAAGGAACTGTGGAGGGAAATCATTCTATAATCTTATGAGTAAATCTTGGTCTTTTAATGGGCCTGTGTCACTGGATTATGTCCTTCAAGACTTTTTAAATGTACAACCTGATACATAAAATTAACATGATTGTGATCATTTAGTTTTATTTCACTCCTTGGTGCGATGGGAAGGAGAGTGAGGACAGAAATTGGGCAAGTACCCTTTCCTAGGGGAGATGAAGCTTCTTCTGCTAAAGTCTTTTCTGCAGCAGAATAGACCTTTACATGGGGAATGTGCTGGGTATATTTCAAATCATTACATCTCCCGATGCCTGTCAAAAATGCAGGGAATTTTTCTTTATTTTTTACCATGAGAACCTGGTGGAATTCCTACAGAAAGGACTCATGAAAATGTTGGTTTTTCCTAACAATGTGGCTTCCAAAAGTTTCTAACTTTCAGGCTGGTCTACATCCACCCTCCAGCAACTCATCAAAATTTCCACTTAAGAGTTCCTACCCATTTATGTTTTCAGAGGCTTCTGCTTAAGGCAAGCTGATCTTAGCTATGATTCTCTGTATTCATTTGTCTGTCCAGATTTGAGGGTGGTAGTTTGCTCTGTGGCCTCATTTCTCTGATAGACCCCAGAAAATATATTATATTCAGCTTGTTCAGTTTTTTTTCCTTCTCTTATTGTAAGCACAAGAGTGATGACTTCTGAACTCTTTGTCTGTTAGAGCTCAGACCAGAAGTCTTTGACTTCTCATTTTCTCTCACATTCCATATCTAACTGACAATCTTCTTTCTTACTCCAAAATTCTTTCAGTGCATTCCTTTAGTTCAATTCCCATTGCTCTTGCCTTAATTTGCACTTTCACAATTGGTCAGGATTCTTTATAAGTCTCATAATTGCTTTCCTTGCTTTTGTATCAACAGCTACTAATAGAACATTCATAGGGTTGTTCATGTCTAATTCATACTTTCCCTATTAACTATGAACTCTTTGAGGATGAGAGCCATCCATTCATTTGCTTGATACTTATCGAACTCCCTGTCTGTGAAAGTCATTGGACTGGATGATTTGGCATATACAAGCATAACATAGCTCATCCTCAGCTCAGTTCGATAAGTATCAAGCAAATGAATGGATGGCTGAGTCTTCCACTGTCCTTGGTGCCTTTAGTGCTTTAGCCGAGAAATTAGAGTGAAATTTGAAGTTAAAATTGATCTTGATTCCCTTAGATTAGTCCAGAAATTCCTTACGGGAAGATATTTTGCCCACAAATATATTCCATCAATGACTCCAGTAGCTGCCTCCTGGTGGTATCTAATTAACAATTCAGAGGGCAGGCCAGGAAATGTGCTGTATAATCAAGACTCTGATTCTTTTTTTAATTCTGAACAATTGATTCCTGAATACTCAAGTAAGTATTTATTAGGAAATAATTTCACTGCCTTTCACAGTACTAAAACCATTTAGAAGAATACTTTTTAATAGAAATGTTTTCATTTATTTTTGTTGCCATATCTACATTAGCACACTGCTTTAGTTTTCAACGTTCATTTTAATATGATTTTATTTTTTGTTAGGTGCACCACAATCACTATTCTTATCTTTCATTAACAAATTGAAACATAAAATAGAAAGAGAAAATATAAGTGGCTTGCTCAAGGCAAACATAAAAGTTATGAAAAGAGCTAAAATAAAAGACTGTCAATATTTCAATAACAAAAACATGATTCTATACAACAGCTATAGAAAACTGAGAAAATGCAGATACTTTTATTTATCCTAATGTCTAAGCTAATATTGCACAATACATATAAAGCTGTTTGTTTTTTTAAAAGAATATAGGTAGAAAGTATACAAAACACCTCATTATTTTTAACCTCATAAGCAAAGGGAACTATTACACTCATTCTTAGTTTCATGTTTTTTTAGGAAAAAACCTTTAAGTTTAACTGTTAGTCAGATAAGAGATAATGGCCCACTCAATTCCATGAGCTTTATGTCCATCATTTTATTGAATCTGATTTTAGAGGAACCCTATAGATAAAGTTTGTAGGAGAGTGGAACAGAGACACCTCTGCAACCAAGATTCCACAGTTACACTTATTTGACAAAAGAGGTGTATCCATTTGCATTTGATGAATTACTACTCTTTGAGCTCAGAGAGCTGTTTGTCTGTTTCTGCAGAGAATAAAAGTTTTATGTGAATACCCTTTGTAGATGGGTTCATAGCCTCTTGAAGATCACACATATATACAAATATTGATACTTCATTGAATTTAAGTTAGCTTAACAAAGTATGTCAGCAAAGTAAAAAGGAGAGTATTCCTGGAGCAAGGAGCCTTCATGACTGTGGATCTTGCTTACAGAGCCTCTATAGTTCATTCTTTTTTTTTTTTTAATATATTTTTAATTGTCAATGGGCCTTTATATTTATCTATTTATATGTGATGCTGAGAATTGAACCCAGTGCCTCAAACATGCTAGGCAAGTGCTCTACCACTGAGCCACATCCCTAGTCCTCATTCTTATTTAAAGAAAATTATTTGAATGGATGCCCATTGAAATGGAAATATCTATTGTCCTTCACTCCTTCTCCTTTCAACCTTAAGTCAACTGGAGGGAAAAAGTGTTTCCTCCATTGTCTCTTCCCTATAACTTTTGAATAAATCATAGTGGATAATCTGTACCTCTTTGATTTCTGGTCCCCATTTGACCAGGGAATGTTTTCAGAATTCCCTATGACATAAGACTTGCAAATACAATTAAAAAAAATAACATTCTCAGTCTTTGCCTGAACTATTTTTGGGATCACTAATGAAGCTGAAATATCCTTAGAAATAATTAGATTGGAAGTGTAAAAGAACATTGATGTTCCAGACTCAACATTAATTCCGTGACATGATGACATCATCAAAGGTTCAGATGTAATGTATGTTTTTTCTCATTTATCCTTGAAGAATTGGCACTGGTTCTCAGGCTTGACTCTTCATAGTTTTAGGAATGCAAAAACAGAGCTTAAAGGCATGTGCTCAGCCAACTGAATTTAATAGTGAGGACTGTTTCTCTTCACAATGTCAATTCTTTCCTTTGATCCATTCTTCAGCACTAGGTCATATGACCAAGCCCTAGCTTCTTGGAAATACCAGGTATTTTTCAAGTGGTGGGTTCAGTGTCAAGGAAGGGTACCTGTGCAGGGAGGGTATCAATAAGATATCTGCTACAGAATCTGACATTACAAAAATGTATGTATAATCCTCAGGTAAAAATTGGTGGGAGCTTGTACTCATACAATTCTCATTAATTTAAATCTCTTTCATTTGGTAACACATTTAGGAATGAGTGAATGTAAAATGTTGGTCATTGAACAAAGCACTTAGGATATAGCAGCAAACAGTGGTGAAAGGATTCTTTCAATTAAAAGGAGAGATTGGGTAGGAGAATTGTTATGTAAGAAAATTTTTAAATTCTAAAGAAATTCTTAATAGAATTTATGAGGAAATAATGTTCAAGCTGAGTTCTGAGGAGTAAGCATAACTGTGCTTTGAGAAAAAAAGAAAATAAACTAAATAATATATATTTATTATATATTATATATATAATATTAATTATATAATTATTATAATTATATGACATATAATTATATAATATTATTATATATATTATTAATCTATATAAAAATGAACACAAAGTTCAGAGAAATAAAAAGATAGTATAGATGAAATAAAAAACACAATGGCACTTATAAATGTTGTAAAATAAACCATATAATTTTGTGCTTTTTAGACTTATCTTAAGGACTGAGGAATGAATGAAGCATTAAAGATTTTTTTGGCAGGGACATAACTGTATAAATCTGAAAGGAGGGCAGATGGTGAGAAGTGAGGAAAGTAGATAAGGTTATGAAAGGCAGTGAGGATACCAGCTAGGAGGCTGTTATAGTACTAGAGAAAGGAGATGATGGCATATTTAACAAGGCTTACAGTGTTGACCCTGAGTTATAGATATTGTGTCAAGTACCATAGGAAATTACTCAACTACTGTCTGATATGACTTTTCCAATCTGTTAATACACTTGATTCTGAAATGCATAAGATCATAATGATCAAACGTTTCCATTACTATAACAAATGGCTGAAATAATCAATGTAAAGAGAAAGTGTTTATTTTGTCTTATGGTTTCAGAAGTTCCTGTCTATTATCTATTGGCCATGTTGTCTTTAGGGCTGCGGTAGGGTAGTACATCAAGACAGAAGTACATGGTGAAGCAAAGCTGCCTATATCTTGGCCAGGAACTGGAAGAGAACAAGGTCTCACAGCCCCCTTCCAGGGCATGCCCCAATGACCTAAGTAACTCTTATTAGGATCTACCTCTTAACATTTCTACCATTTCCCAATAGTGCCAATGGCGGGGGACCAACTCCTTAAAACATGGGGCCATGGGGAACATTCTAGATCCAACTATAGCAACTAATTATTTCAACCTAATTTAATGATGAGCTTTTAAAAGTCAGCCAATGACATCTAACCCTTATTACTAGAGGGATCAGGAACTTTGAGGAATGCAGGGTTCCCTCTACTTAAACACAGCTTATTTGATTCACTATAGAAGACTCTCCCTTCTCAAACACAGCAGAATATAGGAAAAATATGTAATCTCTGGAGTGTTGGTTTGAGAAACGATATATTTTGTTTTTAATATGTTTGTGTATTGGTCTGGTTTAGTTTTCTGTAAGAATGCATTTCCAATAATATACTGCCATTTAATGGAGAACTTGGTTACGATAAATTTTGCTTCGTACATATTTTCACAGCAAGGCTTACTTATAATCAAACAATAAGAGACACATCTATCCATGCACTCATGCACATCCTGCTTTAAAATTAATCTTCTCCAATATATTTTTCAAATGCTTGAATTGTGTTTCTTTCTATTCAGGGGCTTATAAATACAGGGATACAGTATAAATCTTCTCCCTATCATAGTCTTTGATTGCCACTGGTCTGTAAAATATAGATTCAACACATTAGCTGTTGTTAGACCTGAATTTTATACTTCTTGCAGTACTAACTTTTAGCAGAATAGTGTTCAAGAAAATATAATTTGAGTTATATGGTTATCAGGCAAAAATTGTGGTTATATTTTTGAGAGAACTACATGAAAATGGTCTAATAAATGTACTCTGTCATGAGGCAGTGAATTGGCTTCTTTGGCTCTTGCAGATTTTTTAAAAAATGAGTAAGAGAACATTTAAAGGAAAGTAGAACTGTTAGAAGTAGAACCAGCTAATAAGTATTTTGTTTTAACTGTATGTCAGGCATTCTGATCATACTATCTCATTTTACCCTTACAACTGACTTGAGTTAGGAACTTGTATTCTGAGATTACACATTGATAAGCTAATATTTTAAATGTATGACTGTTGCACCGAGTACCCCACAACTACCCAGTAACAGTGTTAGTTAGGTTTGCTTGACTCCAATTTTTAGCTATTTCAATACAATGCTATATTACCTCTTTCACGTCACATCTATAATATGTTAAATATTCTTAGGTATTTTAAACATACTTTAATTTAGTTAATACAACAAACTTGCTGGGTAGATACAGTGAATATTAATATCTACATTGTATATAAAGTAAAATGAAACTCTAGGAAGTTTAAATACATCTTCCTAAGTCATACAATTACATTGCGTAGATGGAGCATAGTAATGATTTTCATTTGAACCTATATGTTCTGACATCAAGGCAAACTGTTCCAGTTCCAAATTACTCATGAATTAAAACAGAAATGGTATCAGATTATCAGAGGCAAATTAAGAAAAGGAAGAGAACAGGAAGTGCTAGTGAGTCAGAGGATAATTTATCAAGTTATGTGTAGAGACATTTTTAGTCTATGTTATACCATAGCATCGATTAATTAATCCACTCATATATTTATTCAAAAATACTTTCTAAGTGACTATCTCCTGCCAGATACTAGAAGTAAAATTTTTAAAGAAACTACTTATGACTGAGAATTGAGAAGACAAGATAAATAAGAATTACTGGGAGTAATGGAGTAGGTAATAGTAAGAAATAGAAATGCAAAGGGTAATGGGTAGTTACAGACTTAAAAACTTTATCACTAGCTGTGTGATCTTTCTCAAATTTCTTAACCTCAGGATATTTCAGGGTCCTCATGTATAAAATGGGTACGATAGTAGTGTTTATTTCATAAGGCTTTTGCAAATACTAACCTACACGGTCAATGCCAATGTGTTAATACATGTAAAGAAGTTAGGAGTGCCTGACTTGCAAGTACTCTATTATCTTTGAGATATCTTTCTAAAAATTTGCTTCCTTTAATAAGGAGACTTACATTGAATATTCTTCCGTTCCACAACATATCACTGTTGTCTTTAAAAGGTGATATACTAGCACTGTCAAAAAATCAGGTTTGCCAGTGTTGGAGAAGTATTAAGGACTTAGAGCACAAAAATAATAAATAAAAAAGGGAAATAAAAGAGGGAATTTAATGTTTAGTTTTAAGGAATAATATTTTCTATTGTTGAATTAAAATTATTTAAAATATCAAATTTATTATTAGTGGTATTTTCTCCATTTTTGGATGCACTACTTTAGGCTAACCCCACAGTGATACTGAATTGGACTCTGGGTAAATTGTTTCCTCAAGGCCATACAGTGAGGTAATGGGGCAGCCTTCACTAACTCAGGTCCTCTAAGCTATTCACAACATGGAGCCAGCTCACCTTCACACATGCCAACTAACTGCTGTAGTTACAGATGATTCCAGAATGGTAGAGATTTTGCTCAGTGACAAATTTACTAAGCTTCTACCTACTAAAGATTATGAAATATTAGCTAAAAATTTATGAATGTATGTAATTTGACCCTATTGTCATAAATTAAAATATGCTTCCGTTTTTCCATATGAACTTGGTTCTGGGAGATAAGAACTGATTGTATGGGGTTCTGAGACAGAAGAAAGAGTCATATGGATCCAGGATGGCACGTTGTGCAATTTATTGAGGACTTATGAACAGAAACCAGGACATGCACAGCAGTAAGGCCAGCGGATCCTTGCCAAGCAGGTCATAAGGAGGGATCTTGTGTAAAAGTCAGGACAAAAGTGACTTCATCTACCATGGAATGTACTTGGTTTATTTCAGGCTAATATTTAGGATGGCAGGCTCACTCCTGGTATGGCAGCACCAGGATCTGATCACAAAGCTCATGTACGACTCTAATGATTTTGTTTATGTACAGTATGCTAGGAAACTCTGCAGGGAAACTGACCAGGGTTACTGGAGGCAATCATAATAGTTAAAACTCAGTCGTCATTTCAAACTGAATTCTGACATGGTTATTTGTAATTAACCCATTACTGCCATTCTTTGTTAGTTTTACAGCCTACAGATTTATAATTCACTTTTAAAATGAGAAATCCATATGCGTGTCATAGTAATAACGAATTTCAGTATAAAAACTTTTTATATTATAAAAATATCAAATTATAATGAAGATAAAATAACGATCTTCTCCTAAATTATTTTTTCTATTAACACTTGTGGTTAACAAATTTTTTTTCCATGTTTTACATTTAATAATCACATTTAACAACCTTATCTCTGATTACGAAATTATCTCTAGAACATACGTCTACATTGCCAAACTCTCTGTAATTGAATGGAATAATAATTCTTATTTTGTTTAATCAGGCACTTCACAGAGCTGGAGACAAGTTAACAACAACAAAAAATTATTATTATTATATTTTGACATTCTGAGAAGAGACGGTAGCTCTATCTGGAGAGGAAACAGGCTGTGTTTTTATTACTTGATCTCAAGTACTCAATTCATCATTCTTTCATGATTTCTGAGAGGAATGTTGAGTGAGTTCGTTGAATGTAAGTCTGCAAGGTGCTCAAGAGTTATTATTTTTCAATGAATCATGTTTTTCCTTTGTTTAATCAATTATAAGGGAACTTAAATAGAAAAGAATCTCGTCAATAAAAAATCTTGGCGGAGTATAAAAGATATACATTTTATTTAAGGCATTGATCCACAATTTGCAATTTTTTAAACTTAAATATATGGTCTTTTGGGATTTTGTGGTAGTTGTCCGTTTTTAACATGAAAAATTGTACTCTTTCAGATGCTATCAATGGACTTTTTGGAATAAAAGGTAAGTGAGATTAATGAGCTTATTATAATTCATTAGGAAGTGGTATGTGGATGACTGCCTACTTTAATTAGTTTTATAACTGTAGGAAATTGTTTCATATGTCAGGCTCATCACCAAGCACGCCTGGAAAACATGAGAGCAGTAATCAGACTTGATAGGAGGTACCTTTCATTAGGCAGTATGGCTAACGGCACTTAGAACGAACAAGGAGGACAGGAAAGAGAGGGACATGACAGCAGGTAGCGAAAAGAAATTTATCATATTTATCACATCAACTACTTTTGTGAAGGACAGTACAAAGTATAACATTTCAAAATACTGTTGTGACATACAGGGCACAAGACTCATAATTATGGCAAAAGGTTTAAATAAGTCAGGTTTATTCAATTAACCTCAATGTAAATTCTCTGTGACTCACATATTACCATAAAATGTTGTTAGTAACTAAGCCTTCTAAGAAAGTAGTCCTTCAAATGATACTTCTTAACCATTACTATCTCCAAAAATAATACATCTACATGTAACTTTGAGCAAATGGAAAAATTAAGTTGCAAATTTAAGGAAATAAATTCAAATATAAACTATATTTTAGATTATAGGCATATGAAAAAATGACAAATATGTCTCACAGGAATTATCTAGATGCTTTTGGTAAATTCTGATTAATGCAAAATACTCTTCTTTTTTTTAATATTTATTTTTTAGCTGTAGGTGGACAGAATATCTTTATTTTATTTTTATGTGGTGCTGAGGCTCGAACCCAGTGCCTCACGCATGCTAGATGAGCACACTACCACTGAGCCATAACTCCAGCCCCAAAATACTCTTCTTAATGCTCAATACTTTTTTCCTTACCTAAAGTAAAAAAAAAAAAATTAACCTTATGGTCATTTCATAATTAAGAATTTGGCTTTAAATAAATATTATTTTATATTGCTAGATAGTGTTTAGGACATGATTTTTAATTCACTGATCAAGAAATGAATGTCATCTCCTTTTTACCTATATTGACAGCATGTTGAAATATCTAATTACCAATCTAACCTTTCCTTTTTTGTGTATATTCTTTCAATATTCAAAGTTATTCCTCTAAATATATGAGCTGTAAACTCAAGATATTCTAATTTATGCTCTGTTATTACAGAACTAATGCTATTGTATTTGGGGGCAAAAGCTGCAATTTCTGGCCTCTCTCCTACTGTATCTTTGTTTTAGTGGAAATACTGTAATCAACAAGCATTACATCCCAATAAGCTATCATTAAGCAACAAATACAGAAAATACTCATGATAGTTTTTCCATTCAATATAGACATCACCAGTCTTGATAAAGTCAAACCTTAACTATATTGGGAATGAGGAGGGAAGGTCTTTAAATGTATCTTCTATGATGAGTAGTCTTATTAAGCAACAAGAAAAAAACCTAACCATCATCATGAACAGCCACAGAAAGAAATTCAGTTCCAAACCACAAGTATTTTTAATGTCCTAAACAAAGTTGCTTATATAAGGTTTCCCAGGACCTTCAAATGACAATGGAAAAATTTACTGTCTTATAACATATTGATTTAGCATACAAGGCTGCCATCTATTGTTTTTACTAAAAGTAAAAAAGAAGTCATAAAATCAAACAGTTGATAAGATGCAAATGAAGTTAAGGGATGATCAGTAGTAGTAGAAATGTTTGTCCATTTCGTATTAATTTTTAAACATTATTATCTTCTTGGATTAAATTTTATTTTGTTGGCAATATTGAGTATTGATTACTAAGTAAAATAGGATATAAAAACATGGGAGGAAAAAACACGTTTTTTTTTTTTTCCTTTTGGGTTGTAAAGGGAAGGATCTTCATAAGAAAAGACACTTAATAGATAAAATCATTTTTGAACACAAGAAAAGCCTATTTTTCTTTAAGAGGAAATCAATTTTAACAGACAAGTCACAGTAATTCTGCCAGAATGTTCTTGAGATTAAAGAATGATTTGAGGCTCCATTTTATTTGCTACACCACAACTCAAATGTTTTAATACTTCAATAACTTAAATCTATGCATGGCAATGTTTTCAAGTATGAAAGCAATCTGGTGATTGATGGATATTCCACAAGAAAGTTATCATTCCTTGTCCGTTTTTCTAGTGACAGTGAAATATTTGTGTTCTGTTCCAGTAGTGAGTATATGCAATATTTTTCATTTTCTTTGAGAAATTTTACCTATTAGTATAGAATAGTCATCAATAAATACTATACATACATTAAGCATATATTTCACTTACCACTGACCAAAATCTAGTCTTAATTTTTATAATGAATAGCAATTGACCTGAAGTTAGCCATGTTTTCTCTCTCCTTTCATAAAATACCTGGAAACGTTATTAAATAATGTTAATTTAAAAACAAAAAAATTATAATAAAAAACTCCTTGTCTCCCTAAGAATATCTTTAAATAACAATATACTAAGAAATTAAGAAATAAAGGAATGAGTAGGTAATTTTCTTTTTTATTTATATACTATGTATTTTCTGAATAATCAACTTTTTGTATTACAAAAATGATATATCATCATTTATGCTTTAGATTGATTATCTCAAAGTGAAATACTACTATAGAACTAAAGGTGGTTATCTGAGTAGAATTATATAATTTCTCATCCTACTCTGAGAGCACCTGGGATTTAGACAAACATCAAAACTTAAGGGTTCACATTGGCCAAATTTATGCTGATTATATGATTTAGCCCTTAGCAATTACAAATGGCAATGACTCCTAAGAATCACTCCATGACACACATTTCATTTACCACAATATAGAAACAGTAACAAGAAACCAGAAGACACACCACACAAAACCATATGTAGGAAGAAAAATGAGTATTACCTGCTGTGGCTCAAAGAAAAAGCCAAATGCTTGTGTCAATATTGAGATCTATGAAACTGCCACAAACTTGAAAACCTTCAAATTAAGTGAACTACCTCATGCAGTATGCCTCAACATAGCTGACTTGGAAGCTATTTAAAATCAAAATAGTACCTCATTTTCTTACAAAAAGATCAATTTCATTCTGCTTTGTTTTTTAGTGCCTGACATTTTCTAAACACAATCATTTTATTTGGTGAAAGAGTTTCAGTACTATCTTTTTCTCACCAGAAAGAAAAGAAAAAGCAGGATGCAAAAATAATAGATTTTTATTCCTATTGATTCAAGGGTAAAACTGTAAAGTATTATGAATGACTCAATGAAAATATTTTAAGAACATCCATTTCTGAATTTAAAAGTGTGCTCACTCAAAAATTTTGTCCAAAGGAAGGCAGATGGTTATTAAATAACCAATAAGAAATAATGCTTAACATATATCATAATTAACAAAATTATATTTTATTTCTTTAAACATTTAGGTGATCAATTTAATAAATTCACAGTCCTAGAATAACATTTTATAGAAAAACAAAAATATCACTAGAGATGAAAAATATTTCATATTTTATTTCCAGTAAAGGGATATGCCATTATAAAGATAAAACCAACAGGAGGCTAATTAGAATAATTTGCATAAATATCAGCAGAGTGTAGGCATTTTAAACATGGCTATACAAAAGGTTGAATAAACAACAATGCATTAAAATTTCATAGCTATATTTATGATAGCAAAAGAAGTCCCTAACAAAAAAGATAACTGTGTACTTGCAGAATATTATTAATTTGGAATGGATTAAAAACAAACTCTTGTCTCTAGTAACTTTTTTCTTTTGAAATAGATGAAAAAATATCCAACATCTGCTTTTTTCCCCAATGAAAATGATAAATTTCATTTGCTTTATTTTCAAATGAATTGTTCTATTCAAATTTTAGTAATCTGTTGACCAAGACATTTTATTTGACTTCAACAGTTTTGATTATGTCAGTAATTCCGGATTTTTTGTGTGTGTGTCATTTACATGTAATTGCAGTCTGGTGTATGCATGTATGTGCAAGAGAGAAAAATACTTTGTGAGAAAGAAAGAATAAGTGAAGCAATGGTGAGCGAACTAGTGAAAGTTTAGGACAAGCAGTAGAGAGGGAATGAAATAGAAAAAAAGGAGACAATGGTTGGTATAGTTGATGGTATCCACTGAAGATACTATAAGGGAAGTAAAAAAGAATCAATAATAAGAATGTTACTAGTTTGGGGCTTTCATCCTAATGTATGAATACAATGTTAAAATACTTAAATCTTGCTCAGTGACTCATTCTTTCACATATACATTATTGCTGAAATAATGATCTGAATGAACTATGACACAGTTCCAAAATGATAATCCTTAATGTCCTTTTCCTTTCTTAGTATATATTTGGTAAAAAACATTGAGCACCGAATTAGTTATCTATAGCAGCATAATAAATTAAATGGAACAAGTATTTGTATCACACACAGTTTCCAAGTCAGGAATCTGGGTGTGACCTGGCTAGGGTGTTGTATTTTAAGGTCTCCTGAGGTTGTAACCAAATTGCAAGGCAGGACAATCACCTTCTTAGCTACAGATCAAGTGGAGATGAAGGAGCATTTTCCTACCTAAAACATAGCTTTTTCACCAGGTGCTCATGATGTGGAAGCATTCCCCAGGGGAAGTGATCCACAGGAGAAGGAGACAGAGTATCAAAGATGGAAGCCACAGCCTCTTCATAACCTAATCTCAGCAGGAACTTCCCAAAATTTTGTTGTGTTGTATTCATTACAAGCAAGTAAATTAATATAACTCTCACTCAAGGGAAGAATCTTAATTACATGGGAGCTTGCATAACAGGAGGCAGGGATAACTGGGTGTCATTACACTTGGCCTCTGACCACCAAAGACTAGCTTCCTCTTCACATGTAAAATATGTTCACTGTTCCCATAGTTCACAATTTATATAATTGTACCATCTTCTTAAACCTTGCCCTCTGAATCATGTTCAATTGTGCCTTAGAGATCTTAGGTGCAGTTCCATAAGTACATCTACTCAAATACATTTCCTCTTGGTCTGAAGATAGATATTGTCTCCCAAAATAACCAATACATGACTGTATGATTGACATAGTGTAAAGGCTGTAGACATCCATGTTCAGAAAGGGGTGGGGGTGGAAGATGTGAAAAAGTAATGGTCCACAGCAATTCTGAAGCCCACTCAGGCAAGTATTGGAAGTTATTTAATAAGATAATAAACATAATGCTTCATGGCTCTTGGCTTCAACTGCCTGGGCTGTCACTCTATCCTTGATCATATTCAGCTGAGTAGCTCTATTGAGCTTACTGTCAATAGAATTCTGCAAGTCCAACGAGCCTCTTCTCATTCTGAATTGTCTATTCCCCTCTGTTCAAGCTGGCAGAATTTCTGCATATATTACATTTAAGCATGTCATGGGTCTCTTGTTAATCACCTTAGAGATTTTATCATTTGACAAAGCCATATTCACCAGTCTCGAAAAAATGTCTTCTCTATCCAGGGCTCCCATTTTGATAGTTGAACAATAATGTCCTTAAGCTTTCAAGAAGTCAAAATAATGTTTCCAAGGGATGTGGTGGGGGTACATTCTTAAACTCTTCAAGAGTTTTCTGAGTTGCCAGCTTTAATCTTCCTGAGGTCTTAACAAAATATTTTTATCGTATACCCTCACTTTCGTCTTTGGACTACACTGTCTCGGAAGTGTCCTGGATTTGATCTATGCTTGAAGCCCTTTAGCATGATTTGATTTCTAGAGAGGCTGAGGATTTTCAAAGCCACCACCAGTCCTGGATGATTTTAGTTTAACAGTCCTCCTCTTAACTCATCTTCCTGTTATTATATTATATCGTACACTGCTAAAAGAAACCAGGTGACATCTTCAACACTCTGGTTGGTCATTTCCTGAGGCAAATGATCCAGTTCATTGGGCACACTTTCTATTCTTCACTTTTTCAATCAACTATGTTATTGCATTATGTTTTTGCATTTTATGATAACGCATAACAAGGATTCTCTTTCTTCCAGTATCTAATGCCATTTATTTAACTTTCCTGAAAATGCTGACTTGTAGACTTATTAAAGATATCTAATAACTGCAGGTACACTGTACTTAGACTATTTTTCTCAAAATCTACTGTCCAGAATAAAAGTTGCTCCTGTAGGTGAGAAATCCAAGTTCAGAATCAAAATCTGTATCAGGTATCTGTTCTTATTTAGCAAATTATTCCCAAACCCAGTGATTTAAAATAAGTTTTAACCATTTCAGTTTCTGTGGTTCAGAAATCTAGACACATCTTAACTGAATGCCTCTGGCTCATGAAGTTACATTCTAGCTCCTGGCACACTATAATCATTCTAAGACTTTACTCAAAAACCAGATCTACTTCCAAGCTTACCCACAAGGTTGGAAATCTTGCATCTAGGCAGTCGTTTGGATCTCTCCAAATGTGTGTGACACAACAGCTGATTTCCCTCAAAGTGAGCAATTCCAGGGACAGTGAGTTATAATATTCAAGACAAAAGATAGTCTTTATTTTATTTTTTAAAAATATTTTAATTAGTTGTTGATGGACCTTTATTTTATTTGTTTACATGTGGTGCTGAGATTAGAACCCAGTGCCTTGCATATGCTAGGCAAGTACTCTGCCACTGAGCCACAACCCCAGCCCTGATAGTCTTTATTTTTTAGACTAATCTTGGAACCCATTACTTCTCTCTGCATTTTATCCATGTGAAGTAAATGAATAAGTGGAGGAATTATACAAAAGCAAAAACACTAAACTACTGATCAAAGGTGATTATTTGGGACAATCTTGGAGTCTACCTACTACAAAAACCTAATAGAAATACCCTCTTTAACTATTGCTATGAATGTGTTCCCCAAAAGGTCATGTGTTAAAAATTTAATCTCCCAATTCATACATTAATGGTATTTGGAAATGAGGCCTTAGGGAGATAATTAGGATTAGATAATGTTATGAGGGTGGAGACACTTTGATGTTATTAGTGACTTTATAAAAAGAGGATCAGAGTCCCTACCTACCATGATTTCTCTGCCTTGCCATGTGATGTTTCCTGCTATGTTGTCACACAGCAAGATGGTCCTCAATAATGTGGCTACTTTCCCTTGGACCTCCCAACCTCCAGATCCTTAAAAAATAAATTTATTTTCTCTGCAAATCACTCTGCTGTTATTGTGCTATAGCAGTGAAAAAATGGACTAAGAAAACTATCCTGTTAGATGTAAAGGAAAATTAACTATAATTAATCACATTAATGAAAGGCAACCTAGATACTGAATGATCTGAAATTTGGTATGCTTTATAATATTACAAATTCTTACAACTAGTTGATGATATTCACAAAGATGTTCACTAAGAATTAGTCTTTTGAGTTAACTAAGGCAGGATAGTCATGTGGTTTAGTTCAACATTAACAACATAAAATTAAGCTGATCTCTAGTGGGATAATAAAAAGGTCACAGATAATTCTCAAAGTAGAATAGCTAAGTGTTAAACCTATGACACTATTTAGCTCATCAACAAAACAGCAAATCCAAAGTTTATGTCCAGTCCCTCCATTATGCCTTCCATAAAAAAATAAAGACTTGTTTGACATTTGCATATGTAACATTTTCCTATGAATGACTGAACTACTACTAAACTCTCAGATTGATCTATTTCTCTCAAAAAACAAATGAACAAACCTGTAAGAATAAAGAAAAGCAGAACAATGAATCTATTATATCATCTTTCTTAAAATATCAACTTATGCAATCAACCCAGAATGCTTAGTGGGGCAAATATTGTGATTTTGAGATAATGACTATTCTATATATTTTTCCCCAAATATAAATGACAAACAGAGCATCTATGAGATAGCTCAGCAACATTCTCTAGTTAGACGAAGGGCATTCAAGTTGCTGAATAGTAGAATCACATTAGACAGGCAGTTCATCTTAAACTGAACTGAGCACTAAGATGCTAACAAATTGCTGTTGCTCTCCTAATCTACAGAGTGTATATCACATCTAATATGACCTCTTGTAAAAACTTAGTTAGGTAGACTTCATATATTCTTTGTATTTCTATATTATTCCCATTTTTATAAACAAGAAACAAAATAAATAAAATTTATGGCTCTTAAGTTTGTGAATTAAAAAAAGGAATCCAGTTTTCTTAAATTTGTTTTGTGTGTATAAAATTAAATTTTAATATCAGATGACATTTTCTACACAACTATATTTATGATATATTTTTGTACATAAATAACATATAAGTAATGTGTTAGGTCAGATCAGGGTCCAGGATGTCCAATTAGAGGGACTAGTCAGGGCAGCTACAAAACGGAGCTGCCAGCCAGACGCTGACGTCACCAGTAGACATGCCTCCTGTCAATCAGCAGGTTTTTCCTGACCTATCCAGGAAGGACTCTGGCCTTCTCTTCCTGCCCCCAAACCTTCCCCTTCCTGACAGGGCCTTTTGAAATTCTCTCTACACTGGAGCCCCAGCGCCATTTCTCCCAGACACACTCTGATGGATGGGAGAATTCAGCCTGAGAGCATGTATTTCCAATAAAGCCTTGCCGAGTGGCTTTAATTCATCTCCTTCTGGTCATCTAGTCTTTACATAATGGTGTGCGAAACCCGGGAGAGTTCTTGAACCTCCCCCTGTACTGGGGTAGAGGCAAACTCTCCAAACCAGACCGGGAGCCGCTCTCTGTCTTCCCCCTCCGGACCAACAAAAGTGGGGTAGGCCCCACCCCCACCCCGTCTCCTCTAACTTCTCAGCTTGACCTTAAAATTAGACAGATAGACCTTAAAATTAGAGCCCAGTACCCTTACTTTGAGACTGATGAGATTGGC
>CM053408.1:55126075-55176152 GCA_028644305.1 Xerus rutilus
CTCTGGATGCAGCAGGGGGGAGGGGGGAGGAAGGAAAGGGAAATGGGAATAGTAATGATGATTGATTGAATGGGTCATTACTACCCCTGGTGCATGTATGAAGACACAAATAGTGTGACTCTTTATGATTTGCAACCAGAGAAATGGAAAAACTGAGCTCTGTTTATGTACTATGACTTGAAATGCATTTAAATAAAAAAAAATAAAATAAAATAAAATAAAATGCTATCCAAAAAAAAAAAAAAAGAACCTCCAGAACTTTTCTCTCTGATAAGTGAATGCTAATCCATAATGGGGGTGGGGCATGGAAAGAATGGAGAAACTTTGATCAAAGAGGAGAGATGGGAGGACATCAGATATGAGGGCAGAAAAGATGGTGGAATGAGATGGACAACAATGCCCTAGGCCCATATATGTATGACTGCCCATATGATGTAACTCTATATTGTGTACAAGCAGAGAAATGAAGAGTTGTGCTCCATTTGTGTACAATAAATCAAAATGCATTCTGCTGCCATGTAAAAATAATCAGAATAAATAAATTTTAAAAAATAGTAAAAAAAAAAAGAAATCTCGGAAATGAAAGATACTGTAAATAAAATAAAATGTTCAGTTGAAAGTCTAATAGAATGGACCATGCTAAAGACAGAATCTTGGAGCTGGAACACAGTGTCTGGCCTTGAACATTTAGACAGCCTTTTTAATGAATGGTTTTGGAAAATTTGGTTATCCATATGTAGAAGATTGAAACTAGATCTCTTTCACTTCACACAAAAATCACCTCAAAGTGGATCAAATACCTAGGAATTAAAATGCAAACTTTGCAACCACTAGAAGAAAATGTAGGGTCACCACTCCAGCATATATGTGCAGGCAACTTTCTCAATGGGACTTCTAAAGCTCAGGAATTAATGCCAGGAGTTAATAAATGAGTGGCGTCAAATTTACTGAACAGAAAAAAAAAAATAGGAATGTGAAGAGACAACCTATAGAATAGGAAAAAAAAACAAAAACAAAAAAAAACCCTCTTTGCAAGTCACTTTTCTGACAGAGTATTAATATCTAGAATACAAAAGAACAATGACCTAATTAATAAACCATAAACTGGCAAATGAATTAAACAGATACTTCTCTCTCTCTTTCTCTCTGGTGGTGGGTGGGTAGGGAGCCACATTCCCTCTTTTGTATTTTATTTAGCTATGAGTTGTTTAGCACCTTGGTGTTGCTGAGGCTGGCTTTGGACTCGCGATGCTTCTGCCTTAGCCTCCCCAGCTGCTGGGATTATAGGCGTGCACCACCATACCCACGCCCGGCTAAACAGGTATTTCTCAGAAGAAGAAGTACAAATGGCCAAAATATATATATATATATAAATTTTCAACATCATTAGCAATTAGGAAAATGCAAATTGAAACTACACTGAGATTTTATATGATATCAGTCATTAAGAATACAAATAATAAGAAATGCTAGAGAGGATGTGCAGAAAAAGGAACACTTTTAAACTGCTAATGGGATTGTAAATTAGTTCAACCACTATGGGAATAAGTATAGAGGTTCCCCAAAAGACTAGAAATGAAGCCACTACATGATCCAGATATACCACTCCTCAGTATTTTTCCTAAAGAATAAATTCATCTTACTATAGTGATACATGCATACCTATGTTTATAGCTGAACAATTCATAATAGCCAAACTATGAGACCCAGGGTATGTGTCCATAAATGGATGAATGGATAAAGAAAATGTGGTATATATACACAATGGAGTTTAATTTAGCCATGAAGAAAAAGAAAATGAAATGATGTCATTTTTAGGAAAATGGATGAAACTTTAGACCATTATGTTATGTAAAATAAGACAAAGTCAGGTGGTCAAGGGTTGTATGTTTTCACTCACATAGGGAAGCTAGAGAGGAAAAGGAAGAGGGATGCAAGAATATCAAGAAAATCAAAAGGACATCAGTAGAGGAAAGGGACAAGGGGTGGAAGGTAGAGTGTGGGGAACTGGTGGGGAATGATACTGGCCAAGGTATATTGTTATATTGTGTGCATGTCCAAATATGTCACAACAAATCCCATCATCATGTTCAACTGTATATGTACATATGTATATATGTATATATGTATATATATATATATATATGTATATATATATATATATAATAGTTAAATATATGTTCAACTACGTAGAAAACAATGAAAGAAACAAAATGACAAACTAAAAATAAAACTACCATTTGATTGAGCAATTCCACTACTGGGAATGTACCCCAAAATGATGAAATCATTATACTATAAAAGATTAAAAAATGTTTGCACTCCCATGTTTATTGTAGTGAAAATGTGAAGTCAACCCAGATACCCTTCAGTAAATAAATGTATCAAGAAAAATGTGGCATATTTACAAAATGGAATACTACTCAATCCCTCAAAAGAATGAAATCCTGTCATTTTCAGCAACATGGGTGAAATGAGAGATCATTATGTTGAGAGGAGCAAGTCAGACACAAAAAAAACAGAAGTCACATGTCTTCAAAGCAATAGGCCAATCTTGTAGAAGATTGAAATGGAAGAGTGCTCACTAGAACATGGGACACAGAATGAGGAGGAAACAGAAAGTCATTCAAGGAAGGAACACCAAAAATGGATTGAATTAATCACTCATGGATCTTCTTTAACAGAGTAGGGAAACCACTGGGCAAAAATCTTCCCAAGTTCTTTTTCCTCATATGTCACCCCTCACAGGAGCCTGCACTGTCATAAACTTCTAAGTGGTCCTCAAAAAAGTCATATTCACCTCCATAAACCATCTTTATTCTATTCAGAATAGCCTTTGTAATCTAGCAAAATCTGACTCAGTCTTTAAAGTTGACCCCAGATTACTCACTCAGGGAAATCTTAAATCCAATTTTGTATTTTCCTTAAAATTTGTAATATCCCTTCTCAATCTATCCTATAACCAGTACTCCTTTTCTGAGACACTCTTTGCTCCGCTTCAATTCCCTGGAAATATGAAACTATAGCTCAATTAATTTTGCAACCCTAGCTATAAGTAGTGATTTTCAAAGAGTAAGAATTTAAAAAAAGAAGTGTATGAATGGGAACATTCCAAGAGGGGACTACTCTCCATGCAAATTGCCTACATGCCAGATCCTAACAAAGGAGAATACACAAAGCAATCTTAAATAGGTTTCCAGGCAATTTCTTATTTGTCAAAGTTCTAGAGGGAGCCTTGGTAAAATATTTGTATATCAGGTGCTTACAGGTCAAGAAATGCATAAAGGAAATTCATATTAGGATACTCTCTAGGGAGGCAGAAAAGAAATATATTTTTTACTCGGTTTAAAATTTGCATATGTATGTGTTGTTAATAAGTGTATCACGATTTTATGTAGTAATTCAGAATCCTTGAAAGAGACCAAAGCCTATTTTAAAAAAATTTGTTAAAAAAAAGTTTTCCCAGAGTTTGTGCAGCAATCCAATCCAGGTTTGATATAGAAACTCCTCCAAGAACATAGCAGAGAGAGAATTAAATGAGTTAGCAATCTGTTTGCTAAGAATTATGTTCCTGATTGAAAGGAAACTTGGATGGAGGCAAAGAGGCTACTACAAACAGATAAGGTTGCCATAGATTTTTTCCCTAGTTCTCATCTGAGAAAAGAAATGAGTATAGGCCACCAAAGGGGGATGAGTACAGTAAGATACCCCATAGAATAAGGGAAAATTTATTTCAAGTAAAATAATTGGTAAGTTTATTAGGTAGTGAGGAACACATATTGGGTAGCAGTGTAATGTCATCATTAAAGTATTTAGAAGTGACACAAGTCAGAAGAAAAGAGAGTATGAATTGCTACTTGAATCCAAGACACAAGTGACTCTTAGAAAATCATGAGTTAAAGACTTTCAACTAATATTCTAGTTGAGAAAAATTAAGTTTCCAAACCTTGGCATAAATCAAATAAAATCTCCTTTATTCCTTTAAATGACCTATATCTTACAATTGCACAAGTAGCAAATGCTAACATAATTAATATTTTAAAGGCACACATTTATTTCAATAAATAATTCAATTCTTACAGAGAAAGCATTATGACTTTGATATTCTGCTTGTTTTCTGTTCAAATTAGTTTTGCCATTATGCTCCATGTAACCCATACCTCAGAAATTACCATCTCTAGGTGACCATTGCTTTCTCTATAGGCATAGGACATCTAAGAAAAAATCATCAGTATTATTAGCATATTCCATAAATGCAGACTTAATGATGTTTATGTTTATATGTAAAGAGAAAGTATTATCAAATCTCTATTGCAGACTAACAGCTTCATAAATTATAGTTCTGCTCATACTCTATAGGCCAAGGTAAATTCTATTAAAAAGAAAAAGAGAGAAAAAGACAGAGATAGAACTCATTAGGAGATATTATCTCCTAAAATGTTTACTAAACAATTATGTACTAAGTGCTAAGTGCCAACCTGCCTTCATTAATTTTTATAATCTACCCAGGACAACAGACTTTGTATAAGCCCTGGTAGTATGTTGGGTACTCTGCAAAAGAGAAATGAGGTGGTAGGAAAAGCACATCCCAAGAGAACAGTACCTGATGAGCCAAAATAACACGTCTTTCCTTTTTCCTCTCATTTTAAGAAAGGAACTAGTGTTGATTTAAAGGAGAGTCAATGTAAAAGTAGAGACTCGTTATAAAATCATATATTGGATATTGGAAAGTGATAAAAAACACTTGAGAGATGGCTAAAATATAAGGGTAAGTCTTAGGGCAGCTGGGGCGTGAAGAGTATTGGTAAGAGAGATCTGTTCTTGTTCCTGGCATCATGAGGGGAGGTGGCAAAAAATCAGTGGGGAAAGGAGACCATGTTTACCCTTGGCCTAAAAGTCTAAATCCAAGGAAGAGGAGTTTCCAGTCTATCCAAAAGTGCCTTGGGTATGCCATGAAATGAGCAAAGACATGAGATCTAAATGGTAGACATTTTGTGTGAATTACTAATCACTATATGGACTCACCAATGGCTACATTATTTGCAAAATTTAAGGATATTTGCAAAACCCTGAGGACAGGACAATGCACAAATGACTGAAATTATGTTTCCTACCATCACTGACAGATGAGTTCTTAGAACTAAAATTTATTCAATTCAAAGATCATTAAAATAATTATAATATTAATTTTGAGTACACTTGTGTGTCTCATTGGCTTCTATAAATTATGGAATCTGTACAAACACCAGGAATAAGTGGCTGTGCTCCAGGTCTTCCAGAATGTGTAGGTTAGTATTCAGCTTTATCTGTCACTACACATGAGGTTTCCACAGTTTAAGCTACTCAATACCTGGGCCTAACCCTAAGGAAAATAACAATATAACCAAGTGATCTCACTGCCAAAAAAAGGAACTACAAGGGAAGCATCATAATCTGTAGCTTTTTGTCAAAATAAAACTACTAGAGGAGCAGAAGATAATGTGAATAGCAAGAAAAACAACAATTTAAAAGAGGCTGAAGCTGAACTAGTCTTTCCAGAAGTAAATAAACATGTTGTAACCTAAAACCTACTGCAAGACAATTGAAAGAGTAGATATTCTTTCTTCTGAGGCTGAATTCAGTGACCTAAAATATCAATAAAAGAAAAAAGACGCAAAAACAGAAAACAAAACGAAACAGAGAAACGGGGTTGGGGGTATAATTTAGTGGCAGAGCTCTTTTCTAACATGCAAGAGGCTCTGTGCTCTATCCCCTGCACTGCATAAAAGAACAATAAAAAAAAGAGAAAGAAAAAAAGAAGAAGAAAGAAAATAAATAAAATCACAGGAAAAATAAAGAAGATTTGAACAACAAATTCAGGAGACACAACTTACAAAATAATATAATTTCCAGAGTGAGGAAAAGGAAGAGACAGAAGAGAGATAGTAACCATTTAATATTTTAAAAAAATACTTGTAAGCTGATGAATGATTCAAGTATACAAATGGAAAGGGTTCACTGAGTTTTGGGCAGAGTTGATACAAAAAGATATAAACCTGAAGTTTCTGACACCTAATGGATGTATGCATAGAAGATGCTTGAAACTTTTATCACCAAATAGATAAATTAATATGGTTAAATATATAGGAAGATTCAGATGTCTTTGAATACTCCTTCTATGAATATCATAGTATTTACCTTGCTTTAGTTTCATTTATTTTTTTTGACAGAAAACAAATGTGAGTTGATTTCCTCTGGCAGCTGTAACAAACTTGCTTGTTTAAAACAGAATTTTATTTTCTCACTATTCTGGAGGCCAGAAGTCCAAAATTAGGATCACTGTGCTGAAATCAGGTGATAGCAGGGCCACACTTGCTCTGGAGACTCCAGGGCAGAACCTGTTGCCCTGTGTGTTCTAGGTTCTGGTAGCTGCCAAGACTGCCTCTTCTCTTCCTGGCAAATACCTATCTTCTTTCTCTCTTCTAACCATATTTGTGATTGTACTTCAGATCCACCATATGAACTGGGATGACTGGTTTCAGCATTAGGAAATGGCTATATTTAGCCTACCACAAGAAGTTTTGTTTATTTATGTATTTATGTTTTAATGTCACAAGAAAAATAAAAGTCAAATACTTCTAAGGTGAAAAAGCAAAAGGGATTTGAGGGATTTACCTAAGTGCTAGACTAGAACCCATAAGTAAATTTTTAAAATAACTAAAATTTACCCCTTAAAGTGTTAAAGATTTTACATATGTTTGTAGTTTCTGAAATTATTTTGTTTACTTGTTTTTCTGTCTCCCTTACCTTTTAAAACAAAAATCTGATCGATTCTTGATCATCCCATCATGATGGCCAGCACGCCTAACAAACTGCTATAGAAATGGACTGAAGCATCGGTGTCTTCTCTTGGTGTGAGCCATTGTTTCTCACCTTTGCTGTCATGAGCAGCATATGTAATTAATAATTACTAGGAGGTGGATTGTCTTTAAATGCAAGTGTATGTTCAATCACAACAATCATCGAATATAATTAATAAATGCAAAAAGTGTTGGGTGTGCTGGAGCACCCCAATTAGCATTTGATGCGCACTAATTAAACACTATAGGTAAGTTACACTATCCTAGGGCAACCATGAGCCCCAATGTACCTCTGATGCCAGGTGACTTCTCTTAGCCAAAGAGCAGTCATTGTCTTTGTCTGGTGGTTCTCTTCAGCCAATGACTGGATATCAGAGAATGGTGGAATTGATCCAGGGATGGCCAGCAAGGTGGTCGGTCTCACTGATGTCCTTGGAGCAAGCCCAAAAATGTGGCAGGGCAAGCAGTTTAAAAGTAGTACCAAGTTGGTGGTGTGGGCCGAGTTGGTGGTGTGGGCTGGTGATTGGTTACACCCAGTAAAAGCCAATGTGCATTGGTTATATCCAGTGAAATAGTGTAATTGCAACTGGGCTTTCTTTGTGCATGTGCATGGGTTAAGCTCCCTATCAATTGTAACCAGTAGACCTATGGTTAGATGCCCCTTACAGCCCTCGATTGAATGGGCTGAGCTCCCTATCAATTGTAGGCTTATGGTTAGGTGCCCCTTGCAGCCCCCATCAATTGCAAGCAGGCATGACTAAGCAAGTCAATGGCTGCTGTTCCTTTTGGCCAGCAACCCACTGAGTCCCCAGCATGTCCAGGCATGTCCATGGCATGTGCTCCTTACATTGGCCAACTACAAAGTGAGAAATTCACTTCATCTCTAATGTGCTATTCTAACAAAAAACCAGAAAGAAAATCAGAAACTCAGTGATTCTACCTTTTAAATTCAGTTAAGGCAAGTCCAAAGCCAAGACACAACCTTTAGGGAAGCTGTGTATCAGAATCTGTTCCAATTTAATCCCATTTTGGGATAACGTTTATAGACATGAGGTTATAAATCCATCATATAAAATAGGCTGTCAGAAGATTATTTTTCAAAATTATTTTTGTTAGCTCTATAGTTCAGTAATGGGAAAGTAGGCTAAACACTTGGACAGTATACATAACCCTCCAATAACCAAGAGGCTAAAAAATTGAAATTATGGGAGCATAATTACATGTATTCACTGAAAAATACTGTAACTTGTCTAAAAAATTGACTTCTGTATTGATGACTAAGAATTCTATTTTTCTCATGTATTCCTAAACTTATTTTCAAAATAAAACTTATAAAGCACCTGTTAAATTCCAAGAAATGTGATCAGACGAAGATGTAAATACGAATAAGGTACAATTGCTAACCTCATTGAGTTTGTCGTATTTTTATAGAAAGTTATATATATATATACACACACACACATATATATATGTATAAAATAGCTAAAGGGCAATTAGGTAATTGCTTTCATAAGTGAAATCATAAGCTACTATATAAGTGTATAGTAGGAAGTCTATGTTAGTGCATGGTAGCAACTACCCATTATTCATCATCTACTATTTGATAGAGATCTGACAAGGGCTTTACATTTGCCATTTTAATTTCATAAAGTGCTATAAATTATGTCTTATTATTATCTTTTTATATGTTCTGATTCATCCTGCTAATTTTTATTTGTTGTACAAGTTAAACAACACTTTCATCAGGACTTTGATTTTGAAAATAAATTTACTATTCCCTGCTCTTTACTCATGTAGCTTTCTGTATTTCTACATTATCACCTGGTGAATCCCTATTTATTTGCTTTTTATATTCACCACAAAACAGAAGGTTCACAAGGACAGAGACCTTGTGTACCTTTACTTATTTTGTAACCTCAGCAGAGCTCAATTATAAATGAGTGAATACATAATATTATCAAAAGACCCACAAAAAGAAACAGAACATGGGCTCAACCTTGATCTGTTTCTAAAATCTGCATTTTTACTCATTAGACAATTTCATTTCTAATGATCTAGACTATTTCTATTTGTTTAAAAACTTCTCATAAATTAAAATCTGAATTTTTTCTCTCATGGTATTAGCAATAGCTTGTTAACAACAATTTAGACAATGCTTGCTCAGTCTCTTCAATTACAAATAGTATTATCAGGCTTATTTTGTCATTTTTAAAAAACATTACTAGATAAAAATATAAAATTTTATAACCATGATAGTAAAATGTGTGAGACATAAAAAATGAGAAGACAAAAATTCAAATTACTAAATATTGCAGATTTTATATGACAGGAAAGTAGAAATGAGCTCATATCTGTTCCTACTAGATGTTAATGATAAGATCTTACAGTAACATTAATCAAACATTACAAAAGAATAAAATTTTGTATAGTCAGCATTACTATCATAAGTGAACATATCTTAACTTGACTGTATTCTAAAAATGATTTATCAATTAAATTTATAGTAACTTTTCAACCCAGAATGGCATATATTATTTCATTTACTCATTTATCCATTATACATCCTGCATATTTTATTCTAAATAGGCAATAATTATTGCTTACATGACTATTTTTACTTGGAACATCTCTCTCATAGTAAAACTCCTAAAGAAATCCACATTACAAAGATTCTGAATGAAATATTTCCATATCCATAATCATTTACTATGTGAAAAATCACTAATTTTAAAGAAAATATTTATATTATGACATGGTAAGTAGTTTTATATGCTATTTTAACCATTTGTGTATACTCTTCAAGTCACACTTTTATCATTTGGTAAAATTTGTGTAGGTAATAATTTTGTTATGATATGGGTTATCAATTTTTTTTTTCTTAATATACCCTTGTGCTTTATATGTAGTGAGGAGGGAAGAGGATATTGAAAAAAATCATATCTATTTTGTGTTTTCAGATATTGGTTTTCTAGTCCAGAAAATATACTGGCATAGATTTACAGATATAGACATACACCCAGCATGGGCTAAAGTGACCCAGAGTTGCTTGAACATTTATGATGTGTGTGGGGACTTGAAAGATATAACACTGTGCAAGACTCTCTGGAAACTTTCATGAGGCCTCCAATAAAGAGGAAGGCATGCTGTCTCTCTCCTGCAAGGATCCACTCTTTCCCTTGAGAATGTTTACTTTTCACCTTTTCCTATCTCTTCAAATAAACTCACATGTCTGAAATCTTCCTGGCATGATTGCAAGCACTGTGGTTGTGTTGGCCCCTGGCAGGTCCTGGATCTACAACAGTGTCGCTGGGTCTACTATTGAAGTACAGAGGATAAGTATAGGATAAGCATAAAATAAAGATATTGTCTGCTACTTAAGAGGAAGTGTTTTTTTCTGGAATATAGCAAACAAAATTTGATTGTGGGAGCCTGAAATTAAATATGACAAGGTTTTGGTCATACAGACGGCTTATGAGGAGATAAACCATGTTCTACGAGAGAATAATAAAAAACAAATAACTAAATAAATAGAAAGATTTCACGAGAGAAGATGAATTGGAGGGAGGACTTATGATCACGATAAAATGAGAAAAATTCAGATCTGATGGTTTGAAATTCTAAGTTCCCTCCTCTGGAGATTATCTTCTTTAATCATCACCATGAAACATCTGAACTTATCTCAGTAGTTAGCCATCCTCTTTAGTATTTGTGTTATATACTTATATTTTAATCCATTAGAGAAAAAGTTTTATTTATTCCATGTTTTAGCATCCTTTATAGGATTTCACAGAATACTTTATGTTTAAAGGGCCTGAGTATATATTTATTGACTGGAAAATAATAATACAGTATCGTTGAGTGTATGATGGAAAATGCCACTTATACATTACTTTTGGTTTAGCATCATAGTAAGACTAAACTTGTTTACTTTAGAAATAGTAAAATTAAGTATGTGATGCACAGGATATTTCAACTACTGATTTACTTTCTTATTTTTTATTTTAAAAAATTTTTAGTTGTAGATGGGCACAATAACTTTATTTTATTTATTTACTTACATGGTGCTGAGGACCAAACCCAGTGCCCCATGCATGAGACAAGCGCTCTGCCACTGAGCCACAACCCCAGCTCAACTCATTTATTTTTGAAGATATTATCACTCACTATTTCTCAGTATATTTGGATATTTATTTATTGGAGTATAACCACTTCCTCCAAAGAGAAATGGTTTTAATTTTTTTATTCTATAATGTTTTAAATCACTAGGCATTTTCCCTATTAGCATACCAAAGATGAAAGCTTTATAATACATGCATTTCACATTTCTATTATTTTGACTACACAATAATTTGGTTCTTTTCCTCTTAACAGGAGCAAAGGGGGCTGGTTCTTGATATAAAAGAGAGATTATCATACATCTCATTACTCCTTTTTCACACTTTGAGCTCTGCCTACTTTTAGCTTTCAATCACATTTAAATGTAAAAGGCAATACTGGAATTTAAAAGAAAAAAAACTCCAAAGTCACTTTAATGCATTCCTTGGCTCAGTTCCCCACTGTGATTTTTGAATGACAAACATCAGCAGCTGCTCTCCTGCTTCCGTAGAATAGAATACATAAGGCAGGCCCCTCAGAGTTGACTCCACAGGGAGCAACTTGATATGGATTCTTCCCCTGCTTGGAATCTGGCCCTTGTCTCCCAGGTTCCAAGGATTAGGTGACCAAGATTCTGGAACTCTACCTGGAGCTCACTACCTCTTGAGTATTACCACATCCAATTCCATTTTAAAAGTGGGACAAGATAATAAGAAATTATTGTAAATGTTGTAATATAAAGGAAGATGATTTTTTTTTAATGAAGGATAAAACAAAATGTTGCCCTGAAATTACTTAATGCTTTAATATGAGTTGAATCTGAGTTTTCAGAAATTCAGTTTTAGCTTAAGTAAAGTGTACATAATGATAGAAAAATTGCTTGTAAGTGTCCTTTTGTTAGCTTCTAGACAGGGGTGATCATCTGTGCTTATAAAAGGAAAAAGCTGCTGACCCTTTAAATGATTCTTAACATTGCTGCAAAGCTGTTTTGTGGTCCTCCTTTTGGAATAAGACTCTCTAGAGAAACTTAAAGGAACCAGCCAAAATCACTGAGCTAATTTGACTCACTGTTTAGGTGACCCAGAATACATTCTCCTCATACTGCCAAATTCTCCTCCCAGAGATGTTCCCTGCCATTTTCTTGAGCCTGTGATCTATGACCTAAAGCTGAGCATGCTTGCGAATAAGTATGCCTCCTCATGTGACAAATCTTCCCTATATGAAAATAGCAAGTTTCCCAATATAAGCCCCTTACTTTCTTTGTCCAGGGAGACACTTTGCTTTGGGAATCATCCCCAGTGCGCTCCTCACTTGCTATGAGTCATAAACCTATCTTCACTCCAATCTCCTGGTTGTCCCACCAAGGGCTGAACACACTACACTTGGTTACACTCTGTGATCTTTATTTCATCCTTTGAACCTAATGTTCTGCTATGCTTTAAGAAGCACTTAAACCTAAGAAGTACTTTCATTTGATAAATACTTAATTTCAGTATGCAAGGTACTTCACCAGGTATTGTAGAGGATACAGAAAAGTGTATGTGTGGCTCTTGTCCTCTATCAGTCATAACTGACATAATGAGAACTAGGAACATACTTTTCAAGCCTTAAAAGAAAATTTAAGAAAATTAATATGTATATGTCACAAGTGCTTAAAGTTAAAATTAGAGGTTATTTGGCACCTGACATAAAGCTGTCAGTAATTCTCAGGCATATTACATAATGTCAAAAAACATAAATCCCTAGAAAGCTTAGCAACTAAGATATTGAAGAAAAGACTTTCTTAACAGCCACCTTCAATTTTAAAACATACATTGGTTATTTTGATGCATATAATTCTTCAAGAATTATTCCTCAAACTATTGAAAAGTTGCTTCTATCTTTGTGCCTCACAATTGAATAAAAAGACAAAAGTTATATTTATGAAAATCATTATGAAGCTGTACAAATGATAGATAACATATTTGGCATTTGAAAAAAATGTAAACAATTTCATATTAAATATTGTCTTATGTATTTTGAAATTTAAACTTGCTTTTAGATAAGATGAGAGCATTTTGAGTAAAACAAGAATCATATTTTAGAAATGTAAATTCCTCATTGCATATAATTTAGACAAAGGAGCAAGTATTGTTGGATCTTTTCCCTCTATGTTAACTTCTTATGGCAACTGACAGTCGTTTTATTCACAGATTCCATTAGGAAGTTCATTTTTTAATTTGTTTTACAGTTAGCAATGTTTTTGTCCCTAACAGTTCTCTTCCAAAGTCTGTAGATACCTCAGTTGTGTTTTCTTTCAAATTTAAATATGCAATTTGGCCATTTATATGTGGAAATACAGTACTAAACAGAATGTGTGCATTTTTCTTGTTTTTAAAATGTCTGTAGAAATGCCAACAACACAAGAGACCAGGCTTCTCCAGCTTTTCAGCATCTGGCAGAATAGAGCTAATGAAATCAGGCTAATAGGTTTCAGTCATTTGAATCAGAATTTAACAAGTATTTACTGACTATTTTGTAAAAGACACTGCTAGATGCGATGGTGGATACAGGATACAGAGAGAACACCATAATGTGATGTATGGGGCAGGGAGTGGTATAAGGAAAATGTGGGAAAATAAATATATACTAATATCTATAGAAACAGAATGAGTTCTGTAAGAAACCAAGATGTATTTGGTATACTGTTATTTGTCTACAGATATCTACTTTGTTATTTGTCTACAGATATCTACCCTTTGTTCCTCCGTTGTGCAACCCTGATATTATTTGGGGTAGTGATATATTCAATATATCACCTTGGCAGTAAGGTTTGTACAATGGCAGAAACAGAAGTGCAGTGTGGGGTTTCCAGAGTGGCTGCTTACTGGAAGCTGGTTCAGCTTGCAAAGTACTTTTGTTTCTCTACCACTTTCTCCCCACCCACTAATACCTGGGACATTGATGTGAGAGCAGGAAGTTCTAAGATCTATATTAGACTATGTTGTGGCTATTAATGCAGAAACTGAAGATGGGGAAATTAAAGCAGAAAAATAGGAGTTAGATTCCCAGACAATTTCCAGAAGCAGCCCTATACCCTCTAGAATGCCTACCTTCAGACTTGTTTTTTTTTTTTGTACTGGGGATTGAACTCAGAGGTACTCGACCACTGAGCCACATCCCCAGCCCTATTTTGTGTTTTATGTAGAGACAGGGTCTCACTGAGTTGCTTAGCCTGAGTTGCTTAGTGCCTCGCCATTGCTGAGGCTGGCTTTGAACTCTCGATTCTCCTGTCTCAGCCTCCCTAAGGGCTGGGATTACAGGCTTGAGCCACGGCGCCTGGCTCAGACTTGTTTTTATATGTAAGACTAAATGAATAGGATTTAAGTCACTGTTAATTAGTTATATCTTTTTCTTGTTTTGTTTTATTTTCATAGTTGAATGTAATTTCTAACTAAAACAAGTACCAAAAATGCTAGTGAATTGTTTAAGTCAGGAAGAGTTTAAATGCAGTTGAAAGCAGAGAAGGGAAGAGACCGCTTTTGAGGTGAGAGTTAAATACTCCCACCATGCTGAGTTACATCAAGTTAAAACTTTGCTTTCTGTTTTCTGGAGCAGTATGTACTTTGAAGGATACATAGTTGTCTGCTAATTCTGTCACCTGTGTAAATTGGATGAAGACAGGGATAGATCAGAAAGAATTTATCTCCACTCAAAGGATGTTTTGATAGATATTTCAGTATCATAGAATATCATTTATCATGATTTCTATAAACAATTTAATTTTCACCTCTTCTTATGTAATATGTATACACATACACTTATGTAAATGAGTATATAATATGCATATAAATGTACAAATAATTTAGCATAAAACATCTTTTTATTTACCAACTGTTTATTAAATAAGGTTTCTGAGCTACTCACTATTGCATGAGCTTTAGAAGCAAGGATGAGCAAAATCCCTCCTCACCTGAAGCATCTATTTTCCTGAACAAAAATGACTCTAAACACAAGAATACAGAGTAATATCAGATCACAGGGTTCTGGAATTCTGTGTTAATAAAAATAAATGTGAAGAAGAAAAATATAGCAGGTAAAGGAAGTAGCTATGCAGCTGTTTTAGAAGGGTAGTTAGGAAAGTCTCCTCTGATGAGCTGACATGGTTGCAGATTCTTAAATGCAGTGATAAAATGAGCTGTATGGTAATCTAGGGAACAGCACAGAAAATGCAGACAGAAGAAAAACTTTCTATGAATGTTACTAATAAGTATGCTTGAGGAACAACATGAAAGTCAGCATTACCAGGTCTAGTACCAGGTCTAGAAAAGACATGAAAATAAATGGGAGACAGGACTGGAAAGCTGAAATGGATTAAAACATGTAAGGTCATGGCATATGATGTGAAGCCATTAGAGTGTTCTAAGCAGGGGAATTACACAGTGCAATTTAGTTTTTAAGAAGATCACTCTGACTGCCATGTGGAAAATGGATTATAGGGGAGACATGAATGGAAATAAAAGCCAAAAAGAAACCACTGCAGTCGTCCCAGTGAGAGATGATGCTGATGGCAGCATATATGGAACAAATGAACAGATTGGAAACATATTTATATATGTTCCAGAGTTGACAGAACGACTATGAGGAAGCATAGAAAAAGCCAAGGACGAATTTTTATTCTTTTTTGTTGTTGTTCTTTTTTCCTTGACCCCACCCCCCACTAAGCAACCAAAGGAAATCAGATTGCATCACTCTAAATTGTGCTTTTTTAATATACAAATTAGTTTGAACTGAAAAAAAATGCAGAATTATCAAATGAAGAAAAAGCTCCCACCATTCTACCCTTTTCTGTTTATAAATTCTTTGCTGGAGACAACTGAAGACTTTTACCAGCCCAAAAGGAATCTGCAAACACACCTAACTCCATTGTTATGGTTTATATCAGGTGTCTCCCAAAAGTTCATGTGTGAGACAATACAAGAAATTTAGAGGTAAAATGATTGGGTTATGAATGGTCTAACCTAATCAGTACATTAATCCTCTGATACAGATAAATTTGTTGGTAAATGTAGGCCAGAGGAGGTGAGTCCCTGGGGGTGGGTGTATGCCTTTGGGTTTTCTATTTTGTCCATGTTGAGCAGAGCTCTCTCTCTTCTTCCTGACTGTCATGTCCTGAGCTGCTTTTCTTCACTACACCCTTCTGCCATAATATTCTGCCATATCATAAACCCCAAGGAGTAATGCCCTGAGTCTATGGAATGAGGCCCCTGAAACTGTGAGCCTCAAAACAAATTTTTCTTCCTCTAAAATTGTTCTTGTCAGGTCTTTTGGTCACAGGAACAAAAAAAGCTGATTAAAATATCTATTAATTTTCTCTCACTATGTACCTTCCAACAGTTTCCTACCTTTAAAAGTTTAAAATTGTTTAAAACTGCTCTTTTTGTCTTATCATTTCTCTATAAACTTATTATTTTTTGATGAAGAAGCTATGTAAGCCAGATTTATAAGTCATTGTTTTGAGTTTTGTTGATGTTTTTTCCTGTGTAATGTATATTGCATATATTAATAAACTTTTGTTGTTGTTGTTGTTAATCTGTCTTTTGTTATAGGAGTCTGTTCTAAAAAAAAATCATAAGGATTGAGGAAAAAAAAGAATACTTTTTACCTGTACTCAATGAAGAAGTGGTCAATGAAACCACGCATTGAGATTGGGAAGGGGATTTGAACATTGAAGACAGCACGGTGGGTTAATGGAATGACAATCAAATTTTGGTTCTATCAATGTGGAGAGTCCTAATAGATATCCAAGTACAGATATGGAGTAGACATTTGTATACAAGAGCCTGAAACTCAGATAGGTCTGAGATGGAGATGAAATAATTGAGAGGCATCAGCCCATAGATGGTATGAAATTACCAAAAGAGTGGATCTCAAGAAGAGGCTGTAGAAAGGGGAATTGATAAAGGGCAACATGATATTTACATATTGGTTAATAACATCCTTCACCTCACAGAAAGAAAACCATTCCCAACATTTGAGAAATGATTCTCTAGGAATGAGAGCATCAATTTTTTGAAACAATAAAATTGTGAATATTACCTCTTAGGCAAAAATGGGCTATTAACAACGTGACTTGAAGACTCACATTGCTTACGCCTCTAGATGAAGTTAGAAAGACTCTCTTGGTCTGTGAATTCAGAAGGCAGTGTTTCTCAAATTTCCAAGTAGATGTGTAATGATTATTCCACAGAAACAGAAGAGTTAACGGCATTGGAAAGTAACTTTATGCCATCAGAGAAACAGCATAACATAGTGTTGAAAAGCATGAGTTTTAAAATAAGTTTGACTCTATCATTTATTAGTGACTTATTGGACACATTAAAGACTTTGAATCTCATTTTCTTCTTATGGAAAATAGGATTTAATATGCCTAGCCTAACTCATGAGATTGTGTGACATTTTCCTTGGAAAAATATATGTAAAATATATTAACATGTGTCTAGCTCATTAGAAGTACCTATACTATAGCTACTTTTTAAAGTACACAATATGCTTAAAGAAACCTTGTGTTTAGCAAGGTGAAAGTTTCTAAAAACTTCTGAGCAAACATTTGGAACGTGGCCTGTTTTAAAATTACAACTAAATATACTAGTAGTTTGAATGGATTTATAACTGCAATGTTTTAAAACAAAATTTTTGTCCTATATTTTTTAATTTAAAAACATTTCCTATTATCTGCTTTCTATACATTGAAGACTGAAATATAAATGTAGATGTGAAGCAATGCTTTGTTTTTCAAGAAAGAAGAATGCATAATTTAAAATGAATTACATGAAAAATATAAAGCTCAATTCATAAAAAATATAACTCAAAATGAATATATTACGTAATGATGCCAATACCCAGAAAATAATTGAAAATAAAATCTCATATATCAATATTTTAATAAGATAAATTCAAATCCTTAAATAACCATTTAATATTCTATTAACCACCACTAGTCTTTGTGGATATTCTTTCTTGGTTCCTTAATTCACTATTTAAATTAATATTTCTGTTTTTTTCCCCCTTCAAGGAGCTCTTGAGAAGAATGTAAACACCAAATGTTACATAGGATTAGGACAAAATTATAATTACTTACTCAAGTCAACAGGTAATTTAAATGTGAATAAGTGTAAAGCTCTTCTAGAGGCAGCTGCTACCAGTTAAACTGTTTTTACCGCACAAAAATGTATTAAATTATGTGGCTAATAACCTAATTATACAACAAGAATACATGGAAAAACTGAATTTTGATAACATTAAAAATCACATTCTTTATTTTGACTAAAGCTTTAAAACTAACTTGTAAGATAGTAATGATACTAAATCATGAAACTTATGATATTTGTCTCACTTCCTTATGTGTGTATGACTCTTAGAATTTTAAAGCAACATGTGAATCTGTTCACCTGGGTTTATGCACCATTGATGTTTTCCTCAAATCTCTGCAGGTACTAAATCAAGTGGAATTAAAACAAGTTAGTTGCAACATATTTCTCATAATAAAAAAATGATTACTAATAGAGTTCTGGTACTTTCCAAATCCACTGTGCTTTACTCTGATGAATTTAAAAGATGAGGCAATTCAAAATTTTAACTAGACCTCTCTTAACACTTAATATTGTCTGTGTGGTAAGAAAAAATTAAAACAAATTTCACAATACTAACTGCTATTTAGTTCTGCCAAACTAAGCAGATATAGGAACTGATCTGTTACCAGTGTACATATAAAATCGAATATTTACTCTTTATTATGTTTTACCATGTATCCAACATTTAGCTTGGTCTTAGCATAGAATTATTCTTCAAATTTTTGTTTGTAAAAATTGAATGTAAATATTCTTTCTCAGTCTCAAAGAGAGAGAAAATGTGTCACACAGACACCGTTCATTGTTTAAGAGAGAGAGAAAGAGGAAGTGGAAAGCAGAAAGACAAACATTTTAAGATAAGTTCATTATGGAATCTCTGAGCAGTTTAAGAGCAGATAGCAGCTGGAAAAGGAAAGTGGAAAGCAGGCAGACCCAAGATGCTAGGTCAGAAACATACCTGTTAACCCCCAAACATGTCCAAGTTTTCACTCTGCAACAAAAGAGAAGCCATGTACTATGAAAGTGGGAAGAAAGATGGACCTGACAACTAGAGGACTGTCCAAAAGGCTCATGCAGCCAAGCTACATCTCCTCCTGTCCCTGGTAGAACAGAAGTTTATTCTCTTTTAGATGCAAATTAGATAAATTCTGGACTAAAGAAACATCAGGCAAAACTGAGGAAAGAAGCACCCACTGAAAACAGATTAGATTAAATTATACATACTGAACACTTAAAAAAACTCCTAGCCTCATCCACAGGCTATCCCCTCCTGGCAGGAATCTTTCCTGGAATTTGTCCTTATATATCTAAGCATGGTTCACTGAGGACCTTCAAAAAATATTCTATGAACTATCAAGTTCTCTATAATAAAATCCCTTTTGTTTAAAATAGCTGAGGCAAATTATATTCCAGGTAACTTTCATTCCAGGATTCCAAAGATGGCTAAAAATTTCCAGGTTTGCTAATAAAAGAAACATATACCTTTTGTAGGATTATCATCACAATAGATGAAAATCTAACAGAGAGATTCTTTCTTACATTTCTTTCTTTTTCTCCTGTGCTCGGTTCTTTTTGGCTTTATTTCTCTTTAACTTGCCTCAGTCATGCAAAATAAATGAAATTTCAGAGTTATGATTTAATAAAAACACTGTACACTGCCTGCAGTATAGTAGTTAAAATCACAATCTTTATAATTTTATACACCTGACTTGGAATTTCAGCTTAGCTATATACAAGCACTGTGCCTTCCAGTCAGGTTACTTAACTATTTTCAGCTTCAATTTCCTTATCTATAAAATGAGACAATAATCCACTGTATTGAGGATTAATACTTTAAAGAGGCAGACAGCTTTCAGGATTTCCAATTTGGAGAAATGAGACTGTATCTAAAACTTCTACTGCTTGGCAATGGAAAAAATATCCAAGAAAGGAAGTATCTATAAACCCAAATAAGCTGTTGACAGGAATGCAGCTGTTTCTTAGACACTGGTCAAATAAATATCAACTAAGCCAGGAGGCAAGTTTTCAGAACACAAGACAAGATCCTGACAAAGAACAAGGGGAAATTTGACACCAAATTTCCTAGAAACAAGTCAGAATCTCAAAACAGATCATTTGTATCTAGGACTGGCTGAGCTAGGATTGTAGGAAAAAAGAATTGAATAAACTACAGAAAATCTGGCAAGATGAAAGTACTTGCATATATTATTTTAGCTTACAACAGCAAATTTAATAAAATGATTATTGGAAAAAGAAGGAAATACTTGAGAGGAAATTAGAGCTGTTTTCATTATCCATGCATTAACAATTCACTCATTTATCTATTAATAGTGTATGATATACTGGTTCTATAGTAGGCACTGAAATAGGAAATGTAAAGAATATAAACATGTCTGAATTTAAGAATATCTACATTTAGCTGAGTGCGGTGGCTCAAGCCTGTAATCCTAGCACTTAGGGAGGCTGAGACAGGAGAATCGCAAGTTCAAAGCCAGCCTCAGCAACAGCGAGGAGCTAAACAACTCAGTGAGACCCTGTCTCTACATAAAACACAAAATAGGGCTGAGGATGTGGCTCAGTGGTCGAGTACCCCTGAGTTCAATTCCCAGTACCAAAAAAAAAAAAAAAAGAATATCTATTTCTATTGGAACAGAAGATTTTAAATAAACAAAATTTTGTTTCATATTAGATGTTTGATTAAAGTATTGTGAGAATTTTAGAGAGGAATTTTCATGCGCAAGGTGGCATTTATTCGGGCATCAAGTCGGAAGTAGAAATTTTCCAGCAAGAGATGGTTAGAAAGTATACTTTAATACTTTAAAGAAGTATTTCCTTTACCTTTCCAAAGGTAAAGGAAATACCTGGTATAAATCAGCACAATGGAAATTCCATTTTCTATATTAACAAAATAACCAATTAGCAATTAAGGGGAATAAAGTAATATGCATTTCAAATGTTTGAATAACCAAATCAACATTTATGAACAGAACAGAGATTTCCTTGGAGAAGAATCAAATCTAGACCTTACATATATGATATTGCTCACAGTGGTAGGCAGGATTTTGCTTCTCCCCTCCCTCGAAAGACATTCATTTCCAAGGACAATTAAGGATGCAGATAAAATTAAGGTAGTTAATAGCAACTCATAAAATAGTGAAATTCTCTTGGACAACCTGTGTGACTCAGTAAGATCACAACTGTTCCTATATGTCAAAGAGAGAAACAAAAGAAAAGTCGGCATCAGAGTAATGTAGCATGAGAAAAAATTTGATGGGCAATTGCTGGTTTAGAAAATGGAAGGGTTTCAGGAGAGCCAAGTAAAGCAGGAAACCTTGAGAAGCTCAAAAAGGCTAGAAAAGGTGTCTCTTTATAGCCTCTAGAAAGAATTCAGCCCTGCTGTAACCTAGAATTTTATCTTGTAAATCCCACTTCTGATTTCTGACTTCCATTACTATGAAATTGTAAATGTGTTATTTTAACTCGCCAAGTTTGTAGTACTTTCTTAGAGCAGCAACATAGAACTAATACACTAGCTATAAATTTCTAAGTTATAATAGAACTAATACACTATAAATTTTCCAAGATATACAGATAAATGTAAATGTATACATCTCTTATTATGTACTTACAATAGTCTAAATCATCTGTATGTTCTTCTAATCTGAATATAGGCAATTTTCATTCTATTTGGAACATGTATAAATATAGGCAATCAATAAATAGTACATAATACAAAAATTATTTATATTTCTTAAAACAATTATTTGATCAGTACCATTTGATATTTTTGATTGACAAATTTCAAACAAAGTTCAGAACCCATTCTGTAGAAATCAAGCTAAAGTAGTATGAATTTTTCTTTCCGTTGCATCTTATCATTTGTTATACTCTTGCTTGTTTCCTGTACTTCACAGTCTATGAAAAAGAGCCTAAGCCTGGCATGGTGGCGCAAGCCTGTAATCGCAGCACTTTGGCTGAGACAGGAGAATCGCGAGTTCAAAGCCAGCCTCAGCAAGGGCAAGGCGCTAAGCAACTCAGTGAGACTGTGTCCATAAATAAAAAATACAAAATAGGGCTGGGGATTTGGCTCAGTGGTTGAGTACTCCTAAGTTCAAAGAGCCTAAAGTATTTGTGGGGCAGGCCCAAAAGGGCTATAGTTAGGCTCCCCTGCCAAGGCTATGTTTTTAGTATATAGCCAAGGTCATGTATACTTTGATTCAGTGTATGTACTCAGGTCATAAACATTTACTTATAAGTATGTGCCCACTTATATAACTTGTTGGAAATGAGCCTTCTTTGTCTAGCCTGCATATTTTTAAAAGGCCTCTGGAGAGACTCAAGGGGGCTAAATGGAACCAGCTAGGGCAAAATAGGGCTGAAGCTGAAGGCTGGGGACTGCTGCCACCTCTGAATAAAGAATGTCTAATATCCCAACTGCATCTTGCATCTTCTGCCACCTGCCAGGATCCTGAATCTGTTTCCTGGGTCTAAGCCTCCCTTGACATTCTTTATAAAGCATATACTGTCTTTCACAGCAAACAACTTCTACCTCACCACTCCGTATTAAACCATGATTCAATATTTACAATTTCTGCATCCTCAGGGTCTATACTGAGGCCTTTGCCCTTAATCTGGCTGAAATCTCACATTTCCCTCTACTCAACTCTATCTAGTTGACACTCTTTGCACTTGTCAGGTACAACTATGATTTTCTGTAGCTTTGTATAATCTGAAAAAAATATATATCCACCTCTAGTACCTTTACATAAGGTCTTATACATAGTAGGATCTCATTAAATGTTAACCAGTCTGCAAAACTCACCACTTTCAGGAAAGTAACAGAAATGGTGAGAAATGGCAAGAGAAAAGTGAATATCACTACTAAGGTCCATAGGAAAAGGCAGAAAAGGGAAGGAGGAAAAGGCTAATGCTAACAAGTGGAGAGACCACTGTCAACTTTATTCTGTGGGTATTATTACTACAAATTATGACCAGTCTCACTATAGCATGGGGACTGGCATGTCCCCATCTTTCTACTTGCTTCTGTTGCCAAAGATTCCATCTCTGGCAAAGACTTTTACAAAAGAAAAGTGAGCTTAATTCCTCTACCTGAATTATGGTTTGACAAGTTAAAACAACAAGATTTAGGCTCAAATGCTGCTGCCAAGTTTTCTTATTAAGCAGGGTCTGACTGTTCTTAATGTACTTTTATTCTTAAGAAGTATATGCAACACAACTGTAATATAATTGATTTAGCCTACACCTTCAGTGTTTGTCACATATCTTTAATAAGTGTCTTATCAGATTTGCTCTGATAAAAGAGATTACCTGAGAAAAAGGGAACATTCCAGGTGCAAAACATAAACCAACTGCTTGATAATATAATTCAATAATTACAAAGAAAACACAGAATTTCTTTGGTTGAGAATCTGATATCAATAGTTGTTTATGATATTCAAATTATACATATATGTTCAAAATTGTTGCTATTAGACTATTGATTATAGTCTAATACACCAATTTGTAATTGTTTACCTTCTAATTTTTTGAGCTGTATCAGCTACTATCTGAAAAAAAGAAGTTTCTGCCAAAACAACTTTTCTTTCTCTTTTCGGAATGCATGGTGTTCACTATTTCCCTACACTACTAAGAATGTCTTTACTATGAGCAAGATTAAACAGAATTTCCAGATTTTCTCATTATTATTATTATTATCCAATGTCTGAGTTCTATCATCAATATTCCATTACTATAGACTCTCAGCAAAATTACTTACATGTAGTATGAAAACTAAAGCAAAGAAATGCTAAATTTGTAATAAATGCAAAAATTTCTAAACAGAATATTTTGCTTATTTTGCTAATTTTACTGTATCTATCCACATGGTTACTTAATACCTCTATACAAAACAATAAAAACAAGGGACACCAATGCTCTAATAAAACATTTTAGGTCCAATTTTTTTTAATATCATATAGTTACCGAGGAAAATATATACATTTCAAAATCATTTCACATATGATAGAAATAATTGTACACAATTCCTTGCACATTTTATAGTTTCAATTGTATTTATTTCAGTCTTTTTTGGCTGCTATAACAAGACCACAGGCTGAGTAACTTCTAAATAATTGAAATTTATTTCTCCCAATCTTGGAGACTGGAGATCCAAAATCAAGGTGCTGGCAAGTTCAGGTTTTAGTTAGGGTCTACTTCCTGTTTCACAGATGGAAATCTTCTCTATGAATCCTCACGTAATAGAAAGAACTTTCTTCATCTCTCTTATTAGGGCACTAATACTATTCACCAGGCCCTGCTATCATGACCCAATCCACATTTAAGGTCCTAACTCCTAATATTATCACACTGGGGGTGATGATTTCAACATTTCAATTTTGGAAGGGCATAAATGTTCATTCCATAGCATGAATATTGATATGATTTAATTTCTAAAATTCATGTGTTATTCAGTATTACACTAATTCCCAGATACACTTAACTCATGCCAAGTCCACATTTAATGGAATCTCATATTCATGGTCCACCTCAAAAGATGAGGATGTTAATAAGTTGTCTTTGAATTTTACTTTGTTTTCTCAATTCTCCTTTTAAAGTATACTTCTTCATTCTTACATATAACTTGGAAGCAATATTGAATATTACATAAAAAAAGGATGAATGTGATTAGGAGTTTATATGAAATGATGATACTAAAATGAGAAATAAATACTGATGTACTACAGCTGAGATCCGTTGCTTTTATTATCATTGATAATGATGATATAATTTCACAAAACCCTAAGTGTTAATTCCTAGCCAATTCCAATGTCTGATTTCTGCTCTGGATGTTCAGAAATCTTATTATATTAGCATGCACAGCATTGACAGCCACCTCTGTTATAATCTAATATCAGGTTTCTTTTGAGAGCAACAGATGATGAGGAACAGAGCACCAACTAAATGTGCACATGTTGACTTCAATAGTTTACAAATGAAATTGTCTGGTATCTTGTTGGCAGACAAAACAAGTATTTCAAAGATGTCAATCTACTCTGAAGTTTTTCCCAAACCAGGAATGAGGTTAAAATGACTCAGTTTCTTAAAATATTTTTGTTTCAAAAAAATCCGTAGTTTTTTTTTCCCAAATTTTTAAGGCTTTTACTAGCATTTTTGTTAGTTGTAGTTCAACATCCTGTACATTATATACAAATAAATGCAGAAATATCTTTCCATATTCTGAACCTGAACTATTCAAGTTTATACTACCAAATCCTGACATTTTCCCATTAGGGAAGATAATCTGAATTGACATACCTGTAATTTCTGGAGCTCTATTTAGCACAATGGTAGAGAAAGTAGATTATCGAATTCAATGTTCCAATATCATCTTTTATAAATGTTCAACAAATGTTGTCAAGTAAATTTATCAAAGGGATTCTCTGATTAAACAGATAAAAAGAGGCCTGTTATCGTTTGGATATGAGATATTTCACAAAAGCTCATATGTCAAGACAAGTCAGGAATATTCAGAAGTGAAATGATTTTATTGAGAGCTATGACCTAATGAGTATACTAATCCATTCAATGAGTTAATAATTTCAAAGGACTAACTGGGTGGTAACTGTCAGCAGGTGGGGCATGGCTGCAAGAAGTAGGTTACTGGGGGCATGGCTTTGGGAATTATATTTGTCCCTGGCTCCTTCTACTTTCTAACTTTACTTCTCAGCTGAGAAGAACTGAGCAATTGCCCTCTGCCATACACTTTTACCATGATATCCTGCCTCATCTCAGTTCCACAGCCGTGGAGTAAGTTGAACATGGAATGAACCTCTGAAATCATGAGCCCAAAATAAATATTTCCTCCTCAGGTATTTTGGTCATAGCAGTGAAAAGCTGATGAACACAAGGCCAAAAGTCTGAAATATGCTAAAATAACAGTTTACAAAAAAAAAAAAAAAGTTTTCCATCTGTAATACCACTTGAAGAACTCAAAAAAAAATTTTTTTTTAGGAAAAATCTAAGACACCAGCTTGGACAAACATGAAGAATTTCATTGAGATTTAAATTTAAGGAAGAAAATGAATGTGTTAGCTAGAGGTGAGATGGGAGGAGTTATGCCATTATTTTTAGTATGTATTAATGTTGACAAGTTCTTCATCTTGTGTATACCTTCCTAAAATCATCTGGACACTGTGTGAGAAGAATTTGACAGCTTTGTGAAGCTACCAGGCAACAAGAAAGTATTTGCTTATTTTTCCCATTAACATCTTTTCCCCTGAGGTCTACTATGTATGAGAGACACTGCATATCTTTTGACATAAGTTAAGTAAAATTCACTTTGTCTTTAATTTATATAAAAATTTTATGTTTCTTACTGGGATATAAATTCTCATTTTTCTTGCTGTAAGAGCAATCATTATGGAACAATAATGCCACCTGCCGACATCAAGTCATAGATATAATGCTCATTCTAATTTATCTTAACAGAGGAAAAATAACCTAAATTATACTATATAAACATATTATAGAAATTATTGGTCAGCACTTGCTATTTTGATCTAAATTTTACTTTTAATATATTTATAGTATGAATTCAGTAAAATATCCTTTGATACTCTCAAAAACAGGATTTGAAGGACTCTAATTAATATTGGGTGAAACTTCCAAAACTAATAGAATTTAAAATGGCATTGGAAGATATGCTCAAATGATATGCTGATTAATAAATATAAAGAAAATTTAAAGAAAAACTCTGACTTCTTTCCTCATTACTTCAAATCAAAATTCCTCACACCTGAGTGAGAATTCAATAGTAATGAAACTGACCTACTAAAAGAATATCACATAGCAACATAAAGTTTAAAAATTGCTACAATTCACTGTTAGTCCCCATCTAAAAGTGCAATTTATTTCCCCATTTCTTGATTTAAGGTTTTTCTGTGTGCAAAAGAGACAAAGAGGCCTTTGTCTTCCTATTCATTGTAAGCTGAACTGGGCTTCCCCAAAATTTGTAAGTCTCAGTCCCTAGGGACTCACAATGTAACCATATTTAGAGGTAAGATCTTTAAAGAGGTGGTAAGTTAAAATGAGGCTACTAGGATCAGGCTCTGATCTGATGAGACTGGTGTCCTTAAATGAAGAAGAAAGGTCGGTGACACATGCACGTGGAAGAGAGGCCACATGAGGATACAGCAAGAAGCTGACATTCTTCAAACCAAGGACAGTGGCCCCAGAAGAAATCCCGTATGCCAACACCTTATCATGGGTGACTACTCTCTAGAACTGTGAGAAAACAGAATTCTGTTTTTTAAGTGACCTTAGTCTGGTATTTTGTTATGACAGCCCTCATGTTACATATTATTCTTACAAAGGCCTGCCTGCAGTGTTGGCTATTTTGTCTAAGAACTTGACCTGTAATGAGTGTCCTACAAAAAAAGCTTTCCATAAATGGTTAAGACTGGTTCACTGTTGCTCAAGTGTTTCTATAAACTATATGGTTTGTGTTAAACACCTGATTTCTTTCTTGGAGTTTGGGATTTTGGTACCTATTAGATACAGGGTTCCCACATGATCAGCCTACAATAAATTCCTCTGTTGCTCAGCTTCTAATGGGCTTTACTGAGCTGAAACACCACATATATCTTGCTGCATTTTCACTGCTGGGACATGAGCATGTTTTGTCTATATGGAATTCTGTTAGTTTCTTACAAAATAACCTAACCAAATCAAAAATGTGGAAGTGAAGCTGGTATTGCTGGGCCTACTCCTAACTAGCCTGGCACTTCTACTTTCTCATTTCTTGAAACAGTCACTGTAGAGGAAGTCAGCTACCAGGTAACAACTCTACTCTCCAATGACCATACTGTGAGGAAACTGAAGCTAGTCCATGGAGAAGAGTAGGATGAGGGAAGGGGTTGAAGGGAAGGACAGGCCAACAGGCTTGCAGTGGTTCTAGTCATACAGCCAGGTACTAGACTTGTGAATAAGGGGGTGATCTTCATTATCTACCTCACTTGAGCCTTTAGATTACTTAAATATGCATATCATAGATAATAGAGCCTTCCTAACTTCTATTCCCATTATGGAACATATAGATGACATTTTTATTTAAAATTATTTTCATAACTGCTATGTTTTAAAATTACCCTCCAAAACTCATATTGAAATTTAGTTGCCACCGTGATGGTAATAAGAGGTAGGACCTTCAAGAGATGATTAGGCCACAAGGGCTTTGCCTTCATTAGTGCAGTTAGATCACCATGGTGGGAGTGGGTTCCTAACAAAAAGGTTGAGTTCAGTCCCATTTCCTCTCTCTGTCCCATGTACTCACTCACTTGTTCATGTTATGATGCAGCAAGGACACCCTCACCAGTAGCTGGCACCACACCCTTAGATTTCTAGCCTCCATAACTGTAATCTAAATAAATTTCTATGGTTTATACTTTATACAGTATGTGATACATTGTTACAACAGCAGACAGTTGACCAAGACAGTAATATCAACTGATTCTTTAAAATATATAATCATGTGAATTTATATTAAAAATTCATCATCTGTCCCTTGAAAAATTTTACTTTTACCTAATCATTTTGTCAACTAAGTACTAATGAATCACACTTTTCTCCCATAATTATTGATCTATCAGAAACTATCTCAAAGTATGTCATGTCTAGCTTTACCTGTGTGCTTTTCAGTTATTTGGGAGAAAAAAATAGATTATAAGAAATGAGTATTAATTGTGGGATTGAAGAATAGAAAAGTCAATATCCTCTGCCATCAAACATTTAATCTTTCTGTTTCATTACTATAACAAAAATCAATCAAATAAACAAAATTTCATTAGTCTTTATGACATGATAGTTAGTTATGACACCAGAAAGGTAGCTTATGGAGTAACACTCGGAAAATACAGAGAACATTATAACTAGAATCATTTTGGCTTTGATTTTTTTATTATATGCTATGTATGATCCCTTAACACATCCCACTAGCTCAACATTCAACATGTGTTCAATATTCAACCAATTCTTACCCCCTCAATTTTACTACTCCAGTTTTATCCACACTAATCCCTACACTCCAAGAACCTTTATTCTCTTCTTTTATCACGTCCTATATTTCAGATACCTACATAGAAGCCAAGCAAAAGTTTTAAAATAAAGTCTGATTGTGCCATTGTTTTTCTGAAAATGCTCTAGTGATTTCCTGTCTCATGCAGTCAGATGCTGAGTCTAACACAGCATACATCTCCTGAAAAGGTTTCTTTCTGATCTGACTTCTTAAACTACTTGTTCCCTTATTTGCTCTGCTCCACCCACAGCGCCAATCCTGAAAATCCTTCTCTTTCCTGGCAACTTTTGACCTTTGACCTAGAAACATGAGTGGTTTTCTCCCTTTTTTTATTATGGTCTCTCCTAAAATGTCCCCTACTCAAAACAGGCCTTTTTTGAACATTCTTGTTGAAATAACAACATATTCCAGTGCTACTTTTTATCCTCCAAAGCCTGCATTAGTTTTCATTGTAATATTTACCCTACCTGAAGTGTTGTATATGTATTTATTGTTTGTTTTTTCTCATTAGAATCCAAACAACATTAGTGTGTGTACCTTTAGTGTCTGTTGTTCATATTAGTGTTTCAATGTCTCAGAATATCAGCAAGCATATGGTAGGTATTCAATAAATGGATCCACCAATAAATCAGTGAAGGGACAGGTGGACTAGTCCAAAAGTGACAAAAAATGCAGAAAAGGCGATTTTTAAAACTAAAAGAGATTACTAAATTCAATATATAAAAAGTAACAACAATAAGACCTCCTACACAAATCTAACTCTGTGCTGAGTGTATAACAGATGATGCTGTGAAGGTCACACCACATTTTTTGACCTCTCTCTTCTAGAGTCTCCAAAGGTGCCCTTTTCACTTGTGATATTGGGAGACAAGATAAATTGAAGCTACCCACTATATTGATATTATAGCAAAAAGCGTAAAATATCAACAGTGCTTTGTTTACAGTGAGTTTTCACCCTAGTATTTTGAAAGAATTGAGTAATATTCCTTTAGTGAAAGCCACGCATTTAGGAGTTACCAGGTAACCTTACTAGGGAGGTTTGGAGAAAAGTTTACTATGGTGTGTTCCTGATAAAATGATATCATATACACTTATTGATACAGAATGTAGTCATTATTGTTGTCTTTTTTTCAACAAATATTTTACTACACATATCAGTTTCCCATAAAGACAAATTCATTGACTTTTTCCCTCAAAATAAATAAACATTTTTATTAATTAGTTTTCATAATAATCTGATATACAAGCTCAACTGAATAGCCAAGGGTATAAAATAAGTAGCATAACTTATGGAGATAAATTTTGGGGGGAGAGATATTAGAAATTAAACACAGGGATGTTCTTCCACTAAGCCACATCCCTGGCCCTCTTTTATTTTGCAATAGGACCTTGATAAGTGATTAGAGCCTTGTTAAGTTGTTGAGGCCAGTCCCACCTTGAGATCCTCTTGCCTTAGCCTCCTGGTCACTGGGATTACATGTGTGCACCAATGTGCCCAGCTACAAATGAATATTGAATAGTGTAAATGGCATAGTCAGACTTTATTTTAAAAATAAAATGCATTTCCTCTAAAATCAGGAATGAAACAATGGTCTTTCCTCTCACCACTATTTTAAATATAGCACTGGAAGCTTAACCAGAAAAAGAAATAAAAGAGATACAAAAGGAAAGGAAAGAGTAAAATTATGTTTGCAGATAATATGATTCTATACCTAAAAATTCCTCAAGACTTCACAAAGTAACTCTTAGAGCTGAAAAAACAGTCCTACAATGTAGCAGGATAAAAAACCCAACACATGAAAACCAATAGCTTTTCTATATACCAGTAGTGAACCCACTGGGTGAAAAATCAGGAAAATAGCTGCTTTCATAATAGCTTAGGAAGGAAAGAAAAAAGAAGAAAGGGAAAGAGAGAAAGAGAGAAGGGAGTGAGGGAGGGAAGGAGTGAAGGAGGGAGGGAGGGAGGAAGGAAAGAAGGAAGGAAGGAAAGAAAGATGGAAACACCTCCTAGGAATAAATCTACCCAAGCAGGTAAAATATATCTACAATGAAAATTATAGAACACTGAAGAAAGAAACTGAAAAAGACACTGGAAGATGGAAAGACCTCCAATGTTCTTGGTTATACAATTTTTTTAATCTAACATTCTAGTCAAGAATGAAGGCACAGTTGCCGTGGTGGCACATACCTATAATGCAAGCAGCTTAGTAGGCTGAGGCAGGAGGATCATAAGTTCAAAGCCAGACTCAGCAAAAGCGAGGTTTTTATTTATGTTATTTTATCTAGAGACACTGTCTCTAGATAAAATACAAATTAGGGCTGGGGATGTGGCTTAGTGGTTGAATGTCCCTGAGTTCAATCTCTGGTACCCGTCCACCCCGAAAAAAAAAAAAAAGAAAGAAAGAAAAAGAAAAGAATGAAGGCACAGACATCAGTTGGACAGTAATTATTAGGTTCTTAAAAAATAACATCCCATTTGCTTTTCTTTCAAATGGTATGGTTAAAATCAATTTAGACAGAAATGCCATTCTAAAGATAAAGCTTAAGGTAAAGCTTTCATCATGATCAATGCTTACACTGAAACAAGATATCTTCCTTCAACGGTTCTGAATTTTCAAAATGGACCAATGGAAATAGAAGGAACACTTTTCTATTAGTAGACTATTTCCCAGAAGAAAAGGGAAAATCAAGTGCTTCAATCAGCTATCAACACTTGTCTTTCAGAGGCTTTGATCCTCCAATATCACAGTGGCTGGTGATGGGGTTGCTGCAAATACTATATTGTAGGAGGCTAAGGAATTATCCTCACAGGAAAGGCCATGCCACTTTCATGGAGAAAAACACGACTTTTTGTTTTCTAGTTAGCATGTTAGTCAAGCATCATAATTTTAAAGAGAATTTTAAACACACAGGAATTATAACAGATACTTTTTCCTGATGTGGTTATAAGAAAACATGTTTTCCACATTTTCAATGGTTTTCAACAGATTTTTGAAATTATAATGTACTATACTGCTAAGGTGCTTCTAAAGATTATATTCTATACATTTTGCCTTAACATAAAGATAAATAAGTATTCCATTACTCATTTATGTAATGATAATTATAAATGAAAGATAAAAGAAGAAAATGCTGGAGTTTTACTTCTTAATTTTAAAATTTAAATTTTAGATACTTTTAAGCACTAATGACATAAATTTACAGGTGATAAAAAATTTTGAAAAAACATAAATATTCTTTTCACAAAAAAGTAATTTAAGAAAGATTATATTACTATAAGACTATATTACATATTAGAAGCACTTGAAAGTTTTAATTGCTTATAAAATCACTTAAACACATTAACTTAGAAACAATATTGATCCCTTAGAACCAGTTAAAGAATATAAGTAGAATAATTATTTATATTAGCATTATGTCAGCAGATTCTGGAATATATCTGATCTACTCTTTTACTTTTGTTAAAAAATACATTAATTTTTGAGGACTGCAGTCATTATCAATATACTAAAAAGAGAAAATGGTTTCTGGTGAAGCTTTGAGAGTTCAAATAAAATCTTGTTAAAGATTTGTTTCTTCCATAAATTTCATAACACATGCAAAATAAAATGGAAATATCAAGTCACTCTAAATTTTGAAGCATTAGTATTATGTTCTCATTTTAATATAAAATAATAAAGGAAATACTTCTCAATAAATAATGGAACCAAAATATTATTCTGTATTTAACTATTCCTTGATATGAAAATGAGCTTTTAACAATTTATTTGTTTATCATTAAGCAAATAAAACATCCATAAGGAGAAAACTAAACATCTTCAATGGAATTCATGAACTTTTATAATTTGTAACAATATAGAAATACTGAGTATATGGAGATTCACACTAGTCATTGCACTAGGCATAAGCAAGATGAAGTTCATTATGTTTTGGATGTGAAGTGTCCCCCAAAATTTCATGTGTGAGACAATGCAAGATTAAGAAATGATTAGATTATGATAGCCTTAACCCAATCAGTGAATTAATTCTCTGATGGGATTATCTGAGTGAGAACTGAAGGCAGGTAGGGTGTGGCTGGAGGAGGTGGGTTGGGAGGGTGCCTTTAGGTTATATATTTTGTATCTGGGGAGGAGAGTCTCTCTCTCTCTGCTGCCTGATTATCCTGAGCCATTTCCCTCCACTAAACTCTTCCTCCATGATGTTCAGCCTCACGTTGAGCCCCAAGGAATAGAGCCGGCTTACTACAGACTGAGACCTCAGAAACCGTGAGCCCACAAATAAACTTTTCTTCCTCTGTGATTATTCTTGTCAGGTCCTTTCGTCACATCAGTGAAAAAGCTGACTTAAACAAACATCAGTAGCATATAGCTTTGACATGAATGACGAAAAACATCTCATAACAATAACATTTTTATGACAAAATAGAAGAATCATGAAAATCATAAGTCTCAAAAGTGTGAACTGCTGTTTTTAAAACAAATTATACGGAAAGCATTGCACTTGTATACATCATTCCAATTTTGTCAGTTTTTTCCTTATACTCATAAGAATTGTCTTTATTTATAATTCTAATGACGTTCACTTTTCTTGGTACAAATATAAAATAGTCAATCCTCAAGCTTTGGCTTAAAGTGAAACACCTTTCTTAAATGGGAAAATAAGATGCTTTATGTTTGTAATATACATAGCATCATCTCTACTTATAGCACTTAAATATTTATTTGCATATTCACTTAAATACTCAATAAATAAATGTGTAAATGTATTTTGGAGAATGGATATTTCAAATCTTAATGTTGACCTTTATTTTGTAATGATTACATTATTAGTTCTTGGTGACTTAGCATTGCTAACAAAAACGTAACTGCTCATGAGGTCTAAATAATTCATTCTAAACTTTAAACTTGAATTAGTATAAACAACAGATGTGAAACTCCTTAATCACATCCATCAAAAGATTATGATAAAATCCTGTATCTTAGATGTAGGATGAACAACTGTTCCACAAAGTAGTTAACACCTTTACCTTCAGCTAGAAATAGAACAACAATAGAAAGAAAAGAAAATGACTTAAACATTTGAAATCAGATCCTTAAGGAAGAAAGCAGCTTACCTCACCTCCTATGCAACAACTATCTAGTTTAAACTATTTGTTAACCTAAAAATATGAAAAAGGAATTCCTTTCTGGTTATTTACCTTGAAAGGCACTGGCTCTTCAGTCAGAGGACTAACAGGAAGCGAAGTAGTGCTGCTTGCTGGGCTCATGTCTGCACTCTGTGAAGAAAGAAAAATTGCATTGAAGGGGGGCCTTTCTGTAGTCATTCTTGCCACTAATACCTCAGAATTCAATCCTTCTTGTTATAAGAAATAAATAAATAAGGACATATAAGAATTCAAATCATGATTATTTAATCACCCCTCATGTAAAAATAGTTATCTCTAAAATTAAAGTCTCATTCTTAATGAACTTAAGTATATTTCCTTAAAAATAATGGCTACCAAATGTATCTCATAAATATGATATTAGCATTATCTTTGCTTAACTCATATATTTACATTTTCTTTTAAAATTTAATCTGTATCTGTAATGATCTATTACATTGCTATTTCAGTGTCTTTCAGTTGATTTTTCAACATGTGTCCCACATTTCTTTTCCTTCCACAGAAAAATTTAAGTTTGTGCATCTACTTTTATTTTTCATCATGGAAACCACATGTCATTAATATACAAATGCTAACTAAAAAAAATATTAAATATAAAAAATTCCTATATTTATACTTTCTGGCATTCTACAAGCTCTCTTATATTCTTATAGATTAAAAAAATGAAAGACAAAGCATGTAATGAAATATAAGGGAATGACAGGAATATTGTTAATGCTGTCCTATTCCTTTAAAAATAAATCCATTGAAACTTCTTAAATAAGAGATTAGTCTTTAAAAAGACATGGCTTTAGAAGCTCATTATTAATTTACTGCACAAAAAGCAAGAAAGAAGATATACTGATAATATATAGCAACAGAAGACACTTCATTATATTCTTTTTTCTTTTCCTTGAACTCAGGGGTACTCAACCACTTAGCCACATCCCCAGCCCTGTTTTGTGTTTTATGTAGAGACAGAGTCTCACTGAGTTGCTTAGTGCCTCGCTGTTGCTGAGGCTGGCTTTGAACTCGCGATTCTCCTGTCTCAGCCTCCCAAAGTGCTGAGATTACAGGTGTGTGCCACCGTGCCTGGCTACTTCATTATACTCTTAACACAAGCCCTCAGGAAGTTTTCCATTTAAGTAGATAAGCAAAAAACAAAACAAAGCAAAACAAGAAACAAAAAAAAAAAAACATTGAAAATAATGTATGCTTATATTTTTCTACTTGGTTTCAAATATACATGTACACAAACACAGAAAAAAATTTCAATGAAGATTAAAATAAAGAATTAACCTTGACTGAGATAAGGGCACAAGTAGATAAGTTTGCATGACTCAAGTTCCAACAAAGGAACACATTCAGAGAATAGTAGATGCTACAACTGCTCCACATTCTTAGTATCTATTCAAACATTATTTCAATTCTTTTGATTAAAATGTCCAATAAACCAAACACATTTTAAATAACCATTAAGATGGGTTACTTCAGATTTACTATTCCAGAAACAAAGAATAAGAACTCTAAAACAGGAACTAAAATATTCAGTATAATTTTCACATAGCATATACTGCATCTGTTATAAAAATTGATATAAGGCTACAGAGTTAATATGTTGGCAGGAGAACTCTAGTAAAAACTGAACAATTCTTTTAATCTACTAAAAGAAGTAGGAAAATACATGTGGCAGATACTTGAAGTGAGTTGCTCATTCTCTTTAATTTCTAAATGTATCCAGAGATTCTAGGTCATTTAATTGATGAAAACCAGGAAATATTATCAATTATTGCCTCTATCTGATTACATGACACAAGATAGAATCAAAGCTTTTTTTTATCAACTAATCTATTCTAATAGGATTCTAATATAAGAAATGAATGAAAGTTTTTGCAGACATGGAGAAACATCATAAAAAAGACACTTGAGCTACTTTTCTCAATGTGAGATTTCTCATGAGATTTTAAGCAAGTGACAGAACAGTTTGTACACAGATGAATTATCTGATATTTACCTATAAAATTAAAGAATTACCTATAAAATTAATTTACCTATAAAATTAAAGCATATTAAAGAACCATCCCTTTAAAAAATGTATATTCAGGAGACAGTGGTAACATTCACTTTTGAAAATTTGAAAGCCTAGATCACACTCTTGCAGTGAAAGTTTTTGAACTCCCATAAGACAATGAACTTAAAATCAAGCTTTATAGCAAACTTTTTCTAGGGTTGAAGTCTCCTATAACTTCCCAGAAATAAATGTGTATAATTCTAAGGAATTATGGAAAGCAGATTCCAAGCTTCATTGCCTTATATAACATTGATTATTTGAATGTCATTTTTAAAGAAAACTGTTCTTGCTTTAACTTTCAAATCCATCTTATAGTGAGTGTGACACTTTAATTCTTTTGCTCTAAGGAAATCTTGAGACAAATGTTTTAAAAAACAAATCAATCTACATGACAACATTTGATATACTGCACTTAATTATCAAGTTGAGGAAACAACAAAAGATCAAAAGTATCTTCATTTTTTATTGTTTTTCCATTTCCTTTTCAATGATCTGTAATTTCTGTGTCAATCCACTATGTTTATGCTTTTTTAGATAGAATTATAGTAAAAACTTTGATGATAAGTCTTATCTTTACTTCATATTTTAATTCATTTTCCCTTTCATTTGAAGATATTAATATTGATGCAACTGTCTACCAAAATATGCATTAATGGCTGCCGTGGTGGTACATGCCTATAATCCCTGTTACTTGGTTGAGAAAGGAGGGTCCAAGTTCAAGGCCAGCCTTGAAACTTAGAATCTGTCTCTAAATAAATAAAAAGATCTGACATCTGTTGTACCTCAGTCATAAAGCATCCCTGAGTTCATATATATAATATATAATATGCTTTATTATATATAATCCTTTTGTAGGTTACTTTTTGAGTTTTTAAAAGGAAGTAATATATGTTAACTCACAATTTTCTTAATAAAATAATGTTAGAATTATTGCTTCATCTGCTCTTTTTATATTTCAGAGACTTTAGAATGGTTGGTTGACAATAAGTGAAAGTGAATCCCAAGCGAAAATAAGAAGAGCTATTTTACACTAGAAGCAAATCTTCTCAGTCCACATTAACACATTTGGGCTTTGACATCCATTGGAGACTGCATTAGACATTTTTGATATAAGAACCCCATCCCAAATCTAACAAGTGTCTTAAACCTGGCTGATTCTATATCCAACAGATAAATTGCTTCTTTCTGATACTAAAGTCAATAAATAATATGAACCTAATATTTTTGCTACCCTTAAAGTATTATTACACTCAAATTAGCAGATTTCTATTTCATGTCATCAACTGTATCTTTTATTTTTCTCTGAATTAAGCTTCATGTTACCTCTGTTCTTTAAGTTCAATGATAAAAATCTAGACAGGTACTTATTTTTGAACATTTCAGACATGTTCTGGGGAATATCATCCTCTTCTCAATGCATGTTGCCCTCTAGAATTCTTTCTACTTGTCTAATTTGAGAGAAACGACTTACTACTTTGTTATTGCTGTTTTAGAACATGAGTCTTCTATGCCATGCTTTGGATATGTGTCATCCAGAGGCACATGTGTTAAAGGCTTGGTCCCCAGGCTAGTGTACTCTTATTGGGAAGTGATGGAAATTTTAAGAGATGGGGCCTCATTGAAAGAGGATATTGAGAATTACCCATTCTTCTTTCTATCTTTTATTCCCCAGCCATCATGTGGTAAGCAGTTTCTACCACCATATGCTTTCCTGGAGTGTACTGTCTCATCACCCCAAACAAATGGGTCAAGCAACCATAGACTGAAACTTCCAAAACTGTGAGCCAAAATAAACCTTTCTTCTTTGTAAGTTGGTTGTGTCGGGCATTTTGTTAAAGAATTATAAAGCTGACTAAAACACCCGACTTCACAAGTAGTCTCATTTTTTTCTTTAATCAGCTTTATTGTTATATAACATATCTATAATATATTACAAACTTGAAAGTATATGGTTGAGTTTTATATATTTATCTACAAGTATGACCCACAAATTCCATATACAGAACAATTTCATCATCTTACAATGTTCCCTTATGCAGCTTTATACTCAACGGCCTCATATCCCTGATTTCAGGAAACATTGACAGGTTTTTTTTTCTTTAGAATTTCACACAGAAAACTTCAAATGAAAACGTATAATATGACCTCCTTTGAGCCTGGAATCTTTCACTGAGCAAAATGATTTTGAAATTTATTATGTCATGTTGTTGAACATTTTGGCATTTCATCCTTTTAAATTGTTGTGTAGCATTTCATGTTGGAAGAAATTGGCTTATCCAATCAGATGTTGACAGAATCTGTGTTGTTTCCAGTTTGGGGGTATTATGAATAATGCATGATAAATATTTGTATAAGTATCTTTTTGCGTGCACATTTTTATTTCTCTGCATAAATACCTAACATTGAAATTTCTGGGTCTTGTGATTAATATTTATATGCAATATTACCTTAGCCTTATAAGAAATTCTCAACTGCTTTATGAAAGTGTTGTGGTATTGTGATATTTTGCACATCCACTTGTGTTGTATCTCACAAACAAACCTTTGGTATTATCAGTCTTATTTTTGATTTTCTTTTCATTGTCTTTCCTTATTTGTTTATTGTATTTTAGCTATTCTATGGGTATACAGTGATAGCTCATTGTGATTTCACTTCTATGGTTAGTTAGTGGTTTTAAGTATGAATTTTGGGGCCTATTAGCCATTAGTATATCTCATTTTGTAAGGTGTCTGTTCAAATATGTTTCCCATTTTTCTTTATCATTCAACTATTTGGACGCAAATCCTGTGTCATATATGTTTATTAGAAATGTTATTACCCAGCTGTGGCTTACTTCTGAATTTTTTTTTTAAACAAGATGTTCAATAGAGCTGAAGCTTTCCATCTATTTATCTTTTGTAGTTTGCTTTTTTGTGTGTGTGTTTTTGGTATTTCCCCTAAAAAATATTGTCCTGCCTCATGTTCACAAAATTTTCTCTTATGTTTTCTTCTTGTGACCTTTCACATTGACACAAGATGGTCAAATGAAAGCATATTTAGAAATCTATTATTTGAAATGTCTTACCATTTTTTTGGTGTATAATAAATATTAAATAACTTTATTCATTTTACTGTACATATTCTAGCACAATATTGGCACAGACAAATTTATATTTTAGCATGTAACCTCACACTTTTTCCCTAATTTCTCTCATTATGTAGGATTTAACATTTCCTAGTGTCTTAACCATACTTGAATTACAATAAATAAAAATATGGATATATCATGTGTCTCTAGGTGTCTCAAGGAAGGGAAAGAAGCCTATGCTAAAGCATTAAAATTGTTAAAGTAGTATGCAAGATTCTCATCACAGTGAGAGAGAATGGAATTTCTTGGGCAGACGGTTAGCAAAAGAATGCTTTAGTTGGAAAGAAGAACAGGAATGACATGAAAAACAGTCTGTCATCTCAAAGACTGGTTCTTTTAACTATTGACTTATCTTTGACCCTGAAGGAAAATAGAACACAAGAAGAAATAGAAAAGGCTATTTTAAATAAAATGCCAAAAGATGGAAAGGAAATATCACTTTGTTCATCAGAATTCTCAACAGAATAAATTATGATGTAAGTGCAACGATGCTCTGCAAACACCACATCATTTATTAAGCTCTGCTGCACAACAAGAGCAGATAGGAAGGGCCTTAAATAAAAATGACACCAGACTAGAAGAAAACAATGGCAGGAGGCCCACTTGAATTTCTCCTAGCTCCTATGAGATAGCTTTTATAAATGTACAGAAGAATTAATGATGATTTATCAAGAGACAGGACATAAGAGATAAACGATCTCATTGAAATCCTCACATTAAAGTATCCTTTTATGTACTCCAGCTACCAACCTAGTACCTACTCTATCACCACTGCAGCCAGAATTACCATAGTCATCACTGTTGATGGGGGAAAAGTATATGAGTTAAACTTACTGTAAGAATAAAAAGGGAACAAGAATAGAACATGTAAATCATAATTGTCAGTCTCTCCCAGATAAAAAATAAATACGAAAGAAATATTTTGTTATAATCGCAATGTATTTCTCAAGTGAAATTTCAGACAATAGTTTGGGAAAATGGTATATCACGAGACATTTGGATGTTCGGTTAGAAATGTGATCATGTCTACTAATACTGCTTTATTGACATCTGGCAAAGTACACAGTTGAGGGCCCTGGCACTCAGGTATGTTGCTTAAAGCATCAGGGAAATTGAAGGGCAAGACTCACCATTAACAGTTATTAAGTCAGAAAAGAATGTGGAAATTTTGAGTATTACATCCCTTAACTTTCACTATTATACTTATTATTGATACAAATTTGTACTTATTTTAGTAATATTGAGAAACACTACTCCTTATTCCCTTAGACATGAAGAAATGAAGAACACTCCAATGGTTTACAAATGGCCTGTTACTTGAACTTATAATGTTCTGACTACTGAATTTCAAAATCAGCTATTTATATAACTATAAATTTTTAAATTAAATTTAGTTTTAAATATTCTTAGATCACAAATGAGAAAGTTATATCTGTGAGAATGAGAATTTTTCACAAGTATTTGGGAATATATTACAAAGCATATTGTTTTTTCTCTGATTGTGGGTAAATATGTTAATTTTATTTAATGAAAATATTCTTTATTAACCTGGATCTTGGTATCGTCAAACAATGGAAAAAGGATCCCCAGTGAAATGGACAACTCCAGTCAGAAACGGGGCATGGAATGTACAAGATGATTCTGAAGCTTCCTGTCCTGCTAGAGATTAAGGGAGTGCTCAGAAAGCAAGATGAGAGCATGCCAAAAAGAAAAGTCAACATGAAAGAGCTCCCAAATGCCAAAGCTGAAATGATATGAACAACAAAATAAATAACACAGTATTAAAGAACAACTTGAAGTATTTTAAAACATTCATGAATCCACACCAAAATAAATAAGTTATCAAAAAATAATTGGAGAGAAGAGACAATTTCTCTTACAGGGAAATTTCAAGAAATTTATGTAGACACATTCTCTGTTCTTTTTTTAAAAAATTAATTTATTTAAATGCATTTCAAGTCATAGTACATATATAGAGCTCAATTTTTCCATTTCTCTGGTTGCAAACCAGATAGAGTCATACCATTTGTGTCTTCATACATGCACCAAGGGTAGTGATGACCATCTCAATCAACCATCTTTACTACACCCACTCTCCTTTCCCTCCTCCCGCCTCCCTCCTGCCACATCCAGAGTTCCTCCATTTCTCTTAAGTTCCTCATTCCCACCCCCCTTATGAATCAGCATCCACTAATCAGAGAGAACATTCGGCATTTGGTTTTTTTGGATTGGCTTACTTCACTTAGCATAATGTTCTCCAATTCCATCCATTTACCTGCAAATGCCATAATTTTATTCTCTTTTATTGCTGAATAATATTCCATTGTGTATATGTACCACAGTTTCTTTATCCATTCATCTATTGAAGGGCATCCGGGTTGCTTCCACAATTTTCCAATTGTGAATTGTGCTGCTATACACCTTGAGGTGGCTACATTACTGTGGTATGCTGTTTTTAAGTCTTTAGGGTATAGGCCAAGGAGTGGAATAGCTGGGTCAAATGGTGGTTCCATTCCAGGTTTTTTAAGGAATCTCCATACTGCTTTCCAGATTGGTTGCACCAGTTTGCAGTCCTACCAGCAATGTTTGAGTGCCTTTTTCACCGCATCCTCGCCAGCACTTATTGTTGCTGGTATTTTGGATAGCTGCCATTCTGATTGAGGTGAAATGAATTCTGAGAGTAGTTTTGATTTGCATTTCTCTAATGGCTAGAGACGTCGAACATTTCTTCATGTATTTGTTTACTGATTGTATATCATCTTCTGAGAGGTTTCTATTCAGCTCCTTAGCCCATTTATTGATTGGGAGAACATACATTCTCTGTTCAAGAGGTGGAACTTAACACCACTTCTCTACACTTGGCCTTTGGTGACTAATTCTGAAGAGGAAAGTATAAAGGGAGAAAGGTAGCTTTATACTGGAGAAACTTGGCAAACCTGTCTTAGACATGGAGCCCAGGTTAGCATCATGTCGACAGCAAATACCTTGATAATGTGCTAAGAGGGGTACTCTATCTGTAGTCTTTATTTCCAAAACCAGAAACTTTATTCCTCTTATGAGAAAAATATCAAACAACCCAAGCTGAGAGATATCCTGCAAAAATCCTGACCAGCACTCCTCAATATCGTCAAAGCCATCAAGAAAAAGGAAATTCTAAGAATCTTTTACAGACCTTGTTACTAGGAAGACAAGATGACCACTTACAACACAATATGCTGGTGGGATTTTGGAATAACAAGAAGCACATTAGGGAAAATGGGTGGAATCTGAATAAACTGTCTAATTTAATAAATTCACCCATATTCGTTTCTTAAGCAATATACTCTGCTTAGTTAGGATAACAGTAAAGGAAACTGGGTAATGAATATATATGAGTTCTCTATATTTCCTCTGTGACTTTTTTGTAAATCTAAAACTATTCTAAAACTAAAATTTCACTTAAAAACACTTAGCAATATAACTGGGTTACTCAGAGTTATAATACATGATAGTCATTATACTCTTAGCTTCTAAGCTTTTATCAGGGCTCTTATAACTTTCATAAAACAAATTCTGACAAATCATTTTATTGGGATGTACAATCTCCTCCACCAAGGTAACTTAATTATCCAAAGATCTCAGAAGCTGATGTTAAACTGTTTTGAATGCTTTCATGTTCCATGTGGAAGTGTTGAAGGAAAGCTTCAGCCATATAACATGATCTATATGTTTGGGTCCTCTTAAGGTGCTTGGTAGAGTGAGTTTGCATTATTAATATTTACTGGAAGCCATAATTCCATAGTGCAGATTCATTAATTATATCGTTCATGAAAGCATAATTAATGGATCTGTCTTATGGGATTAAAGTTTGTTTAAAAGAATTTCTTGAAGTAAAGCATGATCAACTGCACTAAAATTCTTTGAGTACATAAATAGATCTGAATATAAGTGAAATATTTTCTTTTCTAAGCTATCAGGTTAAATGTTATAATGATTCTTTACGTCTAATAATTAAAAGGGTTACCCAAAACCCTAATTTAAGGGTGTCCTGAAATTATATAGAAATACACACACACACACACACACACACACACAGTGAAATGTATTGCTGCTATAATAATGTTATTTCTTATATAAAGTATGTAGGTAATTTTGATTTCTGTAATATTGATGAACTATTGTTCTTAATATTTTCCTTTTTTAGATAAGAAAGTTAATTTATTCATTCAGCAGTTCAATATGGATTGAGTACATATAAGGTTTTCCTATGCTTAGATTTTAGGTTTTGCTATGATTCATCCTGATAGCAAGATGTGATCAGGCTTGCTGTTGACCTAAGGACTTAGTAAGAAAAGGACTATAAAATATCTAACTGTGGCACAGAAAAACATTTTTTTATATGTAAACAGCATACTCAGTTCAAAGCTTTTCCCTAGTTTTATATGCCAAGGGCCAGGAGCGAACAGAACTGGATTCCTCCCATCCAGGTGTCAACCACTGACAATCAGGCAAACCTCTGTGAGGAACTATGAGAGCCATGGGAAGCTGATTCCACTCACTTCATCCCTTCAGCAGCAGGTATCCCAGGCCTACCTGTTTGCTGCTTTAGCGCCAATCAAACTGAGAACATCAGAAAACTGAGGAAGTCCTAATCAGGAGCAGTTCTTTGTGCTTTGGCCTATTTCAGTAATGCTTTCTGTTCCAGTCACATCTTCTACTGGCCCTACTTTCTTCAAATGAAAATGCAGGCATTTTCTTTATAACATCTTCTTATAGTTGGTATCGCTATTTTTTTCTTCCCCTCACTCAATTTATTTTAGCAACAGCTTTGTTTTCATTGGGGGAGTAATTTCCCCCAAACTCACAGTTCATGTGTTTTGAGTACTACTGGTCCAATATTTGAAATAACTAGGCACATATAATAAAGGGCTAGCCAATGTTTCCCACTAGACATACACACAAAAGGAATAAGAGCCAAATTATTTAAATGATGCTCAAATCTGGGAATTCTGTTGGAAGTTTTAGAAAGAGATGCTTTCATTCAATGATGCTGAGGTTATAAAAATGTGTTTCTGTCTGAATTCCAGAGGTCACCAAGTGGATGGAATATCCCTAGGAGTAAATCTAACAGTCTATATGGAAATGAAGAAATAGAATGAAAGTCTAAGGACATATCTGATATACTGATGATCCAGTTCTCTGTTGCCAAATAAAACAGTGTGGCTATGATTTGAGCATCATTTCCAGTATAGCAACAAACACTATGGTTGGAAAGTTGCTAGTTAGAGAATGAACAGTTTAACATTGGCTGATATAGTGGAGCAGAAAAAGCCACGGTACTACTCCATTCTAGGATAGAAAGGTAACAATATTTATGTAATAGAAAGATGACTTATAAAAATTGTTTTCTAAATTTTGGGGGACTTCTATTTTCTAATTAGTTGTTCATGAGACTGAGTGAAAAAAATGCCTGTATATAAAGCATATATATATATTTTTTAATACATTTTTAAACTTACTTTTTTCTAGTATACACATTCACATAATCAAAAATTCAAAAGATACATCCTCTTTTTGCAGAAAAATGTCTGTCTTCTATGAGTAGTTCCTGGTAATGCTGAGCCCAAAAATTTTACTGTATAGCCTTCCAGATAAATTATATGTATATAATAGAAAAGCACACAAGCATATACACACACAATTGCTTTTTACATAATTCATATATATAAATATAAACACATGTATATATGATAGCATGTTATATAAACTGTTCTTAAGCTTGTCTTTTTGAAATTTTTATTTACTTCTGTATATTGAATTTCTTGATTATTTTACATGGCAACCCAGTATTTCATTTTATGGCTGTACCATAACATATTTATATTTAATTGGCAATGCATTCTCACTCCTGCTATTATAAACAGTGTTAAAATTAATAATATTATACTATGCACATATTTATCTATAACATAACTTTTGAATATGGAAATGACTGGTCTAAAAGATACATTCAGTTGTAATTTTCAGGGACATTGAAAATAGTCCTGCATAGAGATTCTATCAGTTTACACAGCAACATGAGAATTAAGAGTAAATATTCTCCCACTGTCTCATTATGTATTCTCCACCTAAAAAAAGCATTTAGTACAGATTCACAAGATGAGAGTTTTATCTGATGATCATTCTCCTAAAATCACAGAGAAACAGCAAAATAGTCTTTAAAATTAATTTTTTGTTTATCAATAATACAAGAGAGATTAAAGATACAATATCCCACAAGAGGAATGTTGAGTCAGTTCTGCTCTTATCGCTGCTCTGATCTTGTGGTACAATTATAGTGAATCATCTTTTACTTTATTGTTTTGTGACTAAATCAAAACTATGACTAACCCCCAGGATATCCCAAATTAATGGGCTGTAGCAAAGCAGTAAAGACGTTCATTCCTTCAGAATGCATTCCAGAGGAAAATCATGGTTTTGCTCTTAGCTTGGCATGTTCAGAAATTAAATTATATCAAGGTAAGAAGGTTTTTTTGGATGATTAAAAGGAAATGAATAAGAAACTTTGCAAGGTATTGGTCAACACATTAACTAATGACAAAAACTAAACTTGGCATAAGAACTCAGGCTTATAGCTTATTTAATTTGTCCTTTTCAGTGAAGAGAACTATTCAGAAAGCATTCCTGAGAAGAAGATTGATGAATCCAGCCTAATTCTATCTTAATATTGAAAGCCATTTCAACAAGAGGTCATGAAGGCTTATTTTTTGTTTTAGTTGCTTGGACCATGTTTGACTTTGATTAGGTAACTGCCCTCCTTAAAATCTCAGTGGCACCCCCATGCTAGAACCTGAGTTTACTCCCTGCCTAAAGATGTTAAGCCATGTAAATCATTGATTTGCTATCTGCTGCTGTATTGCATTTGCCAGAACTCTGTCAGTTGTAAATTCCTAAGACACCTACCTTTATAATTCTTATAAAAACCTCCCTGCTCCTGGACAATGCTGCTGCCCTCACTGTTTGAAGGGGACAGCTGCTGTACAGCTCATTTGTATGCACAATATAAGCTTGCTTAATTTGATTTAAAATTGGAGTCGGTGGTCCTTTCTTTGCATCCTGGGTTCCACAAAGATACTTTGTTTAGTATAAAGTTAGACAAAAGCACATAGATACACACACAGGATGCTTATCATCAAGCTGTGGTAAACATACAAAGAAATACCAATCGCTGAGAACCAGAGAAACTTCCCCTTAGAGGAGTGCTAGAACTCAAACACAATGACAAAATTCACGTTCTCTTATTCACTAAAAAAACATAAAATCAACCACCTAAAGTACAATGACTTCATGCCAGACAGACTACAATATATGGAGAGCAGAAAACAATGTAATTTTTAAACTAGCTTCTTTTTTAGTGGTGGTATTAGTTACCTCACAATTACTAAGCTTCCTAATTTTATCTTGCTTCTTGTTTGCTTCAATTGTAGGAAATCACAGTTTCTAACTATATACCAAATTCTGAGAGTTCATAATAAATAGTTGAACCTTAAATTCTCTATATCATTCCCAAGTTATTGCACAGATACTTGGAGAATCAGTCCCTATTTTAATTCATTTATTTTCCTGAGGTGAAAAGTTTTGTCTCTGACTTCTCATCTCTGGTTTGAGTCACACCAATTGCTGCCAGAGCTCATTATGCCTTGGTCTATTACATCTCCATTATCTCTCTGTCTATTTATCTTATCAGATATTCTTTGTATGTTCAGCTGCTTTCAACAAGTCCCAATTATGTTCTAATTATATTAACAACATTTAATAGACAGTATTGAGAACCTCCACCAAACCAGATACTGTGATGTGTGTCCAATAACAACAGTCCCTGCTTCCAAATACCTTTAATTCATTGGGGTGGACAAGCAAGTACAAAAAGCACAAACTAGAAAAAGGAATAAATGTATAGATTTGATAGATAAATGGATTGATGGGTAGATAAAGAAAGAAAAAAAACCCACTGTCCAAAGATAGTCACATACACAGTATCTGTGTACTTTTCTAACCCTTTTTCTGTTTATAATTATTTATATCCCAAATTTTGCTTCTAACTACATTTGCACTATTTTTCCTATATTCAAATGTTTTACTTTAGCTTATTTTATGAGAAATGAATAAATTCCATCATATAAGTATAACTTTATCCATATTCCTAGACTCCTGAATTTAGACACTTTTGAATATTAATTTTTTAATGTACTTAATTCTGTGATAACATGTTAGGTAAGCACTCTATCACTGAATTACATCCCCAGCCTTTTACGATTAAATTCTTAAATCTGATACTTGATTATTTCTTTTAATATGTTTAAAGAGTTATAAACTCAGTTAAGGGCTGTGTACATAATCAAATAACTTCATATAATATTATCAATTTTACTTCAAGGCTAATGTACTACTATTTGAGAAGGTAGGTAGTTCCAAATGTATCAAACCTTCAATAGACAAAGAGAAATATATCTTCTTTTTAATATGCTCTGATTTACCAGCTGGTTAATTATTAGGGGAGAAAAAAAAAACCCAGAACTTTACATTGCATTGAAAAAACTTAATGGATTAAAATGTTAAATATAAAACCTATGAGAAACAATTAAAGAAAATAAAAGTAAATATTACATATAGGTTGTGTCAGTTGTCATAGAATGGGGGAGGCTTTCTTAACATAACCTAAATGAATCACAAATTCAAGGGTATATATATAGAAGTTTTACATATTAAAGAGAACATAAAATTACTAAAGAGAATATCTGGAAAAGTCGAGGACACTGATTTTTCACTCTTAGTCTCTTTCCATGCAGAAGGAGTTCTACTGTATATTTCGGATGGATGAAATCAATATGCTTGGTTCAGCCCATTCCTCTTTCTTTTATTGCGAGATCACATGCAGAGAACATGTGTTCTTATCAACAGCTATATAGCTGGCTTTTCACTGCTAAGGCCTGTGTAAGAGCTTTAAGCCTCAGATCACAAGAGGGTTTAACCAGAAGGCTTTTCCCTCAGGCAAGGAGCTATTTTTATGTGGCCTTAAGAGACTGAAGTGATGGCCTGTGGGATAGATGGGGCTCAGCAAAGCCTGTAGGCCCTAACAACTTTAGAAAAGACAAAGGCTGTAGTGGCCTCAATGAAAACACAGATAGCTAGTCCTCTGGAGATGCTAACAGCTGCTGATTGACCTTGAATGGTACAGAGAGGGTTTTCAGCCAACTTGACTGAAAAAGGAAGGAAAGTGTCTTTCCATTCATGGGTTTTTCAAGAGTTAGTAGATAGGATAATACTAGCTACTTTTAAATTGAAATACAGTGTAGTTCTGGAATAACTAAGAATAATTAAGTGACAGTAAGCCTCTAGCATTATATTCCGAAAGCCAAACCTGATAGTTACTACTAACTATGTTGCCTAAGATAGCGATCCTGGCATCCTTTCTATTTACACTCTTGTGTGAGACCATCCTCTTCAGTGCAGGCTGGATTTAGTAATTTACTTGTAACAAATAAAATATAGCAAAAGTTGGTGAAGAAAAACATTATAAAAGAGCAAGTGAAAGGAAACTTAGAAATCACTGTAACATAACTAGATGATGGTCATTTGGACAAAGTATTTTAGTACAGGAAATAGTAAACACCGGCTGATGTTTTAGTCAGCTATTTTGCTGCTGTCACCAAATGACCTGACAGAAACAATTAGAAGAGCCAAAGTTTATTTGGGAGCTCATGGGTTTCAGAGGTCTCAGTCCACAGATAGCCAGCTCCACTCCTCAGGGCTCTTGGTGAGGCAGTATTGTAGGGACAGACAAGGCAAGACACTGAATAGGAAACAGGAAGTAGGTTTGACAGCAGTCGGTTTAGAGGGTACAGCTTTCACTGCAATCAATTAATCCCCCTGGGCCCCGAGTTCAGGCAGTTTCAGAACTTTATACCCCATGTGTAAGGGGAGGGGCTCAGAAGTGCACAATCTGAAGAAGTTCACACAAAAGCAGTTTTTTCTTTTACTGTTCTGGGCAAGTTAACCCTTCAAGGACGGCGCCTGAGTCAGTCCTTCTCCCCTTTGTTTCCTCCCCCTGCCAGCTGTTACCTTGGAGCCCAGTTAATAACATCTAATCTCTAAAATGTAAACTTCTCTTTGAAGCTTAGGCCCAAGGCCAGAGGCCTTGTTCAAGGATGTGTCCTTGTTACACTTTACATTTGCAAACACACTTCTCTTAAAAAAACAAAAAACCTAAAACAAAAAAAAACTTATAAATCATTAAATTGTTACTACACTAGATAGTCCAAAAATGTTTTTGAAAAACTAGTAAGGGGGTGTTCAGCACCTAGAGTGCTGATCTTTTTTAGGCCAGTGGCCAAGCAAGACAGAGCAATAGGAAATAGGAACTTTATCTACATTGAAATCTTTGGGGAGACAAGATGGCGGCGTAGAGTGAGGCACTTTCCAGTCTCGCTAAACTACAGACCAAAATTTTGCTTCAAAAACTTCTTCCAACCAACTTTTCGGCAGTGGATTACAGCCATCAGCACAGAAAATTTAACTTTAGAGTGGAAACAGTGCGGGCGGTCCTCACCGGAGTAAGTCTCCAGCGGCAGCGGAGAAGCCGC
>CM053408.1:55176252-55248167 GCA_028644305.1 Xerus rutilus
CTTAATTAAGACATTCTGTAGAGGAGCCGGTGCTACTACAGCAGAACATTATGGTGGAATAATGTGGCAGAGGAAAGTAGGTCAGGATATGGCGATCAAGAAGCAGAGACAAACTAAGCTCATCTCAAAAAATATATACCCCAAAGGCATGCCCCCAATGAAACACTTCCTCCAGCTACACTCTACCTGCATATATAGTCACTAGTTAATCCCTATCAGAGGATATTATGATTTAGATAAGTGGTAGCCCCTGTAAGTTCATATGTGAGATAGTGCAAGGTTTAGAAGTGAAATGATTCGGTTATGAGAGTTTTAATTCAATCAGTGATTTAATTCCAAGATAGGGATTAACAGAGTGGTAACTAAAAGCAGGTAGGGTGCGGGTGGAGGAGGTGGGTTCTTGGGTACATGCTTTTGGATGGATTTATTAATTTACTTGTAACAAATAAAATGGTGATGAGATCTTGGTGATGAGATCAATTGATCCCCTTCCCGTTTTTTCTCTCCTTCTTGGTGAAAAGTCCTGAGTCGCTTTCCTTCACCATACTCTTCCACCATGATGTTCTGCCTCACCTCAAACCCTGAGGAATGGAGTCAGCTCTCTATGGATTAAGACCTCTGAAACTATGAGCCCCCCAAATAAACTTTCTCCTCCTCTATATTGTTTAGGTAGTCATTGATGAAATATGGAAAACTCTAGAGGAATGGTTTATGATAATAGGTAGCTGAATTTATACTTCTGTATGCTAAGATCAGTTTAACTTCTTTAGAGACGGGTTAATGGCCTTCGACTAGTTAGATCTAAGATGGTAGAGGGGAAGTTTTCCTGCTAACACTTGCCAAATTTATGTTCAGTTACACTACTGGTAGCTTGAATTTGGTCATGGGAGAAAACTTATGTTACAGTAACTGGAAAATACTACAAATTTCTTTCTAGAGGGAAATAATCATAAAACACATGGAAAATGTCAATTTCTAAATGGGGCTTATTTTACAAACCCTATCTTCTCTAAGCACCTAACTTTATACTGGACTACAGCCTTGATTTAAAACAATCATAATCCTTGTTTGCACTACTACATCTTAAGAAATTTCCTAACTCAGACTTCCCTCTCCAACCATCCCAGCATCCTGACATTAGATCAATTTTTCTGAAACATGGTTCTTCATGTCCAACCTTTGATGATTTCAATGTTGCAACAGTGAATGAATTCTACACTCTTCAGACTGTCATTTAGACCCCACAAAGTAAGAACAACCTTTTCTTTTAACTCTTATCACTCTTACTTACTTTAGTCCAACTGTCAAGACAATTATCAGCTTTTTCCTAACAATATTTTTAACAACTATTACCATCACCACACTTCCTTGCTCTTAGCCATAATTCTCTTTCCACCTGAGCATTTGGAAATAGGCTCTCTAGTAAATCTGTTATCAAAATCTCATTAATCCTTCACAATCAGTCTCAAATGCTTAATTCTCCATGAAAACTTCCCTAATGCCTTCAACAGTAAGCACTATGGCATTTATCTGAACTCCTACATTGCCTTCACCTCTTTGGTGGACTTACCATGATCTAACTTTTTGAATGTGTACACAGCCAATTTCCTTGATAGATTTCAAGTTCCCTGAATAGTGCATGTATACTACACATCGTACACATGCATTCCTTCGAGTACAGAATAAAAAGGCTTTCACATAGTAGATTCAGGAACAAGTGCCCATAAATCAATTGTTCCCCTTTAATATTTCTTTTAGAAGAAGTATTCAACATTATCCTTATTTGCCACAAGATTTGAGAATCATTATGTTAGTTAGCAAGTGAATGAATGAATGTTGAAGTTGGTTGTATCTTTTGAAACTTTCCCTATAAGGATTTTTTGTAAGTGGAAAATAAATGGGCTAAAATGAGTGAGGGGAAAATGTAGTGTCTAAATAAAAGAGTAGGGAAGTATTGACATTTTCATGGTCAATTCCTTAGAAGATTGAATAAAGATTTAAACAAAAGATTTTAGTTTGGTCTGTTGGATGACTTATTTTACCCTCATGTTTTAAATCTATACTAACATTTATTATGCATTTTGAAATATTGTTACCTATCTTGCAAAATAAATTAGAGGAAAATTCAAAGTTTTGCTATGCTGTAGTCCTTGTCTACTTCCTCTCGACACTTTTCATCATGAACTTGCAATCTGGTAGAGTATCTTGAAACTTTTTATGCAGACCAGTTAGCCATTTGGCATGCTCTGTCAAAATGCTCATTTTAGGGTCCTGCCTAAGAGATTCCAACTCAGTAGGTCTAGGACTCTGTATTTTCAACATGTATCCAATTGCTTCTTTCTCCAACAGGCTGTAGACTCTGAGAAATATGACTGAGGTTCTCTGAAGTAGGAACCTGTAGTAGACCCAAGAATACATCCACTGATTCATAGCTTTTTGCTCACACTATATCTCTTAGCCCAGAAAGCTCATTAACCATCTCCACCACTTCCCACACAGCTTCCTCATTTCCCTTCCCTTCACTGTGCAGTCAGCCTTAGCTAGTGCACTCTTACTCATTTTTCTCGCTGTAATCGTCATTGTATTTGTGCTACAATTGAACCCAGAGTATCACTATTGAAGTTTTAATCAGCTACATGAAAACAAAAATTATATATTTATGGGTACCATTTGATGTACATGCTGTGTAATTCTTAATGGAGGATAAATGTGTGTCTTCAAGCATTTTCTTAATGATGAAAACATTAAAAATGGATTCTTTTGGAAATTTCAATTATGAAGTGCAATATTGAAGCGGTAGCACAACAGAACTGCTTACTTTTATCTAACTATAACCTAGTACCCATTTATCAATCTTTCCCTATCCCACCCACCCCATTCTCATGGAGCCCATAGTAACCATCATTCTAATTGCAACTTTAAATTCAATTATGAGAGAGATCATGCAGTGCTTGTCTTTCTGTTCCTGACATACTTCACTTAACATAATGATCCCCAGTTCCATCCAAGTTGTTACAAATGACAAGATTTCATTCTTTTTTTTTTTACGAACAAATAGTATTCCATTATGTGTATGTACCACATTTTCTTTATGCCTCTTTTTTTGAGTGATTCTTGAACTGTTTGGTTTATGTCTCAGCTCTTCTATTTACTAATTGTGTGACTTAAGGCAAGTTGCATATCCTCTCTGGGCAGCTGAATTACCTTCTGAAACATGACACCATTAATAGAACCCACTCAATTGTTGTGAAGAGTAAATGAGGAAAAACTGGTAAAAACAGAATTGGCATACCCAATGGGCTGGGTAAGTGCTAGGTTTTAATGATTATCATGCTTTATTAAAATTATTTTTATGTATCTGTCTGCTAAGAATGGAAGTCACCTTCAGAACACCTTATTGTGCTTTTCATGTTTACATCACAGAAACTACCATTATTATTCACTTGGGGTTTATCATGCAATTGAATTTAGATAATCAGGCTAGGAGCAAAACCAAGTGTTTATTTTAGAAAGCCCTTATTTTGGTGAGTTCTGCTTATCAGAACTTATGTAACTTTCTTTTCATAGCTTTATCAAAAATTAGCAATTTCTCACTAATTTTAACTATAATAAAATACCAGCATATTAGAATATCCATCTTGTCATTAAAATTACAATAAGGCATTTTTTGAATACTTTTTGAATGTAGAACAGCTTGGCAGGGACTAATCAGTTACTGTGAATGTAAATAAATTTAACTATAGAGCACAGGTGCATATATCTATGGACATTATTCATCTAGACTAGGGGCATAATTTATTTTCAATTAAAATGAAATGAAAATATAAAATCAGCATGATTCTAAACCAACTTTAATCTTTACTGCCTATCAATTAATGTTTATTACTTCATAACTATTTATATTTGGGGAAAGTAACAAATGAGTTTTTAATCAGGATATATATTGATTCAAGAGAATACATAATTTTATTTATTAAAATTATTTTTAAAATAAATAAAGTCATATAAATAGTATTGAGAAATTAACTTATTGCCCTAGGTTATCTAGATTGTTAGGTTAGAGGCAGACACAGAAAACCAGACCCACCTGCTGCTCCGCGCGTCGCTGCACCAGCACAGCACCAGAAAGTTCGCTTGGGAGGCAATTTTGGACTGTTTCTCACTACCGTACCACACCGCATGGGCACTGCACCAGAAAGTTCCCTGGGAGACAATTCTAGAACCTCTCTCTCCCCACATCACCGCCCGGAGCCAGTCGCCCACTGTCGCGCGCGATAAACGTAGCACGCATGCGACGAACGCAGCACGCATGCGTCAAGCAAACCAAAATGGCGGCCCCCAGTGGTCTGTACGGAAGAAATAGTGAACTTCCCGTATGAGAATCTCCATGGCTCTCGGCTCATACCGGAAGAAATCTGACCTCACCAGCTGCACCAAACCAATCTCAGAGGACACTGGACTCTAAGTCAACACCTCTTCCTGGCCTCAAGCCTGCCATTTCCGGATGGGGAGAGGCCTTATAACCCCGTGTAACACGAGGGACGGGGCCTTTTTCCCCACCTGTTCGAGCCTGGTGACTGGGCGGGGAACTGGTCCAGGAGCGTATTTCTCAGAATAAAAGTCTGTTTTGGTCCTGTTTCACTTCCATCTGGTCGTTCATCTTACATAGATCTTTTGTCATATCCATTTCTAAGCCTTAATATGACTATGCACATAATGGAGTATTTGCACTCAAAAAGGATGATGGAAATCTCATGCTACAATGTGAACATTCAAAAATAGAAATATCACTACTTAGAACATCAATGTATAAATATTTAGTTCAAAAATTATGATAAATGAAATACAACAAAATGTACCAATGAAAAAAGAACTTGTTTTCCCTTCTGACATTCAAAAGCTCCTCAGATTCACCTAAAAGAGCTAATGAAAGTCAAGACCACAGACAGCTCTCATGTTACCATAAACTCACCATTAGGACTGTTACATGTTCCTCCTCTGAATACAAGAGGGTGGTTCCCATTCCTTACTCCTTTCAAGATCTATCGCTTTATATATTTCAAGTGCTTGTGTCACTTACCAGTGGGGATATGTTCTGAGCAACACATGATTAGTTGATACTGTCACTGTGAGAACATCAGAGCACTTAAAATGAGATGGCTACAGTGTCACTAGGCAGTGTAGTCATATGAGAGCCATGTGATAAATGCAGTCTGCAGCTGACCAAAATGTCCTTAAGTGGCATATGACTAACAGTATCTATCCAGAGTAAACTGATGAAGAAAGCTTTTAAGATCTACTTCTGCTCTAAGGCCTAGTTCTCACAATATGCCCGAAAAATTGATGAAGTACAATAAAAATACAATACTACTATCTAATTTCTACAGGTTGGTGATTTGGCTTATACATTAATTCTCTATAATATCCACAACACTCAATGCACTTTAAATTTCTTTAGCCTCCCATTACAGGATCCATCATTTATTTATGCTTGAACTTTTATTGAAAATTGATGAACTTATAAAGTTCACATTATCAGAGGCTTTTATTCAAAGCACTGCATACTTGGATTTTACACTTTAATTTATTTTTTAATTATACATCTTTTAATTTCCCCAATGTTTGGCAAAGCATTTAAAGATAAGAAAATCTGGATGAGCACACATAAAAAAAAATATTTTGCAGTTTTGGTCTTCTCCCTACATGCCCTATGAAAACAAAAGAAAGTGACATAAATAAAAAATGCAACTTATTGGTAAATTGTAGCTCATTGGCATTCAGATTTGGTAGAATAATAAATGATTTCCAAACATCTTTTCTTTTCTGTAAAATTGAAGATAGTGGCCAGCATTTTAAGAATGCTGTATTTAAATTGGTTTCATAAATTAAAATACACACAGACTCACAGATCATGCAGTGAAAAGGTGCCAAATAACACTGCCTTAATGGAGCTGTTTATATTGAAGGGAATGTTTGGCAGAGGTTGGCACAATTAATAAGCACTCTGACTCTTTGTAAGATTTTGAAAAGATTTTGAAAGTGCCTTCCAGCTCTGGAGATTTTCTTAAGGAGAAAAACAATAAACATCATTTTCCATGCTCCCTCCCCTCCAAAAAATAAAGCCTATTGAAGCTTCAGGTTTATCTGTGGCACAAAACATCCCACAGGCACTGGAAGTTAGTGAGAACACAAAACATACTCAAGTTTTCTGAGCTACTTTCAATCGACCTTTTATCTCAATTAAATCAGGAAAGTTAGCACGGCACTGAAGTCTAAATAAATCAGCAGCCGGCCAACACAACATGACTATTTACTCAACTTCTATAGCTTCCTGACTGTGAGGACATAAGCGGCAGCTTATAACATAAATAAAAGTTTCTACAGAGAAAAAACATAAGTTGTGTTTTTCAATTAATCTCTAAAACATAAAATCTCAAACCCTGGTAGTTAGCAAAGTACCTAATTCATGATAAGTGCTCCATAATTATTCTTCCTCCCACTCAACAAGATGATACAGCAATAATGAAATTAATTTCACAATTTCTGACTGAGTTCAGAATATACCATAGACCACAGTAGCTAGTATTCTCTTTGAGATAATTTATCCTATTTTTGACTGTTAGAGTACCATAAATTCATAAATCACCATGGTCCTTTCAATGTCATGAAGATTGTTCACAGGCTTTTTAACATGTTTGTGCCCTTGTTCTAACAATTAAATTATAAAAAAAGAAGGACAGTGATTGTCCTTCCTCACCTTCCCTCCCTCTTCTGTCTCCCTTCTTTCTTTCCTCTCTCCCTCTCTTTTTTCCTTCTTTCCTTCCACTCTCTTTCCACTTTCTTCTTTTGCTCTCAGTACTAACTGGTATTATATTAGGGTGATGGAGACTAGGAAAGATTAAGTAGTGCTAAAAGTTACACCATATAAGTGGCACAACTGGGATTAGGTATCTGAGGGCTTGAGTCAGACATCTTGAAGAGAAAACAGGGAGCTCCAAGTTCCTTGACCCTGGCTATTATTTGGATGTGGTTTTTCCCCAAAAGGTTATGTGTAGTAAGCTTGGTCCCCTATATTGAGAGGTAGTGGGATCTTTAAGAGGCAGGGAGCTAGTGAGATTTGGGTAGTTCATTTGAGGTGCTGCCCTTGGAAGGGATTAAGAGAGTTTTTGCGGGACCCTGAATTAGTTACTGAGAGAAAGGTTTTTATAAAAGAGCTAGTCTGGCCTTTCCCTGCACTCTAGCTTCCTGTCTGGCCACAGGATCCCTTTATGAAGGCACTTGCCATAATATAGCCATGGGGGGCCCTCAGCAAAGTAGTCACCATGCTGTTTGATCATATTCCACCACAACTGTGAGAGAAATACATTTTCTTAATATCTTAACCAGCCTCAGGTATTTCATTATGGTAACAGAAAACGGACTAACAGTCCCCACCCCTACCAGAGTCATCTAGTCCCCTTTCTGTGGGTTGTGACTTCAATGGTAATTTATTATATTTATCATGCTAACATTTTTAAGGCTTACTAACCATTCCAGAACATGAATTTCTGACATTAATCATCACTATTGTACCCAAACACTGCTTTCATTTGTGATACCTTCAATGATCACTATACTTTAACCAGCTTTGTACATGCCTTACCCAAGTTTATGCTCATTTTGCTCCTAAAGACTTACAACTTTATAATTCATCCTTCAGAAGACTGCCCTGCAAACTGTGTTCTCCTCTCCTGTAGGAGTTATTAGATGATCCTAGACAGCTGTATTACCCTTCCATCCCTCAAATGCCTCTTGTTCTGTACGACAGACTTTTAAGGCAATGCCCTTTACCTACAGTTAGAACAAACTCTGCGGTGTAATTTATCTTCCAGACCTTCCTGCAGAATCAGGCTGTTTTTGGAACTTTAAGTGAGATCTCTCTATTCCCTGACTTTTTTCTTCCTGTTACAGTTTTCCCACTTACAGGTTTTTCCTGGGAGCACTTACCATCAATCTCTCACACCTGAACTGTAAGCTCAGGCTCTACTAATTAGAGCATTCAATCTATGGCACGCCTTGGATCTGGGTACCACAACTAATTACTTTTGAGGACTCAGCACCAAGCCTATCCCTGGCACAGAGCAAATACTACATGAAAGATAAGTGCATAGTATTTACATTAAATGTTAGAAATTTTCATTTAGTTTTATCTATATTAATAAACATTTAAAAAATAACTCTTCTGTTTTTAACCAGATATGTTGCATAGTATAAAGGATTGTTTTTGAAACATGGGGAACTTCTAGTCCCTTAATCTACCACTATTTATTTGACAACTTAAACTTTGACCTATTGACAACTTAAACTTTGACCTACTGAATGCCCAAGAGCATTCAGAATTCCAAATAATTTGTTCCTCATTCCCAAAAGGCAAATGTAATCTTGCTTCTCCATTCCAAATCTTTTTCTGTTTTCTGCATTAATTTGAATGTGAAAAGACTGATAGAGGAAAAATGTTTAAGTTTGAACTCATATATCTTCAGCATTTCCACAGACTAAAATATCACAAGTCCTTGAAAATAGAATTAAGTACAAATTAAGGAAGTCTGCCATCTCTAAGTGGTTAGGTAAATGTGTTAATTTACCATGGTCTACTTGGTATATGTAAGACTGTTTTAACTCAGACACTACTACTCAGGTGTACTTTATCTTTCTTAGCCTAGATACATATACACTATCTTCCAAAGTAAGCAGCTTTATAGAATGGAAATATAAAAATGTCAGATATACATTTGAGTAAAAAATGTTTATAGTCAGTTTTAAAGTTCATCAGAATCTGAAAGCACAATTGATCTATCAAATGGTAATTTTAGAAATACTTCCATGACCAAGGTAGATATATCATTTAAAGGGTTTAAAATTTCCATAGATGCATCAGTTAAGTAGATTTATCATTTTTTTGCCTCAGTATATGAATACAATGATTTTAATATTGTGAAAACAGGTTCACAGGAGACCAAAAGGGCCACTATCAAACATTATCCAGCATGGGAATTAATAAGGTCATTTACTTGAATAATTTACTAGGTCTTCTTTACTCTTAGGGGCTAATATTAATTGCAATTTTGAATTCAGTATATGTTCATTAAGGTATATATAGAGTTTTGATAAGGTGAGAAGTGTATACTTTTGTGGCAATCACTTCAATAAGGCTAGGAAATGATTTCAAAGAACACTGTGACATTATGTAGTATATATTATTAAATATTTTCATAGAAGTTTAATGTAAAATATTTTTATATTTTATACATTTTTCAGAAAGAGACCACATACACAATTTTAAGATTCAGAAATAATTTAGTAAAGAATAGAGACAACATAAGGATATAAAATGGCAATCAAGAGTAGGGAATGATGTGGAAGTCTTGGGTGATTTTCCCTGGCCATGGTTCCCTAAGGAGGTATACAGACATTTTTGACACATGCCTGAAGGTAAACTACAGAGTTAGGAAAATAGGCTAATGCTGACTACTGCACTTAGATATCTGGGCCTTGACCACTATCTCAGAAAAAATGCCCATTAATGATCTATGCTTTTCCATTTAAGGAAATGTTTATGAATATAAAGTTTTCCTGGCTTTTGAACAAAACTTAGCATTAGCCAGGCCACCTTAATAAAGGTGTTGGGTTGGTATGGGCTTCAGGGTTAGATCAAAGTCAGAACCTAGGTATCGCTGAAAAATATCTTGTCTCTTACTTTCTAGAAGAGTATTTCCCTACAGTATAAAGTAATCATAGTTCATGTTGGGAAACTATTGATCATAAAATATAAGTTCTCAAGAATTTTACACTAGAGACATTTAACATTGAGAGAGGAGAATTCTGAAGTGCTTATGTGAATAATATACTCATATCTAAGATACCTGGAAAAGAATTATTCTTCTTTCTTTTCTACTCATTCTAAGTATCTTACCTGAAGGAGATGAAACTATTTTGCTAGTAGTCTGGGAGAAAGGCAATGGACAAGAAAATTATGGTAGATTTTTAGATTCAATTATATGACATAATTGACTTTACTTTTTAAAAGTATTTGGTTGATGGTTTTTTTTTTATGTGATGACAGAGATCCATCACCAGAAATAAGCTACTAGTAACAGTCTTCAAAGTATTCTATTGGCACAAGAAAGGAGATAAAACAAGGGTAAGGAGATTCCACTTTACTCTTCAAAACCTTGTGGATACTGACCTTGTGTGGTTTTGGAGCATTTATCTAAATATTTTCCCATTTGCTGAACTGTGAGCGACTTTTAGAACATTGATGTTTTAGCTAATTCTTGAAGCTCTCAGTTATGTCCTTAAAGAAGAGTTTTGCTTGTTTTAAAACTGATCCCTTGGAAAGCAGAGAAGGGATTAAGTACAGTAATGCCAAAAGAGATTCTTCATGTTTGTGGTTATAATTTAAACTTATTTAAAGACCAATAATTTGAAACTTTGTGGGTTAGAAAATTCAAGTTTTCAACTTTAAGACATAGATAATGCAAGCAGAGATGGGGAGACTTGATGGAAATATTTGATTGAAATAAAAAGAAATAATGTAACTTCATATTTCTAGCAAATTCCTTTAGTTAAGAATTATTCACTTAGTAAAGGAGACAAACCTTATTTATAAAATGTAGTTGGTGAAGCACAGAGTCACTAAGAGTGAAATCCTATAATTAAACCAATATTCATCTCACTAAATCCACTCATAGGAAGGGGGTTGTTAAAGTTGTGCATCCTGAAGGAAAGCTGTTTTTCCATGGGCCATGGTAGATATGAAAAGAAAATTGTTATTCCTCTCTTGCTCCAGGAAAATGAAGCTGTCAGATTGGCAGAGCAAGCAAGCTAGTCTAGTACCAGACTGAGAAAGTATTCACTATTATTTTCTAGCAGAATATGGAACATGCTATGCATCAGTACCCGATGTTTTATTTTCCAATTTTCTGAATGACAATTTTTTATGGTAGTAGTCTTTCCAATTTTCCACCTATCAGAAGTTGTCTATCTTGGGTATAGAGGGAAAAACTCTTTCTCTAGATCATAAATTATTATATTGTAATAGGACAGAAAAGACTATACTTAAATTCAGACCCCTAACTTGAACTTGCCTAAGTAACTATGTGAGTCTTTACTTGGACTCATTCTGAAGAAGTGATAAGTATATTTGATGGACATAGTTACTTTTGGAAAGGGCCTGTAAATGAGAAGAATGTGTGTTTTCATGATGGATATATAAATTGTGGTGTATAGGGGTCACTTTGACACCCTTATGTGCATTACAGTCCTAAATGAGCAATAATTTTATTCTGCTTTCCAATAGTTTTTGTAGGAATGGATAATTCTGGAAAATTCACTGGGATCTCTTAGGAAATATTCTTCAATCCAAAGAAGGAAACAGAGAGAGTGATAGCTCTTCTTCATAGGGTTTGGCAAAGTCTGTGGGAGTAGCTTGGAAATGCTGTTGCAATCTTGTTCCTGCTAAAAGTTGATGTCATCATCAGCAATCACAAGACAGAATTCTGTAAAAATCCTGGTCCTGGAAGACATGGCAACCACAGATTGCTCTATGCCTGGAGATTCCCCCTAACTTAGGAGTACTAGTTGCGGATATTGTTTAAGAAGGCTTGAGCTGGAGTTTATTTTTATGACTTTCAGATCAAAACATCAACTGTACATTAAGTTATAACTGGGTGGAACTGTGTCCAAAATCCAAATGCACCCATAACTGCTCATTACTCTTTATAAAACTAATGATATTGGTAAATAATTCTAGCCCATTCCAATTTATTGTTTTCTATTTTTCCTTGGATTCTTTAAAATTCTAAACCAGAAACCTTACATTTACAAAATAATAGATAAGCCTAATTTAAAATAGAAAGTACAAAGACATCTCAGGACTAGTTGTAACATTTATCTGAAAGAAAAATAGATATTTATAGTATCATGGTAGAAACAAGAAAATTAAGCTTAAAGAACCTGTATTTCAAAACTAAGTCTCTCTGATTTTATTAACATTCTTTCCCAGAAACAAAATATTTTCTCGAAGAAATTGTATCCCACAATAAAGTGAAATGACATAGTTATAGTCCCTTGCTACATAAAATTGTAAGCATGATCACTACTTGTCTAATACTGATAATGCTGTAAGACTTTATTTTAAATTTTGGAAGATGATGTGAAACTGGTAATTCAAAACCTAATAATGAAATCAATCAAACTCAGAGTATTCTTTTGAGTACAAACAAAACATGACAATTTGAAGCTATGAGAAAGTATCTTTTTTAGAATTGCTATTAACCTTTGAAGGCTTAGCAATATATGAAGGGAAAAGATTGAAAAAAAAGATAGCAATTATTTTGTTTCATTCCTCCTTCAGTCAAAAAAAAACCCAAAAAATAAACCATGGCTCAGAAGACAATTTCAGACTATTAAAAACCACATAATCTCTTATTAGTTGACTACTTGAGACACAATCTTTTTCTATTAATTTAATCAAAACCCTAATTTTACCATTTCAGGAATGTACTACATTTTTTCTTGACAAATGTGTATGCTATGTTCTTTTAGATAGTTTAAAAAAAAAGCATAATTAATCATTACAACAGAAAATAGTTTTAAGTACATATATTTTAAAAATAAGATGAGGTTGGTTTCAAAACAATTTAATTAGAACTTGTCTATTTTAAAACCATTTTCATTGTACAAATTGTTAATTTCCCCTCTCAGATTTTTCATAATGAGATTATTTAGCAAATGGTAATGTGTTTTTTTTTAAATTGTGGTTTAAAATGACTCAGAGATTAATGAAAGTCATTCTCCATTACTGTTATGAATTTAGCTAAACTATGATTTATAAGAGGATGTGGAAAATATGGATTAACTAAGAATAATATGACTGCCATTAGGCAATGCAGTCATTCATCGTAATTTCATGTTTATAAATAACCTGAGAAAGATAATATTTTGCTGTCAGACTATGAAAAATTTTAAAAAGTTTGCAACACTTAATAAATATAATGACACATTTAGGATTGTTTAGTAATTCATAAAACAAGAGACTATACAATAACACTCATGTAGTGACCAAATTCTGGGAATTTACAGAAATTTGCATAAATTGTTACATATATTCAAGAGGAAACTAGCCATTGTGGATATTACTAGTGTTCACCAATACCCACTTCTTTCTATCAAGGCAGGAGACAGACTCTTCCCTTCTTCCTTGATTAGGTGACATTTAGCCCTAGTACTGGCCATATTCACTTCCAGGGCAGAACTCAGGTAAGCCAACATGAACCCCATATGTGCTCTTTTGGGCAGCTGTGGTAACCAGGGAGATGCAGCTATAGGCTATAAGGTTCCATCAATAGCCTAGGGCCCTGTAAGCTTTTGTGGAATCAGAGCACTCGCTACATAATTGACATAAAGCAAAGTAAGCAGCAAAATTTTGTTTTGTTAAATTACTTGAGATTGTGCATTAATCTCTTACTGACCTAACCTAACCTATCCTGACTGATACGGATGCCTTGGAGAAACAACTCTCTATAATGTTAAGATAAGAGGAAAGAAGCCAGTCCAAAATAAGCTACTTGAAGCCATGATTAAATAATTAAGATACACTCTAATATTAGCTATCATAAAACAGGGTTCACTAAAATTAAACTAGAAAAATACATCAAGATCATTTCAAGGTAATGTTCTGTGAATGTAAAAAATAACCACTCATATAATTAGGTGTACAACAAACATTTGCTGAATGTATGACAAAATACACCATCAGTTTTTTTTCCTGCATCTTTAGAGAGCATTTGCTACATGTAATTTTAAAAGCATGTGGTTTAGTACAACATTCTTCAAAGAAATATTATCCTTCCTTTTATTTTTATTTCAAATAGAGCACAGATCATCTCCAGGATGAAGTAAGCCTTGAACCGTGAATGATAATTTATAAATAATTGATTACATTTCTTCATTTGTCTTAACAATTTTTCTCTGTTTTGCCCCTTTATTCCCCCCTAATTTCCTCTGAAAACTCATTTAATCTTCATTACGATTGTTTGAAATAATCGCTATTAGCAATCACCATTTCTTAAAAAAGAAACTGAAGTATGGGTTAAAATACCTTCTTCCAGGTTATACTGATACTAAATGTCAGCACTGGGATTTGAACCCAGGCAGTCTGGTTTCAAAGACTACATTCATATATCCTAAGCATAGGTTATATTAATTCAACAATGCACTGAAAATTAGCTATAATAATATGAAACAATATTTTGTTTACAAATGAAATTACTTGTTTGGTTTCATCCTGGATCAGGGTTCCTGTTTCCTGGTGGTGAATTGCACATAAACTCAACAATTTGTTCTTCTTCTTTAATACTTATAAAACTCAACAACCACTCGCATGCAGAAATAGCATACTTTCATAGACTGTGAGGAAAGAAGTGGAGAAGTCAGATGGAGATATCATCAAAGGGTGCCTTTTACGATATGTAAACATAATAGGAATGTGGCCTCAAAATCCCTTGAAACTCTCTGTGGACTATGTTAATTTCTTAGTGATTAGAAAAATGCATTTTTAAATGTGAAATATAAGTTTTGTGTAGAAAGAAAAGTGATAGAACTTTTTCTTCCAGTTAGAAAAGGTTCCTGACTAACACCTTCATCCTAATCTCTTACCTTATCCTCCTTTACACTTTTTTGCCTGCTTTTTATAAGGATAAGCTGGTCACTCACTGTCAAGCTTGAAAATTTTCCCTTCATCACGTCCTGCTCTGCCTCTAACAAGATGGCTGAATCTCAGATAATGTACAGTCTACCTTGGGATTTCAGACTATGTAACTGCATCAGAAATAAGAATAAATGATTTCCCTTGGGACTAAGGAGCTCCAACATGGTAGTGCAAGGACAAATACAAATTTAAAATAACAGACTTAATTCTTTCTGTGGAAAGAGACTCAATTTCCCCTTCTCCATTTTCTTAGAGTATGTACTCCAGAAAACTTGTAACTCTAAGTACTTTTTTCACACTTTAAATGTCTATAAATTGTTTCAAAGCTAGATAGGCCTTTTATCAGCATTCTATCCTGGCAGTATCTTTCTCAAGGACCTAGGAATCATCCCTTTGAAGTGTAAACTTCAGGGAAATTACTGCCTTCATATCCCAGCTCCTATGGGAAGGTGAGAGTCCAACTGCTCAAAGCAGATTGGTCCAAGTTGCAAAACTACTGTCATAAAGACACTTCAAGTCTCCTTCTTCCCTAATCAAGACCATTAGTTAATAACGATAGTCCAATTACCAAGAAACCTTTGGAAGAACTACACGTGACAAATAATGCTGTCTAATCTTCTTTATTTGAGGACTAGTTCCTATTTATCTTGAAAACATGTTAATTAATGGGCTGCACCTGCTTGCTTGTGCAGAGTGAGGTTCCTGGCTTTGCAGTGTCTTGGGGAAGTGATTCACCTGTGATGCCCAGCACATTCAGGCTCAATGTTTGTTCAATAATAAAAATGATTTCCTTACTAAGTTTGAGGAGAAGATTTCTGGGTTGGGAGAAGACTTTGACTTTAATTATATTTCCCTACTAGGTAAACGTGCCTCATCTAGATAAGTGTTTTGTGCCCTGTTGTGACTCTCAGGAATTCATTTATTGTTTCCAAATATTAACAACCCATGTCATGTTTTACTTATTTCAAATTTGGGGATAAATGGCAATCCAGTTAGTGAGATGTTATTATACATGCCTATGCACAGATATCTGGCCATATATGCTTTATCACCACTACACAGTAGTAAGATATTCATACAGTGGAATTTTTCATAGAAACAGAGCCTAAAATTTTGAAGTTAAAAAATCATATAATACAAAAGTATATAAATAACATGCAGCAATAGTGGAGCCCTCAGTCCCTCTGTAACAGTTGAAAACTTAGTATTACTTTATCATATAAAATATTGTACATAAATACTGGTATACTTCACCATTGTCCCCAGAAATGTTGACCCCCTCCTGAGTAAAGGGGAGGTCAAGTAATTTTTTTAACCTTTAATAGTTTGCTGTCCCTTTTCAGTAGTTAATAGGTACTTGATGCCTGTCTAATGATTAAACAGTGTCCATGCTTCTGCTTGGTCAGGATTGCATACCGAACATTTTAGGTTCCCTCGGCACCTTAAAACTCCCTTTCAGATCCAGTTTCTGTGAGTATTGGCTGCTAAGAGTTCATAGTTGCTCCCTTCTTTGTAGAAATTCTTATTGCCTATGAGAAGCTCCTTCCCATAGGTTATTAGCCCTCTTCTCCCAACTCAATAATGGATACACGTAGTTACTAAATACCAGCCCCTTTGTCTCAAGTTGAGCCAAGCCAAATGGTAAGTCATACTTCAGAGTCTCCTCTTCCACCCACCTCATTGGGCTGAACCCAGATGGCAGAGGAGAACACCTTCCTGCTTAGGAATTTCACCTAATATCTATCTCTCCCTCCTTGCTGCCCCCTCTCCCTCATCCTCTCTCTCACTGACCATGAATAAATCATGTCCAACTGAAATCCTCCAGGTCTTTTCCAAAGGAGCCCAACCTGAGATATATAGAGTACAGAAAATTTAAAAGTAAGCAGAAAGCAATCCCATTAATATTTTCTTTAATCTTAGCTGCATTTCTTGGCATCTTGGCTACCTTTTAATTCAGGAGACTTTAATATATTTCACCTCACTAAAAGAAATCTACTAAATGCTTTTGCATAGAAGGATGAGAGAATTCTCAAAGACAGACATGATTTGGAAATATAATCTGCAAGGTAGAGATTATAATTGTAGGATAAGATCATTCAAGAATTTTTTTTTAAATAGACCTATCATTGTAGCAATGTATTTTTTACAGACAATAAAGTCAATATAAAACATTTTAAAACTTTTGGCCATTTCCTTTAAAATAAAGAAAATTTTATTGATCAGCAACAATGAGTAAACATTCTCATAAAAGTGGTTGACTAATGTTAGAACTCTTCTTTTAATAACTGAACTTACATATCTACTTGAAAAGCATATTTATCTTCTTTATATTTTTTTCTTCTAGTCAAAAGCTAGAAGAGATAATCCAGGAAGAGTAACAGAATTCTATCACACCAGCTTTTGAACAGTCTCCTAAAATTTGCAGAAAGTTTGGCCCAAATCTGAGTTCTTAACAGGTCATCTAAATGATGCTTTCTTTTCCCATACTATATCAAAATGAGACTTACTAGACATGACATATTTTTTCCCTAAATGATGTTTACTCTAAAAGAAAATTTTATCAAAAAGAGAGTTTTCTTTGCAGGTGCTCTGCATAGCCAGTAAGAATTCAATAGATTACTAAAGCTGTCCAAACACGCCTACAGACCTGCTTCAACATTTTTCTTCTTTCTTAAGACCATATTTTAAAAAACTACACATGAACATATGCTTAATATTTCCTTTATAATCTTCTCTTGTCTCATGTCTGTAGAGTGTAGATTAATACCTGGCCATATATTTTAATCAGGCTACTTATTTTATGAGGAAAAAATACAATTCTAGAAAATTTGAGAATTTCAAAGAGGCTGAGGAGAAGGAAATGGAGAAGAAAGACTGGGAGAAGGAAGAAGAAGAAGAAAATGAGTATCATCTACTACACTTTTAGATATTTACCTCTCATGTTTTCTATTTGTTTATGTGTTTATAAAAATACATTATTAGAGTTTACTATACTGCAATTATATGTTTTATTTTTAGACTTGGTATTTCCATTGTCTATCTATAATACAAAGAGAGTTTTCATTCTCAAGGTCCATTATGTTTTGCACTCTCTGAGGGCAATTCCTATGTTGCACCTTGCACAATAGTCATATGCATACATGATTGACCCCTTACTTTTATTAGTACCCTAAGGCAGGAACAAACTAAGTAATTTTTGCATTCTGTAAATGTTTAACAGTATATCTTATGCATATATTTTTAAAAGAATGGTCCAATCGAATCATCTGAAGTGATAATACCAACTTTGTAGTTATGACTATAGAGTTGGTCTAGAAAAAAAACAATTACCAAAATGATAATTATGAAACAGTTGCTCAATATCTGAAATCACTATTCTTATAGAGGTTTTTAATCTATGAATTTAACTATTTTAATCAAGATGTACTAGAAAATACATTTAATCTCAAATCCCCATATCAATATTCTTTGAAAGCCTTTTAATCTATTCAGATAATTATTTTAATCAAGATTTACTTGAAAACACACTTAATCTCATATCCTGTTAATGAATATTTTATATTCTTGTGATATTTTTTCTTTTTTACCAATTTCAGCATAAATAATACTCTGATACCTTTAGAATATTTTATTCAGCCATAATAAATTAGAATGGATTCTGAGCTATTCAACATACAAAACATAAAAATGATCATTTAAGTGGTTTCAAAACACCAGTTTTGTAGTTTGAACTAAATGGCAGTAGGCCAGTATTTTGAGAGATGGCTCTTTATCTTAAAAAGTTTTTACTCTGCTGCAAATTGAGTTGTACAAGGATAATTCCCCACTGAAGGGTGCTTGGAGGAGAGAGCTAAAAAAGAGATGGACAGTTTTCCAATAACAGAAGTGACAGTATATTTCTTCTCCCTCACTCTAGGTGACAGTAGATATTTATTGTGACTACTATACCTAGAAAAATCATTTGACCTCCTTTGTTTTTAGTGACAAATACATTTCTCCAGAGCATTACTTCTAGAAGATCATTGCTTGTTTTATTAAAGAAAAAATAATCCATCAGGAAAGTCTACATTACTAGGATTGGCATCTTTAGATCTAGCAAAATCACTTAAACTGTAACCTATTTTACCATCAACTATACTGACACAGAAGCTCCACAATACACAAGCAGTGATATCTACCTCTCCAAGGTTAATCAGAGCAAAATTACATATATACAATTATTAAGTTTAGCATATATGTCCAATCTAAAAACTGTTTACTGCCATTTCTATAATGATTTAATTTATGTAAGTAGGTAAAAAATGTTAGTAGTGACCACTAACTAATAATAGCTATTACAAATGCTTATAGTAAACTAACTAATTTCATCTTCGCAACTACCCAGTGAAATGATGGTTAGTGACATTACTTCCACTTTGCAGCTGAAGTATCTGACTACACTGAGTTTAAAAGTCATCTGTTCAACCACAGACCAGGTCTGTACTGACACACCTGGTGCCAGTTTTTTTGTTCTTAACCACTGTGCTGTACCCACTTTCGTAAAATGGAGTAAGTGGCCAAGGAGGTCTGACAAGCTCCAGACCTCACTAGGCTTTCCTCAGTATCCACTCATACCACCCACCAATAATGACCATGCCATTCTTCCCTACTGGATTTCCTTTGGAGACCACTTGATTACTGCTAGAAGAAATGTACCCACGTCAAAGAGGTTATTAGGGCTCATAGTTTTCTTGGCAAATCTTTAGTCAACTAAATCAATTTTTGCTTTTTATCACTACATTCTTCCATCTCTCAGCTGCTGCCATCTCCATCGTGCTTTCTGCATACGTTCTCCTGATCCATTCCCTAGTGCTCCTTTACCTCCCAAATTCTCTAGATAACCCCTGGAATGTTCAGATAGGACCCAGGACTGCTGACACCCAATCTGTCATTATTACGAGTGACTTTAATGTCTATGTGAATGGTCCAAAAAAACACTTGGACGCTTAGTTTCTTGGCATCCTGATTTGCAATGAAATTCTGCCAACATGGTAGGCAGAAATTTGGTTTCAAGATCTATGAACATGGTTTCTAGATTGTGCATATGTTATATCACATGGCAATAAGGACTTTGTAATTGAAAATAAAATTGGTAATTAAGAATCCTGTGACTTTAGGATTGATCATGTGTCATTTCCTTTGTAGGCTCTATATAATCACATTCGCTCTCAACAGAAAAGCTGTTTTATATTTTTCTTAAATGAAGGCAGAAAAATAAAGTCAGAAAAGATGCCGAAAGGGTAAGACAGAAAGAATGGGTGAGAAAGCCTGCACACACTTTGACTATTTGAAGGTGGAGGGGGCTGCCTGACAAGGAATGCAGGAGGCCTTCAGTTGCTGAGAGATGCTACAGGCCAACTTCCAGCAAGTGAACCTCAGCTTATGACCATAAGGAAATGAATTGTGTCAATAATCTGAAAAAGCTTTCCTGCTTCTACCCACCTCATCATTGCCATTAGAATGTCCAGGCAGGACCCAGGACTGATGATACCTTGGGATTTATCTTTTGAGACCTGTGTCCAAGAAATGAGATGAACTCCCAGAACAAATATACATAAATATGAAATAACAGATTTTTGTTATTTTCAGCTTCTAAGTTTGTGATAATTAGTTACTGCTGCAAAAGAAAATGAACGTATCAATGCTTCCCATACATTTGGCCTCTTTGCCTTCAGACTAATAATTTTTTTTCAGCCAGAAATACACTTCTTTTACCCCTAAAGTTTCCACATATTTTTCAGTCCCCAGAACTCCACCTCTCCTCCCAAAATAATGCTGCATTTCCCTAAACCTAGAAAATATATCCCATAGAACACTTATAAGCATTTGTTTAATGATTTTCTTTCCTGGTATTCTGTTAAATCAGAGATTCTGACTGTTTCTACACTATACTCCACCAACTAAAAGAGTGATCTTAGTAGCTACTCATTAAATTTTATTGGGTAATAATTTAATAAAAGGCAAAGAGAAGTGGAAAAGAGTCCACTAAACATGGATATGAACTTGTCAAGATTAATTTTTATATAATAATTTTTGAAAAAATTTACTTTGCCACAATACTAAAATTTAGTAAAAGCATGTCACCATATGCCGAAAATTTATGCTTCAATTTCTAAACATAGGTTTTATATTTCTTTGTAAATAGATATGTGTTAGTCTTCCAAGTATATAAATTCATGAGACTTTTATCATGTTTTTAATTATTAATGTAAATTGTATGGTAGTATATATAGGCATAAAAATATGGTGGTAATAAATTCTATTAACAAATTGTTTTAATGTTTGAAAAAAATTTTCCTTTTTCATTTGTTTATTATATGAATTTATGCTATGTTTACATTGTGTGAAAACACACCCAAATTAAAATTTAATTTATTATTGAAAGTTTAAAAGAGATACACTAAATCACAAAATTATACCATTCCATTAAGTTCCACTTTGACTTGTCCGCCTTCTAACTAGAAATTTGTAATGAAAGGAAAAATCATCATGTTATTCCATTGGTAAATAATGGAGTACAGAGAGAACATTGTATCCATTTCATGCTATTTCTATTATATTCATAAAATCTTTAATTTAAAGTTAATCCTTTGACCCAAAGTTAATTTCAAACATGATGTAACAAAGCAATTCTTTGCATAAAATCGCTTGTAAAGTAAGTAGAGATTTAAAAAAAAACATTATCTGCAACCTGGAAAATTAATTCTTAGCTTTAATCTGGTAACAGCACACAGGTTACTTAATTCTTATGCATAAGTTTAGCTTGCAAACAGCTAGAAAATAACTTTAAAAGTCTGTTTCAAGTGCTGGAAATACTCATCCTTGACTTCTAGACATACAATAATAAAAACAGTATATTATTTTCTATTTTGGTCAAACAGATAAGATGTAAATCATAGGTTTTAAACTTTATACATATATTAAAATATTATAAGATAAATATTTCAGATATAATGATACTACTTGAATGCATGACTTGCAGCTTGTAGGGACAGAAGGTAAAAGAAGAGCAATGAAAAGTTTGAATAAAATCAAATTTAAGTATAATGTAAGATATGAGCTTGTATTAACACTAAGTCACTAGTAAAAATAAGTTTAAATTATTTATAATTCATTTTCTTACATGAATTCATTGTTACATAGAAGTGAAAATCAAATTTAGTTGAAATCGTGTGCACTTCACAAGATTATTCCAACCAAATGAATAATCCCATTAGAATACACATTAAATACTTGGAGAAGTACATTTATTGTGCCTTGATGTAGTAAACTAAGAAGTGCAGTTTTTCATCATTTAATCACAGGATGTTACAGTTAGAAAATCTAGAAATCAATAAGGCGAACAAGCCAAAGGAGATGCAGAAATGTATAATGACTTATCCAGTAAGGCAGTCAGTAAGTAGCCGAGGTAGATGGAGCAAGAATGCTTTCAAAACCAGTTGAGCTATCCCCACCCTCCATAACAGAGTAGTTGAGGAGAGGAAATCTCTTTTTACAACTTGTCAACTATCACTTAGGAAAGACATAAAATAAATCATTTCTTTGTTGATGGAGGATCGAGGCAAAGCCCTTTTTTCAGTTTACTGAACAGGGTAGCAGTGCTCTGATATTTCCTGTGTTGTGTTCATTTAACATGTTTTTAAATTTCACATTATTGTATTGAATATTTTTTAAAGAACAAAATCCATATGTATAAAATCCCTGAATTTTCACAAGCCCAATCAAAAGTGAACACTGATAGTTCAGGGAATCTTGGAGGTATCTCTCAGTCTCTTTCTCTAAACTGTGTCACATTCTGGTAATCATCAACAGCACTCGGAGGTTCTCTTTTATAGTTAACATAAATTACCTTGTTCTAAGTTTAATCCTTTTCATTGCATATTGTACTTCAACCTTCTCTTCTTCAGGCTGAATAATCTCTACTGTCTAATCCTTCCTCATAGGAATAATTTCCACAGCTGCTTCTGTTTTATTCTTCCATCATTTGTCTATTGATACACAAATACATTTGCCAGTTTTCCTTTTGGAGATGCACAAAAGCAATTGTCGACTCTTTAAATACAGAAGAAAAAATGATCTTTTACAAATTGTTCAAAATGATGAAGACTAAAAGTATAATTCGCTATTTTCTTGACAGCCTTCTACTCTAAGTGCTTAAACAATTTTGAAAATATCACAGAATAAAGTAATAAAACACTGAAACCTCATTATAAGGGATTTTAAAGACAAATTATAATCTGTTCAGAATTGAAATAAGGCATTAATAAAGGCAAAAAGTGTTTATTTCTCTATGTAAAGAATACAAATAATTTTAAGAAACACAGTGAGAATTTATATAACCAAGTGAACACTGCTATAATCAAAGTTTTTGTATTGTCATCACCACCAGAATGCTGTACTTATTCTAAGAAGGTAATAATAATAAACACCTTTATCATTATGGAGTACCACATGTCAAGTTTTGTATATATAATTTATTATATATTATAGAAATAATAATTTATAATTTACTTCTCATTTAAAAATTACAATGTAATTATTAATTTACTACTTTGCATATGAAAAATTAGAAGTACTCTCAGATTGCAAAAATCAGACAGAAGTCCACATGGTACAAAGGGTGTGAGTGGCCCACTGCCCATCAATATAGCACAACTATACCCATCAATACAGTGCAATTAGTTCCTTCATCATTAATATTTCAAACCAAAAATTTTGATTCTTTTCAAATATATTTAAAATCTGTTTCAGATACAGGTTAAAAGCAACAATTTCCTTTTCATAAAACCTATAAATTTAAATAAAAATATTAGTTAATGTTGCCCTAATTTTTGTATATTTAAACAACCAACAAAATTGTCATATATGATTCATGGTCTACATAGATTTTATGAATTATATGATGATACAGATATTAGATAACACAATTAGAATAACATGAATCAACTGGAAATTATGAGACATTTACTTTAATACTCTCAAAAGTTTTAGTATTTCTCCTTTATACTGGAAATTTGAATCTTTTTTGTTTGTTTTCATTTTTTTACTTATTTTTTATTCTAATTAGGTTTACATGACAGCAGAATGCATTTTGATTCATTGTGCACAAATGGAGTACAACTTTTCATTTCTCTGGTTGTACACAATATGGAGTTATACCATATGTGCAGTCATACATGAACCTAGGGCATTGTTGTCCATTGCATTTTACCATCTTTCCTGCCTCCATGTCCTATCCCTGCCCTCCTCTCCCCTTTGAACAAAGTTTCTCTATTTTTCCCATGCCCCCTCCCACATTATGGATCAGCATCCACTTATCAGAGAGAACATTTGGCCTTTGGTTTTGGAGGATTGGATTTTTTTCACTTAGTATGATTTTCTCCAAGAATAAAATTGTGGCATTTACAGGTAAACTGGATATCCGCAATTTTATACTCTTTTACTGCTGAGTAATATTACCTTGTGTATATATACCATAGTTTCTTTATCTGTTCATCTATTGAAGGGCATCTAGGTTGGTTCCACAGTTTATCTATTGTGAATTGTGCTGCTATAAACATTGAAGTGGCTGCATTACTGTAGTATGCTGTTTTTAAGTCCTTTAGAAGAAGTTAAATTATCACTATTTGCCGACAACATGGTTCTTTAGAGGATCCAAAAAATTCCATCAGAAAACTTCTAGAATTAATAAATGAATTCAGCAAAGTAGCAGGATATAAAGTCAATATCCATAAATCAAATGCATTTCTATACATCAGTGATAAATCCTCTGAAAGAGAAATTAGAAAAACTACTCCATTCACAGTAGTCCCCCCCAAAATGAAACAGCTGGGAACCAACTTAACAAAAGAGGTGAAAGACCTCTACAATGAAAACTACAGAACACTAAAGAAAGAAATTGAAGAAGACCTTAGAAGATGGAAAGATCTCCCATGCTCTTGGATAGGCAGAATCAGTATCATCAAAATGACCATACTACCCAAAGTGCTATACAGATTCAATGCAATTCCAATTAAAATTCCAACATCATCCTTTATAGAAATAGAAAAATATTCATGAAATTCATTTGGAAAAATAAGAAACCCAGAATAGCCAAAACAATCCTTAGCAAAAAGAGCGAAGCAGGAGGCATCACAATACCAGACTTTATATTACAAATCTATAATAACAAAAACAGCATGGTATTGGCACCAAAATAGACATGTAGATCAATGGTATAGAATAGAAGACACAGAGACAAACCCACATAGTTATTTCATACTAGACAAAGGTGCCAAAAACATACACTGGAGAAAAGACAGCATCTTCAACAAATAGTGCTGGGAAACTGGAAATCTATATGCCGCAAAATGAAACTAAACCTCTATCTCTCACCATGCACAAAACTCAACTCAAAGTGGATCAAGATCCTAGGAATTAGGCCAGAGACCCTGCGCCTAATTGAGGAGAACGTAGGCCCTAATCTTCATCATGTCATATTAGGCCCCAACTTCCTTAACAAGACTCGTAAAGCACAAGAAACAAAAGCATCAATAAATGGGATGAATTCAAACTGAAAAGCTTCTTCTCAGCAAAAGGAACAATCAATGAGGTAAACAGAGAGCCTACATTCTGAGAACAAATTTTTGCCATACGCACATCAGATAAAGCACTGATCTCCAGGATGTATAAAGAACTCAAAAAACTTAACATCAAAAAACAAACAACTCAATCAATAAATGGGCTAAAGAGCTGAACAGAAACTTCTCAGAAGAATATATACAATCAATCAACATATATATGACAAAATGTTCAACATCTCTAGCCCTTAGAGAAATGTAAATCAAAACTACTTTAAGATTTAATCTCACGCCAGTCAGAATGGCAGTTATCAAGAATATAAACAAGTGTTCACAAGGATGTGGGGGAAAAGGCAAACTCATACACTGCTGGCAGGACTGCAAATTGGTGCAACCAATCTGGAAAGTAGTATGGTGATTTCTTAGAAAACTTGGAATCACCATTTGACCCAGCCATGCCACTCCTTAGAAGTTTGAATCTTTTGAAATAGAAATTTCATTAATTATAACTAATGTCAGTCGGATCCAGGTATTATAGTCATTTTTCCATCCCTCCATTTATCAATCCATCTCTATTCTTATGTATTTCAAAATAAATTCCAGATATCAGTATATGCTACTCTTTGTTTTGTTTTGTTTTGTTTTTTTGGTACTGGGGATTGAACTCAGGGGCACTCGACCACTGAGCCACATCCCCAGCCCTATTTTGTGTATTATGTAGAGACAGGGTCTCACTGAGTTGCTTAGCACCTCGCCATTGCTGAGGCTGGCTTTGAACTTGCGATTCTCCTGTCTCAGCCTCCCTACGTGCTGGGATTACAGGCTTGAGCCACCGTGCCCCACTAGTGTATGCTATTCTTAAACACTTTGAAATACATATTGTTAACTAGGCTTCAATATTTCTAATTCTTACTCTTTTACTTTTTTGGGGGTGAAATTTCCATTTGGAAAAAGTATGTATCTTAAGTGTACCTACAAATACTTTTTAATCATTTGTTGAAATTCAGGATAGCAAGAGTAGGGAGTTAAATTATGTATTTTGTTACTAAAACACTTAGAAAGTCATATTTTTAGACTGAAATCATATAAAATGATGAAAATGTAATTACTAAAGGAGGCTATTTTGATAAAAATTCATTGTGTAATATTGGTTTAATAGTTCAGGTAATTATTTGAATCATACTTAGTCAAATAAAGTGTAACAACTTTTAGAGTCCACTACAAATAGTACTGGAAGTACAGTTTGGGTGGTACAGTTTGAGGTTATTGGTGATGATGCTGAATAAAAGTGGTACTTTAACTTTGAGTAACTAATACCTCTTATATGTATTTTTAATTTAATCTTCTTAATTTTATGAAGTAGATAAAGTTTGTATTTCCTAAGAGAGAAGTTACTTGTTCTGGGTCACCTGGCTTTTAGGTGCTGGAACTGGGATTAATATTCAAAAAAAATCCCAACCAGAATTGGAACTCTTAAGGAGATATTAGAAAAGTATGAAGTTACCTTCTTCAGTTGTCTAATTTTGTTGGAGTCTTCAATGAGCTTCCCTAGCCAAGGCAGTAGCGTCAAGAGAAAGAAATCCATTACCTTTGGATCAATTTAGAAAACTGGTATGACTTAACCAGTCTCACTGTGACATTAATGGATGAGTAGGGATTCATTATAGACAGAAAATAGTCTGTCATGCCTTTGATTATCATAAGCATCAAACTCACAACAGAATTGCATATACTACCCTTAATTATCTTCCTGAAACAAAATAAAGAGGTAAGAACACAAAAATCATACTAAGTGAAATAAGCCAGTCCAAAAAAAAAACAAAGGCCAAATGTTGTCTTTGATATGTGGATGTTAACCAACTACAAGGGAGGGTAGGGAGGGGAAGAATAGAAGTCCATTGAACTAGACAAAAAGGAACAAAGGGAAGGGGAAGGGGAATAGGAAGGACAGTGGATTTAATCAGACATAACTTTCTTAGCCTTGTATTTGAATATATGACCAGGTTTATTCTGCATCATGTACAACCACAAGAATAGGATCCTAGCTGGGCGCGGTGGCTCAAGCCTGTAATTCCAGCACTTAGGGAGGCTGAGACAAGAGAATCGCGAGTTCAAAGCCAGCCTCAGCAATGGCGAGGTGCTAAGCAACTCAGTGAGACCCTGTCTGTACATAAAACACAAAATAAGGCTGGGGATGTGGCTCAGTGGTCGAGTGCCCCTGAGTTCAAGCCCCAGTACCAAAAAAAAAAAAAAAAAAAAAAGAATAGGATACTAATTAGAATAAGTTATACTCCATGTATGTATAATATATCAAAATACATTCTACTATCATGTATATCCAAAAAACCAAATGAAATAAAAAAGAACACATATGTGTATGTATACTACATATGCTGAGTGCTCTTTTTAATATAGCTATTTGGTCTCAAATTACTTAAAATTTTGTAATTACAGATGTGGCACTGCATACATTTCTAATTTGTGAATTGCTATGCAAAATCAATCTCAGTGTTACCATACTAAATTATATTTCTCATAAAGAAAATGTACACTGTGACTACATTTAAGTGTTAATTGACTCCTTTAATGCATAGTTATCATATTTTTAGAAGTTATTCCTAGAGGGGTATTATAGAGAATTTTTTGCATAAGTGTGGTTGGCAGTAGAAATAACTTGTTTTTAATTCAAGAATATTACTCTGAATTTTAGAAAGAAATACTAATGGTTGGACAGTAATATACACACTAGTCAACTAAGAGTTTATCTAAATTGAGGTAATTATATTCCAGTGACTATGTTCATTTTCTGGTGACTTAAACACGTTTTTTCTTCCCCTTGGGGTTTTATAAGTAAGCAGTAGAGTTTCACAAAATGAACTACACTTATCTCCTGAAATTTCTTTCCTTGCTGAATTATTAGCCTAGCCTCTCCTACTTAAAAATAATTTGCACAAATAATGCAAAAGTAGATTTGGGCTATAACAAACAGCAATATAAAGGAATTTAAATAGTGAAAGCAGAAAGAACCATTAGACTGCTTTTACATATGAAAAATAATTATGTTTTAAATGTGTTTTATAAAAATTGCAATCTAAGAAAATGGGTCTATGAGAAGTGGGCAGAGAAGCAGCTGATAGATTATAAATAACTGTAGTTCTTTCTTGTCTGGCTGTGGTGGATCAGAGAAGTTGGCAAATTTTTCTGGAAAAGACCAGATAAAAGTGTGGTCTTTCAGGCCATGAAGTCTATGTCACAAGTGCCCAACTCTGCCAAATTCTACTTTATAATAGGAAAGCAGTCACAGACAATACATAACCCAATAGATATGTCTTTGTTTCAATAACATGTTATTTATAAAAACAAGTGGCAAAATAAGCCAATCCCCAAAAAACCAACAGTGGAATGTTTTCTGATAAGTGGATACTGATCCATAGTGGGGGAAGAGGGTGGTGGTAGAAAAGAATGAAGGAATTTTGTATTGTGCAGAGGGGAGTGAGGAGAGGGGTGGGTGGTGGGATGGGAGACAGTAGAATGAGGCAGACATTATTATACTATATACACGTATGATTACACTACTGGTATGACTCAGCACCACATACAGCCAGAAGAATGAGAAGTTATGCTCTATTTGTGTACAATGTATCAAAATGCATTCTACTGTCATGTATAACGAATTAGAACAACTAAAAAGAACAGAACAACAACAACAAGTGGCAGGTAGATCTGTCTTACATCTATTCTATGGATTAGCTCAATGCTTCTACTAAGAAAAACCAGAAACATTTTTTGGACAGGAAAAGAAAAAAAATAACAAAAAAAAATGACAACAAGAAACTCTTCAGAAAAATTTTTAAGGCCTCTAAAGTTAACTAAAAAGCGCAGATTCCAGAAAGAAGGAGGAAGGGGAGAGGGGAAGGAGGAGGAGAAGGAGAAGAAGAAGAAAAGGGAGAAGCAGCAGCAGCAGCAGCAGCAGCAGGGACAAGGGGGAAGATCCAGAAAGGAAAATTTGATGTTTGGTTCCACTTTTTTCTTTGGGGTCATCTGCCAATTTGAAAGGAAAACCTGAGAAGTTCAGCAAAAGCCAGTAGCTGAGAACCAGAGATCTTAAGTAGACTTGTCAGCAGTGTTATTGGGGTTGAGAGGACAACATTGGAATTCAGCTGTTCCAATGAGGAGAGATCTTGCAGAAACTCCTGGCTTTCCTTCCATTAGTAAATATACCAGTTTTCCAATAACTGATGTCTATCTTGGAAATACTCCAATCCCTGATTGAAAGGAGATGAAATGTTTAGATCCCAATTGCCTGAAAAAGTGAAGTCTTTCTGCAAGAAGTTAATAAAATTCAGAGCTTTAAGTTACTCTCTCATTTAATTAATCATTAACAGGTATACCACAAAACACACTCAAATAAATAACAAAGGAAAAAAACAAAAAGAGTCAATACCCACTCCAAAGAGATCTACATACAGAGTTGTAAGACACAGAATTAAGATCATTTATAATTGATATTTCTGAGAAATTATATAACAAGATGGAAAATTACAGAAAAGAATTAAAATTTATACACACAATAAAATTAACTGAAATATAAAGAAATCAAAATTTAAATTTTATTAAAAGTTTTAACATTAAGTTAATATTGCTGAAGAGAAGATCAGAATGGGTCTGATGAAAATACTCAGAATGAAACATGAAAAAACTGTGATAATACAAGGGAAAAAGCAAACGAGGACATGATATGTGGTAAAATACCAACACATATGCAATTGATTGGATTCCAGTAGTAAAAAGGAGAGGAGATGGGTAGAAACAATATTTGAAGAGTCACTCGATTGAAATGTTGTAAAAGTGAATAAAGTTCTCTAGCTATAGATTTGAAATATAAAAACATACAAACAAAATTCTATACAAGGGTACATCAAACTACTAAAAGCCAAAGAAAAGGAAAGGTGAAAAGCAGCCAAATAAAAGACATTATAGGATCCAAAATGGAATGATAAAAATCTCGCTAGGATAGAAGGCAGAATATAAAAGTGCTAAAAGCCAAAAATAACTGAGAGCACCAAATCTATACCTACTTAAAAATATGCCTTACAAATAAAATCTATGTAAGTATTTTTGGGGAATAAAGAAAGAAAAAGAATAAATAAATCACTAGTATGCCTATACTGTGATATATTTTAAAAGTTTTCCAGGCATTTGAAGCATAAAAAGATGTAAAAATTTCAAAGAAAATGATGAATATTTGAGTAAATTATAGAAAATATTGAAGGCATGATAATGTAGTAGGGCATATATCTGTAAAATTAAAATACATAATTAAAGATATGACAAAGGTAAGTGCAATTAAATTATAGTGCTTTAAGGCTATAACATTATGAAACAAATCATATGTGTTTATTTAAATTTTCTCCAGGCCAAAAATATATGTTGAAATCTGTAGCATAATTGCTAAAAAATAGGTTTTAAGAATTGCACAACTAACAAACTAAGAGAAAACAGAATAATTTAAAAATAATTGAAAAGATACAAATAGGAATGCAAATGTGAAAAATATTTAAAAAATTAAGAAAATTAAGAACATATTTCAATTCAAATGTCAGTAGTTACATTAAATATAAATAAAGGCTTAATTAAAACATATAAAAGATTTTATATCCAGATTTTAAGATAAAAGGCAATTATATTCTGTTTACAAAAGATGTATAAAATGTAAGAATCAAGAAAAATAAAAATTAAAAAAAATGGAAAGCGCATACTATGTAAATACTAACCAAATAGAAACTACTATAGCAGAACTAACATTAGACTAAGAAGACTTAGCACCAGAATGTTTAATAGAGATAAAAATAAACATAATGATTAATGTGTCAATCTATCCAATATTATACTTTCAAAACATACAAAACAAAAGGGAGAAATTTTAAAAAGTTATTATCAGAATGGAAGGTTTTTATAATTAGCATCATAAAGATCTTTTATTGGGTGCATTTAGACATTCCAAGAGGTTCTCATATTTGTCAAACAACAATAACAGAAACAAAGATTTTGAATGTGAACATATCAAACAATTGAATTTCTTTTCTGTATATTAAGAAGTTACATGAAGTGAAGAAAATCATTTGAGGGTGCTGGAGAATAAAATAAAGCAAAAACTGATGAGGTTACAACTCTCATAATCTTATCCTCTTCACCTGTGATCATTTCTACACTGTCTGACACATGAGCTCTTCGACACTTAGATCCAAACCATAACATGTGTATTTAAGGTTATAGCACACATATAGATAGTGAAATAGTTATTATGGTTAAATAAAATGACATCTTCTCATGTAGTTATTTTTTATTATGAAAGAATCTAAAATATACATATTAAACAAATATTATCTTTCTAATATACCCTGTGCCCTTGAGGGAGACACTATCTTCCAACTTCTTGACTATATAAACTTTTTGGAAAGATAACCTGGAATAAAAGCTATCATATGAAATAAAATAAAATGATGAATTGTTCCCAAACTTTGTACATACCTACATTTTTAATAGTTCCTTCCACAAATAGAATTCTATTTTTTTAACAATGACTTTTTTATATTTATTACTTTATTTTTTCATAAATGTTTTCCAATGTCTTTAGAAGTATGGCATCCAATCTATTCTTGTCATTATTTTAATGCATTCCTTTTTGAAAATCAAATACTCTATTTTTAATCTAATCCAACAACCTATTTTTGAATTGTATTATTTTTTATTACAAGAATATCACAACTCTCTCCTTTTTTGTTTAAAATATTTTTTCACCTATTTTTTTTAACTCTTTTGACCCTGACCCTTTATTCTCATTAAATTTATACATTATTTTAGACAGGCAGTATAACCTAGAGATTAATAGAAGGATGAGCTTTAGTATTCTAAAGCTCTGAGTGCTTTTTAAAAAAATTCTAGCCTTAAAGTACCCAACCACTCCATTCTAGCCTGTTTGGACTGCTGTAATAAAGTACCATAAACTGGGTGAGTTAGCAGATACTTTTTCCTCACAGTTATGGAGGTTGTACATTTAAAGCCAAGGTGTGGGCAGTCCTTGATGAGGGCTCTTTTCCTGGTATGCCAACAGTTGCCGTCTTTCTCACTGTGTCTTTGCATGGCAGAGAAAGAATATCTCGTTTCTCTCCTTTCTCTTACAGGAATACCTGTCCTATCAAGTTAGGGGCTTACCAGTATGATCTTGCATAGCCTGTATTATCCTCTCACAGATACTATCTGCAAATATAATCTGATTGAGGGTTAGTGAATTTGGACTGTGTAGGGGAAAAACTTCAAGAATATAAATATAACATAATAAGACATTGAGTAAATAATGATCACTAATCTCTTCATTTCTAATGTTGATATATCTTCAGCTTCCACTCTTTTCTTTTTTTTTTTTTTTTTTTTAAACATTTTTTATTTATAGATGGACTCAATGTCTTTATTTTGTCTATTTATTTTTATGTGGTGCTGAGGATCGAACCCAGTGCCTCACATGTGCAAGGCAAGCGCTCTGCCACTGAGCCACAACCCCAGCCCTTCCACTCTTTTCTTGATATCTGTTGCCATTGCCCCAATCCATACTCTTTCTACCACAGACCTAGATCAGTTCATACTGATCTCTCTTACTCCCCATAAGCTTTATTCCAGTGTATCTGGCATATTGACACCAGATTAAATTCTGGATAGGCATGCTATTTTCACAACATGCTTCTGTAAAAAAGAAAAATAAACACCACAAAATTTATTTAACCTCTTGGCTATTTTAACAGTGAAGCCACTTGGGAAGCAGTGCCCCTTCTTACCATGAGTACAAAGCTGTCAAAGCCTATTGTCACACACACAGATGAATGTGTAAGAAGGCACACCGAGCTTAGTGTTATAACATAACACTATGTTTGTTACTCTCTTGGTGGTCCTTTCTAGACTACTAAAACAAAGACCTCAGGTCTTTGTACAAAAGCTGCTCCTGGCTTGGTTCTTTCTATTTGGAAGATTGGTTGCTAGTTGTCTAGAGTTGCCATTACAAACCACTATAGACTACCAGGCCTAAACAATAAATTTACTTTCTTAAAGTTCTGAAATCCAGAAGTCTCAGATGAAGGTGTCAGCATGTCTGGTTTCTCCTGAGGCCTCTCCTTGGCTTGCAGATGGCTACTTTCTCGCTTTCTCATTATGCCTCCACATAGATTTTTCTCTGAGCTTCTCCCTTTCCTTATAAGGACACCAATCATACTGGATCAGAGCACCACCATGATGGCCTAATTTAACCTTAATTACTTGAGGAGACTCTGTGTCCAAATACAGGTACTTGGGGAATTAGAAATTAAACATGTGAATTTTAGGGGAGTACAAGTCATTTCATAGCAACTGATTTTTTTAGGATCTGTCATACTATGTCCTACATCCATAGAAATTTCACTCTTTAAGCTTGGTAGTATTTTCTGAATACAAAAATTGGATACACACATTTCTTGACTGTAATTCCACTCCTTTCTTCTTTCCTTTCTTTATTTTTTTTTCCAAAGAAAATATGTTGATAAAATGAACAGAATTTTTTTTTGTCTGTGTGTGTGTGTGTATGTGTGTGTATATATATATATATAACTGATTGTATGATTATAGTAAAGGTTTATAAAATAAATACACATAATAGTGAGCCTTAAAAGAAGAAACTCACAAAACACAGTGGGTTAGTGAGGAAAATAAAATCTTGTTAGGAAATAGGATCATAAATAAAACTTTACATAAATTATTTAATATTAAACACATTTTTGCTCTGCCTTTCTGTCGCTATTTACATTCTAAACACAAGCATATATATCCTATTATTGTTTGCCAAATTAACACTATCATTAGAATGCTATCATAAGCAAAATATCAATAGTTATTAATCATAAATTGATTAGTTTCATTTTTATCTGGATTTCTTACTATCTTGAATTTCCTTCACTTTCTAAACTCTTAGGACAAAGATTTATGTCCATTTGAATTCCTTCCAAATGTGTTAAATAAAATATTTTTAGAATCACATTTTGATTTTCCTATTCCCCACACTACTATCAATATTACTTCTTTTTTTAAATATTTTTTTTTAGTTGTAGACGGACACAATAGCTTTATTTATGTATTTTTATGTGGTGCTGAGGATCGAACCCAGTGCCTCACACTTGCAAGGCAAGTGATCTACCACTGAGCTACAGCCCAGGCCCCTCAATATTACTTCTAAAGAGACATTTTGTATAAATTTGAAAACATCAATACTGTTTTTCAAAATTTCAAAACTAATTTCATTTTCCAAAATGATTTTTTCAAAAGAAATACTATTTAATTATATTATTTTTAATGTGGCCAGATAGATATATTTTTATATGAAGAAAGCAAGTTGTAGAATATTATTAATAAGACAAACTCCATTTAAATAAAAAATAGCATAAGCCAGAATATGTATATAACATTGCTAGGTGGATAATCAGGAAGTGGTTAGCAGCTGCTATGGGCAACTGGAAGGATAGGAGTGGGAACACTTTTATTTTAGAAAAGATACTCTCTTCAACAAATGGTGATGGAAAAATGAGAAATCCATATGCATCAAAATGAAACTAAATCCCTATCTCTCACCATGCACAAAACTCAAACTCAAAGTGGATCAAGGACCCTGCGCCTAACAGAGGAAAAAAGTAGGCCCAATCCTTCATCACATCGGATTAGGCCCCTGACTTCCTTAACAAGAGATCAAGAAATATATGAAAAAATGTACAACATCTCTAGCAATTAGAGAAATGAAAATAAAAGCTACTCTAAGATTTCATCTCACGCCAGTAAGAATGGCAGTTATCAAGACCACAAACAACAATAAGTGTTGGCAAGGTTGTGGGGGAAAAGGCACGCTCATACATTGCTGGTGGGACTGCAAATTGGTACAACCAATCTGGAAAGCAGTATGGAGATTCCTTAGAAAACTTGGAATGGAACCACCATTTGACCCAGTTATCCCACTCCTCAGTCTACAACCAAAGGACTTAAAATACAGCATACTACAGTGATGCAGCCACTTCAAAATGATTTTTTATTACTGAACATTCACTCCATTTCACTCACATGGCTTACATATGAGATACATAACACTTAAGAAAAAGGCTACTATAATTTGTGTTCCTAGTTTGATGTTTGATTTTAGGAGCAGAGTATGAAAGGCATTTCTAAAAGTTTTGAAAAGAGCAACTAGTTTCTAATTGGCCAATAACTGTTTATGTCTAGAACATCTTATTAAAAATGATTCATTTGGTCATACATATTTATTTGAGAAAAATAAAATACTGTTTAAATGTGATTAAGCCTCTGGATGTCTCGCTCAAAAATTATGAAGACAAAGTGCCATTGGTGCTTGTGACAAGTAGTCAGAGTGGCTCAATTTGTATACAGTAAAATTCTCACAGAAATTTATTATCAGAAAAATAGTAGTTAAATTAATATGAACAGCTACAGAATTGGTAGTGTTAAAGAAAGCTAATTCTCATTTCAGGTTAAGAGAACTCTCAAATTTACATGCTTGCTTATTATGTTATGGACAGAAATTAAACTGTGTGGAATTAAAAGTTAAAATGAGAATTAAAAATATCTGAAGCACCAGGAGAAATACACCATTCTTCCTGAGTTATTTAAAATGAAAAGTGTGTGTGTGTGTGTGTGTGTGTGTGTAGGGGGGCTGTTTTAGAAAGCACAGTACTAGGAAACTGTATACTTTGTTTAAGGAGTTACTTTATGAGATTTAGGTCCAGACAGGTGATTTTTATCTGTCCAAGCAAAACAAGCCAAGAATTTTACTACCTTGGAATAGTAAAAAAAAAAAAAAAAAAAAAAAAAATCACAGGGCTAATACAAATGATGGGAGTGGGAGTCATTAAAAGATAATCTATTCAGTGCTTCATGGCTAAGTAGGAGAAATTACATCAGAACTTAGGGAAAAAATGTGGAAGACTCTTAAAAACAGAGGGGAATAACAAGTTAAATGAACACAGTAAAGAGAAGCAGGCAAGAGCTAACAATAAGCATACCAAGAAATGGCCCAGAAGCAAAGTCTGTACATGCAGACAATATGCCCTGGTGTGAGCATCTGTTGTTTTCTGCAAGGTTGAAGAAACTTTTTAATAGGTTCAAACCTAATCTGATAGGGAGGAAGCGGTATTTAGTTTTTTCAACCTATTTTAAAAATCCTTCCAACTCTGTCTTAAACAAAAACACACTCAACAACTCAGAATAAACAAAAACACAACAAAACAAAACAAAAACAAAAACAACCCCAACATATATAGGCACTTGTGCATGTGCAGGTGTACACACACACACACACACACACACACACACACAGAGTTCACTGGTATCATTTCCACTCTATAATATTACAGTATTTTGAAATTCACATTTAAATTACTACACTATGTCATAACCTTTCAACAAAAATTTCTATACTTGCTATATGAATGGAGATAGAGATGTTATTTGTAGGATCTACCCCCACACCCCCCCTCCTCAACCCCGCCATCCCCCACCCCCGCTCAAAATCAATGTTGGCAGTTTTTGGCCCATGGTTCACAGAGGTAAATGTATCCATGGCAATATTAACTACATTTTACCCCTATTCTTTACCAAAATATTATTTCCTCTCAGGAAAGTTTCTTGAGGAAAAAACATAACTTTGGTAGATATTAAACAATTTGCCTGTAAGATGTAGTCTTGGCTATCAACTAAGTAAATAAAAATGCCCAGAAGAAACAATTCAAGGATATTTACAGTTTGCAATTGTCTCTCCAGTAGAAGTTAAACTTGACATATCCCCAGACAAAGAAACTTCTAAAGTACTTAAATAAAATATATGTTTCTCAAGAACATTTAGTAAATGAGGAAGCCTTCTAATATGAGAAGATAGGCCTTAGGTTCAAAACAACATTGGTTTCAAAAGGAGTGGTGGCACACTGGACACCAATTTTTCATTACGTAATGAACAGGATCACACTGAATAGGATCACACTTTATCAAAGCAAATTTTCATGAGCATGTATTAAAACTATGGTCCAACGGATCAATGGGGGGGAAATCTACTGATTGTAAGCCTTTGCAAAGTCTCAAATGAGAAATAAATATCATCAAGAAAATCATGAATTCAAAAAATTTCACCTGTGAATTCATGATTAAAATAATGTTTTAAGTCAAAAGTGGTAAATCTCTCCATACTTATAGAAAGAATACTTCCTTTAAAATAGGAAGTATGGATTTGGAAGAAAGAATTATTTGGGAGAAGATAGATATGAATTAAAATTGTTTGCATCTGAATGCAAATAGGAACTAAGAATATGATCTCTATAACAATCTATTGCAAGGAAAACAGTTTAGAACATACCTTTATGTCAATAAACATTCATTATTATTCCTTAAAAATAAGAGCAAAATTTTGGAATTATTTTAAAATAATAGAGGCAATAGAGGCAATTTATTTGGACTCACTGTTAATTCACTAATACCTACCCCCAATTTACTATAAAACCATACAATTTGCTCAGAGATTTAGAAAGGTGTACAAGTAGTATTTAGGTATTTTGTGAACACCTAAAAGCATCTCTGTAGCAAACATGAGGCTCAAGAACCAAAATTTAGTTCTGGAGCATGAAAGAAATAGGAATACTAAAATCCAGGACCAACACTAGAAAAAATGTTGAGTTACGGGTGCGTTATCAAGCCAGGGATTGAAACTCAATCTGGGCAATGAGTTTAGAATTAATGCTAGGATACAATTTCTTCAAAAAAGAAGCAAGAGAAGGGAGAGTTGTATTAACATTTCTTTAGACTTTTCCATTGCCAGCAATAATTAAACCCAATCTTATGAAATTTAAGAAAAATTTATCCTTTTACTATACATGAGGAAACCTCATTGGTATCACAGAAGTTGAATGGTATTACACTAATAAATTTCTGTATATCTATAATTTGAGTTTAGGTTTGTCTTATAGCAAATCCATGCTCTTTATTTCACTAGTAGTCTTTAGACTTTGTGATAATAATAATAGCTAATACATATTGAGCATCTGTGGGATGTCCAACACTGTTGCATACATTTTAAATGTATTAATGCATTAAATATTCTCAACAAACCTAAGCAATAGGTCAATTATTACTCTGTCTTCTTTACTAATGAGAAAATAGAGGCACAGAACTTAAATATGTTGCCTAGGAGTCTTCAGCTATAAGGGAATGGGATTTAGACTACGGGCTAAATCCTGCTTCCTGAACCATATTATTAAGGGCACAACGCCTCCGCATGACTTCAGTCACCTTTCTTTGAAGTAGAATAGGGTGACAGCCCAAGACAAATCCTGAATCTGTCCTCTGCCTATTTTTACAAATAAACTTTTATTCATTTATGTAATGTATTTGGTTTCTCTTCAACTTAGTAGAGTTGTTGGAATATAGGCTACACAAAACCTAAAATTTGTACTAACTGGCCTTGACAGAAAACCTTTGCTGACCCCAAATGTAGAACACAGATTCTAACACATAATTTCTTACATCAGTGAAGTGAATCTTTAATGATGATTATTTCTTCTAAACTCTACACATCCCACTGCTGAGTCCAGAAATCCATCTCATCATAGAACAAGATAAAGGGATTTATTTATTTTCCATAAATATACATTGAGTCAGTTTTATATCAATAGCTACTTCGCTATTTATATTGTCCAAATTAATTTTAAAAACAATAACAGAAAATAATTTAAGACTATAAGGTTTGAAATAGTGAAATTTGAATTTCTACTCATAAATATAAACTAAAATATAATCAATATTAATTTCCTCAAGTTTTTGTTTTCATCAAGGTTGAAATGATGTGGTTAAGGAACAGCTACCTTCCATCTAAATGAATCACTAGATGTTAATAAAACACTTCTGCTCACCTGTAAATATGTAAATACTTTAAGGTCTGTATTGCTCCTAAGCAACTGCATTATGTAATTTAAATTTGTAACATCGTCTATTACAGACTTGGTGATTAAAAATAGGCATTTTACTGCCATTAAATATGTCTCTGATTTACAAATGAAAAATTAAACAGAATTTCAGTAAAAATGTATCTCAAAGGAACACAACTGCAGCCTTTTCACAATACCATTTGCTTACTTGGCTCTGTATCTTTCCTTCCCTGCCCCACTGGAAGTACTGATCATCCTAAGGATTCTCTGGAGATCCTAAAGGATGCCATCTGCTGTGTGTCTGCTATGTTGCAATTGAAATTCTTGATGCCAGATTTAGTCCATACAATGGCACAAAACTATGTAAGAGAAACATTAATGCTGAATTCATGAAGAAAATTAGAGGTTAGACATGAATAACAAAAAATATTAGTTGTTATTTGATTAATCATTGAATATGATTAAAACACACATAGTGGATTACCACAGCAGTTAAATATAAGGAAGGGGGCATTTATTAATATTTTGGGTTACAGTTTATTTTCTTATAAGTAATCAAATAAGACTCAAGTCTAGAAGATTACATAAGGACTTATAAAAGGAAAGAAATCTCTACCTTATAGGTACATTCTTGCTTAACATAATCTCACTTCATTTTTATTTTGACATCAAATAAATATTAAAACATACATTGACAAGTAAGAACTAGCTTTCTGAAACCCTCACAAACATGTAGAAATAGAGGAAAATAAAGTTGTGGAGAAGAGATTTAATGGACATGGAGCCAGTCAAGAGTAGAGACTTGGGAAAGACTACATTTTTAATACCTTTCACATACATAAGAAAACATTATGTAGACTTTATGATTTTGAAAGAAATGTATAAGAAAGTATGTTGTGAATATAAAATAAACAATACATGCAAAGACCTCCATCATTCCCTTCTTAGTTACGCATACCTTTCTCCTACTACCTCTACACAGGTAATTTTATCCCAGATATTGCATCTCTTTATAATTTTATCACCTTTTTTCTTATGGTTTTACTACATACACCATACACATCTATTCTTTAACAATATTTTAAGTTTGCATATTTTTGAACTTTATATTCTTATGAATTCATTTATAATGAATTTTTTTCTCAAAATGTTCTTTGTGGAACATGGAAATACAATAACATAAAGATTCTACTAGATGAATACAACATAGCATGAGAGTACATTGGTATAAAACTTTGGGAAAAACTTGAAATTGTCGAGGAGTTTCGAATATACACTAATCTAGTAATTCTATTTCTGGAAGAGACTAGATTTTCATGAAGAGATTTAGCACCTTGCCCCAAATCACATGCACCCAGTCAGCATGAAGGTTGAAATTCCAATCTGAGAAGTCTATTCTACAACCTGCATTTTGTGATCACTGTTAGATGATCTCTACAGTATAAGTAATAACCTTAGGTAATAATACCAACATTAGAAAAAGAAAGATAATACATCAATATGGAGAGCATATTACCTAAAATATACTTTTGGTTATCATTCTTGATGAACCTAATACAATCTATAGCGTCTTTCTAAAACTAAAATTGGTCACACTTTAAAACAGAATTTTGAAACTTAGGACATTCATTATTAATTTTCATATCCTTCACATTCATGGACCAATCCCTTGTAAAGGAATGAACTACTAATTCAACAACTAAGAACCAGCCAGAAATGGTTATTATTTCTCTTGTAGGCTCTGGTGTTACAAAGTAATAATTTAGTTGATGGCTGTAAATGTTTAAATTCCTAAAGGCTAGGTAATATGCTTTGGGAATTAACTCAAAAGGATCTTGAAACCCATTGATAGCTTATCTTTCCTAATCCTACTTACTTCTCAGCACCATTTCTTAAATTGACCATCTGGATGAAATGTTTTTTTTCTTGGCCTCTTGGCAGTCTCTAAACTCTTAGTATAATCTCACTGAATACTCTTTTTGCTGATTTTCTGATCATTATATGTTGAAACATCCTATGATGCTTATAAACATACATTTTCCCTTCCATAACTTTAAACAGAATCTATATGACCATGGATACTCAATCTGTATTTCCAGCCCTGGTCTGCTCCGGTGCATAGACACATTAATTCAAATTTCTACTTGACACATAGAGTGCATGCTTAAATAAGAATCTCAACCTTTGCCTGCCAAGATTGTACTCATGCTTCCTTGTGCCTCACATAATCAACTCCCAGTATTCTCAGGCTCAGAATGACAGGAATATCTGTTCATAACTCAAATCACAACTTTTAGAGTTTTCTTGCTTTTTCTCTTCTATCACAACTTTATTCCAAATCACCAGTGAGTACTGTTGACATTACTTCCATAACATATCACACATCTTTTCCACTCTGTCTGTTTTAACTGCTACCACCAGGCTCTGTCACTGCGATTCCTCACATGTAACAACTTTCCTAGGTATTGAACTGAAAACAGAAAATTCAACTGATATGTTGTAGTTTTTTTTTTTTTAACCAAGTAATATCATGTCAAGTGGCTGCCATAACTAAGTCCAGAAAAAGCATAAATGGCAATAGTATTTATATTTTAGAATCAGCCCATATAACCTTTATGAATAATTATTAATACTGAATTATTATTCAATTCCTACATTTTATGGTATTAAAGAACATTTACTGTTATATTCCCCCTCATTGAAGAAATCTCAAGTATTTTCTACAGTCAGTAATTACCTACAAATAAGATTATTATCATATCTCGTGTCCATGTATGGCCAGTGTGATATCTTTTATATATATGGCCAGTGTGATATCTTTTATGTATATGTGTGTGTGTATATACATGTAAAGGAATAATATATATACATATATATTATTGTGAAATTGTGCAAATAATCATATGAAATAATTATTAATAGTGCATATTATGAAATATTCTCAAAAACCTTAATCATCTTGTAGTAACTATTATGTGGCAGAAGTGAGATATATCTGTCATTTCAGGCCTCTGTTGTCTTACTGCACTAATATAATTCCTCCAATAAAACTGAGAGAAAGGAGGTTATAGATGGGGAAAAAATTTCTCTACCTTCTCTAATTTCTCCTAGAGGACTTTTGAAAATTAGGATTGCTTCTATGCAAAAAGAATCCCATTCAAATTATATTGCCTTATAGTCAGTCCTCATGCAAGTACAATGCATCCTGTCAGTCTTCAATGCATCTAGGGCAAGCCATTATCTAAGCCAGAGGTTTCTTCAGGGAGTATACAGTGGGATGCACTGGTGTAAGAAGGCAGTGCAATTGTTTTCAACTTATTCTAAAACTGAGGAGAAAATTAAGCAGTAATAACACTTTTTAAGAATTGGTATTAGTACCCCACTTAGTCTTCATGATAAAGTCACAGTATGTATATATATTTCATAAGGGAAAACAAAAATTGCATAAGCTGATGTTGGTACTATCAGCTGTACTGTGACATTACATATGTTGCCACCTTTTGTTTATATAATCAATGAGTTTTGATAAACACCGATTTTGATAAACCTAACAACCTCATCCATCCAGAAGTAAGAATGTACAACTCATGAATGTATTTAGTAGATTCATAGCTGTTCTGAAGGACAAAAGGTGGTGTGACAGAACAGCTGGTTCACTCAGACAAAATGTGCCTTTGGTTAAGGTTTCAGACTACACTGTGTAGAATTCCTGCACCAAAAGCAATGGTAAAAGACTAAAGGGTTGTGTCTCTGCCATTTCATGTTAGAGCAGAGCTTATCATAAAGAGATTGGCGATTGTGCTTTTGACTAATTGAATAAAGACCAGATAAAGTTCATACGCAATCCAAAAAGAATGTAAAATATTCACAGAAACACTTTACAGTTTAAGTTGAAAAGGTTAAAAGCACTGCAAAATGAAAGAAGCCTTTAGATATTAATATCTCCAATCAGATTAAGAATGAGAAAACTACACAGCTACAAATATATGCTAACTTTATAAGAGAGGATGACTCAGAGAAACAAGAACACAGGGAACAACTAAAGGCCATGGATAACTACTCTAAGGCCTTTAAAAATGCATGACACCAATTTCTACCTTCTGATATATTTTCATACTTTAGAATTTTCTACCATTGTTATTTTCCCCTCTGTAGAATTATCCATTTCTGGATTTCCTATTCTATAGAATAGACTAGAATAGACTTTTCTTTTTCTTTTTTTTTGCTCTTAGATGTGCTGATGGAAAAAATGTCAGTGAAATCCCTCTTACAGCTGTTGAAATCATTTCACTGAAATTTGCAAAAGAAAAAAAAAGGAAACATGATGAATTAAGTTCAAAATAGTCACATAAATTTGATTCATATTTAAAATAAAAGCAAACATTTAGCATTGAAAATTATCCTTTTATGTTTTTCATTATTATTCTTTTCATAGAAAATGAAATCAAAGTTTGAATTATTAGTTGAGAGGAAAAGATATATAGGTAAGAGCTCTTTAATTAATGGCAGATATATTATCAAATGCCCCACATTCCAAATATTTTTGTCAACTATAAATGCTTATAAATCACAAATATATGCTAGGTTGAGAAGACACAACACGGGACAAGATCATAAGAACATTCTCATGCACCTTTGAGTATCATTGGAAAAGAGAAGATTTATAGTTACTATGAAGAGGGATAAATAGTTTAAGCTGCTAGGAAATGTAGGCTGTCATGGAAGCTACTGAGAAAATTATAAAGGCAATTATGAAATATTAAAAGACTTATTAGGAGAGGGATGTGATCATATATTCATTTTTTGTCTGACTGCAATGAGGAAACTGGTTTGGTAGAAAACTAGAATTAGAGCAATTCTGAAAGTACTACAGAAACTGGGACATCACTCATGTAGGAACAGTTGAAAAAGTTATAGAAAATTCTGAAAAGTATTTAGGACAAGTGTGTTTAATGTATACAGTCTATAAAATAATGTCCTTGCCCAGTGCTTCTATTCCAGGATACATGGAAGAATCACTTAGAATGCCTTCAGCATTCATACACATAGACCCAACTCTAGGCTTGCTGAAGGAGACTCTTCAGAGCTTCAGCTATTATGTAGCTCCATACCTGGTTCCTTTCCTAAAGTGACTCAGACACAAACACACTGTTGTATTCATTTTCCCTGTTATATTCACTTTAAAAATTATATTTAACTGAAAGTCCATACTATAGATTGGCATAGCAAATATGGATCACAGAGCAGTATTAGTTAAGTATCATTTATGTTGCTATGCTGACAGCACAAACTAGAGGAATCACTAAGTCCCAGAATAAATTAATTGATGAACAGATTTTTGTAAAACCCAAAGTAGGTAGAAAAATAAATAATGAAATTCCAGTTAGGGACAAACTAACTAAAAGAGAAAACATTCTGAATGAGCTACTGGGGTTTAGAATTTTAATGGCATCTAAAGTAGTTAGCCAACAAAACAAAATGCACAAATCATTTCAAATGTGGTATCTTACAAAAATGTTAGAAAGACGATTTTTTTTTCAGTACTGGAGATTGAAACCAGGGGTCCTTTCTCACTGAGCTGCATCCCTGACCCTTTTAATTTTTTATTTTGGGACAGTATCTCATTAAGTTGGCAAAGTTGACCTCATACTTGGGATCTTCCTGATTCAGCCTCCTGAATAGCTGAAATTATAGGCATGTATCAGCATACCCAGCAGATCTGAATATTTTCACATGTTACATGTAGACTTCCCCTCAAAATAACAAATGATAATTTGATTTTTGTCAGAGAAACAATCTTTATTTATTAAAATGAAAAATGTCATAATTGCATTGTAGTCTATCAAGTAACAGGTTTTCAAAGAGGTTGGGGAAATTGAATACATAAAATCAATACTTAATCAAGACTTCTAATTCAATTTTTTCTATTAATTTGCTTTTTCAAGTTTTAAACACAGATGGATACTTGATTATATAATGTACCCATATGTATTAGTTTGTAAGGCAAAATTTTAAGGAATGTTATTAGAATGAGGTTAAGGAGGGGATTAATAAAGTATGAGCATATACCTATGTGATAAAATGATATGGAAACAAAAGTTACTAAAAAATAACTAAAATATCTGAATATTTTACAAGCATAATTTTTGTAAAACTCATAAACAAGATAAAACTCTCAAACAAGAGCATATTATACTGAGATGTATTAAAATTAAGTACATACTTTAAAAATAAATAATAAGGATCTCTCACAGTTACAAAATAATTTGTGTACAAAAGTTAGCCTCCTGTATTAAAACATATTGTTAATCAAAGATGAATAATTTGTGGTAAATTCAAATAAAATAATGAAATTTGAATTGTATTTTGAAAATTCCTATCTTTAGAGAACAGTTCAATAGACGATTTTAAAAGGTATCTCTTATCAATGTCCTATTTCTAGAAGAGTTGTCTATGCTAATCATAAAATAAAATTGATTTTACTTTCTGGGTATGGTGATCCACTCCTGTAATCCCAGGGGGTCTGGAGGCTGAGGCAGGAGGACCTTGAGTTCTAAGGCAGCCTCAGCAACTTAGTGAGGCATTAAGCAACTCAGTCAGATTCTGTCTCTAAATGAAATACAAAAAAAGGCTGGAGATGTAGCTTAGTAGTTAAGTGCTCCTTAGTTCAATCCCTGATACAAAAAAAAAAAAAAAATTGGTGTACTTGTTTGCCATACAGACTGCTCTGAATTAGCTGCACAAACATGTAATTATTACTACTCAAACATCACTTTAAAACTCAATTCTATTTAGTTCCATTTAAGGAAGACAAACAGATGGAAGCATAAAAACAATCTCACTAAATTCTTAGTATTTCCTCTCTAGTGAATATCACTAAATAGCTCAAAATTGTAAAATTAAGTACCCTCAGAAAATCTTCCAGCACTTCCTATTGGTTCTTCCTACTTTCCTTTGCTTGTATTGATTTATTATTAAAATACCCAAGAGACAGGTAGAAAGCTGAATAGAGAAATGTTACAGACTTTGAGATTACTATCTTCTTACAAAAAAGGTGGTGTTAGCCGGGTGTGGTGGCGCAAGCCTGCAATCTCAGCACTTAGGGAGGCTGAGACAGGAGAATCGCGAGTTCAAAGCCAGCCTCAGCAATGGTGAGGCACTAAGCAACTCAGTGAGACCCTGTCTCTACATAAAACACAAAATAGGGCTGGGGATGTGGCTCAGTGGTGGAGTACTCTTGAGTTCAATTCCCGGTACCAAAAAAAAAAGTTCAAAAAGGTGTTGTTAAGTGTCCACCACCACATCCCGCGTGGGTGGTGAGAACAAGGTTTCTTTATGTGGAGTGGGCTGGTTGAACAATAAAAGCTAAAGAGAAATGGTGAATAATCACAGAACATAGAAAATAGTTTTAAAAAGCAGGGGCAGGATAAGCCTGCAACCGATGAGTCTGGTTTCCAGCATCTAACTTCTAGCTTCTAGCTTCTACGTTCTGGCTTCCGGCATCAGGCATCTAGCATCTGGCAAAATGGACCCTGCGTGGGCTTTATTTATATCAGAGAACTTCAAAGTCCTTCCATGGAACATTCTTTACCAAAGTAGGAAAAAGGTGGGGGCAGGTAGGCTGACTCATTTCCTAACAGGGATATGCCCATTTCCGGTGATGCAATGAGGACTTCCTTAGCAGAGTGGAAGAGGCGGGACACTTGCATTAGGCAGGCCTAACTGCAGAACACTACAGAAGGTTCAAAATGCCAGCCTGTCTCTCCCTTGGCTATGATGCTGAAGAGAAGTTCTTCATGAATTCCATGGATGGCTTCCTGCAATTAAGTTTGTCTTATTCAAAGAGTTCAGAGTGCATGTTAAGCCAGAGATTGGGGAGATTCTAACTTACCTGTTCATGTACTTGAAAACATTGTGCTGTCAGTACAGAAACCATCTAGTCACACATAGCATGGTGCTGATAAATATCTAACAGCAGAGTTGGCAAAAATAAAAAATCCCTAATTTGCTTTGTTTGCCAATTTCTAGGGAATAAATACTCCTACGTGGTTGGTTTTGAGCTATCAAAATGATATAAATGAATGTACAAGTGGGAAAGATGTCAGCTGCTATTATATAGAACGTTACCATACAACTCCAATAATGTAAATAAGTTTACAAGTATATATAATAGTAGATTAAAGAGTGAATGAGTTTTGAATGCTGATTAAACTTTTAAAAACAATTTGCTCAATGTTTTTTTAACTTAGTTAACTAAGTTACTTTGTTAAACTATGTTTAATTAACTTAGTTTCATTCATTTTCTTGCCCATCAGTTCACAAAGTTACTGAAATTCTCAGAGATTAGTTTTATATATATATATATATGTACATGTATATGTATACACACATATATAATATTAGCATATTCTAACATATTACTTTAGCAAGTTTAGAAACAAAGACCCCCCCCCCCCCAGTGACATAAACATGCACAGGACACAAAAAAAGACCTCCTCCCATTTGTATTTATAATGGCTAATGAGAACAACACATCACTAGATGCTTCCAATAGTCTATGTAATTATTTTATTTAAATTGCCTTTTTTCTCCCTGATTGAATTCTGGTCCTAAGTAAAGTTGCTAGAATTACTATTATCAGAGTGTTAAATATTAGTAATCATTATTATAAGGTGGTCATAAGATAATGGGTTCTCTTAAAATTGGGAATTTTCAAAGAAGTTTCAAATTGTTTCTTCTCAGGGCTAGCCGTTGTCCTGCCAACCTGTCCTTCACGTTCCTTTCTCCAACTCCACATCCTACAAACAGCCATTTCGTGCTGAGAGCATAAACTGAAACTGCCACCATAGTTCACAGACAAGTCCCCTGAAAAACAGGAGGATGCAACAGAACCAGGAAACCAGAATTCAACGTATCTCAAGGTTCCACTCCAGGGTACACAGGCTGGCTGAACTGACACATGATCTTTCTTGGCAATGGTTCTCCATTAATGATCCTTTTTAAAAAATATAAGGTTTCTGTGGGTTGGGGAAGGTAATTAGCTCTCCTCCCAGTTTGGAAAAAGTTCTAATAAATTCAGTTTTCCGTTTTATATAATTTTTTACTAAATCCAGTCAGTTGGGACCTCCAGATTCAGGCCTCTGGCCCAGGCTCTTTAAAAATGACAACATTTCTCCTAAATAATAAGTAGCTTTTGTTCTTACAAGATTAGAATCTCCTATTAATAAAGAGAAATGTATTGAAAGATAATAGTATGTAATAAAATCTTTGAATATGAAGTCAAATCTCAGGCTATTGTTTTGAAATCATACTTACTAGAGGAATTATTTTAAAATCACTGGAACTCTCTGTGTATTTATAAAGTAGTATTAGTGTATACACATTTTATGCAAGTCTTCAAAAATATAACTATTATAATTATACCATAATTCCATAACATATTTGAATCCTAAGGAATGTATAACTCTTGGAAAAAAGGTAAAAAGAATCCCATTAACTTTTTCTGACATGCTCAATATTTGAGTAACTGAGCATAGGTTGGAGGAGGATAAATGTATTCAGTGGACAAAATCATTCGAACCTTCAGATAAGATTTTCCTGGGTTAATTATATTTGGTACAAAAATATACTTTTATGGTATCATATCAACAAAGCCCTATTATCATCAAAGTGAAGTACATTTAGTAAATCTATCGTAACTACACACATAAACACACACATAACTTTTTAGTTGATGCCCATATCTCCTCACCTGACAAGTAAGAGGAAGCTTAGCATCAATGTATTCTTTCATAGAACTTTATAATTTTAGAGCTAAATTTTGGAGTATCTATCTATAAACAAGAACACCAAACCTTTCATTTAACATATGGGAAATACTGGTGCCTGGGAGCATAACTGACCCCTACCCCATGTTGCACAGTTAATTATTGACAGAGCAGAGTCTAAGCACTTCTACAGACCTCTTTGTCTGCCAGCACTCAAAGACATTAATCTTAGAGTAAAACATTACCTCTTGAAGAACTCTCTTCATCTTTAATAATAACGTCTTTACTGCTGTGCAGTCCTGTAACATCAGTCTGAATGGCAGAGAATCTATGCCGCCATTTTCTTCCACACCTTGTAGGGGCCAATCTGTAGATGGACTGCTGGGCATTCGGCTTATATGGGAACACCTGGCTTCCTGATCTTCTTTTGTTAATTTCAGGGAAAGATTCCTAACAACAACAAAAAAAGAACAAAAATTACAATGTAGTTTGTTTAGGGAATTTCCCAAGTTGTTGATTAATGTTTATAGTATTCTAGGAAAAAACATCTTGTGAACTTCATAATTTCTTCATAGTAGGTTTTGAAAATATTCAGATCTTCTGCATAAATTTTGAAATGACTTAATTATATATTTAGTGGCAAGATTCAATGACAATTACTGTTTTAGAATATGATCTTTCCTCAATTAGCATTTCATGCACACATGATAGTTAACTCATTTAAAAATTTGAGATTCAACAAAAATATCAGTGGAACAAAAATTTCGTATTTGTGGTTCTAGTAATATGCTTAAAAATTAACTGGAATAGAATGCTGAAGCAGCAAAAATTATGACAAAATATACTTGGTATTTATTAAATTATAAAGAAATCAATAATAATTTTAGGGATTAAGAAAGTCAGTACACAGGGATTATGTTAAAAAAGGGAAACAAACAGGAGATGTGTAACTCTATGGTGAAATTAGCATGTGAAGTGAAGCAACACGTGCCACCCCAAAAAATGTCCCCTTTAGCATAAAGATCATTTTGAACTGAAGGCAACTGAGAAATTAATACAAGAAAATTTCTTTGTCTTCTATCTTTACATAAAACCCGATATAAATTTATGAAGGTGTCCCTCTCCTCTCTCAACCAGGAAGGATATAAGTTAATTACTGGAGACAACCCTATGCTCTCATGAGCCAGGATGAGGCAACAGAAGAATCCATGTAGTTAACCTATCTAGCCCTTTTCTGCTATTAGTTGCCCCATATATTCACAACCCCACACTTTGATGCCCTAGAAACTCAAAGCCCCTGTATCAGGTTACTTCTCTAAAAATTTATTGTTTTGTTAAGATGCTAAAATGCTATCTAAGGCCCAAGCTGACTATGCCTTCGATTTACTCATTTCTAAGTGCTCCGGTCTGTATGTGCAATGCACATATTAATAAACTTGTTCATGTTCCCGTTGTAAATCTACCTTTCATCATTCTAATTTATAGGACTTTACTTGGAAAATCTGAAAGAGTAGAGGGAAAAGACTCAAACACAAAGAGCTCATTTCTCCTGAAAAACTGCTTCTTCTAGGCTGACAAAATATAGATTAACAAGAACAGATGATTCTTTCAAAACAAAGCTAACCTAACATATATATAAAGGCCTTGTAAGTCTGCCTGAGTTACAATGGGCATATAAATATTAGCTATTATTACATGCATGATATTAATAGGGGGAAAATCTTATATTGCAAATGTACTTAGGTTAATTTATCCCAGACTCTCCCACTTCTTACCAGTTCCTTCACTCTGAGAAAAATCTATGTATCTGTGCCTTAGTCCCCTCATGTAAAAAAATGATGATACTCATTACATCTACTTTCTCTGAGCTTGCTCAAAATTTGAATCAATTAGCACATAAGTAGTACTCAGCAAAATATTTGGCTAATGGTCCTCAAAATTGCTAGCAGTGTTTATTTGTTTATTACATTATAACAGATATAAAATGGGGATAGTAATAATTATCACTTCAAAAAACAATGATAATTAATAAATAAACCTATGAAGATAAAAAATTGAATGTGATTCAGAAGTGTGTTCTCTTTACTAATTATTCAATAATTTAGAATTAAATTACTCCCAAGATAAACAATCAGATTTGAATAAAATTATTTAAGACTATATTATTTTATTTGCATCTTTACCTCACCTGTATAGCAAGTGCCAAGGAATATCTTTATTTTCTTCTCCACTTAGTTTGCTAAATGATCATGCCATATAATTTAGAAAATAAATTATATATATATACACACACACACACACACGCACACATACACAAATGTAAGGATCATTGGTTTTGTATCTCAATAGTTGGGATCTATTCTTAATTCCCAAAACAAAGAATAGTGACATTTTTCACAATTACTGAAAACATCCACATTTTGTCCCACAGATCAACACTGGCTGAAATTGCAAAGATTAACAGGTTTCTGGCACTGGCCTCAATAGCTTCATCATAATTTTTAAATTCTTAGTTGTATCAAAAAATAATAACTAGTTGGGCACAGTGGTGCACACCTGTAGTCCCAGCACTTTGGGAAGCTGAGACCTGAGAATTGCTGAGTTCAAAGCCAGCGTCAGCAACAGCGAAGCACTAAGCAACTCAGTGAGACCCTGTCTCTACATAAAACACAAAATAGGGCTGGAAATGTGGCTCAGTGGTTGAGTACCCCTGAGTTCAATCCCTGGTACCCAAAGTAAAAATTTTAAAAAAAAAACTAATATTCTTTCATATATGAAAAATTTATCTGGGAACATTTTATTTTTACATGAAAAAGCAGATCTACTACAAACTGTAGTAATCAAAATTGTTCTTAATTGGGTCAAGGCAGTTGATGAAATGAATATCAATCAGGGCTGTTAGGGCCTTGGTCAGCACACCATTTTGTTTTATATTTATTTCTACTGGCCTTCTGATTGGGTGGTACCTATAGTTTATAATTAATAATATTCAATAACATGCTCATTATTTTAAATATCAATGTTTGTAACAAGGGAACATAATTGGGCCCCAAATGTGCAAGTTCCTCGGGTAAATTCAACTAACAAAAAGAAAAATCCTCATGGTTGACAAGAAAAGAAGAAAAATCCTAATAAGATGTCATAGTTTACTAAGTACAGACAACCCATAATAAGGCTAGTGAGGGTATTATCAGATTCAGGTCCTCCTCTGTTCCTACATTAGTACAGCTCAACAGATAATGTAATTCATGCACTTCTAGATATACACCTCTCTGTCAGCAAATTCTCTGAATTATTATGGCTTTAGAAAACTTAAAAAATGTGTTTTATATCAAAAAAAAGATCATCCCTTACCATGGGGGGATAAAAAGTATGATTCTGAAACTGGACATAGTGGTTCATCAATCACCACAACTACTACAAACAAAACACAAAGACAGTGTAATCTCCACTGAGAACATTTACATATAGTTCACCCTTTCTGTATCAACTCCATGAATCTTCAGCAGAATTACACAATAATATTTACACATGCCTTGATGCTTATGAATGCTGATCAAATCTTTATAATTTAAAATTAAGTAACATTTAGATAAAGCTAAATCAAACTTAAGGAACTTTTCAGTTGTAAGTGCTAAAGCAATAAAAATTTTGAGACTGTTAGCAATGTTTATAAATATTACATTAAATGTATTCTTGAAAGTTTAGAGGATTTGGGAATTTAGAGTTTTATGTGGTGCTTAAAATATTTAACTTAAACTACTACAGTTTATTGGCTTTACATGTATTCACTATGATTATGTAGTAGGAATTTTCTATGAAGCTAGTTCAAGAGTTCTACTATACTTCTGTTTTTCAGTATGACAGCCAAATTTAATGAGAAAATATGTATCTTGACAAAAACTAGAGTGATAAAAGTTTTTGTTTCTTACCACAGAGAAAAAAATAACAGTCTTTCTATCATTTTTTCTCACTCAGTTATAACTAGCAGTATCATTTTGATAGTGAAATTTTTGTCCCATTCACAAGAAGTCTTCAAATCATTTGAAAATTTCCCAACATAATGGCCAAAATAAATAACAAAATACAAGATCATGTCAGTTGCACAGAGTTGATACCTTTACCTGTCATATGCACACTTCCTTATTTAGTACACTGACATCTTTCATTACAGGGACTGTCTATGGCCAACAGCTATCTCAATAACTTATACTTTGTAATGTGACTGCAATTTCTGAACCAAATTTGAAAGACGCAGAAAAGTAACAGTAACCTCTAGTTGCCTAATATAATAAACACATGTTCATGACTATCTCCCAAAGCTTCATTAAGTAGATTTGCAGAAAACAATGGTTTTTTAAAAACCTTAATTTGGAAAACTTACCTTTATTTAAACTTCATTTTTTAAAAAAGCCCAGTTATTTACAGTGAATTCAATCTATGCTTGACTACTTCTATGACAGGTACAATGATGTATATGTATGTTCTTGAACTGAAATCCCAGAACTTAACAAAAAGTGTTGATTTAAAAAACCACCTACAAAAGTTATTTATGATGAATAAGCAATATTTCTTTTCAAAATGTATTGTATGGCTGAAAGTGTTATTTTAGGGGAAAAATTGTATTTCAAATTGTTCTGTAATTCAATATTTAGTCTTACTTCTGGAAGGGATGGCTACAGGATCTCTATAGTAGTTTTGTTGTTATTGAAACTTAACATACTACATTTAGATAAAAATGTACTTGTAACAAACTATTTTGCCACCACTTGTGATACAGGGAAAGGTGAGGTAGACTATAAACACCTTAATATAGCCAACATGGTCCTTTAGGACATGAGGTAACTGTCTCACCACTTCTTATCTCAGAACACTGCCTCCTTGCTTTTTGAGTCCCAAACATATGGTCTTCTAAAATACGCAAACTCCTCTGGCCTCAAAGCCTTTGAATATGTTTTTCTATCTGCATGAAAACGCATCCCTTACCCACCTTTAGGCTTCCGCTTAGAATATATCGCATCTCCAGGAAAACCCTAGCATTTGGTATAGCACTCATCAAAATTGTGTAAGTTGGAAGGCTCAGTGGCATATGCCTGTAATCCCAGCAGCTAAGGAGGCTGAGGCAGGAGGATTTAAAGTTCAAACTTATCCTCTGCAATTTAGCGAGGCCCTAAGCAACTCAGTGAGAGACCCTGTCTCTGAATTAAATATGAAAATGTAGCTGGGGATGTGGCTCAGTAGGTAAGCTCCCTGGGGTTCAAACTCTGGTATCAAGAAAAGGAAAAGAAAAAAAAAGCATAGATTTCTTTTGCTTATGCTAAGGCTTCCTTTGTGATACTTATTAAATATGCAGTTAAAAAACCCAATTTGAGATCTCTTAAAAAACTTTGGGCTAAATTATCTACAATCCACTACTTGTTTGAAACAGAAAAAGAATATGTACATTACAACCACATTTATTTTTAGAAATATTACAATGCATTGTAAGAGGGCAAGGTAGATGGATTTCAAGGTGCCCAAAAGATATATCAAAACATCAATAAGTACACATACTGCCAACGTGGTGGTTTTAGGGCACTGAACTAGGATGAACACAGAAAGAGGTTGTGGTTTTTATGCCTGTGACTATATAGGAGAGTATGTGCCATAAGCTTCATACTTCTGGAAGACTTAAGTTCCAAACATTTAAGAAGCATCAAAAAATTGATCTGTGCTACTCGTAAATTAAATACTTGCTAAAATAACACTATTTTGTAAAGGAAAGAAAAAAAATAAAGATTCAAAAATATATCATACATAATGTCTGGCAAATATTAAAATCCATAAACATGTGAAGAAGCAGAGTGACAATTCATAGACAGCAATCCTAGATGACCCAAATATTGGAAATAGCAGACAAGGATATTAAATAGCTCTTATAAATATGTTTGAAGTCTTTACAGAAAAAATAATCATAATGAATAAGAAGATGATATATCTCAGGAGAGAAATGGGCACCCTACAAAAGAAACAAAAGGAAATTTCAAACCAATTGATTCTCTTTCTGAAAGGATGAGATTTATTATGTCAGACTTCACTGGCTGCCTGCCCCACTGTTCTTGGATACCTCAATTCTGTTTTCACCTGTGGCTCAAAGAAGTAAGCTAAAGTCTGGAAGGGAGATTCAGGAAATTTTTTCCTCTCTGATATAAAGAGAAACAGAAAAGTCATAGACATTGCCTTTGAATGTTGTTTTGTCTTGATATATTTTTTGAAACTGTTGCCATATCCCCAAAATATCAAGAGTCAGCTGTGGGAAAACTAAAGAACAAAAATACTGGATAGACCTGCCTCTATCAATGTCATTATTTCTCTGAATTAAGCAGCTCTGGAGATTTCCTATCTTTGAATTTCTTTCTTTCTTTTTCTCTTTGTCTTTCTTTTCTTTTTTTCAGTTCTAGATGGGTGTAATACCTTTAGTTAATTTATTTATTCTTTTTCTTTTTTTAATATGGTGCTGAGGATCGAACCCAGTGCCTCACATGTGCTAGGCAAGCACTCTACCACTGAGCCACAAGTGCAGCCCTGGATTTCTTAATAAACAAGATAATTTATTTATTATGTATTTCATGAACTCTGAATTAGATCTTTATCTTATCTGAAGGTGAAAATATTCTCAAGTATAACTGCTAAAGGATATATTCCATCTAGAAGGATATTAAATCTAGAATATGGATGGGATAATGTAATTAACTGTGTACATATTTGTTTTGCTTTCATAGACTAGTATGTTTCAGGGTAATGTGAGCATTACTTGTATCTCATGTTAATTAGTGAATTGTAAAAACTTGTACAGTTTTATGCAATACTCAAATGGATAGACTAATAAATTTAGTCTACTACTAAATTTAGTGCACAACAATTATTATACATTGAGTTTAACTTGCCTTGGAAAATTAAATAGCAAGGATTTCCACTACTACTAACTAAAACTAGTTATACTTCCCTTTTCAAAAAATTTAGAGAAAACAGATATTCTGTAAGTACAAATCTGCTCACACATTGTTTGAAAGTTTGTCTTTTGTCTATAAACAAAGACAAGAAAAAAAGGCTGGTTTGGTTGTCTGTATCCAACACCTTTTCTCCACACCAGTTGTTTCATTAGCATTTCCTCCCCCATTCTTTACTTTTGTTTTCACATGTGACTTGAGATTCAGTTTAAAGAGTATTTCACATATGAAGAGGATTAGAACTAAGGAATTAAGGAACAGAGAACTGAAAGTACTTACATTAAGATTGAGTAATAAACCGGGCACGTTGGGGCACGCCTGTAATCCCAGCACTTAGGGAGGCTGAGACAGGAGAATCCCGAGTTCAAAGCCAGCTTCAGCAAGGGTGAGGCGCTAAGCAACTCAGCGAGACCCTGTCTCTACATAAAACACAAAATAGGGCTGGGGATGTGGCTCAGTGGTCAAGTGCCCCTGAATTCATTCTCAAGCACTAAAAAATAAATAAATAAATAAATAAAAATTGAGTGATAATGGCCCAAATTACTATTTAAAGAAAGAATGAAAGCCAGCACACCTGTAATACCTCCAGCTGAGAAAGGAGGATCACAAGTTCAAAGCCAGCCTCAGCAGTTTAGGAAGGCCCTAAGCAACCCAATGAGATTCTGTCTCTAAATAAAATACAAAATAGGGCTGAGGATGTGGCTCAGTTGGTTGAGTGACCCTGAGTTCAATCCTCAGAAGCCCCTTGCCTTCTGCCAAAAAGAAAAAAAAAGAAAAAAAAGAAAAGAAAATAATGCATACCTATAAAGCTACACAAAAAAATCTGTGCATACATGGGTATTTTTCACCTTGTAATTAATTATGTAATTGCAGGTATTGGCTTTAGTATGCTATGTCTTTTAGTATGCGATGTCTGAATTAATAATGCAATTAAGTCTTTAACAGAGAACTGAAACTAAAAGCAAACTGGACAAACCAAATCATCAAAGACATTTTGTCAAGGTGATAATAAATCAAACACTTATTTATTGTCACCTGATATTATAAAAGTTGTTCTAAAATTAGAAAATCTCACAGACTGGCTGCTGTTCTTGTATCTAGATATGAATCAATTAAAAAAAAAACTAAAATTCCTACTCTCTAGTCTTTACTGCAAGTCATCACATAGCGTAAATTTTCTGATGTGTTGGCAGATTTTTATATTTGATATTTCCCAAACTGTACATTTCTCTTTGGTGGAGATCAGGAAATCATTCCCACACACTCATTCATAACTATTCAGAATACTGGTTTTATTTAGGATTTTTTAAACTACACAAGAAAAGTAAATCATAGTTGAAAAAAATCTCCCCTCTGAAGAATAATTCTTATTAGGAAACTGAAGAGCTTTTAAAAACTGCTAAAAGTTCAGTTTCACTTCAATAGATTGCTTCTAAACTTTCAAGTAAATTTCAAAGATAAAGCCATGTAAAAAGGAAAGAGTACTCTATTATTTTATTCTCGTAAATATTGTGGTTGAAAATAGTATTCCATACCTAGATTTTAGATATTTGGCATTATTCATTGCTACTTGTGATGCATATCTTATAGTTACCTGTTAGGTATATTTGCTTTCTGAGCCTCAGTATTCTAATTAATATGAAATACTTTTATTGAAAAAATATAGAAGTGACCTTATTATTTTATTATTGCTTCTAAAAAATCTTTTCATTAAAGTCACCAACTTTAGCTCCAATATGATTTGCCTATTATTAATTTCTTTTCAACAATAAGGGTTTTATGCTTTCAGTGTAATAGAAAGAATAATATGATCATTTATAGAGATGGAACATATTCTTCAAAATAAATTTATTTTTGATGTTACTTCTTACCTGCCTTCTTCCTTTTAATAGTAGAATAGTGAGCCAAAAATGTACCTATGTCTTCCTTACTGCATATCAGTATCATGTAGGAAATTTAATTAATCTTTCAAAACTACCTACCATCATCAAATTCTATTTCAGCATCACATAAAATAGTTACAACTTAATGTTTTTGTTTTAAAAGTTTCTATGTGAAATTCTTCTTTTATGCTCAATGAAGGAATACATCTAGATGGCTCTTGGACATAATTCAAAAGAAATTATATTAAAATGTATTATTGTATGTATATTTGCTTCTGATTATTTGTCATGCCAGCACTTATTTAAAAATTAAAACTATAGAATGTTTTCAATTTGCTTCTACATATATAAGTAACATTTTTATAAGGCCCTGTTTCACAAATATAAGCTGTGAGGGTCAATTACAACATATGAAAATAGGTCATTTTTAAAGTCTTAAAATGCAATTCTAATATACACCAACAATGACATGCTTAAATTGTACAACTTATAGATAGCTATTTCGTTTGAGGTATTAGTTTAGTGCCTGCTTTTCATACCTAATATTTAGGATCTGATGATCTAAGTGTAATAATCATTAGGTAGGAAAGTATAATCTAGAAAATAATGTTTCCAAAATGAAAATAATCCTCACTTTGTAAATAAGCATAAGGAGAATATCTAAAACAATTGGCATCATACATAGTAGCTGAGAAACTAAAATTTCCAATACTTTGAAAGAGAAAAAGAGTTGGAGATTATTGCTTTGCATGAATCTTACAGTCACAGAGCTTTATTATCAACTTAAGAAAGATTAACAAAAGTCAAATTGATCTTACCAGCCAACTTTCAGACACTCTATTCCGAGGTAACATAGTCTTTGTGATGGTTAATATTTAATTTTAACTGGAAAGAAATTTCCAGAAGTTGCTTCATCCGCCCACCCCTGCCCCAGAGAATTTCCTCTCCAAACCTTTGGCACTAGCTGCCTCTTCTCATTGGTCCAGCAGCACCCTATACACATCTCTCTCATTGCACTTCCCACATTCTCTCTTTTTCCCATGACTGTAGACTCTTTGAAGTTGGAAGATTTTCTTTCAGTATGTTTTCTATTTCTAAATGCCTGTCTCGCGGCAGTATCTCAGTAAGTGTTTATTGAACGAATGAATCCATGGTCATAGTATATACACAAAGCCCATTCCAGAGAATTCTATTTTATTAATCCTGAGTATCAGTTTTACATATCACAATTTCTCCTGGAGAACATTTTACATTTATCTTTGGAGACTTACCAAGGGAAAACCTATTCAAAAATATAAAAAAAAAAAACTCAAAACTTCTGAATCAGTACATTAGGGGTATATATAAATAAAAGAGATCAACATGTAGAATAGAAACAAGGACAGTGACAGAAAGAATAATAATAATTACAAATATTATTAAGAAAACCAGGATGGAGTACAAATGTAGATATCAAGTCAATTCACAAGGAGAAAGTGTTGTGGGAATTTTCAGGGACTATGGGTTGAAATCCAGCTCCTACTAAGGCAAGAGACTTATTCTGTATGAGAATTACTTTAATGCAAAATAAAGTTGCAGTGGAGAATCAATTGTTTCAGTGAGGATAACCTTTTGGTTTAATAGACAAAAAATCTCCCATCTATTTTAAGATCATTCCAACTAAATAAAAAGCATATAATTAAGCTCTAGGCAATAAATTGTCCCAAAGCCTTAAATCTACAAGTTGAATGGTTTTGAATCATGGGTACTGAGGAAGTTAAAATTCTATACCTGTAGTAAGATTAAGAGAAATTAGAAAGCAGATGAAATTTAACTAATTATTAATGAATAAGTATTTCTTTCTTTAAATAATTGTCCTATATGTTAAATTATATCATGGTTAAGATACTTTCTCAGTTATACTACTAATACTACACAGTGAACTGTAACTCAGTTTATCAAACTTAGAGATATGTGTACCTTGGACTACAAGTACGTAGTCCAGTTTATTGACAGTGATTATAACAACAGATGTAATACACAGTAAGTAGAATATAGCTAGCTTCACATACCAAGTCATATGATCGACTGCCAGCATGTTATATAAAATACAAATGTGACTTGGGAGTTAAAAATATAGTTTTTTAAAAAATATATTAATTATCAAAAGGTTTAATTTTGGGGCTGGGGTTATGGCTCAGTGGTAGAGTGCTTGCCTAGCACATGTGAAGTACTGGGTTCTATCCTCAGCACCACATAAAAATAAAATAAAGATATTCTGTCCATCTACAACTAAAAAATAAATATTAAAAAAGGTTTGATTTTTGAATCTCTTAGGAGCTCATGATTCAGTATTATCATAACTATAACTAAAAAATCATAGTAAAGAATACTGCTAATCCAGATGCAATAGTACACATCTGTAATCACAGCACTTGGGAGGCTGAGGCAGAAGGATCACAAGTTGGAGGCTAGCCTCAGGAACTTAATATTATCCTGACTTAAAATAAAAAAATAAAAAGAATTGAGGATATAGCTCAGTTGTAAAGTTCCCCTGGGTTCAATCCCATGTGCCGGGGGAGAGGGGCGGAGTGGGGGGAATTCCTGCTAAGTTTGTTTAACACTGTGTTTCCTAAACTTATGTGAACTTTGAAGGTTATGGAAAAACAATCCCCCTGGGAAAAAAAAGGAGAATAATCGGTCCCAGGGAGAGAAGGAAAATAACGGGCTCTGAACTGTCACAACTTCCCATTCTACAACTATTTCCCTGACTGCCCAACCAACACATTCTGCTATAATTAAGTGTATATGATTAAGTCTTATAACACATTCTGCTATGATGATTGTCTCACTTAAACCATATAAAAATCAGACCCCTATTGTAACCAGTTGCCATTTTTCTCCTGAAAAATGTGTCCCTCTGGTGCTTATTAAAGCACTCCTGGTCTGATGAGGTCTGTCCTCATTTCAGCTTTTTTGTATTCAGATATTCATTAATAATAAATGTTTATGATATTTAAAAATATAAATTTATGATATGAATATTATAATATGTATCATAATATCCTCAGCAGTCTTGATTTCCTAAGAAATCATTTCATAAAAAAAGGTTTGGATAGCTTATTATGAAATTTCTTTGACAAAGATTCTTCAAATCTTAATAATAAATATTATAATAATAAGTACTATGACAGCAAAATCTCACTGCAATCAGGTAGGACTGTGTAGTGCTGCCTCTAAAAATATTATTTTGTAAATAATGTCAAAGTTAACCATAAGTGAATGGTAACAAAAAGTGTCTGTTCTCTCTCCCCCTGAAATTGAATGTTCATCCTTTCTCTGAAACAGAGAAACCACTGCACTTCAGTATAAATAACAGGCCAGATGATTGGTATAAATGAAAAGCATATAACATGGTTTATACATAATTTTACATCATAGAACTCTCAAAGTATAAATGTCTGTTGCAAGAAACAAACAAAAAATCCTTGAGTTAGTAAAAGAAACTGTTGCTAGCCCTTGAAAGATGTGACATAGACAAAGTGTCACATCTGGACTGATTTAAATGCCTCAGTTTAAAGTAGCTGAATTACCTTTCCATTATTCATCGGTCCAGCACAGACAGACAAATACTATAGTCATACATATAAATATGATATGTGGCTATAACTCACACGGTATAATAAAGCAGAAGGCATAAAATGTTTTAGGTTTCTGTTGATGAAATTTTTCCTAACTCCTGTCTTGAAGACACAGACACTCAGACAGTTGGACTGTATCTCTAGCTCAAACATATTCCTCTCTGAATGTTATCTCAGTTCTTTCTTTCTGTGCTGATGTGTACTTGACATTTGAATCCTGATAACAGTAGTTGTTGGTGGCACAGGATGGCTTCTCTTTTACACAAGCAACAGAAACACAGATTGGTATCAATGTTCAATTGTCTTTGAAGCAGAGAAGAAGATGAAAAAGAAAACACACAGTCACTCTCTTAACATAACCAAAGAGGAGCTATTGAAAATAAAACCTACATTTTATTCTTCCCTCTTGAGGGACAAGTATCCATTTAGGAAAGATAAGAAGGAAAACAAAAATACTGAAAAAGAAACAGAATCCATTCTAAGAAAACTAGTCTTCCCCGAATGATCATATTAGTTTGCTTTCCATTTTCTCTTTGATGTCTGAAAAGAATAAAATCTGTTTTCATTATCAATCTGAATTATACCTTAAATTATGTCTTTTAAATTATTTTAATAGTTATGATACAAATAATTTACCTATGGCATATGGACTGAGTAGAATACAAATAGCAAAATTAGACTTGAAAAACAGAAGTCTGGCTGCAGAGTGCACATCTAACCTCTCCACCCTCTTCACAGACAGCTGTTTGGCAAAATCCTCAATGAGCTCATTATGTCCAACTCTAAAAGTCACAAATACATATTGGTTAGTAGAAACACGGTAGTTTCACCTCAGAGTAATTTCTGTAATCTTTTTACTCTTTTTCACATAAAAAACTTTTACTTTTCTTAGTCTTCAATATTTCATTAGAAAACTCAATTACAGTGAGACATTTAACGTTTATTTATGAAAATAAAGTATCACCAAGAATCACTGAGACTTCTATGTCCTCACATGACCCATTGGAGGTATAACAGGAGCACGGGTGAACTATCTAAGTTCTTGGAGACAAGTTCTAAGATGCCAGCCATAACAGTTGAAAAAAGACTTCTTCATTTTACCCTTTTCATGTGAACATCATTTTTACCCCTGCACACAAAGAAATTCTCCTATTTCTTTGTTAATGGTTCCGTTGTCTTCTTTTCAGAAACTCCTTCCCTTCCTCCCCTTCTTTACTGCACTGCAGTTTTGCTGGACTCCTTAAACAAGTCACCCCTCAACTCCCGCTGTGTGTGGTCATGTGACTTGGATGTGGCCTAATACTTTGTTTCCTAGCAATGTGAACCTTGAGCTATGGTGGAGCCTGTATTGCTTCCTATTCATCCCTTCTACTCAAGGCCTGACTCACAGTCCTGTGACCTGTGTGCTTCAACACAGATCTTACCTTTGGTGTGATGTTCTGCTGTTATTGTTTTGAAATCTGTAACAATTACTGAACAGGGAGCTGTGGATGTGTATAGCTGGCCTTGCTTCGGCTTCCAGCTCAGTTCTCTAAGATTACTTGTTTGTTTATTGTTTGATTATTGTTTGTTTCTACCTAACTTGGGCCATTTGAGTGTTAAAGAAGCACTCAAATGGCTCAAGTTTTGTGAGCGAGTGAATCCCATTCCAATAAACATACTTTCTTTTTATGAAGTAAGCAAAAGTAGGTTTCTGGGACTTGTATCAAAAAACTCTATATTATACTTTTGAGCAGTTCCCAGACAAAAGTGTATAATGTAGTATAAGATCTTCCCAGTGCCCTCATACATTTTGGTGTATTCCTGTCACATTCCTTTTTGTAATCTTTGGGTTTATTTTAGGCTCTTATTGCTGCATGGATATTCAGAATTCATTATTGGGATGCTGCATTTCATTTTATTCTTTTGAAGTCAGAGGGCAATCACTTTTGTACCTCCTCTGTCAAAACATACCTGCACTGTGTCCTGGTCCTTGCCACACTGACCTCTCTTGGGTAATTAATCCATCCAATGTGATGTTAGCTGATAAGGAACTGGTACAACCATTTTATTTTGACAGATTACTTCTTATCCAGGAGGAATCACTCTATACACAACATTGAGAGCTTTTTGTCTGCTCGAATCAGGCAGTCTGTGGCATTAGGCTTATTGAATCCTCCTAAATAGCTGTACATTCTGTCCAGAAGTTTGTAGGAAATTTAGAAGGAAAAACACATAAGCAATTTTAAGATTGACCTCTTTTCAACAAGGAAAATAAAGTGGCTTAGAGGTCAGCACTAGAAAATTATATGAGCTTTGTTTTAACGTGGAATTACCCTGCTTTAAAATGGAGCTACATGCCTCATAAATCTTGTAGGTTTTATGTTATATTGCCCAAGTTTCTTTTCAGAGGTAGTGCTAATAAATTGACTTTAATTCATTTTCTCCTTTTGTTCATTAGAAAGACAAAAACTGATGGTTGCTTTCTGTGATTATCTTGTCTTTTAGATGATGAACTATCCTCTATTCTCCAAGTATATTGTCCCACTAAATTATCAACAGAAACTTTACGGTATGCTTTCTACCATTTTAAAAAATAATCTGTTTGATATCTTACCTTTTTTTTAACCTCGATTCCTTTTTATAAGTTTCTTATAAACCAAAATTTTACCTTGAGATCAACTAAAATTTCACATGGATATAAATTTTTTAATTTTATTTTTAATATTTTAAGATATATAGCATTATACTTGTAAGTGAATTCAGTAATTCCAAATTATACTTTTAGTATATACTGAATATGTGATATATATATAATACATATAATACATATCAATATATACATTAAATGGGCAGGAAGTAATAGTATTCTTTAGATGCATTGGTATTGCAAAAATATATGAGGCTTTGTTTTGTAATGATCCTACACAAAAATGAAATATGTCAAACATGTAAGAACTGAACTTACATTTAGAAAGGTCTATTTTTGGTTTTCAAACACCTGGAAACCTGGGCATTGGTAAATGGACATCTTCTACTCATGGAATCATAGTGTTCTCTCTGTGAAGCTGAGATTTGAATAAATCCCATTGATTTTATGGACTGGTAAGGCATCAAAGAGATTAAAGCACTGTGCCCTTGACCTCTAGTCCACTTACTAAAAAAGATCTACTGAATTTACATCTTAGCACCCATGTATGGCAAGAAAAAGATTAGAATAAAATGTTAACCACCAAAATAGTCCAAGTTTTTAAACTGTACCCCTACTGACTGTCTTTTAAAAAATTATTAAGATTATTAGCTGATGCTATTGTTTTGGGTTTAATGTTGCCTTATCTCATTGCTGCAATGAGATACTAGCCAATCTGTCATCTATACTATATCATTTAATTCTATTTGTTGAATGCATATTAATAAATTTGATATTGTTTGCCTGTGTATTAAGTCAGTATGGTTTTTATCGACAAATATCTTTTTTTGAGTAAATTAATAAAAGTTTATTGTTGCTTAGAAAGAGCTCCACAGAGCTTTCTGGATTACTCCAAGATGTAATTTTCTTTTACCCATTGGCTCTTCTGCTTCCTTCAATCTTACTGCCTTCTAAAGGATTTCCTACATTTGGCCAGTATATCACACTTGCCTGGATAACCTTCAAGGAAGATGGAAAACAATGTATATTTTCCTCTGTATTTATAAGCAAAAGGAGAGTAGTTTGGTGAGTGGTTAGACAGAGGCTGCTAAGTTCCACCTTTCTTGACACAAAATGTCTTTTTCCCTCTTCCTGCACACATATAATAGACATTCATTGCCTCGGAGATGTATCAATCAAGGATGATCAGGGAATCTAATCCTCTTTAAAATTTAGAAAAGGAAGTGATTTAATATGGGAAATTATATGCTTTATTTTTTAATGTATTTATTCTACTTAGATATACATGATAGCGGAATGCATTTTGATTCATTGTACACAGATGGAGCATAGTTTTTCATTTTTCTGGTTGTATGTGATGTAGAATCACATCATATATGCCGTCATACATGAAGCTAGGGCTATGATGTCCATCTCATTCCACCATCTTTACTGCCCCCATGCTCTCTCCCCACTCCTTCCCCTTTGATCAAACCTCCTCCATTTTCCTGGTGTCCTCTCCCTCATTATGGATCAGCATCCACTTATCAGAGAGAACATTAGGCATTTGTTTTTTTGTAATTGGCTTACTTCACTTAGCATGATGTTCTCCAGCTCCATCCATATACCTGCAAATGCCATAATTTTATTCTCTTTTATTGCTGAGTAATATTCCATTGTATATATATACCACAGTTTCTGTATCCATTCATCTATTGAAGGACATCTAGGTTGGTTCCACAGATCAGCTATTGTGAATTGAGCTGGTATAAACAATATTAATAGAAGACCTTTATCATTGTATTGCTTAGAGTGATTACTGGCTTGACTTCTAGGTACTTGACTTCTAGGTACAGTTGCAGAAGCGAATCCTTCAAGACGTGCAAGGAATAGCATAAAATTGTTCTGTCAACTGAAGTAGATTGCTAGCCTCACTATCAAGATGTCATCGCTAGAAATCAAAAAACATTTATTCACATCATATCAAATATATTTTCTTGTCTACATATAATTGTATATGTAAGCAATCACTATAAAGTAGTATTTTACAGTTATTCACAAATATTCTTCCCAATTGTTTAAGTTAAGAAGATTAAGCAAGATTACTAGAAGAGCAGTGGAATTTTTGACTGTGAGAGACAGGTGCCTTGGGATATTTTGTGATTATAAGCACTGACATAACATGTTTCAAAAGGTAGTCAGCAGGAATAAATACTAGTTTAAAATTCTGTAATAATAAAAATTGCACTAAACAATAGGTATCCTATGTCATTAATGTGAGATGTGAAATTAAACATGAATTGAGTATTTTAAAATCAATGATTATACTATTCCAGTGGTTACTAAAGCACACATTCAATTGGGTTGCATTCTTCTAGATTCACTAGCATGATTTTAATTTTAAAATGTTTTCCGAGCGTCCACCCATACAAAGTACCTCTAAGACAGCTAAATAACTAGTTGGCTGGCTAAATTAGAGATAGAGATAGCTAATACCTAATAATTTCTTAATAGATTATCATGCGTATGTTGTAAGGCATTAGATGTCATACACAGATATAATCCTCTGTAATTTTCCTTCTAAAAGATGTGCATCAAAATGTTCCTACTATGATTTGTGAACTGGGTTAATGTCTTTAAATAGAACATTTTATTTATTTTTGCAGAATGTTTTCCTCTTTCTATCAGAAGGAAAAATATAGTGACAGCTTCCCCCACTCTTCTCTTTTCTTTTTTAACATAACAGTGCTGATATTACCTTTGTCTGATGGAACAGAAATTTCCCTATCACTATTTAAGTATAACTGACATAGGGCATTTTTTAACAACATGTCATAACCAGCTGAATTCACAAATAAATAAAACATATTAACTCCAATAATGAGGAAAGAGAAACAATTTAACTCTTACTAAGCCTACAGAAAGAGAAGTGATCTCAATATGGCCTTATTTCTTTCTTCAATGTTCTCCTTCTCTAATAATGGAAGCAGTCAGGACAAATATCTAAGGACAAATATATGGAAGAATAAAAAAAATAGACCATACCTCCAGTATGGCCAATGCAGGGAACATACCAAGATGTAGTTATTACAAATGATACAGGAATCCAGCATTCTATCTTGAAGCAATAGCATTTGATGCAAGTATTAGTTTTTAATATGATGCTATCAAAAAAACATGAGATGAAGTGGGGAATGAATCCCATAAAGAAATAAAATGAACAGAATCATGGAGCCCAGATATATGTATAGACAGATAAGGCTAGAAAACAAGCTATTTTGTTTATTACAAAACAGATTGAAGTTTCTAAATAACAGACTGCATTGAGTACCCATATTAAAAACCTTTCTATGGAAGCAGAAATGTCAGGTAGGAATCAAGTGAAATAAGGAAGAAAGGAAATTGGAAAGGCTAAATGTATAATAAGTGAGACTAAATGATTTTCTAGAACAAAATACTATGTTAGGAGTTTAATGGAAACATAGCAGTTCCAAAGTTTTAATTATATATATATATATATATATATAATTTTATTAATATTATCTATTAATTATAGAGGATAGAATGATAATTTGTGTTAGTTACTATAATCAGAACTCTGAGATGGTCCCAAGGGTGCCCCCTCACATACAGAGACGCCTTGTATATTCTCCTGCCTTGAATGTGTGTGGAAATTGTGAATATGATAGGATATCATGTGATTATCTTGGTAATCAGTTGTTCTTGAGTTAGTAATAATAATAATATTGAAAATAAAACAGCTTATACTGCTTTCTCCTGACTCGGTTTTTAGAAGATAATAAAGCAAAAAGATGTGTGTTCCTTCTGATCTCAAAATTAAAGACTCCATGTGTTCTGCAGATAGAAAGGAATAAATTCTGCCAATGTCCACCTAAGCTTAGATGAGGACCCTCAGCCTGACCAACAGCATAAATGTAGCCATGTGAGACACTGAACAGGGGACCCAACTAAGTCCCACCCGAACTCTATGCCCACTGTAACCCTTAATATCTAATTGACTTGGGAAAAAATTTCTATATTTTAAGCTACATAAAATGGTATTGCCGTTCTTGTAACTGAATTTTTCTTAATTCCTTTTTATTTAAAACTAATGTTTCATTTAGAAACAAGAGGTCTCTTCAAAATTACTGATGAAGATATTATTTTATTTCTTTTATAATATTTTCTATTTCCTTATTTTCATATACTTATAACAAAAATACAATGCTAACTTGTTATTTATGTGGAAGAATATAACTCAATACATAGTGGAAGTTACAAATTTTTGTAGGTAGAAGAGCTTTTGGTAGACAATTATAAATATTACTGTTTCCATAGATGCAGAATTGTATCTGTGTATATTATGTTGTTTAAATATTCATGAGTATAGTCCTTGTCACATCATCATATGTTTTCTGTATAACAAATGCATCATACTTTCCCCTGGTTTTGAAATCAGCATTCCTAATATTAACTTGTCTTGAAATTTGTTTCTGGTATAAACTGTACATTTTTAAATTTTGTTTACTGTGTTCAAAATGCATCAGCCAAGGCTTCCTTTCAATTTCTTGCTCCAATTTATTTTGAGATACCTGCTTCAGCATTTAGTTTATTTGAGATACCTACTTCAGCACTTCATAGTGATTAATCCGAGCAAGGACAGCTACGAACACTTTGCAGTGGCTCAGGAGCTTTGCACTGGGTAGGTTTTTTAAAGTTTTAAAATTGCAGAGGTCTCTTACCTTATGTCTGGAAATGAAATTTAAATCACATGAAAATAATTCTTCATATTAGTAAAAGTAAATAATACAGGTTTGCAATTTTCCACATAAAATGATTTTTTTTCTTTTAGAGATAGCTGTCTTTCTGCCAACAAATTCAAACTGCCATAATCACATCTATGAGCAAAAAGCCAAAATGAACTAAATGAGAAGAAATTAATATCTCCGTAATACACTATAATGCTAAAATAGCACCTGCCTAAACCAAAAACTACAGTTTCATTACATATTTTCTTTTACCTTTGCAAAAAAAAAACACTAATAGAGCCAATAAAACATTTTCCATGCTTTCTATATTTGTGCCTATTCTTCCAGTTACCAATTAACTGTCAAGTGCTTGTGTCAGGTTTGTAGTAATTATCCTAGACTTCACACTTAAATGTCTAAAAATCAACACAACAAACAAATATAGCACAACAATTAAGTATGCATTCTGTATTATCAAACTATTGTATTGAAAAATGCATTTTGTTTTATAGAAATTTACATATAATATGAAAAATTTCAGTTTGGCTGATATTATGATCTAATGTTTTGAGATACAACATGCCAAATTTTAAATTTAATAATCAGGGCACAACTATCACTTTTTTTCTGGAGAGCATTTCTAGAAGCACAAAATGTTCCATTGGATAGTACTGATCCAGATTCTGATGCAAACTGTTTCATAAATTACACTGACGTCATTACTGTACTTTAATCATATATTAAGGAGATAAAAACATTTTTTTTTCTAATGTTTTAACTTTTTTAGGCTATGTTGCCTTTGGTAGACTACTGAAAGAAGTTCCAAAATCATATTTACTCCTTTCTCAACAAAATCTTTAGTTCTAAAACTATATATTCTTAAAATGTTTAATGTTTCCCACAAAATTTTCTATTTAAAAAATTATCTAATAGAAACAGAAAACTGTCCATATACAGCAAAAGTTAAATAAATGAGAAAATAAAAGATATGAAATCAAGAGTAGTCTGTTTATAATAAATATGGTTTTAAAAATCACGAAATCAATTTCAATTGTGAATAGATAATATATACACATATGTACAGACTATAAGTATATACTTGCATATAAATTACATACACAAATAATTTATTCATTTATTTTATGTTTTCTTCTTAGATATACATGAGAGTACAGTGTATTTTTACACAATATACATAGATAGAGTATATCTTATTCTTTTTTTTTTTTTGTGGTACTAGGGATTGAACTCAGGGGTACTCGACCACTGAGCCACATCCCCAGCCCTATTTTGTGTTTTATGTAGAGACAGGGTCTCACTGAGTTGCTTAGCGCCTCGCCGTTGCTGAGGCTGGCTTTGAACTCGCGATTCTCCTGTCTCAGCCTCCCTAAGTGCTGGGATTACAGGCTTAAGCCACCGCGCCCGGCTGAGTATATCTTATTCTAATTAGGATCCCATTCTTCCAGTTGTACAGGGCAGATTCACTGTGGTGTGTTCATATATAGACATATGAATGTTATATGGAAACTAACTTATGTTCATTTACTTGTTAAAATATTATTTATAAGAATGTAAATGATTTTCCTTAAGGAAAAAAATAAAATTTTCACTATCTGCAAAAATTTTATAAATATAATAATAACAGTAATAAAAACTAATATTTAATTTATTCTTACAGTGTGTCAGACCTTGTACTATGTGCTTTATTAATAAATATATCATTTACTGATCTGTATGTACTTCTATATACCAATGGATTTTACATCATTGGATTTCTTATATTCAATTTGAAAAATTGTTCTTTCATACAAAAATAAGTAATAAAAACTAAAATATTTTATTTGGAGCAGTTCACTAAATAATAATGGTCTCAACATTCAAAACGTCTACAACCCAGTAGAACAATATGGGTCCAGACACAAATAAATTTCAGTTTTGTTTTACCAAACTTTGTCTCACATAGATTTATTGCTATTACATACTATTACATAAAGAAGAAAAAGTAAAACTATAAGAAACTCTTAATAAAATCTTTTATCTACTTTAGTAGCATAATTATAGAATCTACAGAACAAATAGAATTTCAATCTTCATATTTTAGTTTATGAAATGAATATAAAACAACTGAACTCTAGCTTTTTCTTTGACATTAAACTTCAACTGCAACATGAAGTACAAAAGAAGAAGACGGACAGTCCTCTTTTCTTTAAGAGTAATACAAGGAAAATTATTCATATATTTTTAATGCCATGCATATTTATTAATCAAATTATGTGTGAAGGCTAAAATCCTGAAAAGCCAAACAGTATTTCAAGGTTCAATTATAAGTAATGTTACTTTATTACGAGCAACTAAAAATAGAAGAAATACAGTACAAAAGAGTGAAAATGTTATGCTGAAACATTTAGAATTAATGTGGTTTAACCAAAACCATAAAATTAAACCTTCAGATTGGTGAAGGATTTATGACTTTATAATTTAGAGATCAAGTGAGCTACATATTTACAATTTAAAGGCAAGTATGTATGTGGTATCTTAATAATCACTGGGAAATGCAATCAAATTAAATCCAAGAATATTCGTCAGTCTCAAATTGCATACCAATGTAGGAAAAGTAGGGGATATTCTAATCATTTCAAACCTCAGCCATCTGAAGGGAGAAGAGAGAAAAAGAACGTAGTGTTTACTAAGCAGCTAAACATAAGATATTTTAAGCTTGCTTCATTCACACTGGTAATCTTCAGACTTGCATAGAGGATTAATGAGTCATTATGAAAAACCATTGACCAGTTTTGTCAAGAAATTTCACAGAATGAGATACAAATAATAAATATATGATGATTATCATAGCTTTTCAATAAATTTATCATTCAATTTTTCTGGCCAAGTCTAAATATTAAATAAGGTGGTTATTCAGACTGGTAAGAAACGTGCATTCATTGATGCCTAAATGATTTTGGAT
>CM053408.1:55248667-55267890 GCA_028644305.1 Xerus rutilus
ATTCAGATTTGACTCCCATCTGATTTTAAACAAATGCTTCCCTGGGCTGCCTAGCTGAATACATTCTCCTGCTGACTGTCAAACCTCTCTACATTCATTCTTCTTTTGCATATTTCCCTGCATTTTAGTTACTGGCATATTCACTTTATCACACTAATCCTTGCTATATAATAAACTAATTCATGGATGGAGATTGTGCTGCAGACAAATTATGGTGAAATACTCTGATACAGAATTTGTGTATTTGCATGCCAGTCATTCCTTATTTACTGAGAGGGATAGGATATATTTTGTTGATGCCAGCCAGCATCTCATTATAAATATGACTATGAATACAATTCAGAAGAGCATCATCACATCTCTTTATAAAGATTTTTATGTTCATATCCATATATACAAAAAGTTATACAGAATACTTTATATTATATTTTGTGAGTTATGCTGACCCTTTGTTGGTCTTTATTTTTATGATAGGTAGACTATAGGAAAAAATGTGAGGCTAAATATGTAGTTGATCTGATTTACTAAATATGTGGTTGATCTGAAATACTATCATACAATTATTCTGATACAACTAGCAGAATTAGAATTCCTCTTTTTTAAAAAAAATTATTTTAGTTGTAGATGGACACAATATTTTCACTTTACTTATTTATTTTTTAATGTGGTTAGAATCAAACCCAGTGCCTTATGCATGCCAGGCAAACACTCTACCACTGAGCTACAACCTCAGCCCCTAGAGTTCCCTTTTATATACTATATTATTTCATACATTTCACAACTATTTATTTAACATCTAGTATAATTCATCCATTGAAGTAGAAATAAAGGATGAATCTTTCTTTTAAAGAATTTAGATCCTGTAATATGAAATAGAAAAGTCCTAAATGTGGTTAAAAGAAGGGACAATTTATTTTTTTAATTGTTCACTAGTTTAAAATTTTAGTATTTTAAATATATGCTACATATGAATGTAAAATTCTAGATCACAATTCTTCTGCAAGTCAACAATGAAAACATGTATAAATTAATCTGTTTCTTTAAAAATACTTGTTATGTAGTCTCACATTGGAAAGTGTCAAACTGAAAATCCTAAATTGTTTTAAAAATGAAAAACTAGGAGAATGGATTGTTAATACCTAAGGCCCTTAAGTTCTAAGTGATGGAACTTCATTTCAAAATAGGAAACAAAAAATCTTTTGATGGAATAATTAAAATTTATCTATGAAGATATAGAAAAAAGTCAGATGCATTACAGAATAGTAATAGTCACTCTCAGCATCACTGACTTCCTTATTGTAAGATTTCTTATGGTAATAAAAAGAAATACCTATAATCACAAAATATAATAAATATTAGGTAATTGATTTTTCCATTTTACTAAAACTAAACAAGGAAAAATACTCACTGCAAACCGGTTGTGTATTAGAATAAATATTTGATAATCTAGGATTTTTCATGTTTTTATGTTATCTTTCAAGAACAACATTCTGAGGAAATAATTTAAGGGTATTATTATATCTATACAAGAAACAGAGGAACTTTGTGGGTAAAAGACAGGCTGGGTGGCAGAGACAAGCTCCAAAGGTTTAATCCAGGATTGGCCACTGTTTAGCTGTACGTCAGGAACAAGGTATATGTATTTAGCAATTAAATGCTTCATGTATGCAACCAGTACTTAATGATCATGTACTCTATATTAAGCATTTATATTAATTTCCTATGGCTGCTGTCTTAAATTGCCACACACTCAGTGGTTTAAAATACCACAAATATGTCATCATACAATTCTGTAAGTCAGAAATCTCACTGAGCTAAACTTAGAACCAGGAGGGTCGTGGTTGTTTCTAGAAGTTAGAGGGGGAAATCCATTTTGTTGATTTTTTCAACATCTGGAGGCTTCTCACATTTCTTGTCTCAAAGTCCCTATCCATTTTCAAAGCCAGCAATGGTGGATTCAGTCCTCCTTACATTGCATCAGTCTGGCACTGACTCCTCCTTTGCATCCCCATTTCATTTTTAAGGATCTTTGTGAGTACACTGGCCCCATCCATATGATCCAGAATAATCTTCCTTTCTGAAGAACTTTAACTTAATCACATCTGCAAACTCTCTTCTGTCATAAATGGTAATATATTTAGAGGTTCTGGGGACTTGAGGAAAGGCATATTTGAAAGGTCATTATTTGCCTACCACAGCCTTGTACTAGCAATGGTAATAAGGTCCGTGGAAAGTTACTGCTATCATGAAATTTGAAGGTAAATAACTTGTGACATTAATTTATGGAAAACTGATAGTAATATAAGTGATTCTTATTTTCCATTCTGAAAGAAATGCAAGTGATTTTGTCTATAACAATCTAAAGAAATATTGCCTATTATACATGATCAATTTTCATCTGGTAAAAAGGAAAACCTCAGATTGTACAGTTCATTGAGCTTTAGGATATTAAGCAATTTCACATCTATTAGCAAATTAATCTCAATGTTCCCTGACTGACTGTATAAGCTACAGGACTTCAGATAATACTTGAATCAGTTTCAGCATCTTCTGAACACTCCATTATTTAATTAGTTGAATAAAAATAACCACCTTTGTTCATTTTATGTTTCTGAAGTAAAAAATTTGAAACATATTTCAGTAAAGTAAAATAGACATATGTTAAAATTTATTCTTTACCAACACTTATCATCTGATTGGTTGCTCCAAATGCACATCAAATCTCTGAATTAATATCATTAATTTTTATTTGTAAATTAAGATAATAGAAAATAATAAATCTCAATGTTACCGTGATATAAATGAAATAATGCACTTAGCAGAGTATCTGGCACATAACGGACCATATATACATGATAATTATTTTATTACCAATACTAGTAATCAGAATTTCATTTGGAATTAATATGCTACTTTGACATATATAGGTGTGTATGTGTGTGTGAGTGTAGAAATATCAAGATTGAGAATTCATTCCTTTGCCATTGACAATTTTAGTCAAACATGCTGATGTTACTTTAATGACTATTTCTGCAACATGTCTATGCTTTATTAGTCAGCATTAAATGGAAGAAACTACATTAAATGGATAGTAACTACATTCAATATTAATGGTGTATGTTGAAATATATTTTTAAAATTCAAGTTACAGAGTAACAAAATAAAACTTTTAATATAATATTAATTAGTTTTCCAAGAATAAAAGAGCATTCAATAATCTGTCAAAGCATTTGTTTTCATGTATGCAATTAAAGGAACAAACATTTAAAAGCCTTTCTTATTATCCTTTTCATTGTTTGGTATTTTAATAAGGCAGTCCCACTCTTTGCATTTAAAAAAAGCAGTTTATAGTTCAATCAAGTTTTAATTATAATGAATCATTGGACATTCTATTCTACACAGACGATTTTTTCTTAGTTTGAGGAATTTGTTTACAATCTGCTTTGGAGTTTATATAGAAATCAAGCAAGGAGAATTTAAAAAAAAAAAAAAACAACTAGCAGATCAGAGGAAACCACAGTATTGTAGCAGCTCCTGGAGACTGAATTAAAACAACACTTCTGTAGTGGCATATTGAAGCAGATATACTGTGGGGAAACACTGGTTGGCAACTCAAGAGAGTTAGCCACAAGAGAAAAACCAAAATACTGGATCACAATGGAAAGATAATAGATGGAATTGATAGTGACAGAGCAGAATGTATGGGGAAGGGGAAGCTTTCCTCCCAATTAGGCAAAAGAAATTATCCCACCAAGTTTAAGATAAACAGGTGGTACCGTCTAAAAATTTCACAACTGAAACACAAAAGCTCAGATATGGTAACCTGATCTGGCACAGGAGAATATTCCAGCAGTCTCTGGCAGAGATGGGGGTGTGGTGACAACTTCAGGTCTCTTTGGTATTTCTGAGTGTCAGACTAGAAATCCTTGTAGTTTCCCTTTGTTTTCATATTTGGATCTTTGTTTTTTTCTCCTTTCATCTTGTTCCTGTATTCCTGCTTTTCGTTTACCCAAGACCAAAAAGCCATGTGGGCTTTACTTTTTACTGAATGCCCATGTCATGAATAGACTGCAGATGGTCAAAGTGACTACAGAAGTTGTGGCTGCCAGTCTATCAATCTGCAGATCTGAGAACAGCAATTTCCTTTGGAATTGGCAGTTTAATCCCTGGGATGAGAGGTGTAGCTGTCAGGGTGTAAAACTGGGACTGATCAGGGATATATGGAAAGCAGTGATTTCTCAACACCCTACTAGGGGTCCCAGGTTGCCTCCTCCATGCCCAGAAAGGTCTGGAGGATAGAATGATGCATTCCACATGCTCGCTCCCAGCCCACAGACTGAGGCTATGAGAGCTAGGGGTGCAACCCAATCTAGACCAGAGTAATGATGATACAGGTGGGCAGGATGGCCAGCAGCCAAGCCAGACTTACACTTCCATCCCTTGAGAGTGAAGTCTGCTCTGAATCTGACAACCTTTTCCAAACAGAGGCTGTCAAAGAAGGTGGTGTAACTCAGCAATATAGACTTCCCTAATAGTCAGTTTGGGTCAGAGCTGAGTACAAACAAATAGCACAACATTTGTGTGACAAAAACTTCCCCATAGTTGGGAGATTGTAAAACTAAAACCAAGGAAACATCTCCATTTGAAAAAACCTCAGTTAAAAAAAAAAAAAAAAACTCTGTTATAACATTTATTACATTAACTGACTCATGTTAATACTGATTTCCAGGGTGTCCCCACATTTTGTGTTTTGCCAGAGTTTGATCTAATTTCACACATTTGGTCAATTACTTGTATGCTTTCTCAATACCCTATTCCTCTCTGCCATCCCTTCCCCTTTCCTTCATAATTTTTCCTCTCTTCATTTTATCTTCAGTCTCCCTTTCCTCTCTTGTCCTTTCTTTTTTCTTTTCTTTCATTATTTTCTTTAATGTCCTTTCTTCCCATTCGTTTTAGTATATTATCATTAATGCTTAATATTTTCATCAAATTCAAGATTATTTATCATCTGCTTTTACCTTTAGCTAATAGAGGTACAAAGATTATTAGTAATGACTTTCATAGTATATGTGATATATGATTTGTTGTGAAATTACTACTGTTACTGGAGGTTATTCTCTCCTCTCTAATTTAAACTAGTGGTTGAAATTAGTTACACTAATAACATGTTGAAACTACAATATGCCTCATCCCAAGGTTTTTTATAAAGATAAAACTACTAAAGATTCACCACATAAAAAAGGAAACAGAATACATCTCTGAACAAATCAGAAAATATGGGACATCAGAAAACTTGAGGAAACAGGCCAAAAAGATGCCTCCAAAGATTTCTAACCCCATAAAAACTGAGTCCACAGATACTGAAGTAGATGAAATATTATACAAAAAATTCAAAAGTTAATTGTTGAAATGAACAAAGATCTATGGAATTATCAAAGAGGGAAACTACATAAAAGAGTACTTTAATAAAGAAATTGATATTCTGCAAAAGAACAAAACTGAAAAACTGGACTTAAACTAAATTAATCAAATTTTTAAAAATCAGTTGAAAGTCTCACAAATAGGGAAGAACACAGAGAAGACATAATTCTAAGCCCTAAAACAAAGACTATGTACTTGAACAATGATTCATCAATAAAGAAGAAAAATAAGAAATCATGAATAGAAAATATAAGAACTCTGTTAAAACATTGTGATCAAACATAAGAATAATTAGGGTAAAAGAAGGAACCAAGATATATGGTAATGACATTGACAACTTTATCAGTGAAATAATAACAAATTTTCCAATCCTTGGGAATTAGATATCAAGATATAGGAGGCATTTAGAACTTTGAACAGATAAGATCAAAAAATAAATTCTCCATGATACATTATAATTAAAATGAATGAAGATATCATTTTAAAAGTGTAAGGAGAAAACCCAATCACAAAAATATGGTTTATCCACAGCAACCCTAAAGTCCAAGAGAGTTTAGAATGATATGTTTCAGTCCACCCAAGATTGCCATATCAAGCAAAGCTGTCCTTCAGAATTGTAGAAGAAATAAAAGCCTTCCAAGATAAGCATAAGCTAAAATAATTCATAACTACTAAAGGAGCACTGCAGAAAATATTTCCAGAACATCTCCAAACAGGAAAAAAAAAAAAAAAACAAACAACAACAACAACAAAAACTCTGGAGCTCAAAATAGAATGACAATCTTTAAAAGAGTGATTAAACTAAAGAGAATTAGCCCTGAATTAAGCATTAGACATAAATCAACATGGCAGGAATAATTTTCTATGATAAAAAAATGTAAATATGCTCAAGTATTCAATTAAGCCACATAGAGTGGCAGAGTGGATTAAAAAAACAGGACCCAACAACATGTTGTCTGAAGGAGACTATAGGATATCATTTTTTTTTTCAGGCAAAGCCAACTATAGGACGAAAATAAAAGAATGGAAATGATTTCATGTTAACAGAGACCAAAAGCAAGCAGAAAAAGCAGTGACTTATATATGACAAAACAGAATTTAATCCAAAATTAATGCAAAAAGACAAGGTGACTTGAAACTCATAGACCAAAAAAGTTGACTTCAGAATCATAAAGGAAGAAAATCCAACAAGAAGATGTAATGATAGTTAATATTTATGTCCCAAACATTGGCGAACCTAATTACATAAAACAAACATTAGTTGACATAAGGTTCAGAGAGACCCCATTACCCATTTATGTAATCAATCATACTGGTTGATTACAAAACACATTTCTTAGAACTGCTCAATTAGAACTTTTCTCCAAAATAGAAAATATTTTAAGTCACAAAACAAGTCTATTCCAATAAAAAGTTTGATATACCTTCTTATATCCTACAAGTTCATAATGGGATCAAGCTAGAAATCAATACCAAAAAACCTACAAAAAATCCATAAACAATGGAGACTGAACATTTTTGAATGATGAATGCTTCACAGAAGTATCAGTGGATAAATTAAAAATTCCTAGAATAAAGGTATAGCACATCATAATCTCTTAACACATTGTGAAAATGCTTCTATGAGGAAAATTTATATCTATGTGTGCCTACATAAACAAATCAGAAATATATCAAATAGAAAAACCAATGATACAATGAAAAGTCCTAGAAAAATAAGAATAAATTAAAAAAAACAGAAGGAAGGAGATAATATCAGAAATAAAACTAATGAAAAGGAGATTTAGAAAACAATACAAAGGATCAATGTACTTCAGAATTGGTTCTTTGGAAAGATAAATAAGATTGATATATTCCTAGCCAAATTAAGCATAAGAAAGAAAAGAACCAATTTGACAAAAGTAGAGATGAAAAGGAGATATTACCATTGAAATAGGGAGAATAATTAGGGTCTACTACGAAAATTGTTATTCCAACAAATTACAAAAACTAGAATGACTGTAAAAATTTCTAGACACATATGACATACCAAAATTGAACCAAGAGGCTAATGAAAACTTAAAGAGCCAATGACAAGCAATGAGATTGAAATAGTAACAAAAATATTTTACAACAAAGAAAAACCAAGCACCAGATAGATTGCTCACCTTAATTCTATTAAATTATTACAGAAAAAATAATGCCAATGCTCCTCAAATTATTCCACAAAATGAGAGGAACTTCCAAATTCATTCTATGAATCCAGCATCATTCTGACACCAAGAATAAATAAGAATATGTCAAGGTAAGAGACCAATATCCCTGATACTATAGATTCAACAATTCTTAATAAAATAAAAGCACATGTAGTAAAAAATATTGAGAATATTGTACACCAGGATAAGACTGTGTTCATTCTAGGGAGGTAAGTATGTTTGAACTTATAAAAATCAGTAGCTGTAGCTCATCATATAAATAGAATTAAGGACAAAAATCACATGGTCATCACAAAAAAAGAAAAAATTATTTGGAAAAATTCGCACCTAATCATGGTAAAAATAATGAAGAAATTATGGTTCATGGGAACCTACTAAACATCATAAAGCTTATATGTGACAAGCCCAATGCCAATATCATACATATTGAATAAGGAAAACATGAAGACATCTTTATAATCAGGAAGTCAAAGATATCCACCTCAGAACTCCTATACAATACAGTATTTGAAATCTCAGCACAGTGGCACAAGAGAAGGAAATTAAAGGGATACAAATATGAAAGGAAGATTGAAGATCAAGAAACCTGCACTAGAAGACTTCTACCTAATAAGCAAAATCAGCAAAGTATCAGGATACAAAATCAATATACCAAAAAAAAATAGCTTTTCTATACATCAATAATGAATCTTCTGAAGAAAAAAATCAGGAAAAAATAGGCTCAACAGAAAACAATACCTAGGAATATTGCTCATCAAGGAGGTAAAAGAGCTCTACAAGGAAAATTACAGAATAATAAATTTTTTAAAAATTAAAAAACATTAGAAGAAAAGACCTACTGTGTTGTTGGAAGGCAGAATTAATATTGCTAAAATGGTCATACCACCAAAAGCAAACTACAGATTCAATACAATTTCTACCAAAATACCAATGACATTATTCTTCAAAGAATAAGAAAAAAGAGTCCTAAAATATGGAATACACACAAAAATCCTCGGGGGTGGGGAGGAAAATGATGGAGGCATCACAACATCTGATTTTTTTTTATATTTGTATTTTCATTTTTACATTCTCTCCCCTTGCAGCATTGCCATTGATTTCTCTTTTTTTAATTTGTTCTTTTTAGTTATACATGACAGCAGAATATATTTTGTCAGATATACACACATAGAGTAAAATTTATTCTATTCAGTATCCCATTCTTGTGGTTATACATGATGTGGAGTTACCCTGGTTGTGTATTGAAATACAAAGCTAAGAAACTTATATCTGATTAATTCTAATGTCCTTCCTATTCCCCTCTCCCTTACCTTCATTCCCCTTTGTCTAATCCAAAGGATTTCTATTCTCCTCCCTCCATCCTTGCATCTTCCTTTGTTTTGGGTTATCATCCACATATCACAGAGACATTTGGCCTTTGGTTTTGGAGGACTGGTTTATTTCACTTAGCATAATATTCTCCAGTTCCATCCATTTACAAATACCATTATTTCATTTTTCTTTATAGCTGAGTAATATTCCATTTTGTATATATACCACATTTTCTTTATCTGTTCATCTGCTAAAGAACACCTAGGTTGTTTCCATAGCTTGGCTATTGTGAGTTGAACTGCTATAAACATTGATATGGCTACATCACTGTAGTAATGCTGTTTTTAAGTCCTTTGGGGATACACTAAGGAATGGGATAACTGGGTCAAATAGTGGTCCCATTCCAAGTTTTCTAAGGAATCGCCATACTGCTTTCCATAGCGGGGGCACCAATTTGCAGTCCCAACAACAATGATAATACCTGATTTTAAATTACAACATAGATCTATAGTAACAAAAGCAGTATGGTAGTAGTATAAATGCAGACACATAAACACATAAAAGGAATAAAATAGAAGACAGAGACAAACCCACAGAGATGTGGTCATCTGATTCTTAATAAAGGTGACAAAAACATACAATGGAGAAAAGATAGCCCCCCTCTTTTAATGATGCTGGTTATACTGGATATCCTTATGTCGGAAAATGAGACTAGATCCCTATCTCTCATCCTTCACAAAAGTAAACTCAAAATGGATCAGAGACCTGTAAATTAGACCAGAAACTTTGCAACTGCTAGAAGCAAAAATAGGATCAACTCTGATATATAGGCACAGGCAAGAACTTCCTTAATAGGACTCTTCAAGTTCAGGAAATACCATATGTTTTCGATAGTTACAAATTAATTCATAATCCCATGAAAAACCACTTTTGCTGAATAAATATAACCTACTAATAGAAAGCCATTATGTTTCTAGTCCTAGGGAATTATACAGGTTATATACACCAAGAAGTAGGAAACATGTCCACCATCTTAGAATACTCCATACCACAATGACATCTGACATCATTTCCAAAATATAATCTTTTTATTGTGTGTTTGGTACTAGGGATTGAACATGGGGCCTGGAACATTCTTTGCAAGTGCTATACCACTTAGCTCTATCCCCAACCCTTTTTATTTATTTTTTTAAACTTTTTTGAGACAGAGTCTCACTAAGTTGCCCAGCCTGGCCTCCAACTGGTGCTCCTCCTGTCTCAGTCTCCTAAGCGGGTGGGATTGCAGGCCTTCATCAACACATCAAGCTATAATTATAATCTTCATACAATTTTTTTTCTCTTAAATGATATGTGTTATCCTATTGGGCTCTAATAATAAAAACAGCATGTTTCAATTAAAATTAAATCGCTACATATTCCAAAGAGAAGATGTATTACATTTTATTGCTAAAATATTTTTACTTAACATTTGCAAGACTCCCCTTTGATATTTATAAAAAGAAACCTGATTTTTTTCCTTGACTATTTTCATCCATGGTTGATTTTTAACCTCTTATATTTAGCTGAACCTAAAAACAGATGTGCTAGGAAACCACATAAAAAGTAATTCTCGTTTGAACATTTTGACCTTTAAGATAGAGACAAGCTTGGCTGAAAATCAATACTCAGAATATTTCTCTGAAAAAAAATTATTTAGAGTCTCAGTCATTGCTAAGAGATAGGTCAACATTTTAGTACATTTGACAGAAAGCAGATTTTTCTTCTTAATATCTGTAAAAATATTTTTGAGCATATACAAAATTACACATTAATTCAAGTAACATCTGAAAATTGTGTTTGTGTTTGTGTCTGTGTGTGTGTTTTACTGAGGATTGAAACAAGGGGCACTCTACCACTAATTTAGATCCCCAGTCTTCCCCTTCCTGTTCTCCCTCACCCTCATGCCCTTTTTAATTTTGCAACAGGATCTCAAATTTTCTAGTCTGGCCTCAAACTTTCAATCCTCTTGGCTCAAACTCCCAAGTAGGGAGCAATGATTATAAGCATTAGGTCCAGTGATTATAAGCATTAGGCCACTATGTCTGGCTCATGTCTACAAATTTTAAAATTGTGGAAGAATGTAATACAATTAATTGAATCACAAAACAGTGGAAGGAGGTATAGTTGGTAGGGTTGATATAAGGTATAATAAAGAAAATTAGGATCTATGAAGCCGAATGAAACATAAATTCAATATGATAAAACACCTGCATATATATGAGAACTGAGAAATGCTATTAATGATATTCTCTGGAGAACTCCTGATCAGCATATGAATCTAAGCAATTCTCTAAGAATTAAAAGTAGTGAGTTTTGTTAGTTAATTTTTTCATAGGCCACACAAAAAATTATATTTTTTCTTAAATATGAATTAAACAGGTAATACAGTAATTAGATCAATTTACTTATAACTCAATGTTTCAAAGTATGAATATTATCATCAATATAATGTTACCTGAGGTTTTTCAGACTGTACATAGACTATTGTTAAATTTGAATTACATTTATCTGATCAAGTAGTCAAAGAGAACAGAATAGAAGAAAATGCTGTCAAGGGTTGAGTTCACACATATGGTAAAAAGGCATATCAGATCTCTGTGCAGTTGCATTCACTTATTGATAAATACAGTTAAACATCTATTTGAGAGTTTACAATGTGATTCTATTCTCAGTGTTCATTTGGACCTTTATACTAAGACACGAACCTGTCATACTGTTCTCATATAGCCCAAGATTTTTCAATTCTATGCCACCAACTAATGAAGAAATACAGATTCAGAAATTTCCTTTTCCCCCAAATTTTTAAGGGAATCCTTGTGATTTTCCTATACATTAAAAGAAAAAGAGAAAACTACTCAAAATCAGATCCCAAAATTCACCAACCCTTCTTCCTACGATAACATGTACACTATCACACAAAGTGCTGTTAACACTCTTGTCAAAACTTTAGAATCACTCTTTCCTCCTAAATGTTAATTATGTGCACTGATGTGAAGTTTTTTTTTTTTTTTTAATTTTTTAAATTTTTTGGCCTAATTCTGTCTTCATTTACAATGCATTCCTTCTCAAGGGACCAGTCAATTCCTATGCAAATGTGCTTCAGCCAAGCCTGTCCCACTCATTTATTAGTCAAGGCAAACATGCCAATGAATGGCTAAATTCCAACACCAAACACAGTGTAGACTCAAGCTGTGGAATGCCTTCTGCTCCCATTCCTAAACTCAATTCAAATTAAAATTTCAGATGAATAAACTGAGGAACAAAGTAGTGTGGCTGAAAAGGAGGAAAATAGTTTTATCAAGGTTATACGCAGAGCAGGAAATAGATACATATTTTATTTTCATAATCTAAATTATTTCCACTAAAGGAATGTTCTCCAAAATAATTCTTGACAGTTATTCAGATGCTGATTAAATAATTAACCAAAACTAATTATGCAATGTATGTATTTGTGCATGTATACATGCATGCACACACACGCTGCATATCTTTCTCTTCTTAGCTACATATAGGCTCACGTTAAGCAGAACCTAATCAAAGAAATCTCAACTATGTCCTTTTCTCTTTTAACAATGATTTCCTCATCATTACATCATCTTATTGAATGTACTGTTAGAAATACCAGGGTATCATAAGGATTCAGACATGTACTCGAAAGTAGCTCAGCACGGCAAAATTTACTTCTGCAGAGGGGTGTGCTACCAAACACAGTCTGGCAAGCAAGCACACTTGGATGGGCAGCCCTCTTGTCTGTACCCCTAACACAGCACTGCACATTGCTCTGATGGGAGGAACTTGGGTTTCAATCTATAGAATTGGATAATTTTAAAATTAGGGAGGAAAAGAGAAGGGCTAGAGTTAAAACGGCTATGATTTGATACAGTTTGGAAAGCTCAAAAAGGCTAATTGGATTATTTAAAGAAATCAAGAAGCTATGAAGCTCTTGTGTAACTTTCCATTCTGTTCTAATTCTGCTCTGGCTACCCTTCTCAATTTCACGTTTAAGGCTAAATACTAATATTCTGAAAATGAACCACACAACTTTCTGTTTCTCACATGTACAGGAGAAAAATAAATGGTTAAATTGGCCAATTAAAAACTTTTTTCCTCTTGTGAGAAAGATTATAATCTATATTTTACATGTGTTTATCATAAACTTATTTAAAGAATTTTCTTTACTCTTTTTACTGATTGGTGCTGACTCATTGGAACATTCTGCCACTTGATGAGGGTAATCTTCAGGTATTACAAACTATATATCGTATACAGTATAGATAAATTTACTCTTCTACATATTTATTAACCATTTTTTCATATTTTATACTTATTTGAATTAAATATTTGGGGTTGAATATATGGTTAAACTTATTGCATAAAATATCGAGGCAGATTTTTGCAGGTTATAAAGCAACTTTAAAGTATTTTAAAATTATTTTTAATGAAGAGGTCTAAATAAAAAGGTATTTCTAATTAGTCCTTTATAAATAAAATCCATAATTAATTATAACTAAATTTCCCTCAAGGATTCTGCTGAACAAGATTTTTATTTTAAATCTCAGTTCCCACTTGTAAATGAAATACATTTTCAAATGAATATTTTCTATTTTCTTTTAAGTATGCATTTTGCTCTAGAGAAAAAGGAATGAGAGAGGAGACCTGTATAATAATTCAGTTTACAGAGCTCTATGTAACTTTAGTCATCTTTTTCTGAAAAATCTCTTTTCTATGAATGAAACTGTCCTCTAGCCTCCATGAAAAGTCTTGATTTGCCAAATTGCACCAAAGTCTAAGTATGTACTGCACTGAGTTAGAAAATGAATTATTCAAATACTATCCCTCAATGTCTAAGTTTCAGAGCTTTACAAAACGATTTGTCTTTGATTTTTCATTTCCAAAGGCCAATGATTTCCTCCAGGTGCTTTATTTTAGTATTTTCTACCATCTAGTAATTATATATTGTGTTTGAAAATAGCAATGGGCCATGAGTGTAAGGAGGTATGAATAATCTTTCTGAAAAATTTTATACGAGCAAACAGATGCCATGTGAAGTGGATTAATAAGTTAATTGTCTAAATGGAAAAGCTTCTCATGCAATTTCAGTCCATTAATGTGATCAAGAATCTCAACTGAAAGAAAGCAGTGATTTTATGCCACCAGAAGCTAGAGGTCTGCCCTTACTACTTTTTAATTTAGTACAATAATTGTTCCTATTGGAAATTTTTAAAAAGTAAGAAAAGAGAACACTTAATAGTTACTTCTGCACTGTTCAAAAGAAGTAATGATTGTAAGAATACTAGACCTGTAATTAAACATAAGTAAACAAAGATCTTGAAATATTAGTTTGAGTAGCTGTTTCTTTGTAAAAACATGGCGATCTGAACAATAGTAAACATGCTACTTAGCATGTAAAAAAATTTAATCTTCTCTGTGACCTCACATTACAATAGTAAACATGCTTAGCATATAAAAAATTTAATCTTCTATGTGACCTCAAATAAGCATTAGCATATTTTTATAGTTTTATACTTTAAAAATATAAACTAATTAGCAAGTGTGATATTTATTTTCTTGACTAAAAACTGTTAGTCAATTAGTTTTTCATTAAGCAAAGGAGCAATCATCAAAAGAAAAATATTTATAATTTTCCTAAGTTATATAAGCCTTGCCTACCTTCAGAATACCTTTGCATTACATAATTAGTAAAAATTTAAATCACATATAAAATAAATTGCTCCATAGTTTATTGAATGAATAATCATAGCTTCCATTTACTGACAGTATGAGTTGAGATTTTCCTAGACACTTACGGTAGGGAGAACAATGGCTGCCAAATATGTCCTTGTTTTAAGAACTAGAACTGGTGAATATGGTGTTATGTGGCAAAGGGAATGGAATTGCGGTTGAGGATGCAATTAAGAATGATTTCCAGCTGAATTTGAGATGGGAGATTATTCTCAATGATCCACTGTAATCATCATGAATCCTTCAGTGACGGACAGAGGGCAAAAGTTAGGGCCATAGTGATATAATATGACAAGGACTCAATCTGCTTTTGTTGGTCTTGATGAAGGCAGAGGGCCATGAGACTAGAAATGCAGACAGCCTTTACAAGCTACTGAAAAAAAGAAATGGATTCTCCCTTAAAGCTTCAGAATAGAAAGCAGCTCTGTTCACACCTTAATTCGGTCCTTTAAGAGATCTATGTTAATATTCGTTCAGAAAAACAGCATAATATCTTTCTTTTTTTTGTTTGTTTGTTTGGTACTGGGGATTGAACTCAGGAGCCCTCGACCACTGAGCCACATCCCCAGCCCTATTTTTGTGTTTTATGTAGAGACAGGGTCTCACTGAGTTGCTTAGCGCCTCGCCATTGCTGAGGCTGGCTTTGTCACAGCCTCTCTAAGTGCTGGGATTACAGGCTTGCGCCACCGTGCCCGGCTATGTTTCTTTTTTGAAGGCAAATTTTTTCTAATTTGGTATGGAAGAAATAAAAATCTAATACAAGACTCATATATTAATTCTTAATTGTTGTAATTTCTCAAGACATTTGTCTTTTATTTGCAAGTTGCAAGAGAGGGTATTTGGTCTTAGACGTTATTTGTAAAAAAGTAATATAAGCTTTTTTACTGGGCTGGATCTATGGAGTGTGCTGAAGAGAAGAAAAAGAAAGATCCTGCTGTGCCAGAAGCCCTTAAGAAAAAGTGAATGAATTTTGCAGAACTGACGGTAAAATGATTGGGAAAGAAGTTTGCCTAAAGGTGTTCTAAAGGCAAAGAGGAAGTGTATCTATGAAAAAGCCAAGCACTATCACAAAGAATATAGGCATATGTACAGAGTTGAGATTCAAATGACCAGGATGGCAAAAAGAGTTGGCAAATTCTGTGTACCTTCACAACGCAAATTGGCATTTGTCATCAGGAACACAGGTATCAATGATATGAGCCCAAAGGATCATAAGGAGTTGCAGCTTTGCCTTCCCTAGATCTTCAATATCACCTTTGTTAAACTCAGCAGGCTTTAGTTAACATGCTGTGGATCATAGTATCATATATTGCGTGAGGATACCCAAACCCGAAGTCAGTGGATGAACTGATCTGCAAGTGTGGATATGGCAAAATCAGTAAGAAACCAACTGTCATGACAGATAATACTTTGATTGCTTGGTCTGTTCATAAGTATGGCATTATCTGCATGAAGAATCTGATTCAAGAAATCTACACTGTCAGAAAATTATTCAAAGGAGCAAATAACTTCCTCTGGTCCTTCAAATTATCTTCTTAATCAGGCAGAATGAAGAAAATGACCACCCATTTTGTAGGAGGAGGAGATGCTGGCAACAAGAAAGATCACATCAACAGTCTTATTAGAAGAATGAACTAAGGTAGCTCCCATGGTATTTTTGTAATCTTGTCAGTTAATAAATAGTATCTGCTCTCAAAGGAAAAAAAAAGGAATATAAGTACAATGTTTGACTTCTTCTGTTAGTTACTTCCTACCATATCACAGTATTTCTTCACAAAATGTGAATTAACTGAAAGTTTTTGTGCATATATAGCTTCACACAAAGACAATGAATATTGATATTCTTATTGCTATTGATAGTGGTAATAGTATTAATAGCATAATTATATGTTATCAAAGACATGAAATCTCAGATGCACACATATGAAATGACAAAAAGGTTTTTGCCAAATTAAACAGTTAATTCTTATCTGAAGAAACATAATTCAGAAACAGAGCCTTGATATATTTGCATTTGGTGGTTTAGAAAGACCTCTGGAAAATATGATACAAATATTTTTAAAAATCAATAGAAATATTGAGGTGGAACAGTAGAAAGTTGTATTCACAACTGGTGGAAATACAAAATAATATAGCTTTTTTGAAAGTTCGGCAATTTCGTACAAAATAGACTTTAACCATAGAAGCAAAAAATCATGTTCTTTGGTGTTTAACAAAAAAGCTATAAACCTATGGCCAGACAAAACTGTGCCAATGCATGTTATATAAGCTTGTTTATAGTTGCCAAAACTTGGAAGCAACCAAGATGTCCTTCAACAGGGTAAAGGATAAATTAAATGCAATACATTAAGAAAATGGAGTAACATTCAGCATTAAAAAGAAATAAGCTATCAAGCCATGAAAAAAAATGGAGGACATGTAAATGTATATTCCTAAGTGAAAAAATATATATATATGAAAGGGCTACAACTACTCCAACTACTCAACTACTATATATCCCTACTACTGTATATGGTATTTAGGAAAAAACAGAACCATGGAAATAATAAAAAGACCGGTGGTCACTAGAGGTTAGAGAAATGATGAATAAGTAAGAACAGAGGATTCTCGGGGCTGTGAAATTGTTCGACATGTTACCACAATGTTAGAACATGCTGTTATACATTAACCAAAACCCACAGAATGTATATATATGAACCCTAAAGGAACTCATGTGGAAATGATGTATCAGTGTAGGCGACTGGACTATAACAAATTTACCACAACTCTGTTGTGGAAGGTTGATAGTCTGGGAAGCTGCTGTATGCTAGGGATTTATGGGCAATTTATATACATTTGGCCCAATTTTACTGTGTACCTAAATCTAGTATTAAAAACAAAACTCATTAATAACTCATTAAGTATAGACTTAATTAAATCTCCTAAAATTATACAAAAGACAAATTAAATAGAAAAAATAAAGATTATCATTCTATTAAGTGAAAAAGTTGACTACCCTGAAAACTAGAAACAAAAGAAGAATTAGATTGAATGAAATAACTACAATCTATTAGCTAAATGGAGACATTTCCAAGCCCTCAAGGATTAAGAGGGAGATGAAAAATAGAGAAGCATCAGATAAGTGAGTATTTATAGTATATTTTTCTTATTTGCTAATGTAAAAGAAAAGAAAATGATTAGATACAAAAAAACTTCTGTGACAGTGAGGGCACAAGTGGAGTTTGGATCAGCATTTATTATGGTAATGTAATTTATTTATTAATACCATGGCTAGGATACCACTAACCAGAGTAGGCTAAGTTGATTCACAGATGGAATTTCGTAAGAGAATGAACAGAAGTAAAAGGAATAAGAAGAAATTTATGAATAATGGAGGAGGAAATAGAAAAAAAGGCAGAAGACATCATTTTTTGAGAAAATGTTATAATCAAGGATTTGAAATTCTAGATACAAAAATATCTCACTAGATTATATCATCATTCAGTTCTTTGTAGACCTTTTTTTTTTTTTTTTTTTTTGGTACTGGAGCTTGTACTCAGGGTTACTCAACCACTGAGCCACATCCTCAGCCCTATTTTGTGTTTTATGTAGAGACAGGGTCTCACTGAGTTGCTTAGTGCCTCGCCATTGCTGAGGCTGGCTTTGAACTTGAGATTCTCCTGTCTCAGCCTCCCAAAGTGCTGGGATTACAGGCTTGCGCCACCACGCCCAGCTAGATCCCTGAATCTTAAGAGATGTAAACATTCAATAAACATTACATGAAGTAGAAATTATTTCTCTATATTATTTGTAGATTCTTGACTCTTAAGAGAGGTAAACATTCATTAAACACTGCATCGAGAAGAGAAATTATTACATTATATTACTGTGTAGCTGTAGTTTGGGAGAAATGATCTGGTAAAAAGATCTTTAAAACACTAAAAAGGTTATTACTACATTTCATTAAAAGATATTTAACCATTATGTCATTTATTTATTGTGTATTTATAATCCAAAGACAGGTTTTATGCTGAATTCTATTACTCAGGAAAAAGATAGATTCTATTCCTGTTTTCACAATGCTTACAATCCATTAAAGATTTAGTAAAAATTTAGTCGAAAAATAAGTGTATTTCTGCAGTTTAAATAGTTTCATTTTGATAATATTTATAATTTTAAAATCAAAGATTAAATTTTGCTTTCTTATAATTTTTTATATTTATTATAATATTATTTAAATTTATAGAGATAGTATTTCATAAAGTTTAAGTCTTCTATACTAAATATATAACAAAGTGTATTAGCTTTTCATTGCTGGCAAAAAATAATTTAGAAAAACAACTGAGAGAAGAAGAGATTTATGTTCAGGGTTTCAGAGGTTTCAGACATGGTTGGGTGGCTCCATTGCTTTGGCCTGAAGCAAGGCAGAACATCATGGCAGAAGCATGTGGAGGAGGAAAGCTTCTTACGTCATGGCAGCCAAGAAGCAATGAGAGAGAGAGAAATGAACTGGCAACAAAATACATTCTTCCATGA
>CM053408.1:55268390-55286899 GCA_028644305.1 Xerus rutilus
TGATGGTGTTCTATTCATGTTTATGCCTATAGCACAAGGCATACAGTCTAATAACGTAGGTATAACAGAAGGATCTCTTTCTATAAGGTAAGTTTGTTTCCCCTACTCTCAGGGTAGTTTTTACAATGTAATCTACTACAACTGGTTCACTGTGCTATTTAAATTGTTTTGTATTTATATATTCATACATATACATACATATGAACAGATAATTTTCCACGAGATCAGCCTAGTAATCCTAGTGATCCTAGTGTTTATCTTGTTTATGACATCTAATTCCTAGAATCCATATATTCATTGTTCTTGTTCTCTTACCTATATATTTAGTAAATACTTCATTTTTCATATATGGCTCTAGAAAATTTATGTGAGAGTATAAATTTCCTATTTTTCTTGAAAAAAGAAATATTTTCTTTCTAGTAAGCTTATATATGGAAGTTTTCACACTGTGAGCTTCCAGATGCATTCAGAGGAGGTCAAATGTTGATCCAGAGGCCTAGTGGATAAGGCATGCCCCCCACATGAGTAGTTTACAATGTAACAAAACAAATTGTTCCTCTCCTTGAGAGTGTTTTAATATCTGGAATGTTAGATGTAGCTTTTTTGTTGTATTTCTCTCATTCACATTTAATTGCACATGTACAACTAATAAAATATTTAACTCTGTGCACTATGGATGCCAAATGGAAAAATATTAGTTAATAAATTTTTGCTTACATTTTTATTATAATGCAAAATAATTAATGTCAAGCAAAATTCTGAGGACCATGGTCTTCATTGTGAATTCCATAATATATAAAGTTAATAATATTGAAACCATTTTCTTCTTATTAATTGGTATTGATGGATGCTTAATGAAAATTCTTAATTAAGCTAGTGATTATTATGGTCAAAGTTTAAAAAGAACAATAATTATTGAATTTGATGACTACTATTTTTCCTTTGGCAATAGTATTTAGTATTTAATAAGAAAAGCACATCATTCATATGTATTCTAAGAATGTCTCTTGTGATTTTTCTTATGGAAATCATTTTGACATTTATAAAGGTGAAATTAAAATTGCAGAGTTGAAACCATGAAGAACACAAGCTTATATAAAAGCAAATTCTCATAGGAACAAACAGTACCAGTTACTGGTCAAATTATGAGCTATAAATTCTCACCTATAAAAAAGAAAAGTTGATTCCCAATGATTATATTTAAACATTCAAACTATTAATACATATAAAAGTGAACATTGTTAATAGAAAGTAAAAAAGAAATCATTTGCTGCCAAAACATGTGTTTCAAACTTTTATTCTACTACCATTTCATCTAAGCTGAAACCCCTCAGGAAAAGTTTCTTACTAGCAAGATTCTGGTTCTCTATCTGCATTACTTCAAAATGTGTTCCTATATGACTGCTATTATGCAAAGTTTGTTTGTATTTTTTGTTTAGTTTTGTTTTGTTTTTGGTATTGGGGATTGACCTCAGGAGCATTTGACCACTGAACTACATCCCCAGCCCTATTTTGTGTTTTATGTAGAGACAGGGTCTCACTGAGTTGCTTAGCGTCTCACTGTTGCTGAAGCTGGCTTTGAACTCACGGTTCTCCTGTCTCAACCTCCCAAAGTGCTGGGATTACAGGCATGCACACCTGGCTTGCAAATTTTTTTTTCCCAATGTTTGGCCATTATATTACTTTTGTGAAAGTGAAGACTGCTAAAGAAAAAAGAATGTTGGATTCTTTGGTTATATTTTTGAGCAAAAAATACATTTCTGCAAACCTCCCACTGAGAACATAGTAATTACTTATGTTGGCAGCACACATCTGGCATAATAAAGAAGGGAATATAAAAGTCCTTGATGTAACCAAAGTGTTTATCAGTTTTTAGAACACTGTAGTTATTGCCAGGTTCAAGAAAATATTTAATTAGGCATTGGCTCTCTTATCATCTTCACTAATTTAAGGTGCTGCCCTCCTTATTCTCGTGAGGGCTAAAAGAATCAGAAGCATAAACTTCATCAAATTCTACTCCCTAAATATCTTCATTAGTAACTATGATGAAAAGTCAAATCCTTTCACTACTGAGCTAAGGGAAGTAACATCTGCATTCATTTACAGAAAGATAAGTTTCCCTAAACACTGTTATGTTTTTAAGTACTTCCTTAAAATTTGGAACTTCTCCAGTTTAATTCCTATTTTGGGGGGAGTGCTTTCAGCTAGGCTGCCACATACTAATTTAGTGGCAATATAAACTCATATGTGAGTCGTTGCTTATGTACAAAAACAGATGAACAATGTAGGCATCCAGATGCACCCACATATAATTGATATACGCCAATCATTGAGAGAGTTTTTAAAAATACATTGTTTTTAAAATACATATATTTTAAAGATAATTGAGTATTACTGCAAAAGTAATCCATTTTTATTACTTAAAAAATTCAAATAATGCACATATGTAAAAAATACAAAATTCTCCCTGTGTATCTCTCTCTCTTTCTGGTTTTGTTTACTTGTTTGTGGTAGGTCAGTTCAGTGTGTCCAGTTAGGGTGACCAGGGCAGCCAGCCAGATGCTGATGTCAGCAGTAGAGGCGCCTCCTCTAGAGGCGGGCTTTTCCTGACTCTTCCAGGAGGGACTCTGGCCTTCTCTTCCTGCCTTAAGCCCTCCCCTTCCTGACCAGGCCTTTTAAAATTTTCTGTACCTGGAACATGTGCGCTTCTCCCAGATACACTCTGATGGACAGGAGAGTTTAGCCTCAAGAGTGTGTATTTCCAATAAAGCCTTGCCCAGTGGTTTTAATTTGCCTCCTTTTAGTCATCTGGCTTTACAGTTTGTATATTTGTTTGGCAGTGCTAGAGATCAATCCTGGGCCTCACACATGAGAGGCAAGTGCTTTACCATGGAGCTTCACCCTCAATCCTATTCTCACTCTTCTACACTTAGTCCTTCTACTCAATACTCTAATCTAACTATAAATAATTTGGTGTCATGGCTTCTAAGCTTCTCAGTTCATTTTAATGTCATAATCAATCATGAACATTTTTCTATGGTAGTAAATATAAGCTGTGTTTTACATTGTGTTTTACTCCTTTTCCTCCATGTCCAGCAGTTAGCAAGACTTATTGAATATGCCTGTGCAAATTTTTCTCCTAAATTTCCCTTTATTTTGCATTTAAATTCAAGAACTTTTTATATTTTACATGGTCTCAATGGTCTCCTAAACACCAATTCCTCCTCTTCAACTCACCACAAAATATTTTGTAATATTTTTCTTTTCCTTTCTTTTGTGGGGTAGTGGGGGGAACCGGGATTGAACTCAGGGACACTTGACCACTGAACCACATCCTCAGGTCTTTTTTTTTTTTTTCAAATTTATTTAGAGACAGAGTCTCACTGAGTTGCTTAGCGTCTTGCTTTTGCTGCACTTTGAACTCGTAATCCTCCTGCCTCAGCCTCCAGAGCTTCTGGGATTACTAGTGTGTGCCACCACGCCTGGCACAGAATATTTTTCTTAAATACTCCCAGCTCTTAGTGGCATTTCCTTATCTGCACAATGATGTTTATACTCTTATTTAACATTCTTTCTCACTCTCTGTCTCTCTGGTACTGGGATTGAACCCAGGGGTGCTTAACCACTTAGCCATATCCCCAACCCTTTTATATATTTTATTTAGAGACAGGGTCTCCCTAATTTGATTAGGGCCTAGCTAAATTGCTGAGCCTGACTTTGAATTCTCAATACTCCTACCTCAGCCTCCTGTGCTACTGGGATTACAGGCACACCACAGTGCCCAACTCAAAGGAGTCTCATATGTGGCCCCAAATTTAACTTTGAAATCATATTGATAGTCATTTTTCATTTATGGTATCCAAGGTCATTGTATGTACACATCCAATAGACAATACTATGTGCATACCCTAACTTTCCTAGCATCTGCCAATGCTTTTTTCCCCTTATTCTGTTTTAGATCCCAACTCATATTGGAAAAATGCCATAAATCTTTTCCTGAAATACTCCATTTTTACAACTATCATAGCTTAAAGTGTTCTCTTTCTGAGAAAACCTTTTATCTTGTCTCCTCTTATGGCACTTATCACTTTCTATATTTTATTATAATTTTTCCTATAAGTGACATTTCTCCTAATAGATAAAGCTTATTAAATAAAGAGTTTCATTTTATGTCTGTATTATGGATATTTAGCAAACATTAAGAGAATAAATTTTCTCAGACAATGATGAAGTTTAGCAGTTAGTAGTCACCGAGTGTTGGTAAATCACTGGCCAGCTAACATTTATTAAATGAAGCATTACAGAATGAATGTAGCAAAGACAACAGTAGTGGGTGATCAGTGCACATCTGTGGTGGGTCAACACATATTATATACAAGCACAATAAAGGTAGAGAGGTACAAGTACAGTGAGGTCGTGCTTTTTCAAGTGTGGCCCAAAGATTGCTCATAATGGATCCAGAATGGACGTTTATACAGCAAGCAGATTCTTGGTTTCCTAAATAGGCCAACTCAATATTTATTTAGAATCTAAGAGAAAAGCTTAGGAATTTGATTATTAAAGATTCTTGTCCCACCTTGTCTCAGGATTATTTTACATACTGAAGTTTACACAACGAAATCACTTAATGAGAAAGAAAATGCCAAAATAGCCTTTTATATTACCGATTTCCCTATCCATAGACTCAAACAGACACAGTTTGAAAATATCTGAAAGAATTGAGTCTATCATGAACATGCATAGACATTTTTCTCATTATTGTTCATTAAACAATACAGTGTGACAACTATTTACATATAATTTATATTATATTAGGAATTATAAGTAATAGATGATTTAAAGTATATACAATGATGTGTGTAGGTTATATACAAATACCACACCATTTTATTTAAGGGACTTGAACAAATCTGAATTTTGGTATCTGGTAACATCCTGGAAAAAAGTTCCCCATGAACAATTGCCCATACCTTTAAATGATTTTGAACACCATTTACAAAGTTTCACTGTGACTATAACTTTTCCAGATCAATTTTCTTGAGCGTGACATAAATAGCAATGGCAGTTTCCCAGTTTCCACTTCTCTCTAGGGGATGAGTGTATTAGGCTGTAACCTTAAAATAGGAAGACATAGTATCAAAGCTTCTTAAAACCCTTCATAATTTTGAGATTCTGATCCCTGACCACTCTCAGATCATCAGTCCCAGGGCTAGTGATCAGGTGCCACGCTCTCTTTTCATTTAGCCCCTTGAAATTGTTAGTGAAAAACAACAGCCCTGTATTTGTACCAGGCAGGAGATGTATGTGCCTGCTCATGTGCAGCACCAGCCAGGCCTGAAAAGATTAACTTTGGGGCTAAGGGGTGACTGGTGCATGGAAAAAGTATACTTTAGGGAGCTGGTGGAATGAACTGTTGAAACTAACCCTGGAGTGAAGCATGTGACTGCTACTGAAGCAATCCATTTTGCTTTTCTTTACCTGCCTGACATTCCTGTGAGCTACCAGGGTATAGTTCTCTGAGAGATCCAGATTTACCCTTCTTAAAAATCCTCTCTATGGCCATTACAAGATCCTTTCTGGTCTGTTCAGATGGCACACCAAAGTGCTTTTCCTTTACCTCAATTCTACAGTTACGAAATATACTAAATGCCAACTTAAGCCTTAGGCTTTTTCCTTAGCTCATTTGAATGAAAATTTTTTTAGCTAAAACAATTATCAGTTTTCTAGAAGATAAGTGTGTTTACTCAAAGAATTGTCTAAAAAAGAACAACACAGCAAATATCTTTCTGATGACACCGAGGCATATATAGCAACCATTATATAAATCCTATGGCACAAGGGAGACCTTTTATAAATCATTTTCCTCGGAATTATAGTCAATTTGTAAAGCCACACAAAATCTAGAGCTAAACTATCACATATATGGCCTGTCAGTCTTAATTTGAAATCATTCTTTAGGATTAGTGAAAGCATATCTTTTTTTTTTTTTTTTTTTTTTTTTTTGGCACTGGGGATTGAACTCAGGGGCACTCGACCACTGAGCCACATCCCCAGCCCTATTTTGTGTTTTATGTATAGACAGGGTCTCACTGAGTTGCTTAGCGCCTCGCCATTGCTGAGGCTGGCTTTGAACTCGCGATTCTCCTGTCTCAGCCTCCCTAAGTGCTGGGTGAAAGCATATCTTAAAATACTTAGTACAGATATTATCTTAGAGAAATAACTAAGGTATTTTCCTAGAATATCATTATGGTATGAATGCTTTCTCTAACTCATAATTCCAACATTTAAAGTTTTTGAAAGTATATGATGGAGAATATATTTTAATTTTTCTCATTTTTCATGAATGATGTTTAAAAAATCTATAAGTTCAACTAGATGAAATTGAAGTATAAAACTAAAGTATAAGAGAAATGTAAAAATGAAATAAAAATTATGAACATGCTCACACAACAGATTTCTCTTAAGCATCAGCAAATAGCAACAATGTTTCCTTAAATACAAATTATGAAGAAATAAACTATATATTCTAAATAGAATTAAACATTTCTTTCAAATAAGTACATTTAAAGTTAAAAATAACTTGGTAAAATACATTACTATCTTTATTTTTTGCTTCTAAGATATTGCTGCACAGCAGAACACTATTGGTATTGTTTTAGCAATAGGCATAGACAAAATGTCAGCCCCCAAAGCCATAAATACCACAAATTAATTTCTCCAAAACTAATCTCACATGAATTTATCTGCGATGTATGCTTTATCTTTCTGACCTTCAAGTAGGAAATGTAGATCAAATGTTTTAATAATTCTTTCAGAAAATCTATTAAACTCATGCTAATCAAAGTGTGGCAGCCTTTTGAATGTGATTTGCACATAAGAAACACTAGATTTATAAATTAAGCTTTAAAGCCTTTAGAAAATTAAATCCAGTTTGGTTCAGTTGATAAAGAGTTAAAAACTATCTTTACACACTGAATTAAAATAAACGAGTTAAAATAGAGTAAACAAGTAAAGGAATGACTACATGCTGATGTATCAGAAAATATACATTCATACTCTAAATCTTCTCAGAAAATTCAAATTCCTCTAGTAGATAATTGTCATCGCTAGGAGATGCTAGTTTCTCAAGGAAAGGATAAAATGTTATATACTACTATTTCCAGGTTTTTTTTAAAAAGTAATATCTTTTATTGGAAATATATGTTGTATTTACAAAGCCATTCCTTTTCTAAGTCAAAACATAATCAAATTTAAATTTTGTATAAAATAATGAAATGAAATGATTTTCCATTAAATTATCTTGCTTTGACTTCTTTACATGTTCTTTATACATAGCATTAGCATGAGAAAGCACATCTAGAAAAGTAACAATTAAGCCGGGCGCGGTGGCTCACGCCTGTAATCCCAGCACTTAGGGAGGCTGAGACAGGAGGATCGCGAGTTCAAAGCCAGCCTCAGCAACAGCGAACAGCGAGGTGCTAAGCAACTCAGTGAGACCCTGTCTCTACATAAAACACAAAAATAGGGCTGGGGATGTGGCTCAGTGGTCGAGTGCCCCTGAGTTCAGTCCCTGGTTCCAAAAAAAAAAAAAAAAGAAAAGTAACAATTGACTCAATCACTGTTAGGGGAAGAAAAATACTCTGATCTCTGTTAGGCATAAGTTATGCTTAAGAACTATCAACTGTATACAATGAAATGAAAATGCAAAAAGTTCCTACTAACCTCCTCTATTAATATCTGCATTTTATGTAAGAATTGTATTATGCCACATTGAATTTGGCCTGCTTTTATAGGCACTGAGCAAAGCCACAGCCTGAGGATGTACATCCTCTTTCCTTGTAGGTCCAATCATACCAATCTTCACTGAGAAGAAATCAGAGAGAATGAACTAGGCAAGAAGGAGAGGAAATAATTTCTTTCTATGATCTTACTTTCTTAGGTCTAGATCTTACACTATGAAAATATTTCAGTCAATTCTTCTTCATGATAAGGTTGAGAACTAGTTTTTGTCACATGAAAGGCAGTCCTGGAAACTCAGATCTGAGGCCATAGGGGGTATACCATATCTTATAAGAAAATATGTTAGAGACCTGCTATAATCTGTATTTACTTACCTGTTGCTACTCCCCTGTCTAGATTTTGCTGCAGGATTTTGTTACAGTCTTTTATGTATTATGTGTATTTTGAATTTCCCTGGAGAAAAATGATGTTTACAATACTCTCCAAATATATTTGACAATGAAATTCTTTTTTTAAAGGAGTCATGTTTTAGGGCGAGTCCTTAAAGGCAAAAAATTTTGAAGGGCAAAAGTCATGACTAAAATTGTGAATTCATTCACGGGAATAGGGGAGAGTGGTTGACAGGCAGGGGAATCTGAATGCAAAACAGAGTAGTTGTGCTTCTTTTCTAACTTTTGGGTGGCATGGGCAGAGGGAGACTGTTACTCTCAAAAATGGAATAGAATTTTAAGGTACACATTAAATTGGCTCTTTAAATTCTAAATTATGGTAAGTTTTATTAATTCTATATCCACTAGAGAATTACAATGATTTTAGGGAAAAAAAAACTGAAATAAATTACCACTATGCCATCTCATCAAATTGCTATAATTTTCAGGTAATCTGTGATCTCTCTTCCCATCAAAAGCCTCCTAAAGTCTCACCAAGGTATATATATTTATTCTAAGGGATGTAAGGGACCTCCAAATGTGGAAAATCTTCCTCTATTACCAACGTTGGTGCTATTTAAAGTAGCTTGATCATTTTCTCTAGATATAATGAACACAGTTGGATTGAAGGGCTATAACCCACCAGGACAAGAAATTAGAGCATAGGAAACTCAAAGATGAATTCTATTAAATACAAAGCAATATACAATTATTGATAGACTGATTTTCATAAATCTGCACATCTTGGCACTAATAATCCATTCGCCCCAGCTATATTTTTTTTTAGAAATAGTTGTATAAGTACACAGCTCTGAAAAGGTGAAGACAGTAAAGATAAAAATACATTTTTCCACTTCCTAGAGAAATTTGCTTATATTCCAAGAATTGTAACAAAAAATAATAGTCTTTGCCTTTGGCTTTTGCAAAGTCTATAAGTCTTTGGAATTTCATGCCTAAAGGAGGCTTGTCTGAAGGCCTACAGTGGAATCAGATTGTCTAACAATAGGATTTAGGATGGGAACTGGGAACAGGCCACACCAGGAGTGATTTGTCATGGGGTCTAGGGTTACCCAGTTTCAGCTGGAGTGCTAGAAAGTAACCATGTAAGCAACAGATCATACTTACATAATAGAGCCTCCCTGAAAACTCTGGACACCAGGGCTTGGGTAAGCTCACCAGGTTTGGCAATATTGCATTCATATTGTCATAAGGAGTTTTCAGGAAGACCACCAGTGTGTCTGTAATTCCACTGAATAGGAAAATTTCAAGATCTGCACTCAGAACTTTTTAAAACACTGACAAACACATCTCTTCCTTTGGCCCATTATAATTTGTATTCTTTCAATGTAATACATCATAACTATGAGTATAACAAGTCTTGCTACTGGAGATCTATAACAGAGGGCCAGCTCTGGAGGTCCCAACAAATCAGGTCCCAGCCACTTGCCTTAAATTCAAACAGGAAAAATTAATGTTGAAAAGTAGGAATTGAACCTGAATTAGTATAGCTACACAAGGAAGACAAGGGGAATAGCATCATTAGCCCTACCTTCAGGGCTAATGACATGAACTCCCAGAGTATTTGACCAATGGCGATAGAAACATACACAATTCAACAGTCTTGGTTAAATGGTAGTCTGGTGGATCATTACCTCAGGATTGGCCGGTCAGAGCTTTGTTGCAGTGATAAGAAAGTCGCTGTTGCCTGGGGGATAGTTTTGTCTCATTACAAGGTATTCATCAATCAGACCTGTTGCTCCTGGAATCCAAGGTGACCCATAGCAAGGCAGACAAATGTAAAATGGAGGTAGATACCAAGGTTCTTTACCTTGCGTTTAGTTACCCATTGGACATTTTCAGGCCCAACTGAGGAGTCAGTGTTTTTAGCAAAAGCAGCTTCCAAGTCCTTGCTATACTTTAAACAGTGTCTTCTATGAGTCCATCCAGTGAATTATCAAAATTGAAAGTGTGTCAGACATGGTGGCGCACACCTGTGATAACAGCACTTTGGGAGGTGGAGACAGGAGACTCGCGAGTTCAAAGCCAGCCTCAGCAACAGTGAGGCGCTAAACAACTCCTTGAGACCTTGTCTCTAAATAAAAAAAACACAAAATAGGGCTGGGGATGTAGCTCAGTGGTTGAGTGTTCCTGAGTTCAATTCCCAGTACACTGCCCCCCCCCAAAAAAAAATTGAAAGTGGTTTGGAATCTCCTGGATTTACAATTGATGTCAAAAGGGAGAATGCTCTTATGGATTGTCTCCTATCTTCACATAGGGTAATAAAGACAATGTTTTTGAGAGAGTAGACAGGTTTGCAAACAGTTTAAATAAAAGACAGTCTCCTAATCTCAGAGGTTCTCTATAATATACCTTCCCCACACATGTAAACATCCCCTGATCCGCATCATGGAGTCCCTTGAGAAATGGGGCTCAGAAAATTCTAAAACTGCATTACCTCAGCTGCTACTTTCTTGCTATAAAAAACTCTTTTTGTCTCTTACGCAGATGCTGCATGTCTTTCTGCTGATATCTGTGAAACTGTGACAGGCTAGCTTATTAGCATAAAAGCAGGGTGAAATCTCACATCCTTTCACAACTTCTGACTTGATGGTTTAACATTAATCCTAAAGATGTCTTACCAATTATTTATCACCTATTCTCACAAAGAGTTATTGACTAGAAAATTCATTCTAAGTGTACTCAAGTGGCCAGTTTGAAAATGGCTTCAGTTACATAAGATAATGTCTTTAAGTTGCAGTGAAGAGGCCTATAGGTGGAGTTAAAGAAGTGTAATGTCAGGCATCCTTGCCTGAGGAAAAAAGAACCTTTCCCTCCATGCTTGATCAACAAACTCATTTTGTGTTGTGAAGGTTCAAGGCACTGCTGCAACGGACTCAGTCATGGGATATCTGGTAATTTGAGGTGACAGTACCTATTTACACTGTTGACATCCTATGCTCTCTCTTCAGACTTAAGAACAAACAAAAACAATCACCCACAAGGGTTTGAAATTATTATTTTCATTTCTTACTAAATTTTCCAAATCAAATTCTCCTCTAGAAACATTTATGAATGCAAGCAACCACAGTATGGCTACTTTACAAATGCAGGCTTTCGTGCCTATCTGCATATTTACAATTTCTTCCTATACAGGACAGGTCTAGCAGGGAAGAGTAAAAATTTAGATACCCATGGTTAAGAATTTTTTAATAGTAACTCAGTGTGTTTTAAGGTCGCTATCTATTTTATTAACTCTATGAAAAGCTTCTCTATATAAAGCCCTTATAATTCTATTCAACAACTCCTGAGGGAAAAGTGAACAAATGACACAATAATATGAAACATGAACAATTGCTTTTGACTTCCTACTATGAGATCTGATTCAGTCTCTGATTCTTTGCTTTGACAAATGTCAGTGCTGGCAAATGTCAGTCAGATAAATATGAGGGCCTTGAATGCCAATGTTTTCATGAATCTGATTTTTAGAAATAAATATTTTGAATTAAATGTGAATATATATAAAGCATAAGAATAATTTTCAAAATAATAAAATGATTTTATTAAATTCCTTTTCCTCATTCTTAAGACCAACCTCAATGCCAAACACAAAGGAAAACCCAAAAAAGCCAACAGAAAAATTCTGTTTTCAGGGATCTGCCTGCCTTTGTAATACTATGTAAACAAAACCTTCATTAGGACTGTGATACTGAAAATTGACTTTTTTAAAATAATGAAAACAACATTCATAGCTTTTTTGCAGTAAATATTGTAAAGGACATTATAGTTATGCAAAATAACTGTTGAGCCTACTAAAAGATAAAAGCTTTTTCCTTCCTTTATCTAGCATATACACTGGTAATTCAGTTCTGATTTGATTTATTGAGTGTGTTATCGGTTTGTCACAACTGAGAACTCTAAGTGACTAAGCCTTATTTGCATCAAAACAACTTTATTGTGGTGCATGAAGCTTAGTTGGATAGCATTGCTATTATTGATGCCATTGTTATCACATAGCAAAAACAGAAAAAGAATAACATCTATGAGCCTGACTAGAATAAGTGAACTTCTCACTTTCCTCCTGCTGAGTGCAAACTCCATTTTCATCTAAACCACAGAATATATCAGTGAACTTAATGGGATCTGACAGTCCATCTTAAATAGTGTCATTAGGTAACAACGAGGAATCTGAAGCTATATTACCCCTGGTCATTTTGATGACTGTTTCTTTTTCTCGCAATTTGAACAGACAGATAACTGGAATTCCCCATCAGAAGGCTTTTTTGAAATTTTGTGCTTTTTAATCTGGTTTTCTCTAGGGATAGTCCTTTCAAATCAAATCAATGTCTTAAACAAATGGTAGAAAAATACCATAGTCATAGGACAGTATTATTAATGAAGTAAACATTGTAATAATTTATAGAAATTATAAGCTCAAAAAAATCATTCAAAACTGCAAAGTACACTGAGAAATGTCTCATTCTCAAACTTCTTTTAAGGAAATGATATGCAATGGAATTTTTAAAAGTGAAAGTACAAGTTTCAGTATATGCACAGGAGATAAATAATACTAGTTGATAGGTAGGTTAGCCATAAACACAAAGATATGGGAAAGAACCATGAAGGGTAGACATTAAGATCCATGAGTCTTAAAATTAGAACCACTGCTAAGTGTCTGGACAATTACATCAGATTTCCAAACTTTCCCAAGCTAGATAATTACGATTGTTGAGGAAACAATCTTAAAATCACAGGGAAACACCTTGAAGCAGACAAGCTTCAGACAATGGTGCCTGGTCTGTCAGAAACTTCCCCCAGCCATGTTAAATATAACCCTTAAGGGAACTACTGTTCCCAGGCCCTGTCATCATTACCTCTTGTGTCCAAGTCCCCAAGACTCTCCGTTGTCATCCAACGCATGGCACAACTGCCCTAACCACCCCTTGAGCCCAGGACCTCAAGAACTCCACAAAGAAAGTTTGCTGAGAAATATTCAAAAGGTAATAAACTGATTAAAAAGGTTTAAAAAAATTCAGACAAGAACAGAAGGGACTTAAAACCCTTAAAAACACAACACTGCTGGGGCCACAGTGAACGTCAAGAGGTGACCCATGCAGTATGTCCGGACCAGCATCGCTACTCAATTCCTACTTGTTACTCTGTGTAATTTGCCTGAAAATTTTCTAGCAAGATCCCAAGAACTGGTGGCTGAGAACCTCTGTGGCTTCTTCTGTTCCCAGGACAGATCCCCTCTAAAACACTATTATTGAAAATATAATAGGGCATTTCCAGGAAAAGGATTCAGGGTACTAAAGTGACAAAAAAAAATTTGTACCCACAAAGCAAAGGACAGTACCAGTTTTGAAAATAATCTGTGTTTATATAACACCATAGCATTTATCACTCAAATATCTATACATGCATATATAGGTACACATAAATAAAGAGATATTAATTGCTATGTGTATATCAGAGAGAAAAGATATTAGTCATATGTATATGGAAACTAACATCAATAAAAGACCCTACATGCTATATAATTTGGTGTATCTTTTCTGTATTTAATTCCTTTAAGTTAGGGATGCTAGTTGTCACCATTGTAAAGATTGTTAAAATTGGATCCACAGTTATTCAATAATTTGCTTTAGATCAATTTCATAGGTAAGACACAGGATTTGAAACCAAGCAATCTGAAACTTATGTTTGTGCCACCTAAGATCACTGGGTTTTCTGTGACAAAAGCAGAGAAAAACTGACTTGAGAGGCAAGAAAAATGACTTAAGGAAGTTGTAATTTTAATCAGTCATTGAGCAGGAGCAGAGACAGTAGGAATGAGCCCCCTCCACCTTGCACTTGATTTTCTTTCTTGTTTTTCTTCAGTTTCTTTGTTTTATCCATGTTGTTTTCTGGCTTCCTGCTTTGATACTCAACAGTTTCAACAACCTTTTCCTCCAAATTATTTCTTTTCACCCTCTCTATTCTCTTCACTTCCCTAAACACAGCTTTATGCCAGGGTGAAAGAAATGAAAGTTAAGAATCTACAACTCTCCTATGGTTGCAGTGGCAAAGAAATTATCTAACCCAATGAATCAATAAATGGTAGAATTTCAAATAGTGAAAAATTTGGTGCAGGATTTTGAAAAGAGCAGAGTACTTCATAGCTTAGACCTCTATCATGCATGACCACAATACCTTGATCATAAAATAAAAAACATGAGGCTGGGGATATAGCTCATTTAGTAGAGTGCTTGCCTCACATGCACGAGGACCTGGGTTCAATCCTCAGCACCACAAAATAAAATAAAAACAAAACAACGCATTTAGTTCTTGCTTACTAAATGTTAATCACTGCTATTCACTACAAATTAGTATGCCTTGTAATTCTTACCACCACCCCATTACTGTTTTTTCTGTTTTTCATGTATAGCAACAAGGACTTGTAACAGTTGTGCACAGAGCCTCAGGCTCAAGACCTGGAAAGAGATGAAGACCCAGGTCTAGTGTTAGAAGTCTCTGTTATGCTATCCTATAACTTCACTTACACATATATATAGATCTAGAAATCAATACAAATATATCAATTTTTAAATTTTGGGGGAGGGAAGAAATAAAGAGGGATATAATGAGATAGTGATATAGGATGAGGAATCCTAATGCTAATACAGTATTCTAATATTGAATTATTTATTAATAATAATCACTTTTCAAAGGATTTTAAGAAATAACTGAATCCTTTGATTTCCTTAGTTTTAAGAATTTATAATATGGCTAATACATTTGCATGAGGGGCATGATTAAAAATAATATATTAATTAAAGTCATTGGAAATGACTTTCTTTGGTCTCTTCTCTTCAGAAATCTTCCCCCTTAGCCGGGCGCGGTGGCACATGCCTGTAATCCCAGCACTTAGGGAGGCTGAGACAGGAGAATCACAAGTTCAAAGCCAGCCTCAGCAATGGCGAGGCGCTAAGCAACTCAGTGAGACCCTGTCTCTACATATAACACAAAATAGGGCTGGGGATGTGGCTCAGTGGTCGAGTGCCCCTGAGTTCAATCTCCAGTACCAAAAAAAAAAAAAAAAAAGAAATCTTCCCCCTTATCAAAAGATTAATACATAAAAAGAAATAATTTCCAAGTATAGGTTTGCTATTTATTATAACCTTTGAGATAATGCTATTGAACAGGCATGCTGACCTTACTTTGGAGATCAATTGAGCATTAATCACACTATCCACTCTTGCTTTGAGCGAAAATGTAGACCTTTCCTCTTAAAAATAAAAATAATAGAAAAATAAAAGACTTTATTTTTTGTCTCTATAGCAATACAAAATTTATTTTAGGTACTTTATATATATCTACATGCAAAATATAATTTTTTAAGTTTAAGAACTCTTATGAATCTGAAACATGTTCATACGAATTTTAGGAGGAAAATTGCTTTTACATTTCTATGTCAAGTTGGTTCTTCCAAATAATTAGGTTTGGATATTTTGAATGAGGCAGCATTATCTACCAAATCAATTGAATCTACAACCTTGACTTAGCATCCCTGTTGATCCTGAAATTAGCTACAATCTACCTGTGTTCACCAATTTGCTCCATTCCTTATGCATAGCTTATGATCAGTATCTGAGGTTGCCCTGATTTTTGCTGTTTTCATGACTTTGATGTTCTTTCCCTTTCCTCGAATTCAATCAATTGTCATTGTCAAGGGTCTCTATGTACAAATGCCATAGAAAACCAATCTGTTCACAAAATCAAAGTGAATTACCACTACCTATATAAATCACATATTGATCTCTATAACAGAAGTGATCACTCGCTACCTTTGATTCCCCTAGCATTGTATATGAATTTTCCAGATTTTATTTATTTAGTCAGTTGTTTGGATGATTGTTGGGGTTGTTATCCTTTGATATAATTATTTTATACTTCTCATAGTCTCTATAAAACTTACTTATTTTTGTTCTCAATATACAGCCTTACTTATTTTTGATCTCAATATACAGTTCATTCAACATTTATTTGCCAGGCCTGTTGTAAAGTGCAATGAAATAGAGATACGGTCCTTACACACTTAGAGTATATATTCTACAGGATGACAATTGAACTATAACAAATATAAATGTAAATTTATAATTGCAACAAGTGCTAAAAGTAACCTGTCCTGGGTTCTGTGAAAACTCATGACAATTTATTTTACCACATCAAGAACAAGAAGTCACTGGAGATTCTGCTATGGAAGTGTGAGTTGAATTATCGTTCTTTCATTTAGCACGTATGTGCTAAGAGCCCACTATGCTCCTGAGAATGTTGTAGCCACTTAGGCTGAATCAGTGAACACCCACCATCCATGGGGTTATACTCTAGGGAATGGGTTCTTAAACATATTCATGCCCTGTACTCTTTTGTTAGTTTTGTAAAACCTATGAACTCAACTCTTTCTTAGAACTATGTTTTTAAATGCATGAAATAAGATAGCTAGGGTCATAAGAGAAAGCCTTTATATTGTAAAATAGTGTCTAAAATATTAATAACAATACTGTGGTATAGTAATTTGTTTCTTTATTAATAAATTAAATAAAAATACATAGTATCATATTTAACAGCTAATGTAACTTAAAATTATGATGAACTTGTGACATTTTGAAATGTATTCCTCAATGAGTCTAATAAGATTTAAAAATATATATTCAGTTCAAATTTGTGACAAAATAACAGGCATTGTGACTAGTACTGCAGCTTGTTGCCTACATTTGTGCTTCAAGGAAATGTTAAGTTTCACTTGAAGGTTAATAAAAATATGGATGACTTTACTTTTCTCCCTCAACTGAGTACACAGAGGATCTGACTTCATTCATGAGGTCCCAAGGCACTGACACCTGACTCTCTGAGGAACAGAGTAGACAATAAACATGTTAGAGATCTGAGTGAAAAGTAGGAGCAAGAGCATTTGCACTTATACATAAGCACATGTGCACATGCACACACGTGTACTCGTACACACACACACACAAAGAAGGCCGGGGCTTGTAAGCAATGAAAACATGATGTGCGAAAATCTGGCTGGAGTGGATAGAAACTGTGTGTAGCCTGGCAAGCCAGTTAAGGATTTTTATCTTCATAATGTGAGCAAGAAGAAGACAATGATGTAACATCAGTGGATAGGGGGCGAGTTGTGGACAAGGGAACTCTGGTACAACCATACTGCATACTGAGTTTCATCCCATACAGATCATCCTGGCTCTAGTGTGAAAAACAGACTGACATAGCAAGTGTAGATGTTCCTATCCAAGAAGGTTACTGCAACAGAGCAGTGATGGGACTACAATGGTTAAAATACAGATGGAAAGGAGTGGATTCTTGGATGGAAGGATTAATCAACATTTTAAATCAAGTGGTGTGTCCACATATTGTGTGCTTCACTGAGATAATACATCCCAAGAATAATTCACACTTGGTAAAGTTAAAGAATTTCAAGTGGAAGCAAAATGGTTAAAACACTGCTCCAGAATCTAAATATAATATTCTTCAATTTCAGTTTCAAATGACAGTACATAATATATTTAGATAGTTTTCGGAATTCATTCATTCTTGAAATGATATTTTTTAAAAAACTCAGTTGATTGTTTTTGTTTTTGTTTTTTTGGTACCAGGGATTGAACTCAGAGGTACTCAACCACTGAGCCACATCCTCGGCCCTATTTTGTGTTTTATGTAGAGACAGGGTCTCACTGAGTTGCTTAGTGCCTCGCCATTGCTGAGGCTGGCTTTGAACTCACAATTCTCCAGTCTCAGCCTCCCAAAGTGCTGGGATTACAGGCGTGTGCCATCGTGTCTGGCTTCAGTTTTCTTTCAATTACTTAATCCAACTTTCCTATAAATACTATGGTGAGGTCTTTTATAATATCCTCTAATTTAATTTTCAACAGTTCCTTTTATATTTCACTTGTGTATACTCAAAACTATAGCTAGGTGAGGTGGCGCATGCCTGTAATCCCAGCAACTTCAGAGGCTGAGGCAGGAGGATGGAGGCAAATTCAAGCCACTCTCAGCAATTTAGCAAGGCACTAAAAACTTAATGAGACTATCTCAAACTAAAAAATAAAAAAGGCTGGGGATGTGGCTCAGTCATAAAGTGCCCTTAGGTTAAATCCTTAGTACCAAAAAAAAAAAAACTATAAAATTTTTGTGGATTTAAATTTTATCCAGTTATTCAATCTTTATAGTTAGTAGTAAATAATAAATCAAAGTTTGCATTATCTAACTCAAAGTTTTTATTATCTAGCAAATTTGGCTTTCTAATTATTTTTATTATTTAAGAATTCTAAAAATATATTCATT